>CAXKWD010000013.1:12952231-14152231 GCA_964059195.1 Ectobius pallidus
TGACTACGACACCCTCTTGTTTGAAATACTGGTTGTTCAGGTAATTTCTGCAGGTCACTGGCATGTGGCGCTATGGCCCTGGAAATCGACTCAGCCTCTAACTGAAATGAGTACCAGGAGCAATCCTGGGGGTAAAGGCGGCCAATGCATAAGCTGACAACTTTACCAGCTTCATGTTTCGATTGTCTAAAAATCTGGGAGCCTCAACATCCTGGACCCCTCTGGGCCTCCATGGCCTTTAATAGGGAACACTTCACTTTTTTTTTTACTTTTTTTACTGGCATGTAGCAGAAGAAATGGGGAATACGCTGTTTTAGTGAAGGACAAGTTGAAAATTGAAAGAGAAATATTTGACTTGGAGTTCTGTCGCAAAAAAATTTGAGTAACGGGAGTCAATGGTCGAGAGTGTGGAAAGGAAGCAGGAAAGCAAGTCAGCAAGAATTAAATGAACAATGTGAGGTTGCAAGTGGATCGACTTCAAGGAATGTGGAAGACGAAGCAAGGGAATTAACACCGAGATCAGCACAAAAGTCACCTGTTAGGCGACAGAGTTCAGATACAGGGGCTATGGCACGCACGTTGCCATCTCAGCAACTTCAGGGTACAGCACAAGTTTCAGCAGAAAGCAGGAATGCACTAACGCCGGTTTCGTCACCACAGGGGAGTATATTGGAACTACAGGATGTAAGCAAGCAAGCCAGGACTTATAATCTACGCAAATGGGTTATTTCAGGGGATGAGTCCAGAAATTCGTTTAATCCGTAGGATGAAATTACAAGGGGGTTGAAATGCAGTTTTATTAATATTGAGGGTTTTTTGCAGAAGAAAAATAACGGGGAATTGCAGGAGATTTTATTAAGTTTTCATATTTTAGGTTTAATGGAAACATGGTTAAATCTGGTAATAAAAATAAATTTCAATGGTTTTTTTTTGTTTTAGAAAAGAAAAAATGAAGAAGAAAAGATATGGTAGGTCCCCAGCAGGAATTATGTTTTTGATAAAGGAGGATTTAAAGGAAAAAATAATAATAATAAATTCCAATTTAGATGAGGTTCTTTGGATCGGATTACTGAATAATAGAGGAAAAGTAGAAGTTTTAATGTGTTGCTGCTACTTACATCCTAGAGGCTCCAATTACTATAATGAAAGGATATGGAATGAATTAAAAAGTGAAATTGAAGCGCTCATTGATAAGTTTAACCCCAACCATTACTTACTTGGGGGTGATTTTAATTCCAGAACTGCAGAAATGAATATTGTAAGTGTATATAGTATACATAATTATGAAAACGCTAGGAATAGTAAGGATAGGACATATAATCAGGAGGGTATAAAATTAATAAGTTTGTGCGAGGAACTAGGTTTAGATATATTGAATGGCCAATACGGACAAGACAAGTTTGGAAATTTCACCTTCATAAACGAAAATGGTGCGAGTGTAATAGATTATATTCTGATATCAAGTAGTCTAGCAGAGAAAGTGAATGACTTTGTGATAGAAGATAAGTCGTCAAGTAACCATCTAGTGCTGAGCCAATCCATAGTGACGGGTGTGACATTTGGACAGATTTCATTACACTTATTTCTTTCTACCTCTGAACCATATTGCAGGAATGTCATCAAAGTTTTTTGTGTTAACATACCAACCCATTGGAAGTACAAAATATGATCTAATGTTTTTTCAAGGCTGTATGCTTGAGCAGGAAAATATATTGTGCATGTGACGGGTGTGACCATAATTGGACAAAGGTTTTTTCTTATGTAGGTTTAATTGAAATTTCTGTGAATTGATTAGCTTCACTATATTTGTTTAATTTTTTCAAGTAAGAGGACTGATAAACATACTGAAATGCATAATTAGATTTTACAAAAATATTTATATAGTTATTGAAAATTTACTTTATCAGTGTGATGGGTGTGACGTGACGGGTGTGACATGTCAGATGTGACAACATCAACTTATAACCGAGACTTAAACTAAACTAAACTCTGTCCCTGGAGGGACTTGGCCTACCACCCGACCGCTGCATCATCTACCATAGGCAGATGGTAGGATTGTGGGGCATGTGGTCAGCATGCCGACACCCACGGCCATTAATGGTGGTTTTCATGACCGGAGATGCTACTTCTCTATCAAGTAGCTCCTCAATTTGAATCACGAGGCTGAATGCACCCCTACCAGACCTCCCTACCTCAAAAAATTCGAGGAGGTACCGGGGATCGAACCCAGACCGATGGATCTGTAATCAGCATCGCTAACCACACTTTGCACCTTCTGCCTCTGTACCATTTTTCATGAATTTCATGAACATTTTTTGTGATAATATACCAATCCTGAGGAATCCCAACACATGATCTCAGCATAAAAAAGAATTCCCTTGTTATTCTTTTTTCCACTCCGTCCATATTTTTAACAGGCTTGTGTAAAGTTGTGAAGTGAAATGTTCCTCCGGTACTAGTTAGGCAGTTTTCGTTGTCCTCTACTCTAAAATCCGGGACTACTTGGAAGCCTGAGCTCTTCACAAACTTTTACTGAATTGATGTGGATCTGGTTATTCTTGTCACCAGGACATTTTTGTTGTTTCTCATACAAAAATAATATTGTGTAGCTATATTTAGATTGGCTGATTGTTTTTCTGTCTGTTCTCCTTCATTTGTTTCCATGTGGGCCTACTCATTTCATCGGCTGTTAGAGGTATCGTCTGTCTGAATTTCTTAGCAGTTCTAAGATCACAGTTACCAGTACAGAAATCAGGCACAGAATTAATTAGGCTATCACTTCTCACTTAGTTTATTGGGGTACAATGTCATGCTGCTGGTTGAGGCGCTGTGCTACAAACCGGAAGGGCACAGGTTCAATTCCTGATGAGGTTTTTGAGATTTTTCAATTGGCCTATCCTTCTGCTGGCACTATGGCCCTGAGGTCAACTCATTCTCTAACAGAAATGGGTACCAGAAGCAATTTTGGGGTAAAGGCAGCCAGTGCATAAGACTGACAACCTTACCACCTTCATGTGCTAAAAGTCTAAAAATGTTGAAGGTTGAATGTTTGAACCCTAAAAGCCTTCATGGCCTCTATAGGGGATCACTAGATCTTTACCTCACTTCTTTACCAACATTAAAACATTTGTGACTTTTTCACTGGTCACCATAGCCAAAGCTGGTAGATCATAGTTTAAAACATTTGTGACATTTTCACTGGTCACCATAGCCAAAGCTGGTAGATCATAGTTTCTTCGTCTTGCAAAGAAGTTCTGTTCTCTACCACGGAAGTTCAAGAGCTATTTTAAAGATAGTATTAATGCAAACATATGATTTATTCAACATCTGCATGAAATAATCACTATACAAAAGCTGCAAAAGGCATTTTACCTAAATGTCACACCCGTCACACAACATGTGTCACACCCGTCACATCAAAATTAAGCCAAAATAGTAGGAATTTCAAAATTATATTTTAGGTGTGTCTTCTGTATTGAAATATCTTCGCCCAAACTATTACATGTTTTTAGTGACGGGTGTGACAAGGATACATTGAAAATTGATTTGATGAATATCTTCACTTAAACTGATCTTAAAAATTTGTTTCATGATGACAAAATCTTCACTTATTTGTGCTTTTGTGGGTGAAATTAAAAATTGCAGCAAATCTACTGATTCCATGAGTTTAATGCAGTACTAGCCAACATGTTAAATTATAAATTTCAGTCAACGAAAAAAATACATATTTCAGCACTTGTTATTATATAGATACCTTTAATTTAATAGAATTGTGAATCTATTTTCAAATTCTACAGTCTTTCCCCTTTACTTTGATATATAACATGTCTATGTCACGTAAAAAAAAGATGTAACCACCTTTGTCCACTCTCACATGGATTGGCTCCTCAGTTTGGCTCGATATCCAAGGGAAGGAAACACCAGTAGTGAATAGGATATATAGAAAAGGTAAAAGCGAAAAAAGGTTGATATGGGATAAAAATAAAGCACATCAATTTAGTGAAACTGTGAGTGACAGAACGAGTGAATTATTAGTAGTGGGCATTGAAGAAAGTGCAAAAACCGATCCAAATAAAGCGGTGGAACTGTTAATCCACTGCATTAGTAGGGCAGGAAAAGATATTATGAGACCGGTTACGGTTAACAAAAAGGACAAGGGATGGTTCAACGCAGAATGTAGGGAAAAAAGGAAGTTGTATAGGCTAGCATATTTAAGATGGAAGAAGTCTAATAATACAGAAGACAAATTAACTTACATAACGGAAAAGAAACATTACAGAGAACTCCTAAAGGTAGTTAAACTAAAGTACGAGGAGGGGGAAGTTAACAAATTAAGAGAATGGATAAATGCTAATGATATGGAAAAGGCATGGAAATATGTTAGTAAGTTAACTAAATGGAAGGAGAATGATTACGAAATTGGGGAGGAAGTATGGTGTAGATATTTTGAGGAGTTGTTTAGAGAAAACGAAGCAGTGGTAAGGACAGTTGACACAGATAGATTTATACAAACAAAAGAGATTAAAGAACTAGAAGAGGATTTTTCAAAAGAAGAAATATGGGAGGTAATAAAGGGTATAAGAAATAAAAAATCTACGGGGGTGGATAATATTCCGATTCAGTGTTGGAAAGAATTATTAAAGTGGGTAATTTTGTTGTTGAAAATTTTCAACAGTATTAAGAATAAAGGTATAATACCAGAAACCTGGAATAGAGCCCTAGTTATCCCTATATATAAGGGACGAGGACCCAAGTCAGACCCGACTGCTGCCAACACTAAGTAAAATTTACGTGGGCATGCTATCCAAGAGACTAAGAAAATGGGTAGCGAAATTTAATATAATTTCTGAATTCCAGACCGGATTCAAGGCTGGCAAAAGAACTAGCGACAATATTTTCCTAATTAAAACATTGATTGATAAAAATATATGTAATAAAAGGGGCAAAATTTATTGGGGTTTTATAGATTTTGAGAAGGCTTTTGATACCATAAATAGAGATCATCTATGGTATAAGATGGAGAAACAGGGAGTAAGTTCTAAATTTATAAGTTATGTGAAAGCGATTTACAGGAAGACAGGATTTAGCATAAAATTATCTAATGGTGAAGTGTCTAAATGCATTGTGAATAACAAAGGTGTAAGACAAGGCTGTAAATGGTAAAAAAACTAAAATTAAACTATTTTAATATGTTTAAAAATCTAACACAGGGCTTATAAAATTTAAAAATCGGACCCTAGAAATGATATTAAAAATTATTCATTGCCTTCGATTTTATGCGCCTAAGTGTTTCTATTTTACTAACGACACAACCCATGTTTGTTTACAAGTAGAAATATTTTTTTCATTTTTTGGTGCACAAAAATCAGTAATTCCTAAAAATTTTACGGAAAAAATCTTTTCTACTCCCTTAATTTTTATAAACCTAATTATTACCTGCATTGCGTTTATTTCCTCCACTTTCAAAGGAGAAGTACGCAGATGTAAACCATTTGAAGAAATGTTCCACACAGCTCAAATGTTCTATTAGTCACTTCCTCATAAGGAATAATTAATGTACGGAAATTAATGTCTCATAATGTAATTAATGTTTCATTGCGATTTTTAATAACTTAAAAGTTATGTAAAAATGTAGGCGATGACCACATAAAACATAACTATACTTTTTCACCTACTACCTCAAAATGTTCGTGCATTTCATTGCATTTAACTATTTTTTTACATGTTTGAGTTAATTTCAGAACTTGATATTCACATTATGTGTACAAAACACATTATTGTTACTACAGAATTAAAATGTATTCATAATTGATTTCATACATCTGGGTTTAGAGTACTCAAACTTTAAAAATTGTGTCCTGCAAAACTATGATTTATTGACATTCCGCCTTCTTCCCCTGTACCGTTGGACATTTTTTCGTATTTTACGATTTTTTTACATGATTGAGTTAATTTCAGAACTTGATATTGACACCACGTGTACAAAACATATTATTCATCCTGCAGAATGAAAATGTATTCATAATTGATTTCATACGTCTGCGTTTAGAGTACTCAAACTTTAAAAATTGTTTCCTGCAAAACTTTGATTTACTGACATTCCGCCTTCTTCCCCTGTACCCTTCATATATCATACTGTCTTGATGGTTGAAACAACTCAAAATTAGCGTGTATTAATTTTAGTGTGTCCAACAGTCCTTTTTTTTAAAGGACTGTCCTTTAAATGGGTGCCTGTTAAAAAAGTCCTTTAATTGTCCTTTTTTTTTCTCTCTTTCTTTCTTTTATTTCTTTAGTGCTGTCCTTTTTTTCAGCGAGTTGAAAACAGTTTCCAGAATTATTAAGGGTAAATAAACTAGTATTACCCAGAAGTTTTGTTGGAACTATAGCATTATGTGTTTCTGAAGATGTGACAT
The DNA here is from genome assembly GCA_964059195.1 of Ectobius pallidus. Classification (NCBI taxonomy): domain Eukaryota; kingdom Metazoa; phylum Arthropoda; class Insecta; order Blattodea; family Ectobiidae; genus Ectobius; species Ectobius pallidus. The sequence goes on from CAXKWD010000013.1 coordinate 12,958,645, forward strand.
TGAGATCTATTTAAGTTCTTCAAATGTAACCAACTTGTAATGCACATTGTTCCCTTTTTTTCATACTTGTAGACCATGATATACATTTTTTTTGTACCTTGAACTTTTTTTACATAATGTATTCAATTTATATACATATAGCCTATCAAGAGGCCATTAAAAAAAACAAGCTTTTTCTTTTTTTAACATGTCTGAACACAGATTTAAGCTGAAAACTTGCAGAGTTTGGTATTCTTTTGTTTTTGTATAATGTGTACAATCAATTATAAATGTAGAAAATAAACTTAAAAAAATAAAAAGTAAAGAATTAAAACTGTGGGAGGAACGGAATGGCTATGAGGGGTGAAGAGGAGGCCATTTTGAAAAAAGAATATACTATTTCCTTTATTTAATAGATAATACATTAAAATACTTAAATTTAAGCTGAACTTTTCCTCCAAAGAACTCTGCAGGTTTTCAGATTGTTCAGACTCTTATTCAAGGTCCGTTTTCAGTTGCTACAGATGAAAGCAGTGATAAAAACAAACTCCAAACTGTACCATATTGTTATTAACGGTATGTTAGTATAATGTGTTGTATTTAGCTTTGCCCCCCCCCCTTTTCACTCTGAATGTCTGTCCTTTATTTTAAAACTTTTCAGTTGGACACACTGTAATTCCGATGTTCATACTTTTATAACACAAGACAAAAATTAGATTATCAATCAAACAGTCCAATTGTTCGAGGAGCCATATTTAATAACTCACTCCCTAAGGAAATAAAATCACTCACAGGTGAAAGATTTAAAACAGAATTTAAAAAATGGCTTATTCAACTATGTCCTTACTCCCTAGACGATGTATAACAAGTATTCTGAAAAAAAAATGATCTTGTATCTATAAAAGTCACACTATGTTTTTGTTTTCCTAGTTCTTTATTTATTGTACAATTTTTATTATTATTGTTATTTTTATCCTATGCCAGTACTGCTGGTCTACAGGATTGCTAAATAAATAAAATAAATATTTCTGTAGTAAGTTGAAATGTAGCTTTCTCAGTGGACATGCCACTTCTAAATCCAAATTGAGGTGAAATAAGAATGTTATTCAAATTAAGATAGTGTATCATGCAGTTGTACATAACTTTTTTTTTAATTTGGAAATGAGGTTGAGGTTGAGGAGAGAGGTCTATAATTTGATGGTAGGCTTTTGTCGCCTTTTTTAAAGAGGGGCTTAACAATAGCACGCTTAACAATCTTTTTGGAAATATTCCACTTTCTAACGAACAATTACATAAGTTATATGACCAAGAGGTTTACTAAGTTCAGATGATCAACTTTTTAATAACTTAAGTTTATCTCATCCAGATGAGCTTTTACTTTTGAGCAACTTTATTATATTTTCAATTTCTATAGAGGTTATAATGTTCTTTGGGACCTATAGAATTCATATATAAACTCAGTTTGCTCTTTAAAATTTGCTAAATGAAAGAAAAATCATGAAGTGGTCATTTATAAGCTATAACCTAAAATTGCATAACTTGTACTGATTACGGCAGGTAGTCATGACAGGGGGAATGGTGCACAGAATCAATCTCATCATGAAACAGTGTAGGTATACTGACGATGTTGACGGTGGTTATGGTGTTGCTGCTAGAGCTAACCTGTCACTAAACTAAACTAGCCATAGCTAACCTAATCTAACCTGTCACAACCCTAGATTACCGGTATGTCACAAACCTCGTTCTATCTGTGACTATCTCATGCTTATTCATCCTGCATGTAGGCCTAAAGTTATTGGCAGCGTTGTACGGCTCAGTCGAGATAAGTCGAACAATCATAGCCAGCTAATCAGAGTATTGAGAAAAAATTATGAGGCACATAATCTGTGCTGCAACATCCAGTGAATTCCATGCAGAGTGCTAAAGAAGAGCCAAAAAATATGGGACACTGCATAACCTACATAAAATGTAGCCTACAATACAAATTTGAGTAGAAACACATTAAATACAATAAAAAATTAAATAATTACAGTTTAAACCTAACTTACACAGATTTTACTTATATTATCCAAACATTATGAATAAGACAAGCGATGGAAAGTAATAGATAGTTAAAATGCTCACTGCCACGTTTACTTATAAACGAAATAAATATTGTGGCTTGACTTGTAATCTTTAATACTGAGGAACTGTTCTGTTTAAGAAGCATATCATTCAACTTTTTCGTAAATGTCTTATTGTTTGAATTTGCTATTTCAGATGGCAGTTTGTTATACATTCTGATAATTCCTGCATGAGATATGCTAAGTAAGCTGTTGGTAATACTATGACAATCTGTGTGTAAGTTATTGAAATTTCTAGTGTGATAATTATGTATTTCTGAATTTAAACGAAATTCATGGCTTAGTTTCCTTCATTATGCTCTCTGCACACTTTTGTCCCACACTACATGACAACTTCCGATTCTAGGTAAGTGTGGCAGTTAGGTTAGGAGAAGTGATATTAGTGTTAGTGACGTGTACAGCAAGGTTTGTTGCAGTTAGGTTAGGGATATTGATATTAATGTTAGTGACATGTACAGCTAGGTTGGTGGCAGTTCGGTTAGGAACAGTGATGTTGTTGTTTGCCATGAAGTTTACAATCCCAGCCTTGTTTCTGAATCACATGACCCATGCACAACTCACTGCCAGTTGTAATTCTTACCTCCCAACAGCAATTTTCTATTCTGAGACTACCGTTTATAGATTAGAAAAGTGATATCTTAATTCTCATTTTCCCAGTGTTTCAGACATTTTACAGAAAAACTAAATTACTCTATGGTTTCTTTGATTTATGAAGAATACAACAAGCTAAAATCACCGATTTTTAAAGTTTTTCTCTGTTAATAAACATAGTGCTTAGTCATGGAAACCATCCCCATGGCTCCATTCCTGTGGATGAATTTCCAAAATATATAAACACAGTAAAGGTAAGATTCCTATTTTTCCAAAGAGTTCTTTGGTTGGTGTTCTAATGGTTAAAGAAAAAATTGTTTTTCATATTCACTTCTGCAGTTTAAATAATATACAATCAACCCCAGGAGACGAGCCCCAAAAAGGGATCCCATATCTGATTAGGGATTCTGCACAGCAAAAGTAGACTACGGTATTCTCAAGACTTGTATGGACAGGTATTATTTAATAGGCGAAAATCAAAGGAAAGTTTACAGAGCCATTTATTGAGCTTATAAATGTGCTTTTCCCAAGAAAGATCCAAGTCGATCCCAACCCCAAGAAATTTAGTCTCAATTTAAAAAGTTAAAGCAATACAATGAGATTATTGTTTTGGGCCTGAGTATTGAAATGAAATGTCTGACTGAGCTGATTCTAGGCTATTTCTACAAACCATTTTCCGTGGTTCAGATAAGAAACAAGCCTCTTGTTGATGAGTCCTCTTATTCCTCATCAGTTTGGTTACGTTAGTTAAAAGTAGGCCTATTTTATGATTATAAAAGTGATAAATTCAAAATAATTTCATGAAGAAAAGAGCTGTTCAACTTAATATCCTAGTTTTATCAAAGCTCAATGTGTTTTATGCTTCTTGGATGTAGAGTGTGTACCTACCTGTGTCATATTAGATTTTGAAATTAACTCTCAACTGTTCAATTACAATCACTTAGTTTCTAGTAAGATATTATTTTAAATGGTATGCTTTTACTAAGAGAAAAAAATAGCTAAAAATGCTTGTCAAAGGATGCTGGTCCTAGATAGGTAGAATTTATTCAATTATTGAGCAATAATGCTGTAGATCACATCAATTAATCAATGCTACTAGTTGGTTCGGAATTCCTGGTCTTCCTAGTGTTAATGACCAGTTAGTTATGCAGGCCTAATGCAGATTGTGATAATAAACATTAGTACACCTACACCACTCCATGTGACCAGCCGTGTAAATTAATTCACAAACATTCTGTATTACATAAATTTATTTCCTGTTATTGGTGCAGCTGTCACTTTAATATAAAGTCTAGATAAAAGGACATGAACCTTGTCATGCTAGACCAGTCATTGCCTTGCTGTGTAGTTCAAACTTCAATGTCAATGACAATTTTCTTTTCTTACTCTTATCATTAGAATGACAAGACCAAAGCTGTGTCTAATAAAATAAAGCTCCCTAGTGATTCAAAATGGCATGAGTAGGTACTTCCATCCATGTACAGCTCATTCAATCCTGTTTATTTGGATAGTGCTGTTCTATCATTATCACATTGAAATTAAATAATATTATGCCCTCTATTGTTACTATTATTTTTGGTGTTGAAGATATGAGTACAGTATGCTATATTATCAAGGTCCTATGTTACACTTAGGAATTAAAGGAATAAAACAATCAATGCTGTAATATGAATATTGTAGAAATCTGTAAAAGTCTAAAACATACAAGGTTCGTTTCTCTTTATATCTGATGATGCTTCGGAACATGGGAGGACAAAAAATATCTGAACTCTGCCTTCAGCATTTTTTACTGGAGAAACATAAAAACTATATTCAAAGATTTAGGCCTACAACTAAAAATTCCAAGTGTGCAAACATATCAAGTGTAAAATGCAGTGAAAATAAAAAATGTACTTCAGTACTTTCAATGTGCCATGGTGTACTACACATTCTGTCATATGGTTTGCTGGCAGCTTGCTAAAATTGATGAAAATTCAAGTTTTTGTTAGTGTTACCAGTAATGAGAATCAAAGAATCAGTCATGAGAAATATCTAGTACTTTCTGAATATAAAAGTTGTGGACCTCAATACCTGCCCTTAACTTTAATTTTTTTCCCCCTCTGATTAAATATTTGTGACAACTTTTTCTTTCAAATATTTCTATACAGAAAAATGATATAAAAGCATTTATTTTTACTGGATAATAATTTATGGAGTAATTGGTGCTACGTGATTTCTCCTGATCTCTCCTCTTTCTCTTTTCCTCTCCATTTCTATAAGTCAAAATTGAATCACAAGTAAAATTCTAAATGTCCGTGTCTTATTGTACTCTGTATTATTTTGTTCTAATGTCTGCATTTGTATGAGTGTGTACTGTATATATAGGTATGTTTTGTTTAATATTTTTTTTTAGTTCTTAAGTATGACGAAGCCTTTGGATTCTTGTAATCCCTAATGGTGAATAAATATTATTATTATTATTATAAAGCAAAAATCAATCCATTCCACACACTTTTACTCAGGGATGTCAAAAGGTTATTTATGATGAACAGATAACATTGATTTTCAAGATCAAATATACTACTTTCTGTATATGAGTGGCTTAATATCAAAGGCGGACATCTGTCGGAAAAATTGAAATTGAGTTAGAAGTGGATTCCTATAGGATTTTGTCTCCTCTTTCCAATGGTGAAGTCGGTTTTTGTCAGAAACTGACGCAAGCACGTAATTTTTTGCTTCAAAGTTGAAGGTTCATTTCAAATTCGGACTCCTGCTGTGCAAGTTGTTTTCAACATCGGACATCTACCAAGCAGCCAATGCGGGAGCTAGAATCTGATCACATGACTTCCGATTTACCAATGGCTGCTACTGTTCCCAATGTGACAATCTGTTTTGCTCATGTTGCATGCTTGTAATATTATTTTGATCTTGTAATAATATTATTTAAGGTATTATTGAAAAGAGAAAGTTTTCCCATGGAGAATAATATTTCAGTTAGTGAAGGGAGCACAAGAAGAAGGAAAAGCAATTCAGAAAAGTGGAAAGGAAATGTGGAGAAGCATCAACCTCACATTTTGGATATGCTAATTTTATATGTCAAACCAAATAAATTAATCTATCGTGTGGTGAAAGTTTGATGTCAGAAATGTTAGAATTGAAGGGCTTAGTGGAATAAGGGGGTATCCCTCAAAGTTGTGTTTTTGAGATATTTAGTATTTTATTAGATTTTCCATAACTCAAGCCAAAAATTACCAATCACGAAATATTTTTGGTATTATATTAGGAGGGTTTTGATCTAACTTTCTGCAAATGTAGGACAAAATATTTTAATTTATAATATTAGAAACTTTTATTTAACTTCTAGATATCATATAATATTTACAACAGAAGTGACAAAAAACTTTCAGACATCAATATCAAATGAATCGTGTCCATTGTTCTCTCCCCCTTCACACATAATAATAATAATAATAAAATTTTATTGTCATTAAGCAAATTGCAATAGACAAAGTCATATTTGTCTGACTTTAAATTTAAATAAAAGTCATGGTACACTGGGGGTATGAACTTCAACAATGAATTTATGTCACGAAATTTAGCTGCCTTGATTGGCCTTGATTGGTTCGAAAACTGTGCCAGCGATATTCTGTGGCTTTCCTTTCCCTTTCTGAAAGCTGATGGTAGAATAAGTGCCTAAATCACTGTATTTGAAATGCACGTCCACTTTATGCCCACCCTCGAATCTTGGAATCGATGCTTTTTGAAAGTCCACATTTCTGCCAGAACAGGATTTTTTCCTTTTTGTTAGTTTGCTTGTTAATGGAGTCAGACTAACAAAATCTTCTTTCCTCATTTCTAGTACAGTGAATGGTTTATTTTTCCTTGCATTTCTTATGAGATTTGCCTACTCCTGAGGTGTATATACATACTGGGTACATCATTTTAGTTTTTCAATGATGCCAAAATCAGCATCACATGGCAAATACGTAGCCTGGAACCAGGAACCTGTGTTCTATGCTCTCAAACCAGCCCATTTGAATCATGTACATCCACATGCACATGATATACATGTGATATGAAAGCTGTTCCCCCATTGGTCAATCCAGTAAACAGCTGACCAATCAGGATGAGGGTTTCAAAGAGGTGTGGGATAGCCTCCATATTCCACTCAGAAAATATTGACAACAGTTCCAAGGACTTTTATTATCCTCTCCAACTTTTCAGGGGGGCTATCCCACACTCTAAGAGTACAATAAACTAACACTAGATGGACTCAGGTTACATAATATGCAACTAGCTCATTTTCGACCAAAATGAGGGATACCCCCTTATTCCACTAAGCCCTTCAATTATTCATAACGAATAATGTAACGCGGTAAAACCTCGTTAACAGGGCATAGAGTAATAATGAATTAACATTAATGCTAGCTGGTGCATTCGCGAGAATCGTGCAGTATTTATAAAATAAAATCTTGTTTAAGGAATTTTGACAATGTATTGGTATTTAATTCGTACTGTATTTCAGTTTTCACTTCCTTATCTTTCTTAGCAATATTAGGTTGGTCTGATATGGAATTTCTTGGTGAGTCATTTGGATCAAAAACGGACTCCTACCATCATCTTTGTATCCAAAGCGGACATCTGTCAATTTTTGTTTCAAAACAGGACATCTGTATTTTCAAAGCTAATTTTCACTGACTTTCTTAATGATATTGATATCAGAAATAGAACAAAGTTTATTTGGGACTTCTAAGCGGAAATATGAAAAAGAAGCCATAAAAAAATACATAAATATAACTTGTATATAAGGTACTGGAATTTCTCAGAATTTATGAATTCGTCAGATGTCCGCCTTTGATATCAAGCCACTCATATGTAGCCATGGTAGGGATAAAAAAATTAAAAAGAAACTAACATGAGTTCCAAGACATGCAACACGATTGCTAAGACTAAAATGTCAATTAAATTATAGGAGTCATAATTGTATAACTAATCAACACATGAATTCATTTCCATTGGAAATAATTATTTTTACAATTTTGAGAAGAAGTAGGTCAAAGAAAGAGAGTACATTGAAAAAGGACCTGTTTAAGAATTAAATGTAATTTCAATTAAATGAAATAGGGATTTGAGATAGTAGTAGCAGACCATGAAACCTGTCTTGAACAAAATTTTTACTTCTCTATATTAAAGATCTACTTCAAAAATATAATTGCATTTCATCTCATAGAAATTGTTGCTTGGGATTATGTGGGAACATACTGTAAAGTCCATCAACTTACAGTTGGAGATTATTGCTTCTCTTTCCTGTCCTTAATTTCAAGATTTAAGTGAGCTATTTGGATGTAGCTCTCTATTAAAGTGATTGGGAACCTTGTGTATCTGTATGCACATTACATATCAAGGACAAAGCTGAGTGGAGCTGCATTGTCCCACTTCTTGGTTTCAGATTTGTACTAATTATGTTGTTCCAACTTGTAATCAAGATTAAGCCTATTATATTATAAATAGTGGGCAGCAGAATTACACCAATATCCCTTAAGATATGGGTTAAGGGTATAGAATGGGAATTTTAGTCAAGATTTTCAGTTTTTTAACACTAATAAATATCTGTTGGGCTTGATTTATCTTCTAACAAATTTTTGAGGTCCACGTGACCTCTCTTTCATCTATTTTAATCTCAGAAAAGAATAATTTTGTCCCTAAATTTTAACTGTCCCAGAGGAAAGGATAGGGAATACATTTTCCCTTTGTCTTTTTTCAGCAAAGTTGTCAGTTTTGTGCAAATTATACACTAAAATTATTACATTGACCATATATCCAAGACATAAGGATACGTTAAATCAGGAGTATCTTAGTACCATTTGATTTTATATGGATGGAGATGTTGGTTGGTTGGTGATTGATCTATAAAGGCGTACTGCAGTTTAAGCCTGCGATCATTGCTGGCGTGCTGGAATTTTTTCCCATGGGAGTTCGTTTACATGCCTGTAAATCTGTAGACATGGGTCTGTCCACGACACACTTTATTCAGGCAGGAAGGTTGGTGGAAGGGGGTGTGATGTCACTAAACCTGCCCCTCTTACTCCACGTGCTTTAAACTGCATGCGCTGTGATAAATCATGTTAGTTAAAATGCCTAAAAAATGTTGTGTTCTGGGGTGCACAAATAATTGCGCAATAAGGGATGTTGAAAGTGATTGTACAACATGTTCCAGTTTTCCAAAAGAACAGAAATTCACAAACAGTGGGTGAAAATATTCCTAGAAAGGACTGGATTCCCTCAGCTGGGAGTACAATATTCAGATATAACTTCTGATATTCTTCTGTCATGTATTGCAACATGTTTCTTATGTCATTAATTTCATCTTGCAGTATATGTACTAACATGCATCCATAAGAAAGAACAGGAGCCAGTGGAGTGTGGTTTTTTTGTTTTGCCAGAGCAAATATGAGTTTCCCTATGGGATTATCAGTGTATCTGTATTCTGTCTTTGATTTTCTGGACTATATATAAAATCACATACGGTAATAAAGTTGGTTTGAAAGATCTTCATCTCCCTTAGATTAGATTTCCCCAAATTCTCTTGGTAAATGCATGTCATCTTATAGTAATTAGGCCGCCATGCCTTGAAGTCGAGAATCTCTCACGTTTGTACCACTCGTTGAAAATTTCTGTCCTGCTGCACATACCAGTCATACAATTTCTGTTCGATCATAGATTTTATCATGATGCTTTTAGAGATCTTATTCACTCCAAAGTCCATAATGCAAGGCCATGGTTACGTGACCTTGGTTGGGAAAATAATGATGAATAATGTGAAAACATGCATTGGTTATTAAAGAATGGCACATCCCAATGATCACTGCATCATTGAACAAATGTAATTAATGTATTGTGGAATCTAATGCATAATGTAATCCGTTAAAAATGTGTATACCTCTATTGGGGATTTTTTTGCAATCCCTTTGTGATAAGGGATTGGATATATCTTTGATGAATTTTCTCCTAAATTAGTAATACAGAAGATATTTACTTCCAGCTGTCAGATACAAATCGTCTCCTGGACTGGTATTTTTGGTAAATAAGTAACTTGCATAAAGTCAGTCAGTTGTTTGACTACACAACTTGCTGAGAGGGCATTTCTTAGCTCAACAAAATACCCTCACTTCCATGTTAATTACATGTTGTTGCATGACTTATGCCGTTTCTCAACCCTTTGATGCATTTATCTTTCAAAAAATAAACACAATCAGTAAACACATTTTCTGCAAATCTCTGACTTACGAAGTTTCTCAAATCTGCAATTCAAATATATTGACATCAATTAATGTGTTCGGTAGATTATATCCTTCTGCAATGAATATCCTGTTGTTTAATGCAATTTTATTTTATTATATTATTTTATTATATTATTATATTTTATGAGATTAGTTGAAGAAGCCCCTATAGTCCATGTTAGGATTTGACACATAGTTTCGCTATTATGTAAGCTGTAAGGACTTACCTATATTCACAGTGTGTTGTTGATAATTGTTTTCTTTACTCCTTGATTATATCAGTGGGGAATCCGAAGATATGTTTATTCTCATTTCTGCTTATAATAAGTGCATATCTATAAATAACATATAAATTGCCGGTATTCAGTGCTGTAGTGTAAGGGGGGACTTTGAGACTGAGTCTACCTAAATAATGTGCTAAGTATGTAGCTTCATAAATAAATTAAGGCAGCCTCTACCAAGTAATTAATCATTATAAACCCATTAGTACTACAGTCAACCCTCTATAATGCCACCATCCGTTCTCTAACATTTAGTGGCACAAAGCGTGGGTGGCACTAAAACGAAAATTAATTTTCAAAATAAAAATTCCATAATACAGTGCTGTATTAATTTACTGCACTGCATTATGAAAGAAAAAATAAATAAAAGGCAAATAGAGAACTTTAGCACATAAAATACACTGTACTGTACTGTACAGTACAGTAACTCAATTTACAATAGATGTCCAGTGCTACAGTACACAAAGAGATTAAAAATCATGTGGGTCCTTGTTAAAAAAAAAAAAGTAACTGTAACTACTGTAATATTTAACAGCTGAATGGACACTGAACTTAAAGAAATAAAAGCTTGGAATGTCTCATTGTATGAAGTGCTCTTTCTACCTGCTCCAACCTCACACAGGGTGACTGTCAGACTTCTTAACATAGCTTCCTCATTCCATTGCACTACATTTACAGTCAGTGGCAGGGGAACACTCACCTCTTGGAAATGGAGTATACAGTACGTTTCTTTAAAGTGATCTTTCTAACATTCACACCAGTTTTAAAATAATTCTGCAACTGAAAGAAAGCTATATTTTCTAAAAATCTTCTCTTATATTCACTGGCACTAAATGAATTGTCACAGTAACGAGGTTTGTTATGTATTTTATGTAGGAGAAAATCCGTTCGCTTGCATTTATTGGCACAGTGCGAGGGTGGCACTGTAAAGAGGAGCATTATATCGAAGGTTGACTGTATCATTAAAATGTTTTCGCTGCTGCATACCCCATACCTCCTACTTTTATATGTTGACTTGTGGTGCAGCATACTTAGGCAGTCTCGAAATCTCATGATGCGACAGCAAAGTTGAGTAGAGACTGGTGATGGTCTGGCAGGTAGAAGTATGATCAAGAGCGAGATAATGACTTTTCCCATTAAATGTTGACATCATTGAGATAAGACAGGCTAATTTGTTTTGCAAATGCGACATATAGGCGCTAGCAGAGAGACTTGCAAGATTTTATGAGATTCTAGTCTAGGGTAGGGTTTCAGTGTTGCATGTTTTAATCATTTTGAAGTATGGGTAGTTCCACCGATATAGTTGATTACCTATTGAAAACACTTTATGAAAAAAGTGTAAAGTAAAAGGTAATTGACCAAATCCTGAGCTTACATTATCTTGCAAGAAAAGAACCGAAACCAGACATTTCAAGCATCTGGTACAGTAAATTTATTTGGTTAACTGATGATTAAAAGTCATAACATTATATTGCTTCCTATGTATGCTATTTGACGAGGGAAAGAAATGGAGTATTGAAGGAATATAAAGTGTAAATAATAATAATAATAATAATAAATAATAAAAGTAGTAAATAATAATAACATTAATAATGATAGTATGGTATGTACAGAATCGAATCCATGGGCAAATATTTCCGTTATTTTGTTATTTATTATGCTAATATTTTAGAATTTGTGTACCGTTTAAACAATTATAAATTCAATTTTTAAAAACTACTTTACCCAGAACTCAATTTCAAGAGATACCACTGTTGGTAGTATAAGTTTTCATAGTCCCTACCCTGGTCAAACTGGGTTGAGAGCATTGTAATTGTTTTCGGATGAGGAAAATTCAAAATGTATACCCTATTTCTTTTGTTGGAAAGTAAATTTGTGTGTGGTATATTTGAGCAGCACCAACTTAGAAATGTATCAAGTGTTAAAATAATTAATTGAAGAAATATATACAGCAGAGCAAGTTGTAAAACTTGTACAGAGTCAACATTTATTTAATATTTACACTTCTTGCTCCACTTACATTTAATTTGCAGGACTAGTTTCCAGGGATTACTCCCTCATCCTCAGCTGGTGGTTGACTGATACCAATGTCTTGTTGATCTGATGCATCTGCTCCTACAGTGTTACCACTCCTATTACCTAAAAAACTAAATATCCCATCTGCTGCTGGGACATCAAAATTCAAGATCTTGTTTTCGTTCTTAATGATGAATATCTTCTCCCAAACTCCTAACTCAGATGGATTTTTGACATGTTTTAAAAGCTTGATCTCTTTTTTGATGTGGTGATCCTTGAAGTATGCATGGTGGGCTAAAGCAGATTTTTCTGTATGTACTAGTCTGATGTTCCTGAGATGCTCTTTCATTCTTGTATCCAGGTTCCTTCTGGTTTGACCTATATACACCTTGTGACAGTCCGAGCATTCCATTTGATATATCCCTGATAATTCGGTTTTTGGAGTACTATTGTTTAATGGATGGTTGAGCATGTTCCTCAGGTTAAATTTGTTTTGGGGAGCCAATTTTATGTTTTGTCCTTTGAATGATTTTTCAAATTTAGGAAATAATTCCGGATGAAAGGTAAACTTCTTGTATATTGGTTTGCTGTCATTTGAGTTGCTCAGAGTACATGTGTCCTTAATCAATTTAGCTTTCTTATGTTTGGAAATCATCTTATCAATAAAATCTGTCTTAAAACCATTCAACATTGCAACATTATGTATATGGTGATATTCTTTCTTGTATTCTGCATCTGACAAAGGTACATGTATCAACCTATGCACTAGACTATGAAATATGGTATATTGATGTGGTCTTGGATTGAATACATTTCGCTTAATATAGTTGTCAACATGCGTATCTTTCCTGTAGATCCCAAATTCAAGTCTCCCTCCATGTTTAATAATTTTAAGATCCAAAAAAGGTAGATAACCATTTTCTTCCTTTTCAATAGTAAATTTGATAGATTGATCTTGTAGATTGAGTAGCTTTATTGTGTCTTCTATGAATCTATTAGGGATAATGGCAAAAACATCATCCACATACCTGTGCCAATGTTTGAAGATGTGTGGGAAGGACTCAGTCATCCGTATTTCTAATTGGCTCATATAAAGATCAGCTAATAAAGGTGATAACGGATTGCCCATGGCTAGTCCCTTGGTTTGTTTATAAAAACTTGAATTGAACATAACACTGTTTTGATTGATGCATAAGTAAACCAAATCAGTATAACTTTTAATTTGCTCTGATGTGAAATTATTGTAAGAAAGCCACTGATTCAGTAGGTTGGATAGTTTCTCAGTTGGAATGCTTGTAAACAATGCGTTGACGTCAAAGGATACTAAAATATCATCCTTTCCAATGGTAATGTCTTTGATTTTGTTAATTAGTTCGTCTGTGTTTTTTATACTCAATGAACTGATTTTTTTCAATTCGTCGAATTTGTTAATTAACCACTTCGCCAATTTATAGGTAGGTGCATCAATATTATTAATTATCGGTCTCATGCTCTCATCCTTCTTATGTATTTTAGGAAGGCAATACAATCTTGGTAGAATCGGGTTGCTCACTATGAGCTTCTTAGCTTCTGAATTAGGTATGACTGCACTATCCTTAATGGTTTTCAGAGTAATATCTGTCATAGTTTTCAACGGGTTTTTCCTAATTCTCTCATATTCAGGTTTTTTAAGCATCATGTCTGTCCTTCGTATATAATCTTCCTTATCCATTATTACCAATTTGTTTCCCTTATCTGCTTTTAAATAATACACCTGTCTGTCATTTAGTTTCTTAATCATTGATTTATCATTTATTTTCATACTCTCTTTAGGAATATTTGGCAGTAGTTGGAAACATTTGTTCTTGGCCAAATTCTTCTTGTTCACATTCTTGATTAGGTTAGAAGTTCCCTCAACATCGACAATGTAGTCCTCAATTTTGTTTGAATAATTTATATATTTATTTATTTATATTTATTTACTCTTTTAAATTTTAAATTAATACAGAAAGAATTACATAAGTTACCCCAAAGGAGCAAAGCTCGTGTTTGGGGTTAGTTCCTTTTAAATTACATCAGTTAAAAATAAAAAAAATACAAATACAAAATACAAATAACATGTAAATGAATACAGGTGCAATACAATCAAATTAAACTAAAAATACAATAAAATATAGTGATACTAGTACTATTCAGAAAAGGGAAAGAAGAACATATAAATCATTATTTAGCACTAATTCATTCTATTATTCAATATGGCATAATTGGGTGGGGAGGAGTTGCAAAAACGATCCTCAGCCCTTTGCTTTGTCTTCAAAAACGCATTATAAAGATTTGTTTATCTAAGCCTCCTGACTATTCTTCCAAATTATTATTTTCTGAATTTAACGTTTTCACCATAGACCAAATTTACAAGTACGTCATACTGGATTATTTTCATAAACATCGTGACAATTACAAGTCAGAATCTCACGTATATAACACGCGAAGGAATCAATTTAATTTATTACTTGAACCAAAAAATGTTACAACTGCTGGAGCTAAGCACTGTTCAAGTTTTGGCCCAAGACTATTCAATTCATTTATTACCAACCATCCTGATCTAAATAGCTTAAACAACAAACAATTTAGGTCTAAAATTAGAAAATTTATATAATTATTACTTCTGTTATCTACTAATACTGTTATAACATTTTTCATATTAAACTTTAAAATTTGAATAGAACTTAATTTCTTTGTTTTTTACTAAAATTGAACAAATAAATTGTTATGTATTATTATTGTATTACCTCGTACCTTTGTATTGTAAATAGAACTTGTCCTAACCTATTATACATCATTTTTGTCATTCTTCTCCAAATTATGTATTGCTTAAGTAATTGTTTAGTATAAGTTAGTTTTTTTTTTTTTTTTTTTTTCTATATATTGAACTGAACCACCCCCGAACACAAGCTCTGCTTCTTCGGGTGGTGTATCAACTTTTGTATTTTTCGTGTAATTTGGAAAAATAAATTGTAATTGTAATTGTAATTATAAAAGGGAAAGTGTGAAATGTGGTTAATATTAATGTGTCTTATATTAGTTTTTTAATTCTGGATTTGAAAATGAAATCCTTGTACATGGCTAATTCAGGGTGAAGTTTCATTATTGAGTTGTATAGCCGTGGACCAGAGTTTGAGCTGTGTAATAGTCCTGCCGATGTGAAACATTTAGGTTCAATTAGAGTAGGTATTTGATTGCGTCTTGTAGTGTTATCATGAGGATGCTTTTGATATTTTTTTCGATTTTTATGGTAGAAATTCAATATAGTGTGTTTATAAATTTGCTCAATATTTAATACTTTAAATTCGTTATATATCCGGTTAGTGGGATAATCAATTCGTTTATTCAGGCATATTTTAATTATACGTTTTTGCAATATGATCAGTGGCTCAATAGTAGTTTTTGCAGTACCTCCCCACCCACATATGCCATATTGGATTACCGATTCAACTATAGCTAGATATACAAGCCTTAAAACAGAGGTAGGCAAGTAATGACGTAGGCTTACAAATTTATAAATTGTTTTGCGGATCCTTGTACATAAATATGATATATGTTTGTTCCATTTTAAGTATTGATCTACTAGGTATAATGATTCCCAAATATTTCACCTCTGTAGATTCTTTAAGATAAGGGCAATTACATGAGGCCGAGTGACTACAAATAGGGTTATGAATTGTTAATTTTAGATAGTTGAGTGTTTCTAACTGACGCATACCAGAGGCTGTTAAAGAAAAAGGTACTAAAGTTGTTTAATTTACATTTAGCGATAACAAATTAGCGTCTAGCCAGTTTTTTATCATATTCATGCCTGCATTTGCATGTTTATAAACTTCCTCCCAGGTTAAGCAACTAAAGATCACCACTGTATCATCTGCATAAGAATAGGAAGTTCCGTTGTATGCTTGCAAATCGATTTTTAACAAATCATTTATGAATATTATAAACAGAATTGGGCCTAATATTGTTCCTTGAGGAACCCCTATTTGAATTTCTCTGTTTTCACTAATTTCATCATCAATTTTGGTAACTTGGTTTCTTGAATTTAAGTATGACTGGAGTAAGTTATGAGCTATCCCTCTTACTCCTATTGCATGTAATTTAGGCAAAAGTAATTGATGGTTAACCGTGTCTTAAAACCTCTGTTTAAAAAATTAACTTCTTCTTTATTGAACTCATGTTTAGATAAATTTACCACGTTATATTCCTAGGGACTAGCCATGGGCAATCCGTTATCACCTTTATTAGCTGATCTTTATATGAGCCAATTAGAAATACGGATGACTGAGTCCTTCCCACACATCTTCAAACATTGGCACAGGTATGTGGATGATGTTTTTGCCATTATCCCTAATAGATTCATAGAAGACTCAATAAAGCTACTCAATCTACAAGATCAATCTATCAAATTTACTATTGAAAAGGAAGAAAATGGTTATCTACCTTTTTTGGATCTTAAAATTATTAAACATGGAGGGAGACTTGAATTTGGGATCTACAGGAAAGATACGCATGTTGACAACTATATTAAGCGAAATGTATTCAATCCAAGACCACATCAATATACCATATTTCATAGTCTAGTGCATAGGTTGATACATGTACCTTTGTCAGATGCAGAATACAAGAAAGAATATCACCATATACATAATGTTGCAATGTTGAATGGTTTTAAGACAGATTTTATTGATAAGATGATTTCCAAACATAAGAAAGCTAAATTGATTAAGGACACATGTACTCTGAGCAACTCAAATGACAGCAAACCAATATACAAGAAGTTTACCTTTCATCCGGAATTATTTCCTAAATTTGAAAAATCATTCAAAGGACAAAACATAAAATTGGCTCCCCAAAACAAATTTAACCTGAGGAACATGCTCAACCATCCATTAAACAATAGTACTCCAAAAACCGAATTATCAGGGATATATCAAATGGAATGCTCGGACTGTCACAAGGTGTATATAGGTCAAACCAGAAGGAACCTGGATACAAGAATGAAAGAGCATCTCAGGAACATCAGACTAGTACCACAGTATACGTATTAATACAGTAAAGAAACTCAGTCCGTTTTTCTGCCATACGGACATGCGCGCGCAGATTCCATGCGATCCTACCGGCCAATGAGTAATACTACAATCACTACTGCGGGAAGAATGGAAATAAATAGGAGTCTTGAATTTTTATAGCAATGCGTGTTTGGAAAGGATGTTATTGTTCTGCTATAAATTGCAGTAACAATAAAGGAAGAAATCCTGAATTGCATTTCTTCACTTTCCCAAAAGATCCAGAAAGGTAAGAAGAAAAATACGTAATATTTATTGTATGCCTGCTGGCTTACTCTTGACACATGTTCTGGTGTGGTTATGTTTACATTTACTTTAATGTAATATTTTTATCTTTAATTATGTTGTAATTTCTAACAATAGATACTAATGAAATGAAAATGTCAGCAGTCTATATCACGGTTAAAGATAATATTTAGGATGTCGTATTGTGATCGCTTAAGATAACACAATATTTGCTGCGGTGCAGCTTATTTCCTATGTGCATTGTAATGTATATGTCAGGGCCGGTTATGTATACAAACATGTGTGCCGTGTTGGCAGTCAAGAATGGCTATGTGAGCTCTATGCACATGGCCATTTTGCAGCATGTAGCCGATTTTTTTTCTTTGCTTGCACAAACCTGACAATCAAAGATCCACATGCCCGGTTGTAAGGATCAATGCTAAGGAATATCAGTGCACATAACTCAATTTCGTAAAAAAGTGCACATAGCCGATTTTACAGGCGGTACGATATTTATTTTCTCGAACACGATGTAGGCGTAAAGATGACGAAAACATAATCTTACATCATAAATTCTCGGATACATGTGCCATTAAGGTGTTTGCGACAGTAAACTAACATGACATCATTATCCAAACCTAGGCAAGCAATAGGCTTACCTAAAATAGGCTACTGTTAAGAAGCGTATCTAGTCAAGGTTTTTCCCACCATTAAAATCAACGTTTAAGTTATAAATTATATTAAAGAGTGACCTTTGAATATAGGTTTGTCACACTGCTCGTCCTCAACTTCATTGTTGAGATTGTATTTTGTTTCTGTATCTTACGGCTTCGATCTACCTTCAATTGTTGTAA
Source organism: Ectobius pallidus (assembly GCA_964059195.1). Taxonomy (NCBI): domain Eukaryota; kingdom Metazoa; phylum Arthropoda; class Insecta; order Blattodea; family Ectobiidae; genus Ectobius; species Ectobius pallidus. Next base: position 12,977,063 of record CAXKWD010000013.1, read on the forward strand.
TGATTTCAGGTGTAAAAAATGGGTCATCAATAGTCGGCGAGAAGACCTACTAACAAAAACTGTAAAATATTTAAATGTAAATTGCCGCCTATGTTTGGAACACTTCGAAAACAGCCAGTTTATGAATTCCAATAAGAACTCTTTAATTAAAACTGCTGTACCGACTGTATACTAAAAGCAGTTTTGGAGTATTAGAAATTGAGAAATATTGATAGAAACCTATATTTTTATTTGAATTTTGTATTGTATCTTATGTAATATTGTATTATTTTTGTAAAATGATGACATTTCTATTCTAATGTAATATTAGGCTACTTTTAAAAATAAAAATGAGTTATAATTGGTTTTCCAAGAATCATCTTGAAGTTATTAAAACTTGTAATAAGAATAGCCCTAGGAACTGCAGTGCAAGTTAACTATCCGTCACAGGTAAGTGGCATTTAAAAATTGTGCCTGATCTTAACTAAAATATAATACATGCTTCATTGTTTCTTAAATTTAAAATTCAGTTTTGAAAGAAGATTTTTTTCTCTTACTATAACATATTTTGTTATGTGTTTATGCATTTTCCCAAGTTATTTTATATGGTGAGAATGCAGTTTTACTCAACCGCCGCATGGAGCGCTAGTGTCGCCCAGCTAACAAGTTGTCATAGGACTTTTAACACACAGTTTCCTTACTGTATTAATACTTATACTGTGCTAGTACATACAGAAAAATCTGCTTTAGCCCACCATGCATACTTCAAGGATCACCACATCAAAAAAGAGATCAAGCTTTTAAAACATGTCAAAAATCCATCTGAGTTAGGAGTTTGGGAGAAGATATTCATCATTAAGAACGAAAACAAGATCTTGAATTTTGATGTCCCAGCAGCAGATGGGATATTTAGTTTTTTAGGTAATAGGAGTGGTAACACTGTAGGAGCAGATGCATCAGATCAACATGACATTGGTATCAGTCAACCACCAGCTGAGGATGAGGGAGTAATCCCTGGAAACTAGTCCTGCAAATTAAATGTAAGTGGAGCAAGAAGTGTAAATATTAAATAAATGTTGACTCTGTACAAGTTTTAGAAATGTATATTTTTTATTACATCAGCTAATGATCTTTCCGTTGGGTATAGTTAGCAGTGTGAGCAAAATGCTCACATGCAAGAAACTTCAGTGAAAGCGACAACTCAGGGGTTAATGAAATAACCCCTAATGTGCTAGATGTAGCTTTGAACTATTATGTATTTCTGTTTTTTTCTAACATTAAAGCATTTATTACTAAATACTTCCTCTGTGACCTATTATCCTCTTCGGCACCAAGATCAAATTAAGACTGTTGTATTTTTATTTTTATGCTCAATGAGTTTCTATGCACCAAAATACAACAAATTGGAAAAAAAAAAATTGGTTGGGGCCTTTTTGGGGGCTCTAAAATGAGATTCAGACAGCTATAAAATTTATTCTGTGGATTAATGTGTGTTATTATTGACTAAAACAACATGGATGTTCAAGAGATAACATTTTGATTTGAGGTGCGGTTTTAGGAATAATGTCATATGATACATAGGTTCTATTTACGTTTTTACTTTTTTTTTTTCTTTCTTTCTTCTTCTCTCTCTCCAACCAACAATACATATGAGATAGAGATAGGACAAAATAGGTGCATGCCATCAATATTTTGACTCGTTCATAGAGCGAGAAAAAATCCGAAACCCAAGGTATCATATATGATACCTGGAGACGGAGGAGGTTATGCTAGGCAGGATTGAAGAAATGGTAATATAAGTTAGCTTGTTAACAGACCCTGTTAAGAATAAGTCCTCATTTTTGTGTCTGAAATTCTGGTCATCTTAGTTTAGAGTGAAATATAGTCTAGCTTGTGGCCAGTATTCCATTATTAAGATAGTCTTCACAAATTCCAATGTTTGATACAGAGGTAATGTCTTCTTATTGTAGAGTGAGTTAAGGATTCTATATATTTATAGCATGTAATGCTTTATTTTAGGTCAGATTGCAGACCATGCCGAATCCTCCTCCTGGTGAAGCCCCAATGTACACTGGCACCTTTGATTGTTTTCGAAAGACCGTCCAGCGAGAGGGTGTAACTGGATTGTACAAAGGTAAATATAGAAGACTAATTTAAAATGTAAAATTTCTGCATTTTTCTACTTTTTGCTTATTGTTAGAGATGATCTAAATGTTTCATATCATTTGTAAGGGCACATTAAGTAATTTCTAGGATTTATTTGTAATCTTAATTGGTGTAGACTGAAAAAATAATTATTTTCATTTGTTGGCATCAGCAGCCATATTCATTAACTATCTTGTCTGTCCAGCGAAAGCCCCATCTCTGCCTTATATATCCTGGTGTTCTGGTGTAAATTATTATTTGGTATCCCAATAGACACACCAGCTTAAGAGCTGTGATTGGTTGGGTGGCGGGAGGCTTTAGTATCCCTGTCTGGCAGATTTTCAGCTGATCGAGGCTTTTGTCCCTGTTGATGTTGTGAGGTCACTGTACTGTTTCAGTAGCCTCTGTAACCCTTCTCAGCCAGGAGGCAAGACTGTTGAAGTTGTTGGCATGACCTATACAGGCTGAAAATGAAACACTTTCCAGACAGTTAACTGCGGTATCCTAATTTCTTGACTTAGGCAGTGTACAGTTTTAAAATTATTGCTCTCCAATCAAGGAATTATGATACCTAATCACATTTTTCTTATTCCATAACAGATTTTTTTTATTGCCATGAGTTTTAGAAAATTAACAGATTGCTCTTATTTCACCTCTCGAACAAGTGACATGCTGATTGTATGTCAAGAGATTACATCTGTTCCATTCTAGAACAAATTTCTTACATTGCTACTTCAGTAATGTGCCATTTAAAAAGTGCTTTCACAAAACGCTCTCTAGAACTCCAGATTTCTGTAGAAAAATAAAATGTAATGTTTTTCCACGACTGTAAAATGACAATTCATCATTCTATCACTCACATAAACTAAGTATCTCTAACTGTAAGAATGCTGGTGTACCATCATGTAATGCTCACTTCATTAACTTGTTGCTTTACAGGAATGGGAGCCCCAATAATTGGTGTTGCACCGATATTTGCCATGAGTTTCTTAGGTTATGGTCTTGGAAAGAAGCTCCTTAGCTCAAATCCAGATGATCTTACAAATTCCCAACTCTTCCTTGCTGGAGCTTTCTCCGGATTCTTTACTACAACAATAATGGCCCCAGGAGAGCGAATCAAGTGCCTGTTGCAGGTAAGATATGTGTTATATTATATTGTGAATTGTAGTTGTGTTCCTTGACATAATCCTTCATATAATTAAGATTGTAGATCATATCTTATGCCAACTGACTGGAAAATAAGCAATACAAGAGGAAATGTACCTAAAGCAATGTGTAGGCCTATGCCATACCTGAGCAACCGGGGGAAACGTTTTAGTCCCCCATCCACTGCTGTGACGTATGAAACCTGCTCTTCATGTTCAATGTCGAACTTCTCCGCCCTTGTGCATACTTGTGTGTTTACTAAATCGCGAAAGAGGATCACCCTACTAAAGTAATTGTTTTATATGAAGAGAAGTTTATTTACTTTTCTGTGATGACATTTGCATGCGTTTGGATCTCACTAATTCTTAAATGGCAGGGAATAAAGATGTTGTACACAGTCGAATTAACGAACATAAATGCTTGTCGGTTAATGTAGACACTTTTTATGAAACTCATTTTAGAAAATGTTTGTTCACATAAGCATGACGTGCCAAAAATTACACGTATCTCCGACAGATAGTTGGTTATCCCACTTTTTCAAATCTGTAAAAATGGGCAAACATTGATCAAATTCGACGGAACTCACCATGAAGGGGTTTTCTGGGCCAGAGAACTCGAATTTCAGGTCTTTTCCCAGGCGGTGCTTTCTAATATAGGAATGCACTCCAAAGCTGGATTTGCGCTGCTTCGAATTATTAATCGCTTAGTTTATGAATGATTTGCGTGTAAGTGTTAATAAATATAATGCTTTAATTATTATGCTCTTAACTTTTTATTTTCGAAATTATTATCGTGCTCGAAGCCGCGGGCACCTGCTATAGCGCCCTATAAATATTGTAACAAGGGCTCGTCGGGGTTCAAAATCAGAACACCAAGTTTATAATTGAAGGATGGAGGATTCTTTATTTCCTACAACAGTGGTCAATACAGTCAGAAAACTCCTGAATGTTCTCCAAATCACTCCTCTGTCCGGTCCTCACTGCCACGTCACAGCACTGTCCCAGTTCAGTCCAGATCAGCTCACCAGCTCTTCCGTTCACTAGCTCCTTCGTTCACCAGTCCCTCCAGTCACTAGTTCCCTGTTGACTAGGTCTTCCGTTCGCTGGTCTCTCCCTTGACTAGTCTCTCCGGTCACTGGCTCCTCAGCTTCCCAAGTCACAGTTGCTTGAGGTCACGCTGATCAGTGCTCTCCGTCCAGTTCGCACTCTCTTGACTCTGATTTACTGACTGCCTGTCTCAGCTCTGATTCACTGACTGACTGTCTCAGCTCGCTCGTGGCCCTTATGTAGGTCCGACGAATATTCCAGAGCCGATGCCTCGAAAGTTCCGCCCGCGTGGAATCTGGAATGCGCGCTGCGTCGCGCGGGCACACCCCTTAGCGCGAGCTCCTCCCTACAGGCCTTCCCCCATGAAGCATGGCCCAATCGCTGCCCGCTGTCATGCCCACTAGCGCTCGTCTGCTGCCCTTCCACTAGGGGAGCGCGATCTTTCTAGACTCCGTCGTTCTGGTTCTTTCTTGGTGACTCCTTCTTCTGGCAGTTTCTAGGCGAGTCTTTTCCGGGCTTTGTGACAATATATTTACTATTACGGTTAATGAAACTGTTTTAATTCTCTCCTTGTAGAGCTATATTAAAGGAATCAAAATTACCACACAAGTTCGTCATAAATACCAGGTCGCACACCCATTGGGGTTGTGATAATTCTGGCCCTATTGCGTCCTGCAAGAAATATACTCTGATTATTTTATGTAATTGTGCATGTGCGATGAAATAATTGTTTTCCCAGATAGCATGTAAAAGTCGTCGCTATGATAAGCTGTTGTGTGCTTTTACACTCGCTGCAGCACTCACTACTCTTGGTCTAGTGAACTGCAGTAAAGACCGATCATCTAACACTGTTCCCAGTCAGTGCTGCGCTGTCTTCGTATCACGTCGAAACTGCTTTATGCTGACGTCAAGGGCGACTGTAGTGGGTGACATTACCCCACCACACAGTGGCACAATGTGCCACAGTTGCGCACTCGTGGCCTATGCTATGCAGAAAATGTTAAGACACACCTTTTTTTAATGTAATGAAAAGGAATAATGGAGAAAGATATTTGTCGACAGGAAATTATTAAATCTGAATAAAAATATAGCATATAAGAAGTTACGCAAAACAATAAATGCGACATTGTTTTAAAAAAGTAGGGAATATGTTTTTTTATAATTTAAAAATGGCTAGCCAAAACAGAAGAAAGTAGTTCTCACATTTGAGCATTGCAACAAATTGCATGTTTTCGAGTGGTGTCAGCCTTATTATTGGTAACAACTTAGCAGGTTTACTTTAATAGCTGTTTATGATTATTTCTCATTGTAGAATAATAATATTTATATACCTAGAAAATTGTGATGTAGCCTATATGGTATGGTAAGATGCGTCTTTAATCTTATATACGAGGCGCGTCCATAAAGTAAGTTTCCCTAGGGTCATCTACAGAAACAAAACACAATTTTGTGGATGTATATATTCCAACAGATACACCAATTACTCAGCTATTATTCAACATATTTGCCACCGGAATATAGGGTGAATGTTTAAACACCTCCCAGCCGAACTTCTGTAGGAGACTTGTTGGGAGGTGTTTAAACATCCACTTGAGCACGCGCTTTCAGCTTGACCCGTTACTATCTATGCCTCTTTACAGAACTACACATTATTCGAATTCGTTTACAACAACAGCTATTCGTCACTGGAATTCATTGCCTAGCTATCTCAGGAGCTGCCAAACGACTTCACAGTTCATTTAATAAAGTTAGTATACAATAACATTTAGGAATTGATGCCAATTAGTAAAATTTTTGTTGTTGAAAATTTTCATTATTTGTAATAACTAGTCTTTCATCTTTTTTTTCTCATTTCTTTATTTTAGTCATTTGTATTATATATTATTCAAGTAGGCCTACTTAATGTTTGCATATTTTTTCTTTGTATTTGATGTATGTTTCTTGTATTCAGGTATATCATTTCTTGTTTTCACATTATTATTACCGTATTATTATTATTATTGTTGTTATTATTATTATTATTATTATTATTATTATTATTATTATTATTAAAAATGTATTTCATGTTATTGCCCTGGCTGAGTGGTAGAGAAGGCTTTATGCCCTTAACTCCGCCAGGTTAAATAAATAAATAAATAATTGAACATTATATTGGAAGTTTACACAACGAAGTTATATAACAAAGATCTATAGTGTGTTGGATCTTGCACATAAGCTTCACTTTCTGTATAAATACCTGAACTATTGTCAAAGACCATTATCATTCATATTCATCAGCTGTACTCTCTTGGATGTGGAGGACACAAGGAACTTTTGGTTTGCAAAAAGATATTTATTTACGAGTGTAAGGACAATCTCATGAAGTCCTGACCAATGAGGGTCTCATCGCTAAATGCAGTAATCATCTATGAGAAAGCAACATAATTTTCAGCCAGCATTTAGAATACAACTGATGATTATGAATGACGATAGTCTTCCAAACTAGTTCAGGTATTTATACAGAAAATCAAGTATATGAAGTGTGTAAATAAAATTAACAAGACTGACTTTTTTTTACCTGTTTTATTCCAGTAACATTACAATTCAACATTTTCCCCTTCAGAGTTATGGTTGGGAAGCTGCTGGTGACTGTTCTTCCACACCTCATAGCAGTGCTGGAACTCTGATACTGGAGTAGCCTTCATCTGTTTGGTGACAGCTGTTTGAATGTTGTCCAGGACCCCAAACCAGCATCCCTTGAGGTGTGTTTTCATTCTCATGAAGAGGAAAAAGTCACAAGAAAGAAAGTTGGGTGAATTGGGAGGCTGAAGAACCACAGGAATGTTTTTAATGGCCAAAAATTGTTGACTGAAATTGCTCTGTTACATGACGCATTGTCGTGATGCAACGCCCAACTCCTTTTGATTTTTGGTCTCACATGCATGACCTTTTTTTGAAGTCTTTCAAGAACCTTTTGGTAAAAGTGTTGATTAACCTTTTGGACTGGAGACACAATCTCTTTGTGAACGATTCCCTGGCTATGAAAAAAGCAAATCAGCATGCTTTTCATCTTTAACTTTCTCATTCTTGCTTTTTTTTGGCCTTAGAGAATTTGGAGTGTGCCATTCCATGCTATGGCTCGTGATTTCCGGGTTGCACTCAAACACCCAAGTCTCATTACCGGTAATGACATATTCCAGAAAATGAGAATCATTTTCAATCGATTCCAAAAAGTCAACACATCTGTACCTTTGCATGCCCTTTTGGTCCTGCGCAGGGTATCTTGGAACCAGTTTTGAGCAGATTTTTGGCATCCCCAATACATTGATCAACATCAAGGAACAGTGGTGTCACTCAAATTCAACTCTGCCTCGATCATTCCGACTGTCAGCCGATGATCAGAATTCACAAGATCCCAGACTCTGTTGACATTTGCATCGGTTCTTGAAATTGAAGGCCTTCATCTTCAATTGACTCTCTTTCTTCTATAAATGCTTTAAACCACCGAAACACATAGGCCCTTGTCTCCATAGGCCTGCCTAGGTTTTGTTTCCGTTGCACTGTGTCCAAATCTGAAGCAAAACCTGATTTCACACCGTTGCTCGAAATTCTTACCAATTATTGTCAGGACGCTCAAGGAAAACCTGCTTCACTAGAACAATTGCAAGTTCTGTCTCACACTGGTGGCATCCCCCCCCCCCCCCAATTAAGACTGGTGACATACATGGTCATTGAATTAAACAGTTTACTCCAGCAGTGGGCAGTAATTCCATAAAACAAAATATTGTGTATGTGTTTTAGATTCAGCAAGGAGCAGGTGCTGAGAAGAAATACAGTGGACCTGTAGATGCTGTTAAGAAGTTGTACAAGGAAGGAGGCATCAGGAGCATATACAGGGGTACGGCTGCTACTCTTCTTAGAGGTGAGTACCAAACAAAATTCAGTTAAGCGTTGAATGCTGTTATTTAACACTGTTGGGAAATTGTATACCTGAAGCACTTGATTGGCATTTGTCACATTTCCTTTATCCATTGAGGTCTATATGCCAACATGTTTGATAGCTGGCATATGTCAATAATAAATTATTGGAAAGGGAACAGTTTGTAAATGGAAAAGCATAGGGTTTGTTCTGAAGCCTCCAAGGCATTATTATTATTATTATTATTATTGTTATTTTATGTCTTCTCATTTCCACATGGTATAATTCTTGAAATAATGACAACGGCATATTAAGCAAGTTATCACTACACAACTAACAGTCTTTTCCAAGAGTTCTTCGGACTATAGCACAGGTGTTCAATATGACTGCCTTCTGCAATTGGACACAAAGCGAGGCTTGTAGATTCAGCTTCTCTAGGCTCATTATCGTCTTCTTTGGGACCATACCGGTAGCTGATATTACCACTGGAACCACATGCACTGATGTCTGCTTCCACATCTCTTTGATTTCATCAGCCAGTTCTTTGTATTTATCCACCTTTTCAATCCAAACGGCATGCATATTGTGTGTATTGGGTATTGATACATCTATCAAATAAGTACTGTTTATGGATTTATGTACCAATATTATGTCTGGTCGGTTGCAGCTTATTTTTTTGTCGGTTAGGATACTGCGGTTCCAATATATTTTATTGCTGTCATTTTCTATGATACTAGGAGGACTGTAAGCATAATATTATTATTATTATTATTAATATTATTATTATTATTATTATTATTATTATTATTATTATTATTATTATTGTTGTTGTTGTTGTAACAATCATAACAATAGCAGAAATAATAATAATAATTATTATTATTATTATTATCATTATCATTATTTTGCCTTTAAGTTAATACAAACAATTGGCAATGTCACAAAAATAATATATTTTGAAATATTAAAAAAAAGGATCCCATAATTATTTTTCCAAGAACTCCTGCACTGAATAAAATGCTTTTAACAGTTAAGCCAATGTCCCACGATCCAATTTATTTTTGAAAAAGTTGTATCAAGTAGCATTTCTATACAGCTATTTTTGGCTGTGCACATGAGAGTGCGTTTTGGTCCAATATACAGCGCCAGCTGTTCTCCCAAAACGAAAATCAATAGCTATTACAATCAACATGGCGGTCGATATGCACACACTTGACAGAAGTAACATTTTTTACAGAATCTTTTTCATAATTTCCAAACCACCTCAGCGTTTATGCCGGCTGTAATAATGGTTTTTGTTAATATTGTTCTAAATTCAAAGTCTTAGCACCCATCAATCTTGACTCCAATATTATATCATTTTATCTTTTTGGTTATGTTCGCTGGTCGAGCAAGCGATGCCAGTGAAGAGAATCAGCTATACAGAGGAAAAAGCCATCATGCAGGTCACACGGGGATAGACTTACTCTCATTGCATCATCATGGGACATCGGCTTTAGACACAACATATTTAAATCTTTTTACCAAATTAAATTTTTGCATTTTGTGGCAACTTATTAAACATTTTTGTTCCGGTTGCTTCCCAACTATTAAATGCCTTAGATGTGCCGGTTTGCTTAGGCTGCATAGTACCACAATTTCTGGCATTATATGAATTAACTGCATTCTTTCAGGATATAATTCTAGTCTTTCCTTTATAATTGTTAAACAAGAAAATATAAATATACAAGGAAAAGTCATTATTTTATATTCAATGGAAAGTGGTTTATAATGCTCATTCCATCCTTTTTTGACCAAAATGCCCATCACAGTCTTTTGAAGTTCGAAAACACTATATAATTTGAAGAATTGCTCCAGATTTGGGTCCCATACATTAGATGAGAAAAAAAAAATATATATATACATGTCTAAGAACAGAAAATGATACACAACACACACTCTAGATAATTTATTACATACATATGTTAAAGTGGTCATGCCAAAGCAATTTTTGGTCTACATTAAATCCCAGAAGTTTAACTGAAAGCAGTTAATTTTCACAGTCTCTCAAATTAAAAATCATATTTTGAGTTTTATTTTGATGCACTACAAACATATTATTACTAAACCTACTTTCAGCAGATTGTATTATCTGAAGAGTTTGAACTTCGAGTTCATCAAGATCGCAGTAACTACTTATAAATTAAGTGTTGTCTGCATATAAAACTGGCAAATTTGGAACATTGTAAACCATGTCGCTGATAATAATGATAAACAGAAGTGCCCCAAGAATAGATCCCTGTGGCACTCCTCAGTCAAGTTTAGTATGTCAGACTAATGATTATTTATATAAACACTTAGTTTTCTATTTTTCAAATAATAAACAAACATTTCTAAAGTAATACTGTGAATACCATAGTGTTGAAGTTTCAGTGTTTAAAAGTACATAAGAGACACAATTGAAGGCCTTTCTTAAATGAATTAAGATGGGGGAAGCATATAATTTATTTTCAAGAATATTACTTACAACAGCTTCAACTGCAGCAACAGTAGATTTACCATTTCAAAAACTAATCTGGGCAGAAGTAAAGACATTTTTGTCTCAGAATGAAAAAAACTGCTCCTTCATAATAGATTCAAAATCTTCAAAAAGATGGTGGCAATATAGGATGATAATTTTCCATGAGGTCTTTATCACCTTTCTTAAAAACTGGAATAACCTTGTATTGAGGAGATTTGGATAAATACCTTTAAAAAATTATAAATTGATTAGTTTGGCAATCAGAATAGCAATTTCAACTACTTCTCTCAAAACTGAATTTGAAATGTCGCAAAAATCTGTTGACTTACATAAATAAATAAATAAATCTTTATTGTAGTAACTGATTATTCAGTATAGTCTCAAAAACTTTAGAAAAACTTTAGAAAAACTTTAGAAACAACTGGAATCAATGAGATCGGTCTATAATTTTCAGGAGAGGATCTGTTGCCTTTTTTAAATATTGGTATTACTTTAACCACCTTAAATTATTTAGGGTAAACATAATCAATAATGCAAGAATTTATGATATGAGTCAGAGGTTCCTTTATATAGTTTATCCCATACTTTAATATAATTGAACTTAAATTATATATGTCCTCGCTCTTGGAATTACTCATTTTTAGGATTGCTCTTTCATTATCCTTGACTTCTACAATGTGAAAATTAAAGGCACTATCAGGTTTTGTCAACTTATTTAAATAAAAACTTGAATCTCTATTGTTTGATAACAAAGATACTTTACTTATCAGTTCATGAACTTTTCCAATAAAAAACTTGTTGAACTCAGAAGCACTTAGTTCATTAAAACAATCTTGTTTGTTCATGTATGAAGAATTGCTCTCCTTTCTGACTATATTCCACATGGCTTTAGATTTGTTGTTAGCATTATTTATTATGTTATCGTTATTTTTTATCCTAGTTTCACGTACCAACCTATGTAGTTTCCTTTTGCAGTTCTTATAAATGCCTTTGAGATTATTAGATCCAAGACTAATATGATAATCATAAAAAAATTTACATTCCTCTTTAAGTTTAAGAATTTCTTTACTTCTTACCCTAGTAGGTTTAGGTTGAGTAGGTTTATTTGTTAAATACTTCAGAGGAAAGACCTTGTTTGTTAAAAGACACAGTTCAGATATAAAAATGTTAACTTTATCTTCTATTGCATGTTGCCTATACATAGAATTCCAGTCAGTATTTAAAAGTTCATGGTTAAAATTTGATATGTTTTCTTCCTTCATAACTCTGAACTTACACTTACTAGTTCCAGTTCTGGAACTCAGTCTATTGGAATCTGCATGATATCTAAGCAAAACTGCCCAATGATCTGATAGGACAGTTTTGACAATTGAACTTTCACTAAATTTATCATTAGAAATTACTATGTTGTCAAGGCAACTGCCCCCTCCTAGTGTTGGCCTAGTTATCTCCAAAGTGGTTATAGTCATATTAAAAGATGTAAATACATTGTTTAACAAAACACAGTCTAAATCCTTAACTAACCTAAAATTAACATTAAAATCCCCACATAAAACGATTTTAGCCTTAAAAGAATAAAGATGTTCTAAGAGTATAGCCAGTCTCTCAATAAACAGACTGAAGTCTTTGCACTCTATATTGGGTCTATAAACAGCGACTACAATTGTATTTATATCATTTTAAAAAGTAGCAGTTACTTCAAATGCCATTTCAACTGACATGCAGTTCACTGTTTCTACGGGCCAATGAGAAATGTTTTCTTTGACATAGATAGCACATCCACCATGTTTCCTTGTAGGCCTGCAGTTACTATTACTAAGTTTATATCCTTTAAAGCCATATAAATTAATTTCATGTGGACATAGCCAGTGCTCCACAAGACAAATAACATCAGCTTTTAGTTCTGAGACATATTCTTCAATATTCAAAAATTTCTTATATAAACCTTGAACATTCCACAAAAGGGTTACAATTTCATTTAGCCTAGACTGAGAATCTAAAGAATGTAAAGAATTTGGCCTATCAGTATTGACAGCTTTTGCTGTACTAGAACTAGTTCCCTGTATCTTTATGGGTAGGCCTACAATCTTTTCAAATTTCCTAATAAATGATCCTCAGAGTCATACTCAAGTGGAATAACTGGTATCCTGTTCTTTTCTCTGCAGAGAAAATGCTTATTAATTACCTCTAAAATCTGACTACCAACATATTTCTTTCCTAACAGATTTAAATGGAGTCCATGGCTTGTATAAAATCTTTCTCCTATCATACTTAAGTCTACAAATGTACAGTTTTTAAAATACCTGCATAGTCTTCTCATTTCAACATTTGTACTCTTTACCAACCTGTTCACACTTGACCATGTTGCTAAGTCATGTCGAAATGGAACTGAAAATACAATCATGTTAGAGTCTGGATGTTCTCTTAGCCTTCTTCTAAGCAAAGAGAGCAGTTCTTTTCCCTCATTTCGAGTCACATCATTCGTACCAGCAAGATATACTATGAAATCATCAGGTCCAAGTCTTTGAGTAGTCGATGAGGCTGTAACTTCCTCAAAGGTTGCTCCAGGTTTTATGAGCGAAGAGATTTTATGCTGGCTGTTATCAGTAATTTCCTTTCTCCCTTGGCTGTCAGAATATAGGTAGATTTGAATAGGTCTATTATTACTCTTCTTATTTCTAGGTTGTCTACTTTTGGTTATCGTAGGTCTCTGACCAGGCATAAGCCTACCTGGCTCATAGCTATCTTCATGTTGGTCAGGATTACTCCACTGGTTTTCAGCCCTAGTGTAGGTTTGTATTCGAGAGTCATTCTCCAATTTAAGTTATTTTACTGCCCTAAAAATGTCAACTGGATACCTCCAGGGAAAAGTTTGATTGACATAGAGAGATTTCACTCAATTCCTTGAGTGTTCTTTACATTCTGACAATTTACTCTTTTTATTAATACAGTTACAGAGTCTCGACAGAATTTATTAAAGTCGTTTGCAGAAAATTTTACTTTGTAAGGTGAACTTGTATTGCCAATTTCTGGTTTTAAAGAATGATAATAGTTACTAGCTGCAACAGATTGTGTGCATTTCCAGATTGCATGTGCGACCTGAAGTTTGTAATTTAAACTTTTGAGTTCACCAGTACACCACTTATTGGCCGACTTCTAATACTTCTTGCTATGAAGTTTACAAAGATGACAATAGTGATCAAATAACTGTTTAAATGTATTAAAATGATTATTAAATGCAAGATTTGGGTCTTCGGTTAAAAGACAATGATCCCACTCATTGCATTCAAACACCATCTCAAACATTAAAAAATTTGAGATCGTGGGTCTCTACCATAACCTTCGTTTACATTAAGATTATCAGTATTATTTTTACTAACACATTTAATAGAAATATACAAAGAAGCATGTAAAATCATAAAAAACACAAGAAATAAAATTTTGTAGTCAGTGGATAAAACTCAAACTCACATTAATTATCGTGACGTTTGAGTTTTATCCACTGACTACAAAATTTTATTTCTTGTGTTTTTTATGATTTTATAATACTTCAGTGGAAAATAAGGACCAACGAATTTTTAAAGAAGCATGATCAGACAATAAAGAATCTACAACTTGAACATTATAATCTTCATTTCTTACATTAGTTAAAATGTTATCTAAAAAGATTCACCATGGTAGATAACAAATTTGTGAAAAACATTTAATATGATTTAAATATTTGAATAAATTCTAAAATAAGAAATGAGTTGTTTCTAATATCAATATCAAGTCAGTACATATAACAATTCTACAATAACTATTTTGTCAATAACCATGTTGAAATCATTAATATTGCTCGAAGGTGAATGATACAAAGCAACAATAGTAATATCAAAATCTGTTAATAAAACAGCACAAGCTTATGTGGACTGTGTATGGATTCCTCTTATGTTTTTTATCAATATTACATTAACATTATTTACATATTCTATAATTTTTAATAACAATTTTTGTACAGAAGAACTGTGAATATTCTAGAAAATGCCTCATGAATTGTGTTTGACCAGTTCTGTTTCATTTTGTGAGTATGGAATTTAATTTCTTGATATTAAGTTGATTTTCTTATTTCTTTGATGCTCCATAGAATTGTGGAACTTACGCCTATGTAATACGTATTATTGTATTAAAACTATTGGTTCTGTGAACAGTAACCTTGGACCAAAAAAATCTAGGATCTGTTCTTTATCAATTAAAATAGCCACCATCTTGAAATGGAATAAAAGAAATTAACTCCTTGCACTTATGATGTTTTTAGTGCTTCAAGGAACAATTCTGCAAAACTGGAAGAAAATCAAAGAACATTTTTGTTATGACTGAATGTAACAAACAAATTTACAGAGAAACAGACAAAATGCCAATAAACCATTAGAATTATAGGTCTGTAGGCTTCCGCGGCCGGAGTTATCACAGTCTAGGATGTCCGGGTAGCGCCGCGTCGAGGGTTGAGAGGCCAACGTTTCTACAGCCATGTTGCTGTCTTCTTCAGGGCCAAAAAAGTCACTGGCTAAGCCGGGCATCGGGCTCTTATATATCTATGTAGTGTTGCGGAGCAGTAGCGGGCGTCCGGCCAATCACAGAAGAGACATCAGTTGGAGCTCTGGGATTGGTCGGTCGACAGCAGCGGTTGGTCGGAGCTCCATTGTCCCTATCTGCTGCATCATGGTGGTGTCGAAGAAGGGGTCTTCGACACCACCATGATGCAGCAGATAGGGACAATGGAGCTCCGACCAACCGCTGCTGTCGACCGACCAATCCCAGAGCTCCAACTGATGTCTCTTCTGTGATTGGCCGGACGCCCGCTACTGCTCCGCAACACTACATAGATATATAAGAGCCCGATGCCCGGCTTAGCCAGTGACTTTTTTGGCCCTGAAGAAGACAGCAACATGGCTGTAGAAACGTTGGCCTCTCAACCCTCGACGCGGCGCTACCCGGACATCCTAGACTGTCATTAGAATTATGTTATTACACCCAGAAGAAGAAGTAGAAGTAGTCTTCAAGTTTTTATAATATAACCCTTTGGCTAGAATCCATTCAAGAAGCTGAACATTACTTGAAATGGAACCATTATAATGGCCACCATCTTAAAACGGATTGAAAAATTAAAAATCCTTACACTTAAGTCATTTTTAACTACTTCAAGGAACCTTTGTATCTTTGTACCTGAAAATTTAAGAACTCGTTTGTTCTAAACTGCATAACACACAAATTTACAAACAGACAAAAGCCAAATGGTCGAGTTGAATCAGGACCTTGTTTTGCTTGGTCAATTAGTGCAATATGATCAGTATTATGATATATACTTGTTCAAACTTCAGTAGGTTAAAAAAAAAGCTTAAGAACAAGTATGCCAGTGAATAGTCAGGGTTGCTTGGAACTAGTCACTGTGCATCGCAGCAATGAAATTTCCCAGCATAGGAAGAGATTCAGTATGACACTTAATGAAATGTGCACAAGTCAGTATGTCGCTGCTAAACTAATATCACTGTTCCTAGCCTAACCTAACCTATCACTGACATTACATGCCATTGACGTAGAATCTACCTCCCACTATTTACCTTAATGCAGCAGGTTAATTTCCTTTGCACACATTTGGCAAACCTTGTTACATAAAAAGTCCAATGCCTTCGTCTGTAATAACAATAACGCCTACAAACACTGATTTTATTCATCGTCCTATATTAATCCATTGTATTGACCATTAAGAGAATTGTGTAAAATTTATGGGATTGACAAATAATGTGTAAAGATTAAAACTGCTGTTATTCATGAATATATTCGTCATATTTATTTCTTTCAACGAATAATCATGCTCATTTGTATTTGTGAAGTAAATAAAGATAAAACTGTGAATAATATGGGTGTGGATGCAAATATAATCCTTTTCTCTTATACCTTAGTTGTAGTGTGATTATTTTTCATTATTACAACTGATGGAATAGGAATGTTATTGGGATATTTAAGAAATGAAATAGGTCTATTCAAAGTTCATTATTGTTGTTGGATCTGTCTCAAAGAACTAACAAATCCCATTCTTCTTCAGAAAAACAAAACAAAATAAAAAATTGTGAAATCATTAAACTTGCTCAGGATTTGCGTGACTGACTTCTTTGTAATTGTCCGTCAGCCTCACTTCCCAAGAGTGGGGCTCAAAGTAAAAACAAATTATCTTACCTTATTTCATTATGTGCAGTAACGTTATGTCATTGTTTAGACATTTCTATTACTACTGTATCTCTAAAGGTGTTTGTTTTCCTTCGTCGTCTTGTTCCAGACAAAATTATTCGTTTATAGGTTTTAGATTGGGCTTCAAATTGACTCATTTTTCAAACAGGCTATCCAAAAATTTGATTTGGGAAAATTCGTCATGGTGGCAAAGGAAAATACATGCTGAAAAGGGCATTAACGTATTATAGTATATTAACATATTATATATATTTTGTAAACCTCTTCTTATTTCAGGATAACGGTCTGATATTCACAAATCCCATTTGTCTTCAGCAAAAATTTGTGAAATCATTAAATCTGCTCTGGACTTACGTTAATGCCTTCTTTGTGTTTGCATGTAAACCTCATTTCCAGAGTGGTCTATTGATCAGAGTTTCTAGCCTACTATTCATCAGGTTTTAAGTTTGATTCTTGGTCCAACTGAGGGAAATTTTATCTTTCATAGATAGGTCCCCTGAATGGTATGGTCTGGTTAGCTATTAAAGATTTATGTTTAAGGACCCCTCACTGGCATTCATATCATCTCATCAGAATATCATAGCTCCGCCTCAAACCCTAACAGGGTAATGTTAGCATTGGAAAAAAAAATCCAGAGTATAACTCAAAAAACAGATTTTCATTTTCATTGGTTTCATTATTTGTAGTGTTTTCATTTGAAATAGAAAATAACAAATAATTCGTTTTAATCGTGCATAAGGAGTAATATTTTATTCATGAATAATGTTATTTGGGAAACACAGTTTCAAATTTATTTATTTGCATAATCATGTAGATAAAACTATATTTGAATAATGCCCAACTGACAGTCGTATTATCCCATTCAGAACAGAAAGAACTGGTGTTTTGTTTATAATCCTCACATTACTCTGCCAGCTGCTTTGTTAAGTCTACATGTAGTCATGTTTGTGATGTTGACAACATTGTACACTTTGTACCAATCGGTGCGGCCTGACTTGACATAGTGATCAATGAATTCTTAAGTTTGGCAACAAAAAAAAAGATATAAACAAAATCAGGAATCTTTGTTTCACCTGTATTTATCAGTTGTCTAGAATTGTGCATCCACCTATGTTCTTACACTATTTTAAAAAAAACAAGCTCCATGGTGCTACTTCCCTGAAGGGACTTAGCCTACCATCCGAAAACTGCATCATCTACCATAGGCATAGGGAACATGTGGTCAGCATGCCAACATCCATCGCCGTTAATGATGTTTTCCGTGACCGTGTTTTCTCAATCAAGTAGCTCCTCAATTTGTATCACGAGGCTGAGTGCACCCCGTTCTAGACCTCTTTACCTCAGAAAAATCAGAGGAGGTGCTGGGGATCGAACCCTGGCCTGAAGATCCGTAGCCAGCTTTGCTATGTCACAGGTGGTCTTCTTACACTATATTTTGTAATAATAATTTGTTAGTATTCCCCGTTGTCAATGTATACCTTATGACAACAACAAAAAATAGGCCTTTAATCAGATTCACCCTCACCCACTTCGATAGTATTTTTGGGAATGGCTGAAAGATTTAAAAGTCTGACTCGACGGAGAATTTCTGCTTTCAGTACTGCGATCGTCACATTAATATAATAAATTCCAGCCATGTCCCTGCCAGTTCCCAAAACCTTGTTGGCTTGTGGTGTTACAGTACTTATTTATTATTTCATTACTGTAAAATTTTTTATTTTCGTTGTTTGTGTGGTCTCTCTTTCTCTTTCTCTCTCTCTTTCTCTTTCTCTTTCTCTCTCTCTCTCTCTGTTTTTTGTAGTAATGTTGATGGATATCATGACACCAATCATAATAAAGCAATGAAGTATTTTTCACATTTTTTACTCCTTTGTGACATTATGAACTTTATTTTTCTGTACAAATACTGTTTTCCAAAACAATTGGGGTAGGGGTGATTTCAGATAAGCATATTTTCGGGTAATTCATTAATTCCAGTATACCCACTTCTATTTTTAAAAAAATACCATTTAAAACATTTAATTTCAATAAATCTGTAAACATTCATGAACAGATATACATTAAAATGGAATTACTAGACTCCTGTACAATGTTGATTGCGGCCACGGACTGTGATAATTCCTTTTGATTTATTCCAAAACACCTTGGTTCATAAGCTGTATTAAACTGGTAACATTGTGCATATAAATGGCTTTTTCATGTAATCGTTTCCTAATGCCCCGGGGTGTAATGGTGTACTATATATTGTACAAAGAACTTTGTAAAAGGTGATTGACATACTTATGACTTGTTGAGAAGGATAAGGCATCTATTTTTTCCTGCAAGATACTACAGTATCTTTATCTCTTTGTCCAGTCTTTTATTGTATTCGTTTTGGAGGCTGTAAGTGCAGACTTGCCAAAAAATATCAAACCTGCATGAATGTTGATTATTTCTGCCTCTCTCATATTTCAATATTTAACTAATCAATCTTTGATTATTATGGGTGGAGATGGGATAAATTTCTATTTTCAACAGGTATAAAAATAGGGACTTGAAATATTCATAAATCCCTTTCTTTTAGAAAATCTAATAATGCTAATAAATTTCATTACATTTAGTGTAACTGTTTGTACAAATTATTATTATTATTATTATTATTATTTTTTTTTAATTTAATTTAATTGTCCATTATGATTGATTATTTCTTTACAACATTTCTTAAAGTGTTAAAAAAATTGCATACTGCATTTAAATTTAATTTAAAGAAATTTCCCCCCCCCCCCAAAGAAAGAAATGTTTTACTTAATCTGGAATTAAAGATGTTTATTGCATGAACAGTGAGAGCACGAAGTCAGCATACCTCCCATTATTTTCTACACTACAATTGTTGTGGTTAATTAATGTGGAAACCTAGCTGATCAGAGACATTGATATGGAAGCCATTTTCATAACACAGCTGGATTCTGCACCATGTCCTAGCAGATGTCTTATGAAAGTAATCACGGGTAGCCTGGCATTGTGTTATAAAGTTGATTTTGCACTATTTCTTTGATGTCCTTCCAGAGAGCAGTATCAGCTAGGTGTCCATATCAGTCAATCAACATTAATCCGTCGTAGAGTTGAAATTAAAGTTGGTTATGACCACTGTGCCATCACTATAATTAATTTTTAATTTTTAATTTTGAAAGTAGTCTATTCATTTATTTAAAAAGCGATGTACAGGTTTGTTAACCACGTTTTGTTGTAACACAACAAAAAATATATTCATATAGTATTTATGTTATAGAAGTTTATTGGTTTTGGATATTCAAAAATGCCTTGAAAACTGCAAGAAAATGATGTTAAAGTTTTTCATCCATGGAGATTTAAATAGTAGCTTCGTTTAGATGTGTCATCTCTGCCACTTCTAATATTTTCATACAACATTAAAATTTGCTCATTGTGTTCACTAAACATGACTCTAACACTTAATATAAAAATAACAAGATTTTACCTAAATTGACATTACTTCACCCATCTCCCACTTACAATTGAATTGAGAATTGAATTGATTATTTTTTTAAGGATTGTAAGCGTAGAATTTAAAAGTTCCTTTTAGGCATACAATTTGCTCACAGTGACAGAAAAAAATGACAAATTACAAATATAATAATAATTATTAGGGCAAGGCATTTAATGTCTATAAAATAATGAAAAAGGGAAAATAAAAAATGTATTTATGACCTGAAAATAGTGAAAAATGGTACAATTTTTTTTATTGCCAATAAATTTACCATTATTACTTATAATTGGTTTTTTTTTTTAAATAATTAATGACTTGCTAGAATAAAATTAGCGGTGTGTTATATATTTAAATCTACAATATAAATTATACTTATTTTGTTACAAAAAAATTAAGTAAATTTATACTACTTGGACACCCTTAGTGAAAAAGAAATTCTTTCAGAAATGACATGACCATCAAATTGCCGCTAGCAAATATGTGCCATTTAGAATGAAAGAAAGAAAGAAAAAATTATTTACTACTGCAAGACAAACTGCTATGGTGTTTACAATAAACCTTAACTAAAATGAACTATGATCACTTAGCGGAGATTCTCAAATAAAAACGATTGTTTGTTGTCTGAAAGTAATGATTTGTACATGGAAAAGCTCCTCTCTACCTCCACTGAAACATGACCTAAAAATGCCGAAAAGGATCTAAAAAATTCCCAAAAAATGACCTGTGTCTTGAAAATGACAAAGAATGCAAAATAAAGGGGAAAAATGCAAAAACAAGTTGCCCTGATTTAATCAATTATTTCATGATACACATTTATATATATTTGAACTATCGTTTAACCTTCAAATAAAAAAGATGCATAATCATCAAATGCCTTGCCCTGAAAATGCTAAAATATACTGAACAAATACTGAAAATAAGACATAAACCTTCACCTAACATCATGAAGTAGGCCTAGTAGCCAATATTTATGATAAGAGTAAACTTTTGTAGAAGATAATAGGAAATTAAGATTCATAAGTGGTGGTTAAGAGCTGATTAACTAATAGTCTTTTTGTCGTAGCAAAAAAATAACTTTGATAATGATGCAGATGGAGTTTATTTATAATCGAGAGGCCGTGCGTATAAAAGATTTATTAAATTTAGTGGTGGAGTGTCTAGGAATTTGAAGTGTGCTTGAAGTAAATCTATTGGAGTGATCATGTACTTTTTGCATGGGGATGAAAGACTTTAACAGGTAAATGAGACTTTTACATTTCATGACTTCAAGAGTTAGCGGTGCAATGGAAAGGATCCTTCGTTCTTTTAATTTTAGCCATTTTAATTGCAGATAATAAGGTGTGATATGCTCATCTTTTCACATGTTACATACAAAGTAAATCGCAGCATTTTGTACACATTGAATTTTTGTATTTAATATGTCCGAAAGATTTTTGTATACAATTGATCCATAGTCAAGAACTGGGAATACTAGTGTTTGAATAAACATTCTCTGCACATTAGTTGTTACGCCGAATTTGAGGAGTGATTGAGACTGCTTTGTTAGTGGTGACTTGGATATGATTATTCCATGATAACGTTTGATCCATTTTGACACCAAGATTTTTAACTGTTGTGCTATGCTTCAAAATTGTATTGTTTAGAATAACGGGAGGAATGTTATTAGTGTTTGTTTTTTAGAAGCTTGGAATAGCCGATTAGGATTAATTGAGTTTTGGAAGCGTTCATTGTGAGGTTATAAACGACTTAAATCTTCATTAAATAGGTTAATGAAGCTAGAGATAGACTGAGAAGGAAAGTGTAGATAAGCTTGTAAATCATCTGCATACATATGGTATTGAGAATAAACAATAAGACATTACATGTTGTATAGTTAACAAATAAAGTACTTTTCTAACACTACAACTTCTACGTGTTGATAAATTTTTATCAAGCTTTGGGCATGTCTTTTTATAATCAACATCATCAGTACAAAATGCTCTGAATGTTATTGATGTCGGCTATTTCTTATGGGAGTAACATTGCTAATGACAGTAAACGTTGATATCCAGATCGCCACCTGAAAATTGGAGTGTATTAACTCCACTTTTTGCAAAAAATGAGATGATGTATATTTCAAACTCTTAGCTTAGGTAGGCATCATATGCATATACTATGAAACCAATTTTCCACCTCTAAATACTGAAATAATAAGTATTCTGATTCACATTAAATGTGAGTCTCCTCAGTATTTGTGGACACAGGTGAAGAATTGGATTTTGAACTGAATAATGAATTAAGGTAGAGTCCCTCATGGTACGACAAGGAGTTGAGATTGTTTTTATCAGGGAGAGGTTGTGTGCTTGCATCCACTGGCCATCGTTTTCACTATGAATCTTCTGATCATGGGGAATTACAGCAATAAATGGAAGTGGCTGCTGTAAACGAGGTTGGTAATTGGTGTCTAAGGTACTGTTAAATAACATGAGGATAGGGTGTAAGTAACAGTCTCCCTCATCAAGTAGGTGATACTTCTAAGGAACAGGCGCGTGAAACAATCACACATTTTGTTCTACATACAGACTTAAACTTGTACATGTGGCAAGTATATGAAAATCTCTACGAACAGAAACACATTTATAAAAGCAATAGGAACACATACATGAAAAATCATAAAAAGAAAACAAAAGCAAAAACAAACAAAAACAAAAACACACACACAATGAATGTCAAAAACGAACGTACTGAATGCTAGAATAGAAATACTAATCATCTATTGATTGTTGCATGTTGGTGAAAAGGTGAAAGGTATCCTAGAAAGGGTGTTGGGAAAATTTTGTTGGCATTTGTAAATAAGTTCTAATAAATGACTTATAGCTATATATGATTTTTAATTATGTTTAGTTACTTTTAAATTAAAAGGTGTATTTTTTATTATAAATTTGCCATTTTTTCCTTTTATTTCACCATTTTTCCTACCTATGATTGCGCTACCTCTCTCCATAGCCTTTTTTGCTTATTGTGGATTCAAGATATGTCAGAAATCTGATCTCACGGATTAAATTCTGTCTTCAGATATAATAAGATATGATCAGAAATTTAAACAATAGAAAACTACATTGAAATAAAACATTCATATTATTATTTATATTCTATTATATTATATTATATATATGTTATATTATATTATATTTTATTTTATTATAAATAAACCTTATAATATATCGCACCCCTGGTGGAAGACTGCCATAAGTCAAAAAAATTGAATTTTGAGATAACTAGTACTTATAAGTGCTTGTCATCATATCCATGTCCTGGAAAAGTGGCACAACCCAAATCGTAACGATAAGGATTCTACAGCATATAATTGATTTTTCTTCTCACTAGCATCTGACGTTTCAAATAGCAGAAAACTGCCATATCTCAGTTTTTTTATCATACGCAAGCCCGTAAACCCGAGATTATGCAGTGTTCTTGTCCGGAAGTGGCAGCAATTTTGTGTTAAAGTAATATTTACTGTTTTTCATATTGCATCAAAATCTTTAAATGCTCCTCCTGAACAAATGTTATTTTTGACTTGTGGCAGTCTTCCACCAGGGGTGCGATAGTAGAGAATAAAATGTGTAATAAATGGAACTAATTTATTTCATATTTTTATTCAGAATATACTTAGAGCCATGCAGAGCAGAGCATCATATGATGTAAAACCATTTATAGGACCTAAAATTGTCAGAGGGCTTAAAATGTAAGCATCTTTTAAAAGCTGAATCATGAAACTAACATTATACAGAGAAATAACAAAAATGGGTTTTTAATTTATAAAGATCTCCATGTAACTTCATCTTGAATGAAACTCTGTAAGAGCATATCTAATAAACAGAAAATTGGTTTTCTACATGTTGAACATCATATGATTTCTGATTGCTCTATGTGGGCATAGGAAGTTAATTCCAGGAGTCTTTCAAAAGTAAATAGGCTAGGTAATGATGTACCTAACATTGATGGACAACACAAACAAACATTTAAGTAATATCAGTTTATTTTCATAGCCTTCAGACAACCTCTGTTAGCTACCCTTACATATCAACAGATTATTTAAAGCATTTCAAAATATTATGTACAGTAGAGAAATTAGCCATAAGTCAAAACAGGCTTAACCCTATTCTGGTTGAAATGCTGCAGCGAGAAGCTGTGCGATTATTTAAGTTCTGTTCTATGTCTAGAAATGATTTACAAACCAAATCCCTATCTAAGTATCTAGTAGAAATATATGATTATTATATATGTACGTTAAACTCTCTAATTTATATTTTACAATAGTACCACCAACAACAACATATATTTATAATAGAGTACAGTTTTGGTCCTAATTGTTGTTTTAATAATTGAATGTGTCATTGCAGAAAGGTACCTAAGTCATTTGATTCGAAAATTGAGATATGACCATTGGCAATATCCATGCACATAGATTCTGAACAGAAAGGTAGCTATGTCAATGAGACAAATCCTTTACGAAAAAACGTGCACTGCAGAAAGTGCCTAAGCTATTGATCTCGACAGTTTTTAAGTTTCCCAAAACTTTGCTTGACGTGACCTTCTGTAATGACACATTCAATTTTACATTTTTATAAGCTCTTTTGAAAAGTTGATTGATCTGCTGACTCTTCAAATACAGTTGCATACTAATCCGTGTATCAAAGAAGACAATATTTGCTGGATTGTGGGTCATTCTTTGGGTGGATCATTTATAGTTTTTCAATGTTTCTTTTTATCATTTTAAGATAAGACATGGCCCCAATTTATTGTATTTTTTACATTTTGATGGCACATCTGCTTCCCCCCCCCCTTCCCCCGGTTTCAAATGAATTACAAGTTAAATGAGTAGAAGAAAAAGTTTAAAACGTTAAAATCAACTGGATTATTTTTTCAACACTCATAGTTATGCCTATTGTAGGAGGTAGATACAAGGAAGCAAAACAAAATATAAATCTGTCACTTCTCTGTTTAAAAACTTATACAAAATTGACCAGAGGTGACATTTTCTGGTTAGTGTCTTGTGGTTAGCGTTGCTGACTACAGATCCGTTGGCCTGGATTCAATCCCCGGTACCTCCTCGAATTTTTCTGAGGTAGGGAGGTCTGGAATGAGGTGTACTCAGCCTCATGATTCAAATTGAGGAGCTACTTGATAGAGAAGTAGCGGCTCCGGTCATGGAAACCACCATTAATGGCCATGGGTGTCAGCATGCTGACCACATGTCCCCAATCCTGCCATCTGCCTATGGTAGATGATGCAGCGGTCAGATGGTAGGCCTAGTCCCTTCAGGGATGTAGCGCCACGGGGCTTAGTTTTTATGTATTGGTATTCATGGTTCCACAAAATATTATTTCTGTTGAACATTACATGAGAAAATCAGGACAAAAATTCCTGTGACACCAGGATTTGAATCTTCAGCTTTCCATGGCAATGCTCTGCAGACTAAGCTAGCCAGAATTTGACTCAAAGGGCCAAATGGGGTCTCTCTTTTACAATTACCCCTAGTTGTCAACTTCACTGTAAAACATTTTTGTCATATACTGTATTATGAGGCACATGAATTCGTGTTCGAATCCTAGTGTCAGAGAAATTTGTTTCTGAACTACCAGTGTGAATTAAATTGTTTAATTATTATTTATTCCTCCTTATCATTCCATTCTTCATAAATTTCTACACAACCATGTGGTTCTTCTTTACTTCAATA
This sequence comes from Ectobius pallidus, assembly GCA_964059195.1. Classification (NCBI taxonomy): domain Eukaryota; kingdom Metazoa; phylum Arthropoda; class Insecta; order Blattodea; family Ectobiidae; genus Ectobius; species Ectobius pallidus. The sequence continues at coordinate 13,003,208 of CAXKWD010000013.1, forward strand.
AAATTTGAAATTATACACATAACAATATATCACTTATTTTCTAATTTAAGGTATATGTACACCCAAGAAACCAAAAAAATTCTGAAAAATTTCATTTTTTTAAAATGGCGTACTTAGATAGTTATTTTCTCTTTCATTTCATATATTAATTTTTAAATTCTGGCTGCTAGTACCTTAGATAAAGCCCTTTTCTAAAAAGCTTCATTTTGCCATTTCCCTTGCTCAGTTATCAAATTTCAGTATTTTTAATTTTCCCTCTCTACTAAAACTTATAATTTTGATTATTAGTTGTCACTCATATACTAGTAAATAAGTGGAGTCATTTGTTGAGTAAGTATAACCTGTTTGAACTTCCTGTATTCTCGCTTTTCCCTACATGTGTTTTCCATGCGTTTCAATACAAGGTTTGCTTTCCTCTCAATTTCCCGTAAGTAGTAAATTGCTTGGTATTCGATTATTTCAAACATCATAACTCTTCTATAAATTGACTTATCAAAATGATTTTGGTGTCATTTTGAAGCTTGAAATGTTCTCTAGTGCTTGACATGGAGAAATTTCTGATATATTAATATTCTACTATGTTCTACATTTTTTTTTATAATGATGTGAACAAACAAATATTTTCAGTTTATTTAAATCTATGTAACAATTTAAAATCTTAACTATCCAAAAAACCTGAATGTCAGGCACTAGACAATTATTCTGTCTACAAAATAGTGAAAATTTGGTGACTTTATCTTTCATAGTTTTGAAGTAATCATGTTTCAAGTTTATAGCCAAAATTTTCAAGAGGTTTATAAAGAAATCATAAACAATTAAAAAACATTTTTCTTGTGAAATGCCTTAATATATAGCTGTATAATAATATATGAAAAACTGAGAGTCCTAATGCTTAAAAATAAAATTTTTATACCTAAAGGTGTACATATACGTTATGAACAATACCCGAACTTGTGCCTTCAGAATGTGAAAAGGATATGGAAAGTCAAACCAATATATTAGAATAATAATCACTATCAGATTTGTAAGATAATTTTTTTCTAGTATTTTCCGTTCCATTAAAAGAATGAAGTCAATTTATATGCGACTTGTTTCTAAAAAAAACTTTAAAATATTGCACATTTCTAAAGTAATGTGTCCTTCACTTCCATCGAACATTATTTTATAACAAATAAGAAAATGTAAAAAGTTTGTCATATCTTAGGTGATTGTCCCTCTTTAGAGTGCAATATCGCAATGAAAATTAGTACAAATAGTTTATGTAAACTGAATTACAGGTATCAGTCATATTGTGTTAAATGTTCTGACCTTGAAATCGTTTCAACTTTTCTTGACGTTTCCTTTCCATTTCTAGTTTCCAAGCTTTCTTTGATATTTTGTTTGGTGTTCCATTTCCTGTAATGAAATTAGTTGGTGCTATTGAGTTACTTGGTCCAGGTTTCTTGTGGATTTCTTGTGATTCAGATCTTTCCATAATTTCTCTCAATAGATCAGTTTTTAGTTTCTTTTCTTTTTTTCCTATTGGAAATGAATTGAGAGAATAGAGACTTGGATCATTATCATTGGATTTTCTGGTGGTAGTTGAAGGGAAATTGGTAGAAGTAATGTTGCCACTAAAAGATTGACTTATTACTTCTGGTTTTCTCATGGGAACTTCTATTGTACTTGGAGGCATGGAAGTGCTGCTAGAACTTGTAGAGTTTGTTACAAGTGTACTCATTACAGAACTAGTAAGTGGTAGATTGGTCTCTTCTGGTAACTTCTTATAGTTAGCACTAATTGTATTCCTTTCTGTCGTTGGGATAGGTGTTTCCATTTTCCCTTGTGTTTTATTTACTGCTTCGTTCAGCGGTTTGTTAGTTGTGGGTTGTGTTGGAGTAGTAGTAGTAATTGAATCAACAACTGAATTTTCTTCTGTTGGAATATTTACATTGGAATTAACTAACTGTTGGTTTGTAGGTAAATCAGTACTAGAGTTTTCTTTTGGAAGATCAATTGGGTTTGGATCAACAACAGAATTGAGCTCTGTATTAGTGCTTGCATGCAGATCTTGTGGAAGGTCAATTAGGCTTGGATCAGTAACAGAGTTCAGGTTTTCACTAGGGTTTGCAGGTGCAATGTTGGCAAAGTTTTGCTTTGTAGTCAACACAGAGGTTACATTTTCTTCTGAGGTAGGGTTTGTGTCTGTATGAACAGGTGCAGTTTGTTGGATGGTAGACATAACAGAATTGTTTTTAGAACTTTTATTTCCTTTTGAGATCTTTGTATCCTTGTAGGGGTAGTATTTAAATATTTTTTTAGTCCCATGGTGTACAGGATTAACACTCTTTTCATAGTCCTCAAATTTCTGCTTTAAGTAGGCTTTTCTGTCCATTTTGTAATGTGATTTGCTGTTACACCTCAGCTCTTTCCTAAGGACTTGAAATACGCTCCAGTTCTTAAATTTGGGTGGTGTTGTGCATCTTGGAGCCACTCTCTTGTCGTAGACATAACGATCCATACTTACTGTAAGGTTACACATGCTGCCTTTATCATAACGGAATTGGCATTGATCAAAGGTCCCTTTCTGCTTAACTTTGTTGATGGCAGATGGCTGCCAGTCCTTCATAGCACATGTACAATGCCATGGATTCCCTTCAAGGCGTATCATCTTAGCGGGAACATTTGTGAAAAATCCAGGAGGAAGTCTTGTTAGTTTATTGTTTTGAAGGAGAAGTTCTTTCAAGGAGAATTGCTGATCAAAAAGACCAGGAGGCAGAGATTCAAGAAGATTGTTAGATAAGTCAAGGTAGAGTAAACCATAGAGAGCATAAAAGGCATCCATGGAAATGGAGCTAATCCCACAGTTCTTCAAAATGAGTTTTTCTAGTTTTGGAACTTCTAGAAATGCATCAAATGATAAACTTTCAATTGAACCCGATACTTCAAGCTCTTTCAGTTTGGGCATGCCCCTCAAAAGTTCTCTTTCTAAGTTGGCTATTCCAATATTGAAAATATTTAGTTTTCTGAGATTTACAAGCCCAAGAAATGAATTTGGTTGAATATTAAGAGAAGACTCATCTCCTCCAATCAGTAATATTAATGTTGCGTTCATAATTTCAAAAGTACTTGCAAACACTGATTCTATGGGATTTTGTCTAAAGTCTGCAAGGCGTAGGTTGGGAAATGGTGGCAGTGAAAGCTCAGAGAGATGGGAGAAATTATTGTGAGACAGATCTAATTTTTCAAGTTCAAAAAGACCAGCTAGGCTTGTGCTCTGAAGACTTAACAGTTGGTTATGTGCAAGAGAAAGAGTTTGTAAATTTGGGGTTCCAAGAAAAGCAAAGTCTGGTATAAACAAAAGATGGTTGCCTTCTAGCGAAAGGTATTGAAGGTTATGAAGCCCATCAAACATTTCCCAGTTAATTTCACGTAAATTGCATCTATATACTCGGATAAACAGAAGATTAGTGAGTCCAGTAAAGGTTGACAAACCAGCCTTCTCTTGCTGTTCTACATATACTTTGTAAGGAAGTATATCCCCTTCACCATCTGATGGAGGAAGGAACACAAGACGGTGTAAAGCGAGTTCTTTTTCTTTTTTCCCTTTGCCTTTAAATTTTCTGGATTCTTGGTGCATGCCAAAGTTGGCTGATATTTCATTCGAATTGGGATCAAGTGGAAAATATGCAGGAGATGCTCTATTTCCTTGAGAAGGATGTCCAAGTAGCTTTACATGCTGTAGATTTAGGTATTTGAGTGATGTTAAAGCACGGAGGGCATCATTTCTTAGTACCAGTTTACCTGTTTCTGATTCAGTTTGTGGTACTTCGTTGTCAGAATGATTACCTGCCTCATGGTAGAAGCCATGAATCTCTAGTACCTCCAGTTGTTGGAGTTGAGCCATGTGTTCTGCTTCAAGTGCTATCTCCCCCGAATCTCGGCCTTGTAGGATTGTCAAAGCCTGAAAACAGGAAAAAATATGTTCTTTTCAGATTTATGTAGAAACGTCATGTGAAATGGAGGGATTTTGGCATATAAAGTTTTTTTAAATTTTCATGACAAAAGTAAATTCTATTCAATACTTTCTTGCAAACTGCCTTTATTTGTCCTGCATTGTAATTTGAAATTACCAGCAAACATAGGTTAAATCGTATTGGAAATTTTGAACCATGTCAGGTAATATCAGTTATGGCAGGGATAATAGGAACTCGAAGAAACTGAAATTCTATTAATAAATAGTAATAGATAGTAATAAATTATATAAATATTAGCAATAATAATAATAATAATAATAATAAAGTAATAACATCAACGACAAAATGAAGTTTCTTTGAGTCACCAGTAAGTTACGTTTTACAAATTAGGATATCGTTGGTTTAATTGATTTGTGGTGAAATGTAAGTACACATAGAGTACTGTAAAGTGAGATGTCACTTAGGGTACTAATAACCTCTCGTCTTCAATATTCATGATTAGTTAAACTGCTGTCCATCAGTTTAAGAGATGTTACTCCTATTATAGCAAGTAGAATGTGTTGTGTAGCTCATTGCTACCAGGTCAAACCCCATTGATTAAGACTTGTTTATCTTTGATTATTATTTGGAATCCCTTCCCTCCTCTAAAATTGACAATGCCTATTGTGTAATGTATACTTAATGGCTTGCATAATAATAATAATAATAATAATAATAATAATAATAATAATAATAATAATAATAATAATATCTCTCTTGCTCTCCCTTATATAGTGTTTAAGATTATCACAATTATTACTACTTATATTATTTTTCTTTTACATTTAATGAACTTTTCAACTTAGTATAATGAAAGTCGTTTTTATTATTACAGTATAAAATGAAAATTTATACAATTAGTATGCCTACCCATGGTACAGTTGTTAGTGTGAGGAAGGAGTAATAAAATTAAAGATCACCTTTGTTTCTGTTCAGTGGCGAATTTAATCAAAATTGTAGACTAGTTTTGCAGTATAGCTTGGTACGGTTAATCCAGCAATGGAAATATTTATGTGCCAAATAAAGTAAAACATTGTAACCATTTTATTAAAAAGAAACTTCATAAACATACATAGGACTTGAGGCTTTCTTGGTACTGATTATTAATAATGGTTTCCAACAGCTTTCCACCAATCCCAAAATTTCATTTTACTCCAAAATTATATATAAGGTCTCTCATCACTAACTCCACACGCTTTTTGCTGAGGAATGCCGCATAGATGACAGTGGCCAAAAGCTTATATATTTTATATCCCTTCACTCGGCTTAAGCCTGCTAAACCATTTTTAATTACATAAAGGTACTTATTATTTCCATATTTATTTTTATGTACCAATCTTTTACACTGTAATTGGTGATGAATAATAAAAACTTTCATTTCATTATGTCAAAAAGTGCAATAAACGTAAGAAATAAGCAACATGAATATTTACTTATAGTTAGGGTTCGGATGTTTATGACCTAAAAAACTGGAAAATATGACCTTAAATATGCCCTTAAAAATGACTAAATATGACCCAAAAAATCGTAAATATGACCTAATAAAAGAAAGTATTTTCTAATAATAAATGTTCCAGTTTTAAACGTTTAATGAAACTAAATTACTACATCGCATGAATGCAATCAGGATCGTGTTTTTAAGAATTTTAGATATTATTCACAGTTTTGCTTGTAATGGACATCTAATTTTAAAGCATTTGCTTCTGTGTGATTGCTTCACCACTTCAATATAATATTTTGTAGTCCATGCGTGTCCCTATAAAACGTGAAAAATTGCATTAATTTAAAAATTAAATTTCTATTAATTGGGCATAAACATTAAATTAATGAAATAAATTTCAAAGTAGGCTAATACGTACCAGTTTTCAGTCTCCTTTTTTGTCTGCATTACACTATACAACCACGTGCATTTTAAGATTATCGAATAGAAATCTTCTCCTGTTGTCACTTAATATCGTCTTAAACCGCGAGAAGCTCCTTTCGACGTTACAGGATGTCACAGGTAACGTCATTAAATCGTTTTGCAGCCGTCACTTTAATTTCACACACTTTGCAATACAAAATTTTCCCGTCGGTGCAGAAGTGGTTTTCTCCAAACTCCTTAACAAAACTTTTTAGTTTTACACTTTCAGAACACTTATTTTTCGGCATTTTGATGTTACCCGATACCACTGCAAGTGTGAACTGAAAATCTTTTAAAACTGTCTATATTGAAAGTTGTTAACAACAAGGAGGAAGGCGGTAAAACCCCGTGCATTGTGCTTCAACTACCTGCACTTGTTACTTACTGTCTCTTCACATTCCAGTTACAGTCAAACCAAAATATTAGTAACTCTTTCTCGAAAAAATTTTAACTCTACGATTTAGTGCCTACAGTATACTGTGCATTTGTGCTCTTTTACCGAATTTATTACTGAAATATGACGTTAAATTAAAAAATGACCGATATATGACCAAAACTATAAAAATTTCCAAAATATGACCTGTGCAATTGTGCTCTTTTACCGAATTTATGACTTAAATATGACATTAAATTAAAAAATGACCGAAATATGACCTAAACTATAAAAATGTCCAAAATATGACTTTATATGCAAAATAAAAACGGTCCAATTAGGATAACAAAAGTGCAATTCGTGTTTAATTTCAGTTTGCGGTAAGATTAGACGTCAGGATAAAAATATGATATGTCATGAACATCCGAACCCTACTTATAGTATATATAGTATATTATAATATATTTATGGTTATTTATATATAGTTTTAAGTGCTGTAAAGACTTCACATTATAATAAATAAAGATGAACACATTGTTACCGATGGGGTTAAAACCTGGGCCTTTAAGTTAATAGCTCCACGCCTTAGCAATGAGCTACTGCAATTGGAGCAACTAATCTAGAAAGGAAGGACACCAATTCAAAGAATAGTGAATATTTTTAATACTGAAGTATTACTGAACTACCCTGTATGTACTTTCAATTCATCAAATTTAATTAAATCCTTGGTTTACAAAGAGCTTTGTAAGTCATGCATACATACGTAGAGAACTTCTAATACATTTCAGGCTTTTTATACAGGTGATGTGGAATGGGGGGGCTTTGCAACAACTCTTGGCATTCATGTGTGTCTAAATACAACTCCCATGTCTATATGTTTATATGCATCTAAAAGAACTGCTGGAAAAAATTACATCACAGTTACAGGTCTAAGTGACATAAAACATTGTTAATAACAATAAAAATAAAAGGGAACGAAATACGAAAATATTGATTGCATACCTGAAGGTCTGGTGACAACATGCTGAGCAACATACCAGGCTCTGATCCCCGTGTGAAGACACACATAGCCATTCTCAAGATGGCGTTGTTTTCCAGAGCTGGTGGGGCGTCTTCATACATAGCCTGTGGGCAAAGACCAGCATGAATAATTAAAAAAAATAATTTGAAGAATAAATTATTATTTTTTGTTCCAACAGTGGATAACTAATAAATGATGTAAATCTGGAATGAATCATTGCACAGAGCCTACTTGATCATCATATCTCATTATTAAGACAAGGGACTAAACGAAAATTTTGAATAAAGGAGGCAAACATGCTTTTATTACATAAAGTAAAATAATGTTTCATGCTCTGTTTATAAATCTAGAAAATGAAATTTGTGGGTTCATTGCAATTTAATTGTTCAGTAAACAATGAACTTTTCTGGTACTGGTAATATAGAATATTTTCCCAGGCTTCTAACTAGGTAGTGTAGGAGAAATTCCAACGTCAAGGGGAATGAAGTGCCAGGGCAAATAGGTGCTCTTTAAGACCAGACTGATCTCCTGCACTTCCAAGATACTCCCCATACACTACCAAACTACAACCTAAAATAAACTCATTTGAACCACAGTCTTGTTCCTGATTGATCGGTTCTCAACATTCATCCTCTCCAATCTGAACACCCCTAGCTGCCCCATCCTTATAAAGGAGCACTAACCAGTCCCATCACTTTATTTTTCTTGACATTTGAACCTCACTTTGGCCCCGAAACATCTGAATTTCTCTAACTAACTATCTGGTCAGAAGCCTGGAAAAATATTCTATATGACAACAGTATTTATATGTGTGTAAATTTACAAACTTATTACTACAAATTGCAATATAAAATTTTTTACAAATGTGAATTGGAACACCACCTGAAGAAGGAAAGCTTGTGCTCGGAGGCTGTTTAGTTCAATGCAATGAATTACACTAATAAAATTATTTACAGTGATGTTAAAAATTATTTATGACACACAAGAGTTTGAATAAATAATATTTACAGTAAAGTCAGAACATGTTATAATTACAACAATGGAAATGTACAAGTTAATGATACAGTAATACAAGAATTATATATAGCATTTTGATCTAAATAAGTAATTACATCTATATTCTAAAATTTAATGTAGAAAATGTTGTACTAATGACAGAAGTAAGGAAATAATTTTAGAAGTAATTATATAAATTTTCTAATTTTAGACATAAATTGTTTGTTGTTTAATCCAGTTAATTCAGTATGGTTGCTAATAAATGAGCTGAAACTTGAACAGTGCCTAACAGTTGTAAATTTTTGTGGTTCAGTTAATAAATTTAATTTATTCCTTTGCAAGTTATATTCATGATCTTTTGATCTATATTTGTCACAATTTTTATGAAAATAGCCCAATAGGACATACTTGTAAATTTGGTATAGGCTATGTTGTGTACATTAAATTCAGAAAAAAATAATAATTTGGAAGAATAGTAAGGAGCCTTTGATAAACAAAAAATGTTTATTATGCGTTTCTGAAGGATCGTTTTTGCAACTCCTCCCCATCCAATTATGCCGTATTGAATAATAGAGTGAAATAGGGCTAAGTAAGCCATATATAAAACTGAGTTGGTAAATTTAAACAAAGAATAACAAATTAATAAATTACTTTACATAACCTAATGCATAATTACATGATATACTTACCCCATCTTAAGTGTTGATAAATTATTATACCTAGATATTTCACATAAGGAGGGACAAGTGCAGCTATTAATGCAGCAAGCTGAATTATATATTTTCAATCTTAAATTATGACATAATTTTAATTGTAGCAAACCGGTAATTGTTAAAGAGAAAGAAATTAGATTGGTTTTTGTATTGTTTGACATTTTCATAAGATTCGTTCCACGAAGAACCACTAAAAAGTACAACTGTGTCATCAGCATATGAGTAAATAGAGCCAATAAATATATTTACATCTATTTTAAGGAGTTCATTTATGTGTATTAAAAATAAAATGGGACCCAATACTGTGCCCTGAGGTACGACTTTTATTTTCCGAAAATCACTGAGGTCATTATCTATTTTCTTAGCCCGTGTACTATTACACAAGTATGACCAAAATAGTTTTAAAACATTTCCTCTAATGTCTATAGCATATATTTTTTTATAAGAATATTATGGTCAACATTGTCAAATAATGTCTTTTTTAAATAAAAAAATATACCTAAACACTTGTTTCCAGCATCCAATTCACTTATGATTTTTGTGGTAACCATAAAAATGGCATAGTCTGTAGATAACTTAGGACGAAAACCAAATTGATTGTTATTAGATAATAATTTATTTTTAATTAAAAAATTTGTTAGCCTATTCTTTATACATTTTTCTAACAATTTTTAGATCCTTGCCAGAAAGGAAATTGGCCTATACCATAATTATTTAATTATTTCTATCTCCTGTCTTATGAATTGGTACAATTATAGCATTTTTTAAATCTGTTGAAAATATACCTTGTGAAAAACATAAGTTGAAAATGTCAGTCAGCCAGTTGAGCTATGTAGCCAACAATTTTCTTTAAAGTTATCATGGAATCTGCAATTTTTAAAAGTAATAACAATTACAAAAATGGCTGAATGTTTACTTCATTGTAAATCAAATTGGCTTAAATTGCACTGATTGTGGTGTGTGAACGAATGATCCTTACATTGTTGTGGTAATGAGATGGCACTTCCTCGGGTTGAGGTCCATCTTGTAGAAAGCGGTACAGAGGCAATTCTGAAAAGTAGCTCTCATGACAGGTGCATGCTGGTGGACAGTCTTTTCCCCATTTTTCCTCTGCACCAGCTATCTACAATTAAAATATCCCAGTGTTACAATCAAGTTTATATTTGAGTTCAGAACAGTCCTGAACAAAATAATTATTGTCCCTTCCAAATTTAAGACAGCTTAAAGGAAGGGTAAACTAAAAACAATACCATTTTTTTATTTTAATTTCATCGCACGGAGCTTTGAATTGCGAAACGAATGGTGATCTCGTGAACTTCAGGCGCCTAACATTACGCTTTGTACGGGTGAAGTAAAAAGCTCCTGTGACATCACGATTGACTAACTCGCTGACAGGACGACAGCTGCTGTAATGCTCGGGCATGTGTTTCTAATACACCACAAAGTCTCATTTGTGTTTGTTGTTGATAGAGATGTCTGCAATGTTACCTTATAAGGATAAATCTCGGTATTCACAAATTAATATCACATGAAAAGAAAATGACAAGGAATTATTGAAAGAATTGCAAGGAAGAAAAGAAAATACGGAATGGTGTAAATGTGGGCTGTGTATACATATGAAAACGGTCCACGAGAGTGTGTGTTGTTGGGACTGTGAAGTAATTTGTGAACAGAAGGGGGTTGTAGACTGTAAAACACAACATGCCTCATTCGATAGCGTTATTATAAATAGCGTTATTATAAATAAAGATACACTAGTTGCCAGTCGTTATCAATTAATATTTAGAGCTAATACAGTTCAAAAACAAAATATTTTTCAAGATACGAACAGAGTCACTTTCAGATTCAGAATCATCTTTTGCGGTAGTAGAAATGTCTGAAATACTAAAAGAGCTATCTAAATCACAATTTCTAGAAGAAACATTCAATGAATCTGTGCAAACACTGACATAAGTTTCATTTCCTAGTTCACACTGAACGCCTACGCTGTTAGAAACTGAATTTTCGTCATAAATACTAGATTCCACATTCATGATTTGTCCATTCCCGGATACTGATGGATTACTGTTCGAATCTTGCAACAACTCTCTCATTTCCTTCTTCCTCAAGTACGACGATTTTCTTTTCTTCATTGGCAATGTTTGAGATTTCCCACGCAAAAGAAGTGATGGCAAAGCACTTCTTTTTTAAACAGATTCCGGGGTTTCTCCAGTTAACTGTTTTCGTAACTGTACCGAAAGCTCGGTATCATTTTCTTCAAAATGTTGTGAACAAACCGTACTGTATTTACTAGGAACAAATTTTTCTCTTTTTATTTTTATCAGCCATTGCTTATAACGTGCGGGTGACTTATCTCTGTTGGGAAATCGATGGAAAGATATTTTAAGTGTCTTATCACTCTTCGACGATGAGTATGTACACCCCACAACACAACAATAAACCATTGTTTGAACTAAACATATTCGTTTTGTGATTAAATGTGAAGGTGTAAAACATTTCTAACAGTAAATATCATTTCTTAAAAACATTTTATTTCAATCCGTATAAAGAAAATGATACTGAATTTTTAGTTTACTTTTCCTTTAACATCAGATTCACTTTTATCTAAAACTAATTTTACTTCAGAAGAGAATAATAAAAATTGTTTTAAAAAAGGCAATCAGCTACCCTAAAAAAGATTATACTCCAAATTCAAGGTTATGAAAATTGGACTGCTTTATAAGATTGCATTATTATTACCGGTATATTAACTTAAAAATAGATCAAAATATTTTATTTCCTACAAACATAGTCAAAATGCCAGAAGAAACACCATGTTTCATTTTGCTGAAACAAAATGCAGGTTTTCTACTGAGCAATTACATGGTCTAAATTATGGTTTCAAACTTCATAATATGCCTATTGTTGAGAATCTGATTTTATAAAATATAGTGTCAACCAATTTATGGGAAAAATTAAACATAAAAAAAAAATTAATTTATTATTATTAAGGAGATCTTATATTTTTCTTTTTGCATTTAATTTGTTTAATTTTAATTCCTTCCGTCTGTTTTTATTTCAAAATATTTTTACATATTTGTAGAATGAAATTCTGTTTTAATTTGAACTTCTTATTTAAATTTCTTTTGTAAAAATTGTTTAACTGTTTTTAGTTTAAATACCAATCTTTGTATGTATTTGTAAGTTTTTTGTCCTGTCTTATTATTAGATATGATAATTGCAGCCCCTAAACACGAGCTTTGCTGGGGGCTTTAAAGTACAGTACACGTGCAAGAGGTTTTAATGTTCGATAATTTTGATAAAAATAATAAATTGGGGGGAAAAAAAACTAGATGCTGCTAGATGAAGCTAGATGATATTGACATTACACGAAGGGATAATGGATTTTAATGAAATGTATACAAAGACTTCAGCAAAGTGTGAACAAATAGAGTACATTGGAATCCTGCTTATCCAAACTTCAATGAGCCAAATCCCAGGTTAACTGAAACCGATTTTTCCACTTGCAAAAGTTGCTACCTTTGAGGAATTTCTTTTTGGTAAACCAGTGCAATAAAAGAGATAATTGTACTGTAGTATTTTGCCACCTGTTTCTTCTCAACAGGTTATAAATATGTCTATCATCTTTTACAAGGGATCTTTTAGTAAATAGTAAATTTGGTAACATATTGTCAGTTATTCTGGCTTCCAGAAATTCACCTGTCAGGCTTCAGTAGGACTAATGACCTCTCACTGAGTTATCGTTTCCTGCAGTTTGTAGCAGTGTAAGATATTTGACTTTCTTAGTAGTCTATTGACATTAGAGCTGGATGAGTAGACTTATTGAGAAGTCTGAATATGCATGACATTCATTATTTTTTATTCCGCGTCGGATTTTAATGAGCATATATGATTACTTTACTGTGATATTCCTCCCCATTAATGACATTCTAGTGACTTTATAATATAGAAATGTTTTGTTGTGTTTTTCACATGTAATTTCAGGTGTTATTTTTTATGAGATTGATTAATATAAGTGGCAATAATCCCAATTTAAAATTAACTTGAGTCTGTCAACAGAACAATTATAATAATTGTTAATGTACAAAAAATAACATTGCATGGAATTTATGAATTCGTAAAGCAAAAGCAACTTTCAGTAGCCCATATGAAAATGAACTAGATCAAGTATTTCCTTAAAATAAATGTGAAAAAGGTAAAGGTAAAAATGATGAGGTAGGCTGTATGCAGAATTAGTGTGTGCGTACATTTACTTGGGGCAAGTTGTATCATTCCAAAACCATATGGGGAAAGAAATAAAGAGGAGAATCTCCTCAACATGGAGAGCTTTCTGGGGACTGAAATTCGTCCTGATGGACAGATCATTAAACAAAAGACTAAAATTAGCGGCACTAGAATCCTGCATCTTCCCTTCACTTCTGTATGGATGCCAGACATGGAGTTTAACATCAGCTCAGAAGAATAGCATAAAAACTTGCCAACGGAAGATGGAACGGAGGATAATGGGGATATCCCTCAGAGACAGAATTTCAACAGAAAGACTGAGAAAGATGTCACGACTAACCGACGTGGCCCAGCGCGCATGCAGCCTGAAGTGGAAGTGGGGTGGTCATGTCGCGAGACTTCCAGGTACCAGATGGGGAAACATCTCTTCTGTATGGGACCCTAGGATCGGCAAAAGGGAGAGAGGAAGACCAAGGACGAGGTGGGTAGATTTCTTCAAAAGGCGTGCCGGGGTACACTGGTCCAGCGTAGCAAAGAACAGAGATGTCTGGAGAAGCCTAACACCGAGTTGCTGGAAGAAGTTTAGTGAAAGTGAAGTGTTCACCAAGCTCATATGGACCAGCTCACCATATGAGATTCTAACCGAGCTACCCCTCATCAGAGGGAGGCCCTAGCCCTAAATGGGACACATGTGGCTCATTCATTCATTCATTCATTCATTCCTGGTAGTAATAAATAAATGTTGGGAAACTGTCTAGTGTAACATTTGCACCAGGTTTCATCGGCAGAGGTTAAATACACATTAACCCCTGGTTTGTTAACTAATGGGTAAAATTTCAATTCTTCCTTGTGACTTACATGTTCCACCATGCTTTTCAGCAGAGTTAACTAGCACCATTTTAACACGCATAGAAATTAGGAACATTACAAATCTGAAAGGCAGTGACTGAAAATTTGTTTATATGAATGCACTTCAATGGGTGGTTCTTTCGTTTTTTTTTTTTTAAGTTGCAAAATGGATACCGGTACCATAAAGATAAATCAAGGCATAAACTTTTAAATGCTTAAAAATCCGTTAACGTAGCTTGTAATAAAGTACAAGACAGATATCAGAAGCTAGCATCCCAAAAAATTGGCAGTAATTTGATCCAGCCTTTGGGTTCAAAGGTTGGTATGCAACCAAGATAATTATTAAACTTTGACAACCTAACCATTCATATCTAATATTAGACAACAAAAAAGTAAACCAACCCTAATGAATTCTTTCTTTGTATCATACCACATGATCGTGTACAACATCATAAATCAGAATACAATTTCTGGGAAACAGCACATTCAGAAATTTCTGTAATATATGGTTTATCATTTGATAGGAGTTTATTCTAAAACTTAAAGGCAAGCTAATCTGTGAGGAACAGTGTGATACACTATCAGTATGGGAAAGACTGGGAGGGGAACTGGACAAAGCATTGTGATGGATGCCTGACCTACTTAGTAATCTGGATACATTCCATGCTTGTTTTATTTTAAGAAAGCTCTCTAGAGTAGAGAATATGATTACTCTCATTGCCAAATGAGATCAATCATAAATTCCAACAGGGCATAGTTGGTCTTGTTCCCACTCACATATCTCTATCCTATATTGCTGTTCTCATTATCTTTCTCAGCCTCTCTTTGTCTCTCCTACTCTGTCAGTAGCTTCTATTTGCATGGACTCCATTCTTTAAACCTGTCTTCTCTCATTTTTTCCCTTCCTCTCCCTCTTCATACATATAGAACAACAGGTACTTCATGCTTTAGCCCATGTTTCTTGTTGGAAATAAAAGCTACTGTGCATTGAATCTTAGGTCAAGGTCATAGACAGGGGTGCCCACCCCCTCAAACTTCATGACTCACCCCCCCAAACTTCATTGCTCACCCCCCCCCCACACCTGATTGGCGGTCGACAAGGGCGCCCATATGTTATTTTCTATGGGGTGCAAATTTTAAATTAATTTATATTTTGTCGCTTTAACTTCTTGGGCCACTTTGTAACATTATATTAATAATATAATAATATAATAAGTGCAACAATGACGTAGCCAGAAAATAATTGCGGGGAGGGTCAAAAGTGCCAGGGGGTTTGGAATACCCCCCCAAAAAGGGTGTCGGGGGTCCATCCCCAGAAAAGTTTTAAATATTGAACTAATGAAAATCACACTTTACGCTATTTTAGCAGAGAAAAACTAGTTAGGAAGTTTGTTTACCAGACTCTAAGACATGCCAATGTAAATAAGAAATTACCTAAGTGGGGGTCCACCCCCGGAACATTTTTAAATATTGAACTAATGAAAATCGTATTTTACTCTATTTTAGCACTGAAAAACTAGTTAGGAAATTTGTTTACCATACTCTAGGACATGCCAATGTAAATAAGAAATCATTACTTAATTGGGGGTCCACCCCCAGAAAATTTTTAAATATTGAATTAATGAAAATCACATTTTACGCTATTTTAGCACTGAAAAACTAGTAAGTAAATTTGTTTCTAATACTCTAAGACATGTCAATGTAAACAAGAAAATGTTACCTAAGTCGGGTGTCCTCCCGTGGGAAATTTTTTAATTTCAACTAATGAAAATCACATTTTATGCTATTTTGGCACTGAAAAACTAGTTAGCAAATTTGTTTACTATACTCTAAGACATGGCAGCTTAAACAAGAAATTGTTACCTGAGTTATAATACTTAATATCATTTATAAGAAAAGTTGAATAACACATGGAACAGTGGATATAATAGACCTACTCATTATGTTATGAAAAGAAAATAACTGCTATATCATATTTGACATACCAACAAATCTTGTTTAATTAAATAAATATTTTTTTAAAAAAATACAAATATAGAATTTTAGGTTTTGACTTTTGGGGGTACCAAACCCCCTGGACTCCCCTTTCCTAATCCACTGTGGATTCTGCTTTCATGTTGTCGATTTGGTAAAACTTCTGCAAACTTTTTATGTCTCAACTGACTTTCAAATAATTATCTTAAAAGAAAAACACCTGACTTTAATAATTAATTATTAATATACATTTTTTCCTTGCGGCCCCCCTGCCCCCGGGTATGGGCACCCATGGCTGTCAAAATTCTTCATCTTTATCTTGAAGATTCTGCTTGGGATTACATCAACATATGGTTTCCATTTATCTTTGCCGCTCCTTTTACTTTCAGTAATCTTGTATTTTATATCTAAATTATGTTTCAGTTTATACGGATGTTTCTTTCTGCAGTGATCTTGCCATTTGTCATGCCTAATAATGGCATTGCACAATAATTCTAAACACTTATATCTAAATTGCTGTTGTTTTTTCGGCATTTTCGAGATGCCGAGATTTACTGAAACCAGTAGCCGTAACCTCAAGTTTCAAATTAAGAATGCAGCATCGGTTATAGACAGATTTTTCCACACCTTCCCTCCCATTCTTATAAGGTGGCACGTGCTTTTGAGTGCAGTAAAATCACTTCCGAGAGTAATATTATTCTTGCGGGCGACATTGTACAAAGACTGTAATAACCCAGTAAGAACCAATACTCCAATAATTCTACCAACAATGGTTCAGTTCGCAGTCGCCGCTATCGGCACAGAGTGATCGATTTCATTGGCGCGGCAGTTGTTTACAAGCAAATGTGTTTCGCTAATTTATTGACTATTCACTTCTAAAGAATTAGAAGAGATCTTTTGAAGTTATAAAACTTGACCGTTTTTATTTTTAACATATAAAACGCTACTTTTGCAACAATTTCAACCCCCCCCCCCCCATAAAATTCATAAAACGATAATATTTTGCCCCCCCCCCCAGAAATTTCAATTACGCAATCTGCGTCTTAACCCCCCCCCCCCCGTGGGCACCCCTGTCTTAGAGAGGTATGTTCTTCAGTGGAGTGTAGTTTATTCACAAATTTTGTTTACAAACATAAAAGATCACAACTTTTACAGTAGAAGGAAATAACCACAGATTTGTAAAAGAATTGAAAACTGAAGTCTCAGTTCATATAAGCTTATTCACTTATTCCTGAATAGCATAAAATATAATGTAGCTTTGTGACATCTCAGTAACTCTACTGTAATTTAGCCAGATTCCGTGAAAACCTTTACACAAAGCCAAGGGTCCAAAGAATAACTTAAATCAGTATAAAAAAGACCCTAAAAAGTGTTAATACTCTCTATTAGGGATGGGTCGATACCAGATTTCCTCGATACTCGATACCAATACATGATTTTTTCCTCGATACTCGATACCTTCAACATTTCCAGTTTCAATAAATCGGTACATTAAAAATTAAAATTTGAGAGAACTGTGTAATACCAACTAAATTAATGAAGTCTGCATATTTAATGAGACAAAATTTAATATCATCAGTAGCCTATAATTATTTTTAAACTTTACATTAAAACTAAAATAAGTTTTTTAAACAGTCCACTTACAAGTTTTTGTTAAAAAATACTAGCATTCTCACTTAATTGCAGAATTACAAAAGTATCGAGCGAGTTTTCTGAAGTATCGTTTGATGCCGATACCATGCAAGTATCGAGAGTATCGAGGTATCGAAAGTATCGAGGACACATCCCTACTCTCTATACATAAGTATATTATCATAATTTCTGGTACTAGAACACACTAGTTCATTTTTGTTTAATGTATTAACACCCGGTTTCATCAACAAAGATTAAGATTTAACTTAAAGTTACGAATTCTAACTCTTGATTTCACAAAAATTTTGTTTCAGCGACAAGAGTGTGCTTTTATACCAGGTTAAGATTAGGATTAAGTTAACACCTACTTTTGCTTGGGTTAAATGCATCACACCGGGCTAAAATAGAATTGCTGCTGTCAATTAGGCATTTAATGTAGAATTGCTTTATTTGGATGTTTGAAATACTATTCCTAATAGAGAAAGATCTACAAAAAAAATTTTGAAATTATGCAGTTTAGGTCTTGTGCTTTGTCACTGTAAGCTAAGTTAACAGAATTTAAATTGCTGAAAAGTTAATACCTTGATTTATGTTTTTAGTCTCTGTTTTGCCACAAAAAAAAAAAAAAAAAGTGCATTCAAATAAACAAATTTTCAGTCATTGCCTTCTAGACCGCTCATGTTACCATTTCCAAATGTTAAAATGGTTGAATAAAACACTTTCTTTAACGCACTTTATTTACCTTAGTAAACTTCTGGACGGTCGTTTCAACTATTCAACTATTTGTTACACAACGCTAAAGTCGGACACAAGAATGAGTTAAAATGGTATTAGTTGACCCTCTGCCAGAAAGCAAAGCATGGTGAAACACGGGAATCACAAGGAAATATTAAAATTATAGCGTGAAGATAACAAATCAGTTTTATTATTATTATTATTATTATTATTATTATTATTATTATTATTATTATTATTATTATTATTATTATTGTTAATTAAAATATTACAACCCGAGTTTCACGGGATATTTATTGTTTATATACAACACATATGAATATTGAAAAAATCTTGTCAGTCTTTGAGTGAGTCGAGGACATTCACAGAGTGATGAGGGAGTCTTATTAATTCAATAGAGGTAGAATCAGAAATTTCCATGGTTTGTTAGGAACTGCATAAGCATATAGTTTGGCCAGAGCTGTGGAAAATGGTGGGCATGAATGTTTTGGTGTGGGCTGCTACTTCTGAATTAACATATGTTGAATTCCAGATGTTTGTATAGTAGTTCCCCTGCTCAGTGGAATTTTGTTGTAGTCTGCGGTGGTTCTATAACTTGCGACTGTTTTGGCTATATAGTCAGCCCTTTCATTTCCTTGTAGTCCATTATGTCCTTTGACCCAATGGAATGAGACTGAGGTTTGTTCTTTTCGTCCTGATATCGCAAGTTATTAAGTGTCTGGTTTTTTAACTTCTATTGCCAGAAGTACTGCTGTGAAGTCTATGTTTATTGCGTAGGATGAGATACTAGGCCTACTCTTGCTTTGATGTCCTGTGAAGTCTATTTCCATTTTATTTGGAATACGGTACAGTCTTTGTTTAATCTAGTCACATCAGTGTGTATTTTTCTTGTGTTTTCCATAGTGACCATTGTTGCCCACAACATGGTTCTCAGTTTTTTAACCAACCATATAGATCCTAACTTGAGCCTTTCTTGTACCCCAGTATCAAGTCTTTTGGGTAGATTCCTCTTGTTCGGGTATGACAGCATTTGTAGAGTTGCCATTTGAGATTGCTCTTAAATCTTTGTGCATTTGCAGCGTTTGATCTATTGGCATTAATCCTATGATGGCTTGTCCTTTAGGCTTTAGGCTTTTAGGCTTTGGTAGGAAAAATTAAGAAAGCTCTTTTAAAACGTTGCAATTTTTCTTTAGCTCTCTTTGATATTATGATAAACCAGGCTTCTGCAGTAAATGTGATGACCAGAAGGATGGCGTATTGGTATATTGTCTTAAGGTTGTGGAATGACATGTCCCATGTTGCTTTTGAGCTGCGGATTAGACTTTACAAATATGCAATAACTTGTTTTTACAAATATTGTGTGTGTGGATACCAGTATAGTTTGCAGTGTAACGTCACTCTGAGACTACTTGTAGTTTCCGAGAAACAGTAGTATGGTTGGTTTGATATTAGTCTCTATTTCTTATATACATTGGCATTACAGCTGATTTATCGTTAGATGTGTCCAGTTTGTATACTTTACACCAGGCTTCTGCTCTTTGTAATGCAATTTGTAGAGTTGAAAGAACATCTGAATGTTGTGTTCCTTTCACTATTAACGTAATGTCATCAGCGAAGATTGCTGTTTTTAGATTTGGCATTTCAGTCAGTTGTTCTATGAAGTCGTCATAATAATGTTCCAAAGCATGGGGCCGGATATAGAACCTTGAGGGAACCTTTGGTGACTATTTTTTAACATGGGATTTGCCTAGTAGTACGTATGCTGTTCGGTCACTTAAGAAACCTTTCACTAAATTTAGATATTCTGTAGATGTTTTAGTTTCAACAGCCAGGAAAGAATTCTGGGGTGCCAAGCATTGTCAAAAGCGCCAACCACATCAAGTGTAATGAGACATCACTTGTGACCAAGTTGTCTGCTGTGTCGAACAAAGATAGTGACGTCTTTAATAGCATCCGTTGTTGATTTGCCTTTTGTAAAGCCATATTGTTGTGCAGGAATAGGTCTGGCAGATTGGAGGAATAATTTAGCCTCTCAATCACTCGTTTTTCAAAGCACTGGCACTGATAATAGGCTATGTCTGCTTTGGGAATGGCAACTACTCTTGCTTTTTCCATTCTCTCAGAAAGCATCCTAATTGAAGACATTTGTTAAAAATTAATACCCAGAAGTCCAGAACAATGTTATGCAGCTGTTTCACAGTGATGTCTGGGCCAGGTATTTGATCATCGCATCTACTTCCTGTTCCATTAGGTCCTGTTCTGGTTAATGATGCTCTAATGTTTTTATGTTGTTCTTGCTCTTGTTCTGGGTTATCATGTGGAAAGAATTTGTGAAGAAGTGCTGTGGCCATTTCCTGTTCCGTTGCTGTTTCCTTCAATCTTGGAGAGTTAAAGTAAAAGGGGCTGGTGTTCCCTCAAAGCCAGTTTTACATATCTTGTACAGTTTCCAAGGTGACTGTGTAGAGTTCTCCGTACAGAATTTCTTCCAGGAATCTTGTTTCGCTTTTATTAGTTCTGTTTTGTATTGATACTCAAGATGATTACAAGCGACCGTTACCAACTCGCTACCAGCCTCCTCCGCTATCTTTTTCAGTACTTCAGAGGTTAGTGTATATTTAATGCCTGTCGGTGAAATCAAGCACAAATGTTACACTACAGAATTATGTACCAGTTTCCCAACATGTATTTATTACTACCAGGAAAGGGCTAACTTTTTATATACACTCTAATTCTTTATAGAGAAACCAATACTTCATCACACTTCTTAAAGTTCTTTTATTTAGCATTCTACTCCACCTTTTTACACTGATTTTAAGGTAGTACTTGATCTAGTTCATTTGCAGTTGTAATTTTTAATGTAGCTTCCAGTTTTTGCTTTTATAAGTTTGTAACTTTCAAGCAATGTTATTTTTTATATTAATAACAGTTTCGCAGGCTGTAAGCGGAGTCAGGGTACCTGGAATATCCAAGCTTTTTGCAGTTGTTATCTCTGCAGCCTTCCACAGGGAACTGAGTGTTTTTTTAAAACCATTATTATCATAGTTTTGTTGACAGAATTTAGTGAGTTTTGAACTGGGCTTGGTGACTGTTATAGTAATCAACCTCATATAAAATTAAGACCAGAAATTTCATGTGAAAAACACAGACACATTGAATTGCATATAAATTACTAGAATATCATAACTGGGAAGGAATATCGCAGTGGGGTAATCTTATACAACATAGCCTATAATCAGTTCCAGAATATAAAAAAATGAATGTCATGTGTAGGGCCCGGATGTTTATGACCTAAAAATGTTAGAAATATGCAAGCCTTTATGACCTAAAAAATGGCGAAATATGACTAATAATATGACCTAGAGACAATTTTTTTTTAGATATTGTCGGTTTTTTCAATTAAAATTTTATGAGAACACATTAATAAATAATAATATTAATTTTTCACTTATCGGACCCTTAGTTTTAGGCATGATAAACCAAGAGTATTGAGATTGCGATGAAGCACACCATGCAGCGAAATCTTTTCAATAACTGAGGGATGGTTGTTCCTTCCTATCACCCCTTCCCCTTGGCACCTGCTCAAGTTATTTACAGAAGCAGTTAGTTGACCTTGCTATGAAAACTGACAATAGCCATCCTAATATCTCCGTTCGCTTTCTTTGCATCTGTCCCTTTTTACGCATCTCTCTTTTTCTCCTAATTCTCAGAAATATACGTAGGCCAACGTATATTTTGTGAAAGTATTTTTAGAAAGAAAATACTGAGAAGTTACAAGCAACAATTCTGGGGTGTTCAAATCCCATCTCTGAGACGGCTGTAAGCAAATAAATAAAAATGGAATAAAAAAAAAAAACAAAAGCATGGGGAAAAATGAAAAATGATTGAAAATATGACCATAATATGAAAGAAGACGGAAAAATTACAAAAAATACTGAAAAAGCTAAAATATGACATTATATGACCAATGAAAATTGCATAATTCTGATCACATTAGATGATATGTTTAAATTATATTTGCTATGGTAGCATCACAAAGGAAAAAAATATGACATGTCATAAACATCCGGGCCCTAGTCATGTGTATTCATTTTTTCGTAGGCTTCCTAATAAGTACACTTGTGCAGCTCTATTGGATAAGTCTGCTGGCCCACTATCAAAGCAGCCATACAAGCAGGCCATAAGAAATGTATTGAGTAATGTTTGAAGAGATCTGTAGTTTTTCCTTCTAAATTTCCCACTTTACTGAAGAGTATCATCCTCTTCCTTCTCTAACAGGATGCATCTAAATTAGAAGAATTTCAAAGCTCTTAAGGATTGCATTCCTGATAAATATTTTGTATTATTGAATGAGAATATTATAGGAGAAAAATTCCTCCAACACTGGGACTTGAACCTAGGACAGGGGTCGGCAACCTTTTGAGTCAGTAGAGCCAAAAATTACAATTTACAAAATTTCAAAGTTTTTAAAGAGCCACAAAAATTTTTTACTTATATAAATAGTACTCTCATAAATAAAGTTTTTGATAAAAAAAACTAATCTATTTATTCATAAGAAAAAATATATATTTATTCATAAGAAAAATAATATATTTATTCATAAGAAAAAAATATATATTTATTCATAAGAAAAAATATCTATTTATTCATAAGAAAAAATATATATTTATTCATATATAAGTAGTGTTTTTCACAACAAATTAGATAATATATATATATATATATATATAGGGCATTATTAGATAATTACTTATTATTTAAGTTAAGTAAAAAATTAAAACAATTAAACATTTACTTACAACACTAACTTGTACTTCAATAACATACATTTGAGCAAACAAATTCAATGGGAGCGTTGGCTTTGCATAGTTTTAGAAAGTTTGGATAAATTTGGCTCATAACTTGTTTTAAGTTTCAAACACGACTCTAAATTTTCATTTGTTAGTTGGCTTCTTACTTTACTTTTAATTATATTCATGCAAGAGAACGCTTGCTCGCACGAATATGTCGATCCGAAGATAGTCAACACTCCAAATGCCAACTTCTTCACCTCATTGTAGCAATCTGGAAGACTATTCCATGCGTCGAATGTAAGTGCCTCAACTGGCGGCATTTCTTTTAAAGCTGTCCACTTTAGTTGCGTTACGTACACACATTTCTGGACCTCCAACTCTTCTAACTTGCTTTTCAACTCTGTAAATTTTCCACTCCACAAAGCTTTACTTTTTAAATCGATCAATTGCATTTCTAGAGATCCAGTATCAATTCCAAATGGCTCAATGTGGATTTCGTTACTATTTGTGTTGAGAGGATTTACTATGAATGCTAGAGTGGTTTTGTTGGTTTTGAATTGCTCAAATCTGTCAGCAAATTCATCTTTAATTTTTTTATAACTGTGCTGAAGTAATTCGTGTCAACAGTTGCACTGGTTTTATCGCGATATTGCTTTAGAAATTTAAAATTAAGTAATTTACCGCTCTGAATATCTTCTGCAAAAAGAATTATTTTTTCTTCAAAACAAACCAATTCTTCTATCAAAACATAGGCTGGGTTTCCCTTTCCTTGCAGTTTTAGATTCAGCTCATTTAATTTCACTGTGATATCCACCATAAAGTAAAATTTTTTCAACCATTTGCCATTCTCTAATTCAGGGTGATTAATGCCTTTTTCATTTAGGAATGTATTTATTTCATTCAAGCACAAAGCAAAACGTTTCAACACCTTACCTTTGGGAAATATTAGATACTTAGTTTACGAGTAAAGGTGTTATGCCCAGCTATGCCGAAATCAATGAAAATTGCCAAACATATAAACAATCTAAAACTGCAAATACCTACCTACTTTGATCCTCCGAGTTCGAAAATAGGTTTATTAAATAACAATTTATAGGTACTTACACTTATAATTATTATTTTAACGCTAATTTTTAAATAATAAAAGTTATAAAATAGATAAATAATAAAATAGGTAATTTATTAAATATATATTTTAATAAAAACACTTTCGCGGTAATATCCAACAGTAGTACTTTGTTCTTTTTTGACAATTCTTATTGACTTCAAAAAAGTAGTTAGGTATCTTATAGTAACCCCAATTCATATTCAACCTGAATGATACTTTCTATTTGCTTACGCAATCTTACGCTGACGGACTGACGACAGTGACGACGCGTGTCACGGGGGAGGGGTGTGGTGAAAAGCAAATACAAGTGGCTGAGAGATAGAATCGGTGCCTAATCCTCGTTAATCGATTCAGAACGATTTTTAAATTTTTTTTTATATAAAATAAATAATATTTGCGTATGGAACTAAAGAGCCACAGCTTCACATCCAAAGAGCCGCATGTGGCTCGCGAGCCTCAGGTTGCCGACCCCTGACCTAGGACCTTTGGCTGTTCGTGCCAATGCACTACCAACTGAGCTAAGCCAACAGAGACAATAATTTGTGGTTCATGAATGCTTATATATGGATTATTGAACTTATCATTAACCAGCAAGCTAAAGTTAAAACCTTTTTGTCAAGTGTCAGAATTAGTCGGAAGTTATAAGAGGAAGCATAGGCTTATCTCTCTCCACTGCATTCATTTCTATGCCCAACAAGAAACCATCAAAATTCACAACCACAACAATAGTTTCAATCATAAAGAGGAATCTGAAAAGGTCCATAAAATCTGGATCCCCATTCTAAGAGAGATCACAATCAGAAAACCAATAGCCAATCAACGCTCAGCTGAAATCGTGTCACCAACACCCAATGAACGGTCTTCCCACATGCCGTCCATTCAACATCAAGTTCTTACTACAGAGAGCGCATCGCCACGGATATAAATAGGAGCAACAGTGAGACCCACCTCAGTTCACTGCTTACTGCTGTAGACAGAGAACCCCTGAGGATGCCGGATACAGTTGGGTAGAACAAACCCCACTGGACCACATCATACAAGCCCTGAAAACTTCTCTAATGATTTCAGTACTGACCGTGAAAGCCTAAACTGTTATATACTGCTAATATCTTCTATTCCAAATGAAGAATGAGTACAATTTAAAACATTTCTGTGGTTGGTTAATGAGTTGAATTGTTTATTGGTAGATTCTAATTGACACTTCTGTTGCTTATATGCTGTGGAAATATATATTTTTTTGGGGGGGGGGGGCATATGAAATTACTCATATAATTTACCATTCAAAAATTTGTCCAATTGGAATCCTTTAAATTGTCTAGTAAATGCCTTGACCTGCTTGGATGTGGACATTCATTGTTTTCTGAATGTACCTCCTTTCTGGTATCTTTATTTTGTATGTATTATCTGCGTTCTGATTTCAACGTTTTTATTGTTTACTTATAAACATCACACAATATTTTGGCAGCGTGTGGAGTCACTGAAACGCTGAGGCAATGGCAACTACCAGAGTCTTTCACTGCTTCTTGTAGGGGTCATCTGTCCACATAATGATCTGCTGCTTTATGTCCAAAGTGATACAGTTTAGGATGGAACTGGCCGGGGGGTGGGATTGAGGGAGTAAGGGGAGTATTCCGCAGGGGCTATACAGCTGTGTATAGAATGGTGTGTAAAATATATTTCTTTGTTAATTCTGTTGGTGTGTTTAAGGGTATTGTTGGTGGATTGGCTGTTTTTGGGTGGAGTGTGTTTGTCGAGTTTTGTTTGTGTGGTTTTTAGTTTCAAGTGTTTGTGTGTGTGTTATTAGTTTTAATTTTAGGTTATGTTTTGCTTGTGCACAGCTAAAGCATGGACAGCCTAAGGGCTCATGCAACAATTACTGTAAAAAGATAGTCTATTCTTGTTATCAATAATAGCATATCATTCATTAATTCATTCATTCATACAAAATCTATTGGGTCATATACTAAGTTTGAAGCATGTGATATTTTGTCTTGTGTAGCCCTATATTTCTGAACACTTCTAAAATTTTCATAGTCCATTTTGTCTAAAGTTCTGATTAAATAAGTTCAAATTTGCATCACTAAATTATTGAAATTGAATAAGTAGGCCTATTTTTTCAGAATAAAATTTATAAAAAAATGTTACAAATTGTGTACTACCTGATTCTACCCGAAAATATAATTCAGAATACAGTAACTTCTCAGGCTTGACACCAGTGGTGGATCGTGGGTGTAGGAACAGGGTGTTGCACTATTTTACGGGAATTATAATTCCTTTATTGCAACCAATGGCCATAGTATGATGAATAGAGCTCTGATGGAATATGTGGCAGGGGAAACAGAAGTACCCCGAGAAAACCTGCCCTGACCCCATTTTGTCCACCACAAATTCCACATGGATCCACCAAGATTCGATCCCGGGTCCCAGCGATGGAAGGCAAGCAATCTAACCACTCAGTCATGGGGGGGGGGGTTTACAGGAATTAAATACATAACCTGATAATATATAAATAGTCGCTTTGCTCTTAGGGGCTCTACCTCCAAACTCCCAGTGGGGCTTTGCCTCTCTGTGTGGTTCTAAGAAAAAGTAACTGACACTTTATCGAAGATACATTCATTGTATTTAGACTGCCGTAGCCCATAATAACTACTTAGCCATACTAAACCTTAAAAAAATCTACGGAACGACTTTAAGATTTTTCTGGGGTAAACGTTTAAAATTTAGAACATTCTGGAATTTTCTCGTCGGTTACACGCTAAAAGCTATAAGTCTGTCAAATTTCAGATTTCTAGCTCATGTGGAAGTGGGTCAACATTAATGCCTGTAAAAATTTTCGAAGTTTCTTTTTGGAGGGTAAAAAAATAAAATTTTGAACTTTCTGGAATTTTCCGTCGGTTGTAGGCTAAAAGCTGCCAAATTTCAAGTTTCTAGCTCATGGGTAAGTGGGTAAATATTAGGTTGGGTTCGTTCCCCGGTACTTAATCGATTTTTTCGGAAGTAGGGAGGTCTGGAATGGGGTGTACTCAGCCGCCTGATACAAATTGAGGAGATACTTGATTGAGCAGTAGGATGTCGGATAGTAGGCCTAGTCCCTCTAGGGATGTAGAGCCAGGGAGTTTAGTTTAGTGTCTAATAGATCGATGAAATTAGCAATATAGGTTTCGCCACAAAGTGACTACATTGGCAATTAGCATCTCTGTGAGGGACTTCATAGTTCATAGCTCGCGCTCTTACTTGCTTGCACACAGCAGCCGACGCAACGTGCTCTAGTGGTGAAGACAAGAATCACGCCTTGTTCGCAGATTGAAAGCGACGCCCAAAACCTTTAAACCCCGGGAGTATTACCACGCAGTCAAGCATCTCGCACGCGCTCTTGCCCGCAGAATGAGGCAGGAAGTCGTTGCTTTCGGAGAGCGACGACCTCGTGCATTTAAATGTTTAAATTTGTTAAATAACGCGTGAAGCGTGTTTATAGATAATAAAAACCTACCACAAGGACGATTTCGAAGTAGTTTAATAGTAGGCATATGCAGTACTATAATAAAAAAAATCTAAATATTCTTTACATTAAAAACTGGTCGTTGTGCAACACTGCAACATGATCAGAGGCCGCCACTGCTTGACACACTCCATTACGATCATTAGGGACTTCTCGACAAAATGTGATGATGGTAATGGAGTGATAAGTATTAGTTGCCTTGTTACTCATCTAGCCCACTGTACCTGTTAATGTATGTAGAATACAGATTTCACTGCTCCTTTTGCTTGTCATCTTCGAAATACAGTCAACCCTCGATATAATGCCACCATCGGTTCTCTAACATTTAGTGGCACAAAAGGAGGGTGCCACTAAATCAAAATGGCATAATATAGTGCTGTTTTAATTTACTGTACTGTATTATGAAAGAAAAATTAAATGAAAGGCAAATAGAGAACTTTAGCACAAAATAAAATACTGTACAGTAACTCAGTTTATTACAGTATATGTCCTGTGCTACAGTACACAAAGGGGTTGAAAATCATGAGGGTCCATGTAAGTGATTAACTGTAAGTGAGTAACTGTAGTGAAGTGTTCAACAGCTGAATGGACATTGTACTAAAAGAAGTGAAAGTTTGGAATGTCTGAAGGGCTCTTTCTACCTGATCCGCCCTCACAGAGGTGTCCGTCTGACTTCTTAACATAGCTTTCTCATTCCACCGCACTACATTTACAGTTAGTGACAGGGTAACACTCACTTCTTGGAAATACAGTTCAGTGTGCTTCTTAAATAATCTTTCTAACATTCTCGCCAGTTATAAAAGAATTCTGCAACTGAAAAAAATCACTGCAAGTTATATTTTGTAAAAATCTTGTCTTATATTTACTGGCACTAAATGAACTGACACAGTAACGAGGTTTCTTATGTATTCTATATGGGAGAAGATCCGTTCACTTGCATCTATTGGTGCAATGCAAGGGTGGCACTGTAAAGAGGGGTACTATATTGAGGGTTTACTGTAACTGCATAACCAAATAATATGTAACATTGACTTGCCATAATGTCATCTTCTATAGATAGATCTTTTTACTATTATCATTGTAACTTATTATCTAATTCCCCCCCCCCCCCATGGCTATGTCTTAGTTTTATTCACTGAAGATGGCCACAAGTTGGTTGAAATATATTTGATTATTCAAACATTTTATAATGACAAGGAAGAGTTAACCCCATTTTAATCTTCGGGATACCCAAATATCAGGTAGTTAGTGATAGGAAGGCTTGCTCATTATGTGTTCATCACTGCTATGATTTGCCAAGTTCCAAACCCAGAGTATACTTGGCTGATCATACCCTTATGTTTTTACATAACATTCTCACAACAGAATGAGTTTTTATTTTGTTCTTACTTTTCACAAAACTGTAAAATTCTTAAGTGATTACTATTGAAAAAGTTACAGAATGTTGCAAAACCCCTAAGACTGTGAGTAATACTAATAAATATCATCGACTTTTGAGGAAAAAGGTCAGTGGGTAGTTATTGCCCATTGCAAGGGTTCAACAACATGTTATAGCTTCTGTATTATGGCAGATCAAATGGAAACTTTGACTTAGGAAATATAAGCTTTCATAAAGCTTTCATTTTGGCACTTCAAAAGGAAAAACAAACATTTGGTTCACTTTTGCTTGTGATAAAAAATATATAAATTATACATTCCACACTATTATTGATTGATTATTAATTATGTCATTTGTTAATATTATTATTTATTATTATTGTGTGGTGTAGTTATAAGAGCTCTTAAATTAAAGTACACAGAGACATTTTATTAAAATTGTACAAAGTAATGGCTGTTTCAATTCTATTATATGGCAGCGAGATCTGGACAGAAAATGCTTACAAATGTATCTAGGCTGCAGAAATTAAATTTGTTCAATCAGTGGCATGATACAGATTGACAGATCGCAAGAAAGCGATGATATGAGGAAAAAACTGATGATCTCTATAAATGGGAAAATAACAGAATATTGTAAAAAAACTGAAAGAAAATTAAAATAGTCAGATTGAAGCAAATATAGCAAAGAAAGCACTCTATTATAAAGCAAGAGGAGAGAGAGATCCAGATTGGCCAAAAACAAGATGGGCACAGCAAATTTTTGAGGCCTGAACATGTAGTATTGCCTATTCCCTGAATGAAGATATTGATTACTGATGGTGTTGTTTTACTGCCACATTGCTTGTCCTTTTCTCAGTTCTGTATTTAAATTGTGCAAATTCTACAAATGCAACATAGGCCTATAAAAGTAAAAATGATGAAGTTGTAATTGAAAATGTTAAATGAAGGTGTAAGTTCACTTCCTGTGTACTGTTACAGAGAAAAAGTCTCCAAACTACAGCCTGCAAGCACCACCAATCTGGCAAGCCATAGTTTTTTTTTATTATTATTATTTATTTATTTGTTTTTTTTTTTAATTCTAAAATTTACAATGTTAGTAAATTATACTAAATAATCAGATGTTTTTTATTTAACGACCAATTAAAAAACACAATAAATGACTTACATAATGAAACTGAACACTTTAACTGTAATTAATAGGGACCGGATTCTTAGGTTTTTACCTATTTTTTTCCTTACTTCCAAAACAAAAAGCGCTCATATACTTTTTCGAATCATGTCCATAGGATTCACCCACATTAATTCTATGGCACCTAAAAATACCTAAATCGGGTATAAAAACCTAAATATACCTAAACGGGACATAAAACCTAAAATATCTAATTTACGCTACTTTTTTTTTTTTCTTTTTTGTTTGTCAGTTGAGAAATCAACATTTTGCGGAGAGACAATAATTTTTGTCGGGTTGAAACTAATACCACCAGCGTTTCGTTCAACCCATTGTCGTCCAGGATGGACAGTATCAAGAGAGGAAGTGTAAGAGTACCGGCGTATTCCTTTTAAAATATTCGTACGAACAACCATTGTTGCCGTGTCTGAACAAGGATATAGACTTCTGTGTTTTAAAGCGCTTGTTTGCCTTTATTACTTCCCTGTTATTCATACTGAGAGGTCCACTGTGAGTTTTAAGAAACAAATGAAATCGATTTATTACGACAATGGATTGGCGACGACCTGAATTTCACGACAGTAATATTTTGGCAAACCTGCCAGAAACACATAAGTATTATTTACCTTTCTAGAAAAGAGGGAAGTTTTCGTCCCCAGTTGGTCTGTTGTGCGGTTAGCATGCGTAACAACCGAAGAAATGAAAATAATCAGTTTCACATTATCCACATCAACCATAAAGTATTTTTCTCACTAAATTAGAAGCATCGGATTTGAATCCTGAGAAGGGTAGTGTCTAGATACAGTAGCCTATTAACTATGAGATAACAGGAAGAACTTCACAGTGAGAATCTTGAAAGATATACTGTAACCAGGAAATGTGAGGCAATCTTATTTTCACTGCTTCTTTTGGTTGTTTATGCTTTCTTTCTTCAATTGTATAATATTGTCCTAAAAAAAGTTTACACAAATTTAAGTCAATTTTGTTAAGTTAAACTTCAAAAGTATTATGTATTGAATCCTATGTAGAACATGCAAATTCATTAAACCAATTATTCTACCCGAAGATGATATTTTGGACAAAAAACCTAAAAAAAACTATTTCACCTAATGGAAAACCTAAAACAGTGTTTTTAAAAACCTAAAAATCCAGTCCCTAGTAATTAATAATATGAGATATATCTTAAAAACTTACAATAAGTGGCATACATGGGTAATTCATGTAATGAAATTAAACACGATGTTTATGATTAATGAAATGTATATAGCTGTAACTTTCCACTGATATTTGTTTGTAGTTGTGGATCAAGTTTACTAGTAGAAATTATCAGCAGCAACTTCAAATGCTCTCAGGTTATCTAGATCTGTAAATATTTTTTGTATATTTCATTTTGTAGAATGTTTTTTGACACAGATAAGTAGTGCTAAAGCCACGAGCAAATCTATGCACCTGATCAAACTGTGTGAGTGGAAGGCTTATAAAATTCCAGCAATGATGACTTTAAATATTTTTCTTTAAAAATGTCGCTACACTGCAAATCAATCATTTCCATTTGAAGTTCTGGGGCAAGGGTTTCTATATCAGCGTTAAAACTATTTTGAAAAAATCTTTATATTGTTTGCAGTTGCATCAAAATCTGAAAAAGAGACTCAAATTTATTTTTAAAGCACCCAAAGCTTCAATTGTAAAATCTACTGGAAATGGAATCAGTTTCCTGACAAAGTTTGGCATGTATTAAAATGCATGAAACATTTTTTGTGCAATTGAGATTGAAACAAAACAATTTTTTGTCAAAATGACTTAATATGAGTGTATTAATGTGGCAGAAGGTGGTTTTCTGCATGTAATTTTAAATTAAGGTCATTCATGTATTTAGTTAAATCTGTATGAAATGGTAACTTCCATAACCACTCACCCGGAGGACGATTCCTTCCATTCAAAAATTTTGATTATCGCTCGGAGTTCTAAAAACCGCGTTAGAACATTTCTGCAACCAAGCAAGCATACAGCAGTATAATATGGTAACTCATTTTTTCCAATCTCTTCAATATACTTGCGGATCTGATACAATTAAAAGCCAACATGACTTGCTTTAAAACTTCTGAGGTACCGAAGCATATTCTGTACAAAGACTGTTGATGAAAGATGCAGTGTATGATTAATGGTTTTGAACCAACGTCATGTTCTATGGCCTTTGATACGAGAGCAATGACACCTTTATTTTTTCCACAGATGTTTTTGCCACCATCAGTAGTGATACACTTCAAGTTTTTCCATTGAAGATTGTTTATCTGAACAGCATTTTCAACTCCTTTAAAAATATCTTCTCCAGTGATCGCACCATGAATGCTATGAATGTCAAGAAGCTCTTCATACGCTTCATAATTTTTATCTATCCCTCGTAAAATGTAACACCTGAACAGTATCTGAAACATCTTTTGGCTCATCCAGAGCTAAAGAGAATCATTCTAAGTGTAGATGTTTGTCAGACAATTGAGTTAATATATTTTCTGCAATATCATCTACTCTTTGAACACAGTGTTTGCTGACAAACTGATGTTTTTAATAAATTAGCTTTTTCTAGACACATTTTTTCTACTGCTGCAATCATGCAATCCTTAATTAATTCACCGTCTGTAAATAGTTTTCCATGTTTGGCTATTGAATGAGCCATGCGGAAACTAGCATGAGTTGCTGTTTCTAATTCTGTTATTTATTTAAAAGTTGGTTTTTTGTTACAGCTTATAAGTCTAAATTAATCACATAGAAATCATAATAATATAAATGTTTAAAATTATAATTTATAATTGTTTAAAATTGTGATGCACTTTTTGTGAAACAAACAATGTGTAAACATAAATATTGTGAAAAAATCATATGATACCTGGTAATACCATTGTTGGAGGATTAATCAAAACATAAATTCTTTGGTTTCTTAAATTACCTCACATGTCTGTAACAAAATTTAGTAATTTTTTGGCTAAGTTATTTTACTAGAAATATTTTAAGCTGTGTCTGTATTTTGTAAGCAGAATATTGTCCTATTAGTGATAATTATTATTTTCAGATTTGTACTCCAAGTATTTATGATAAATAAACAAAAATTAAAATTTATTGCTTTGGTTAACAGTTTCATTAAATAGGATAACAGGATGGCACTTTTTATATCATATGTAGTGTTTGCTAAAAAAAAAAAAAAAATTGTTTCCCTTCAAATGTTATGTCAATTTTATAAATGCTGTGTATACAAATTAAACTGCTTTAAAAACTTTAGTTACTAGTTAATACAAAATATATTAATGATTGGTCAAGCCATGATATATATTTTGTTATGGAAGGAAGACATTATAATATGTAAGTAAAAGTGGCAGTGAGCTCAGAGTATTTAGGAATGTGGAATTTATGCACTAAAACATCTAAGATTAGCCATCATCCCTACTGTGGTTTGCACCAATATGGGACTTACGGTCTCGAAGGAAAACAAAATTCATTATAACATAAAAAAGACATACAAAAAATTGGTTTTCACCAAACGTTAAATACCATCTACTATATTAATGGTGAAAAAAATACAAATCTTTTATAGAATATACATACATACTTGAACCATAATCACGCAAAGTTCTCATATTTCGTATTTTCTTATTCAGCTAAAAGGAAGCAAAAGTATAAATGAATAGCCTGATATGGAAGGAAAATATGTGCGGTTCTATTTTGTTGAATGTAAACACCACCGCTGCCATCATATCGGCCTTTGTCACGTGCAGTAGCCTACATACAAAAATAGTTTCTGCCTGGCAATGCAGTCAGTCTTTTTCAAAAAAACTAAATACCCCAAAATTTGCTTTATATTGATATAATGATCTTAGGACTCCTTGAAATAGAGTTTCTGAGTAAACAAGTCTTTTAATAATGTTCCATTGAATAACCTCCTCTTTGTTGCATTGCAATGAATCTGACACAATACAGTAGTTCAAATGAGTTATTTACCCTTACCGTCCCGATAGTACCCAACATAAGTAGGCTTTAATGGTGTTACACTTTGAGAATTCCAGTGATTTGCATAATTTTTTATTGATGACGCATGCTGTAGTTTTCTATAAATTACTGTACCAGGATGATTTCATTGTAGGAAAGATATTCTTCAAGTTGTCTTAATTTAGCTTTAAATATGTGTCTGGAGAGACCTTGCACCTTGCACCTTCAAGAAGTGTGCCAGTTATTTCACCTTTCACAACATTCCCAGTCTCAATACAACTAACAAATTTGCATATATTTTTCAAAGTAATGGTCTAATTTATTTACACCATATTTTTTAACAAAACCTTTCAACACAAGTCTGGTTTTCTATAGGGCAAAGTGTTGTTTTTTTATTACTTCAGTAAAATATTTAAGTATTTCAGGAATAATATTTTGTTCTCTATCTTTTTTCTTTCTTCTTCGACAAGTGAAGGATTCAAATTTCTTCTTTCTCTGTTCTGTTTCACTGTCTGAGCAGTTGATTAAAGCATGTCAACGAGCCTAAGCTTACTTCTTCAATATAAATCACAATAAATAGAATGGAGAGAAAGCAAATAAATACAAGGGAACAATTGCTGCTAATTAAAAATAAAATTGAAGGGAAAACAAATTAAGAAAGAAACGTATGGGATTCACAATACTGTTAATCTCATTTATAATCTTGCCATTAAAAATTCATCTCTAACGTAATATTCCTAAAATTAAATGTATATGTTATAGAAATTAAATGATGGTAAATTCATAAACAAGTGATGGCATTTAAAGTTAGAGAGGAGAATTAAATTACTGAAATCTGTAGCCTAAGTGTGATCAAAAAAAAAAAAAATACTATACGTTAATGGAAGGAATTTTTAATTTTGGGGTTTTTTCTCTCATAGTTACAAAATGTCTTTTTTAAAGTAGAGGTGTGTGTTAAGGACTCTGTTACACATGAAAATAAACTTGAGATTATCTGGCTGTAACTAAAATAAAATGAAAGCTGTTTTTTTCTGTAATGCTAAGAGTGCATACTTTCTGAATTTCCTTTGATATTGTGGTGTTAGACTTAATTATTGTTCCCTGCAGGAAACTTTGAAATTTTCACTATTCCATGACTACAAATTTGAATGAAAATAGAATATTGTAAAAATGTGTGTTCATGTCCACCATTACCATGGCTTGATCGTATTCTAAAACAAGTGTCTATTAGAAATTTGGCCCTCAATAGTTTGTATGCATGAATTAAAAATATATTGGACTCGTTTTCATTTTTGCAGTAATTTGTCTTGACTATTTCTTGATGACTTACCACAATTAGCAGCAATAATATCAGAAGATAAAAGTTGTATTTCCACTTGTAGAACTTCATTTTGACAAATAGCTGAAAGAGAGTGTTGTCCCTAATTTCTGAAGTGGAATCAAGCAGGAAGGGATGAGGGTGGGGGAGGGAAGTTTAGAAGAGATATAATATCACTTCCTGAGGCTTGCTACCCACACTTTCCCATAGCATCTTGTAGCTTGTCACTTATCTTGGATGACTGCCACTGCCAACTAGTTATCGTACATTTTATTTTCCTTTTCCTTTACAGAATCATAATTGAGATTTAGTGCATAGCCTATTTAGAGAATTAGTGGTGATATCAGTGCACCGCTTCTAGTTATGGTGCTCATTTAGGATTGCCAACTTTTATAGACACAGATAGTATACTATTGTTTTACACTGAACAGTGCACCTTCAAACTACTAATGCTCCTTCATGCTCAATTCAGACATTTTTGTTGCAAACTGAGTAATCTAGCTTTGCCGGAACTGCCTGAAGTTTTCTTTTGCCCATTCAAAAAATGTCTGCCATTTATCTCGTTACAAGCAAAGATGTTTTCGTGGTTTATCGCTGGAGTTTTTCACTTGTGAATTCTTTCATGTTAAATTTGCCATCTAGGTAGGCTTATCAGTATTTTCTTTTTTACTTTTCACAACATAACTAACAAGTTATCACTTAAAGAAACTGATTTATGCCAAGGAACTGTAAAATGTGATTACGAAATACATTTGATCCTCTATATGAACCTCTGCAAATATTCCTTGCGCATGAATGTAAGCGTTTCTCAACAGCATGGAAGTATATCAGCAATAAAAACAGAACAAAAAGTTAATTGTTGTTAGTTCTCTCTGTGCCATAGCCCATTATAGCCATGAATGGATATGAAATGCTGGTATTTGGGAAATTTTAATGGATCTGTAAATTATTCCAGGACCCGAGACAGCATTCTCAAAATTGGGACTGTACATGGGAATCTAGGATGGTTGGCAAGCCTATGCTGATTTCAAAGACACTATCCATTCACAACAAAACTCATTCCGTCACGAATGTATATTGTGTTTTCTCATGCTTCCACAAACGATTGTTTCTGTAGACATTACATGATAATATTGCAGAGAAAAATTCACATAGAAATTTTCCCATGAATATTTTTATGTAATACCAACAGAAACAATGATCTGTGTAAGCACATAGTTTGAAAATCATTGTGCCTCAGAGTTCTATATTTGTGGTGAAAATGTCCTTCAGTGAATTCAACCATTAAGGGGGATCATTGAAGAAGTATTCTGTCTTCCTCTATGTGTTGAAATCTGGCTAGTTCAGTTGGTAGATCATTGGCACAAAAAGCTGAAGGTCCTGGTGTCGGATTTTTTTCTCCTGAATGTTCCAATCAAACCTATACCATATCAAATGCCTGGGATAACAATATTATGATTTAAGAAAATAGCCTTTGCATTTTTGAGAATCGATGCAAATATTTATTTGGATACAGAAGCATAATATTTCATAAAACTGTGGCGATTTCAACATTAACACATGGTTTTGAAACATGGATGATCAAGGAAAAAGAATGGAATACAAAGTCGTAAAAAAATGAAGAAATAAGAGATGAATTGGGTATTGATACAATAAATGACAAAACAGGCCAATGTTGAGAAAGTTGGAAAAGTCTTTTGTACAGAATGGACAAACCCGCCACCCTAAAATGACCTGACATGTGATCACATGGGTAACAAGATGTTGGAAAACTGGTAAGAAGATTTAAAGATACGTGAGGCTGGAAAAGGAGAAAGCTTCCTAATCTATGAAGAGATGATGATGATGATGATGATGATGGTATTTAAAAATCTACTTGCAGTAGGATGAATAAAATACCAGCAATTAAACTTATAGTGTAAACTGTTTTAAATCTATGGGGTAGGGCAGTGTTCCCCTAACGGTTTATAGTAGCCTACAGTACAAATTATATGTAGTAATTTTGTTCATGACTGCATTTAAATGTTCTACATATAAAGATAAATTTGCATAAGGACCAAATTAATAAGCTATTAAAAAAAATTAAATTTAAAAGTAACAATTCCAAAGCCATGGGACAGAGCAATTTGCCCATCACTGTAAATAACACAATGTGTACTTTATATTTTCTAGAGGAAAATATGTAATGGGTGGGACTCAAACCCTTCTTTCCAGATGATGAGACGACTCTGTTCCTATAGGACATACCCAGTGCCACTGCAAATATTACTCTAAACCCCTGTCTACCTCGCTTCAGATAACAGTCATGCTACTGCACACCATACCAGTCAAATGGTTTTAGTTTTGCCTTAGGTTTGTGATGTACTTGGTCTTTTTCTTTCTTTCTTGCTTATCTTTTTATTCTATCGATACTGCACACAGGCCCAAGTAGTCGCTTTGTAACTTACCTGCTGAGAATGAAATCTTTAAATCAACATTAAGAAATAAAAAGAAAATAAAGGCACAAATAAGAATGAAATTGTAAAATTTAAATACAATAATAAAAATGATTATATTCCATGTCTGCAATAATAGCTTTATCAGAAGTTAGAGGGTTTGATATAAATGATGCACGTATGTTATGTAAGTAGGAAAATACGCAGGAAGGTTACATTACCAGCACTGGGGACAGTAAGTTCGTATTTCCACCATCATAGCATAAGAATATTTTAGGAGAAAAATTCCTCTGACACTGGGATTCGAACCCATGACCTTCAGCTTTACTTACCAATGATCTACCAACTGAGATAGAGTTCGATCCACAGTGCCAGATGGAATCTCTCACTTATGACTGATTACCCTTAATGGTCTACCGCACTGAAAGGCATTTATGTCATATGCAGTATTGGGAGACACACTAATTTAATGATTTTGTGACCAGTTTCCACTGTTATTTTACAGTAACATTTAAGATGTTCGAATCCCAGTGACAGAAGAATTTCTATCTTAAAATATTCTCGTGTGTACTGGTAGTTATAAAAACTGAATACATTATAACTATATTGCGGTACCGGTTTATGTATCTCTCCCAAGCTCTTCACGTGCACCCAAGAGGGAACATTCAGGAAACTAAACTGGACCCATCAAAGAAGAGGATAAATATCAATGGGAGAAAGTTGACCAACTTAGGTTTGCAGATGAAGTTCTGTTCGCAAAATCAGCGGCCAAACTACAGGAAATAACAGAACTAAATAAGCAAAGTATAGAAGTAGACCTACAAATGAACCCAGATAAGTCTAAAGTAATGACCAACTCAACAGAGGCACCAATCATGATAAACAGCACAACAATACAGTACTGCAAGGAATATATTTACCTGGGCCAACTAATCAGTCTTACTGAAAGCAGGGAAGAAGAACTCCGGAGAAGAATAAGTCTAGCATGGGGCAAGTTCGGAATCTCGAATTCATTCTAGTTGACGACATCAATATAAAACTAAGATTGGAAGCCCTAAACACCTGTGTCATACTGGTCCTTTTATACAGCTGCCAGACATGGTCGCTTACAGTTGCACAAACTGAAAGGATAGAAATTTGTCAACAAGCAGGGTAAAAACGAAGAATTGAGGCTGAGAAGCGGTGCAGAAGATGCAGCCAAGATAGAAAATGGAGATGGAGAGGACACTCAGCCAAACTCAAGCAAGAAAGATGGACATACACCATAACAGTTTGGGACTCAAAGACAAGCAAAAGGAACAGAGGTAGACCGAGACGAAGATGTGCAGAACAATTTTTGGAAGCAGCGGTGCCACAAAGGACAAGAATAGCCAAAGACAGGGAAAAATGGAAAGAACTAAGGTTAAATGTAGAAAATAGGTAGAAAAACTAAAAGTGAAGTGGAGTGAGGTGTGACACAAAGAATGGAAGTGATACAGTTGATGAGTATACAAATAGGTACAGAATAATTTAGGTAAAGAGTTACATCAGAGCTTACAGGGACTAGCTCTCCCTATAAGTTTGACTGAGCTAGCGCTACCGGAAAGTAGGAGGCCCTTTCCTACAAGGGATGTCACAGGCTTATTTATTATTATTATTATTATTATTATTATTATTATTATTATTATTATATGTAATTATGTTGTTAATCCTTGTATTAAATCGAAATGTGCTCAGTTCTGTAATGTGTTTAAATGTAAATGTGGACTACATTATTAAAATTGACAAAACCTTGGAATTGTATACTTATATTGAATAAATAAGTGTCTAATGTCTAAGCCTTCCAACATAGAAATAGGAGCCATGGAGCTCCCATGGATTGACATCTTGCTTTTACCAGTCTTGCCTATCTGATACATAGTGGTTTAATTGCTATGCTATCCACCAAATTAACAAACTAAAGGATATTCTTCCTGTTTGTGTTTAAAGAGATGTTGCAGTGAATGTTTTTAATCTAATTTCCGGTAAGTTTGCAGTCTGCTAGATAATTTATGTCATAGTACATGCCCTAACAGTCTTGTATATTCGTTATTTACACATATTAATAATAGATCTCTATAAACATTGACGTGATTGATTTATCAGTTTAAATTGTTTGATTACGTGATTAATTTATCTTATTTTATTAAAAATTATGTATTCTTTCTTTCTGATGAATATTTTTTTTAACATGCGTATAATGCCAGAATTCTACAAGTTTTCCATGTATGAAAAAATATGAAGTAAATCCTGTGTTAACAGAAATAAAGGGTGCTGACCCCATCTGGAATGTACAACAGTTTGGATAATATATTAAAGCCCTTTTTAACAAAACTTAGGTGGACTATTTTTTTAATTGGGGGTTTTCCTTAAAAGGGGATTCGTCTCAAATGGACAAAAAGTACTTAATTATAGAAATATATGAAATTTATAGTATCTTCACCATATTTCATATCCGTAACATAATTCAATAAGTGTGCTTCAACACAAAGGGCAATTATGTGACACAATAATTGACAGAATTGAGAGATCAGTCATTACACCAAGATCGATAATATTTCCGTGCTCTAGATGTGAGATAGTGGAGTAGACAGAAGAAACTAGAGACAGGAAAATAAAGAGAATGTTTGTCATTGCAGTGTTGAAGTTTTGAGTTCTTGATTGCCATTGCAATAATTATGATTGTTGTAGCAGTTATTTCTTACTTGTTGTTAGATTGATCCATACTGTCCTATAACACTTTACACATTGAGATGTAATGACATAACACTCGTATAAAGATGTGGAGGGAAAATTCATTACGTACTTATTTACTTAATGGTAACAGACGATTTCTTAGCAAGCTAAAGGAATATTATCTATTTTAATGAACCTGGAAGTTCATTGCTGTACTTACATGAGCCTGCCATTCAACCCTATTCTGTGCTAACTCCATCCACCCATCCCTCGCAAATCCAATTTCCCTTAATTCTACCCTATTATTGTCCTCCCACTTACATAGCTAGGTCTTCCAAGTGGTCTTTTCTTTTTGGATCACCTAGTCAATATTTTTAAAAATGTCTTTCCTCCCCCATGCATGCAACATGTCCAGCCCATTTCATCCTCCATGATTTAATTATCCTTACTATATTTGGTGAAGAGTTCAAGCAAATTCATTGCATTATTTTAATTCTATTTTACTTTCTTTCTGGTAGATGTACCTGCAAGTGGTGTGTACTTCTTGACTTATGAGATCGTGTCGAGAGAGTTGAACAAGATTGGTGACCTTGGAATGGTTGGCTCAATTGTTGGAGGAGGATGTGCAGGAATGGCAATGTGGCTGCAGTGCATGCCAGCTGATGTGCTCAAGAGTCGCTTCCAGACAGGTATTTTCTTTTGAAACCAATCACTGTGAGACAAATATTAATGAAAATTCATCCCTCTCAGTCCTCATTAGAGAAAAGAACCACCAGTACCTTCAACTCCACCTACAATAAACCTGTTGCACTTTATATTTTGTTCCCTACTATCATATTTAGTGAAATAGTGAACAAAAAATTTATGGTAAAATTACGTAAATGAGAACGATATTCTTTTCATGAATCGGCTAAAATCACTCATTTCATTCTTGGGACGGATGACGTCTTCAAGATTGATTGGTCTAACCTGCCCACCCTAAATAAGACACTTTATTTTATAGTATGAATTTGCAAAAACGGCAATATTTCTGTCATATTTGCTTTCCAGAACTGACAAAAAAACACATGATTGGACATTGGTGGTGACAGTCATGACCAACATAAGATGCAATGTGGCACATAACAAAAATAATATCATGGGTCTTTTTTCTCACCCTGCACGAAGTTTGATCGATGTTATAGTGCAGGATACGCGGCCGGTAGATTGTCTGCCAACACTTGGATTGGCTGGCTATGATCATTCAATTTATTTTGATTGCATCATACAATGCTGCCATTAGCTATACATGCAGGAAGAAAAAGCGGGAGGTTAGTGATAGGTAGCACGAGGTTTGCAAAACAATCTAGGTCTGCAACAGGTTAGGTTAGGTTATGTTTGCTAAGGTTAGTTTAGTTTAGTCATCCCCTAGGGATTGCAAAACCTTGCCGTTGGTGGGGTGCTTGCATGGCACACTGACCCCTTGGGCTATACCAGCGGTAGGGCCTCCCAAGCTGGACAGGCCAAGGGTGAGTGACCAGACGAAGAAGCAATCCAGAAGAGGGGTAGACTAGACTGCTTGAACTGGGGTGGAGCAACTAGTCTAGGAGAAGACAACTCCAAAATTAAATCACCTGGTCCTCCAAGTTGGGGGTTTTGTGGGTGGCTGGTGTCCCCCCTTGTAAAACTCCTTCACTGAGAATTCACATTCAAAGCCTCGGAAAGAGCGGATAAAATGGAGACGAAACATGGCAAAGAACATGGATCACGATTTTGGTACATGGAACGTTCGCACCTTATATAAAGCTGGTGCATTGCAGTCTCTATTACTCGAGATGAAAAAATATAAGATAGAACTACTAGCAGTGCAGGAGACAAAATGGATAGGACAAGATGTTTATGATTACAAGGGATTCAGTATCTTAAAAAGTGGAAAAAAGGATGGGACACACGAATTCGGAACGTCTTTCATAGTCAATAACAAATTGAACAGCATAATAAATTTCAAACCTATCAATGAAAGAATCTGCTTAATACGAATTAGATCTAAATTCCACAATCTATCGATAGTTAATGCACATGGTCCGACAGAGGACAAAGATGATATTACGAAATCTCGCCATCTTATATGCGCTGTGTCTCTTTCAACAACAACAACACTCTCCAGCTGATCGGCGGGAATCACACATGATGACGTATGTCCGACTGGTCAAGGTCAAAGTCGTGTGGAAATTCACTGAACTTTTCCCGAATTAGTGCTTCTGCTTGTACTGTAATGTTACTTGCTTGGCATCTCTACACGTAAAGCTTTGTTTCACAGCCAGTCATGGCGGACCATGTGCATTAGAAAGCACTTTCTTT
This sequence comes from Ectobius pallidus, assembly GCA_964059195.1. Lineage (NCBI taxonomy): Eukaryota > Metazoa > Arthropoda > Insecta > Blattodea > Ectobiidae > Ectobius > Ectobius pallidus. The sequence goes on from CAXKWD010000013.1 coordinate 13,046,330, forward strand.
GTCTCATTTTCCTTTAATTAGAGTTTCGCTACTGTTATACTATACTCTGATACTACTACAAAGCATCGTGCTTTATTGAGCCGATGTGGTACAAATTGTCGAAATTCAGATGAGAGGAGACCAGTATTCAAATAACTCCCCCACCCCAGTTTTTCTCTCGTGATTTTTGGAAAAAATATGCGGGTAGTATTTGAGTATATACAGTACACAAGCAAACATGGACATCCCCTGATAAAGAAACATCAATCAGATAGACCATGTACTGATTGACAAAAGAAATGCAACTAGCATACTAGATGTCGGCAATAGAAGAGGTGCGCAATGCAATTCAGACCACCACCTGGTTAAATTCAAATTCAGAGCAAGAATAAACTCACAGAAGCAGAAACCAATTGAAAGGCAAACTAGATTAAACAAGAAAGCTTTAAAAGATGAGAATCAATTGCATGAATACCAGGAAGAATTAAGTAAAAGATTTTCAGAATTAGCATCAAGGGAATCAGATGAAGTGGATGAACATTGGGAGAATATCAAAGGTACAGTCATGGAAGCGGGCAAGGACATCTTGAGAATTGAAAGTAAAAAAAGGCAGAAATGAATGGTTTGATATCGAATGTATAGAATTCATAGAAGAAAGAAACAAAGCTTATAAAAACTATCTGACCAGACCTACCTGACAGAAATATGAAATATATAAAGAGAAACGAAAGGAGGCAGAAAAACTATGTCGAAGGAAAAAACGGGCCTATTTAAACAGCCATTTTGTACAAATGGAGCAGGATTTTAAAGATAACAATACTACTAATGCTTTTAAATTTGTTAGAAATACCAAAGAGGGTTTTAAAGCAATGACGACCCTATGTAAGGGCACTAAGGGAGAAATTATAAGCAATAATGATTATATTAAAAACAGATGGATAGAATATTTTAGTGAAGTGTTAAATACAACAGAAGGAAATGACGAAGAAGAAGAACAGAGGGATGAGTTAGCAGAATTGTATAAGAAGGACTTGAGCGAAGAGGCATTGACCCCTTATGAATTAGATGTGACTATGACTATCCAGAAACTGAAGAACAATAAAAGCCCCGGAATTGATGGAATACCAGCTGAACTAATTAAATCAGGCAATAATATAATTGGAAAAGAAATATACCATCTTATCAGGAAGATATGGAGTGCAGAGCAGATACCATCAGAATGGAAATGCAGTATATTATGCCCCATATATAAGAATAAAGGGGATAAGTTATCTTTTCAGAACTATAGAGGAATATCTTTGCTGTGCACATGTTATAAAATCTTTACAACAATATTAAAGAACAAACTAGAACCATATACAAATGAAGTAATTGGTAAATATCAAACTGGCTTCAGGAAAGGGAAAAGCACAACAGATCAATGATTTGCTGTCAAATCTGTCCTTGAAAAGCTTGGGAATTTAATATAGATGTCCATCAGATATTTGTAGACTTCAAACAGGCCTATGACAAAATAAAAAGAAACAAACTAGACCAAATAATGCTATACTTTAAAATCCCTAAGAAATTTATAAGATTGGTAAAAGCAACCATGGATAATACAGTATTTTAAATCAAATTACAAATGGGCATTATGGAGGCAATGGTAATGAATACAGGATTAAAACAAGGTGATGGGCTGGCCCCACTACTATTTAATCTAGCACTTTAATTTGTGATTAGGAAATCAATATAAATACAGAAGGCACATTAGTATACAAATCAGTACAAATAGCAGCCTGTGCAGATGATATTAATATCATGGCACAGACAGAAAGAGAATTGAAAGATACATATAAATGTCTAGTACAGTCTGCAAGAGAGGTTGGTTTAGAGGTAAACATAACAAAAACAAAAGCTCATCCAGACGCGCTCACAAAATGCACAGGAGGGAAGTGTAGTGATCAATGAACAAAAAATTAAAATAGAATTTTAAATACCTGGGAACAATAATTAATAATAATCATAACGAATTACAATAAATGCAGAATAGAATAATGAAGGCTAATAGAACATACTTTGCATTATTATCAATGTCCAAATCCAAAAATGTTCACCCACATACCAAGATCGGATTATATAAAACAATGATACGCCCAGTATTAATATATGGTTCCGAAACATGGGCCATGACCAAAAACAGTGAAAACTTAATAAATGCATTTGAAAGGAAGATATTAAGGAGGATTTTTTTTTTGGGCAAGATGGTAATACGCGCCACAATCTGCTCCCCCTTCCATCGGTGCAGCCGCTTTCCCCGCCTGGCTGCTACCCCTCACGCCTTCCCTGCCTGGCCGCTGCCCCACGCACCTTACACCTGCCGGCCGCTGCTCAATGCTGATAATGCAGCTTGCTGTGTTAATGCTGGCCGCCGGCGTGGTCTTGTGGTTAGCATCGCTGACTACAGATCTGTCAGCCCGGGTTCGATCCCCAGTACCTCCTCGGATTTTTATGAGATAGGGAGGTCTGGTAGGGGTGCACTCAGCCTCGTGATTCAAATTGAGGAGCTACTTGATAGAGAAGTGAGAAGTAGCGGCTCCGGCCATGAAAACCACCATTAACGGCTGTGGGTATCGGCATGCTGACCACATGCCCCCCAATCCTGCCATCTGCCTACGGTAGATGATGCAGTGGTCGGGTGGTAGGCCAAGTCCCTCCAGGGATGTAGTGCCACGGAGTGTAGTTTTTTTTTTTTTTTATTGCTGGCAGCTTGCTGCTATACTTGTAATAATTGCAAAATAAAATAAAAAAAATTACCCTTGCACCAAAACTCCCTGGCTCTTTATAGAGCCATCATAAAATTTCACATTTAAAAGAAAAATTACCCTTGCACCAACGTCAACATAATATTCCACAATTATTAAAAACACCATATATATGCCAACAGGACATTTCACAATTATAAAAAACAAAATAATTCAAAATTAACAAAGAACCTTGCACCATACGAAATATTTCACAATTAAAAAAAACGCAGTGTTATAACATAAAACATAGCTCAATTGATGCAGAAAAATTCCCTTGCACCAACACTGTTTTTTTCATAACTAACAAAATATCTCAAAATTATAAAAGCCGATTCTTGCATTAAAACTCATGAGCTCATGAAATGCTCCCTATCGTAACACAAATATGTGAAAGCTTCCTTTACTGATCAACTTTCACTCGTGGCGTATTGGTTAAGGCTCCTAACTACAAAGCTAAAGGTCTCGAGTTCGAATCCCGATCGATCCAAAATTTACTGTTAGGAATAGGTCTGGAATAGGTAGGTAGGGTGAAGAAGAGGTGAGAGGAAGAAGACAGGAAAAGAAGAGAAGAAGAGAATAAAGAAGAAATAAATTTTGTTTTGTCAGTTGCTTAATAGATGGCGCTACCGTCGCTGGTGGTAGTTCAAATGCCGCCGCTAGATGTCTCCACTGTTTTAAGTTTCTCCCCACCCCAAAACCCCTACTTTCCAGGCAGAGAGTTGGAGTGGGGGACTTGGTTGTGGCGTGTACTACCATTTTCCCCGATTTTTGGACCAATTAATGATCAGGGTATATGGAGAATTAGATACAATAGAGAATTATACCAGCAATATAAGTAAGCGGAAGCATCTACAGTTGTTAAATTAAAAAAAATTACAATGGGCAGGGCATGTTCAGCGAATGGAGGAATCAAGCATCCCAAGGAAGGCAATGAAGGGGAAAATGTTTGGAAAGAGACATGTGGGGAAGCCACAGAAAAGGTGGATAGATGCAGTCAAGGAGGACAGCCAACAGCTTCTTCGCTGTAGGAACTGAGAAAAGATCGCTATGGATATAGATGAATGGAGGACAAGAATAGTGAAGGCCAAGGCCCGTTTTGGACTGTAGAGCCGAAAATGATGATTTTAGTTTAGTGCCTACACTGTTTCATGATTCTGCGCACTGTTCCCCATGTAATGACCAACTGCCATTATCAGTACAAATTATGGCCATTTTAGATTATATGAGTGCTCACTTCTTTACAATTTTTCTTTCATTTCGCACATTTTTAAGAACAAACTGCATTTATATATGAAGTCTGTAGGTACTAAAGAACATTACAACCTCAAATATGACCATTTTTCATGTTTCAAAAAAAAAGAAAATACAACGTGCAGAATGTCAGAGATTCCTAATATCACTGTTCTTAACCTACCTACCACTGACATGGCACTACATGTCACTGACTGACACTGGCTATACATATCACTGACACTAGCTATACATATCACTGACACTAGCTATACATATCAAAAACACTAGCACTACATCTCATAGACATTTGCACTATGTACCATTAACATGGCACTACGTGTCACTGACACTGGCACATCATTTCACTGACACTGGCACAATGGTTGGTCATCCTGCTTTGCACCAAAAATATACATATCACCACTGTCTTTGCTCATCAAAGTGTACCCACCTCATAGTGTACATGTAGACCTAAATGTAAATTGTCTACAAAGGTGTCATGAACGTGTGACTGTGGAGGGAGAAAACTTCTAGTATCTCTTATAATCAAATATAGCACAATAATGTACAGTTTTCGTAGATTAAGCAAACCCAAACAAATTACCTTAATCCTTTCATGTTCATGGGACATTTTTTGTCCATTTTATAGAACTCCTAAGATTCTATCAAGTTTCAAAAATTTTGGTTTAAACTGTCTGGTTAGCATAGACTGCATTTGTTTTCTTACATTTCTTAAGTTTCTTTTGGCAATGATGACTATATATGTTTGTTTTTCTAGATAGTAATGTTGTTGTTTCATGCATACAGTTTCATGCTATATATCTGCAGTTCTCTGGCTTTCTTTTCATGATTGTATTACCAAGGAGGGTTAATATAGTAATTTGGTAAGTTGTTTACACTTTAGAATATTTATTTCGAACATATATTGGATTTACTGAAGTTTAGAGCGACTTTTATTCCATGGGCTGCCTGTGTGGTCTTGGGGTTTACATTGCTGGCTACAGATCCGTTGGTCCGGGTTCAATCCCTGGTACCACCTTGGATTTTTCTTAGGTAGGGAGGTCTGGAACAGGGTGCACTCAGCCTCGTGATATAAACTGAGGAGCTATTTGACCACATGCCATCTGCCTAGGGTAGATGAAGAAGAGTCGAATGGTTGGCCTGGTCCCTCAAGGCATATAGGGCCACGGAGTTGTTGTTTTTTTTTTTAAATCCCATGGGACGTATATATTTCAACGCACATAACGGGTAAGTTATCTACCTATGTTTACAATATGCATACAATATGCACTAAAATGTGGCTAAGAGAATATTTTGTAACAAACATGACTGAAGAATTTTGTCAGCCTGTCTTTTGAAATTATGAACCTTAATATTAATTTATTTGAAATGTAAATAAGAAATGTGAGATCCTAGGGAATGGTATGTACCAGTTCCAAACAAAATGAATGAATGAATTTATTTGTGCTAAGAGACATTCCAGTAGGGAAACAACATGTAAGAAGTTAACTGGTTCTGACCCTGGTCACTATCCCAGTTGAGCTCTAACAGTTCACATTCTAACCATTACTGCTCCTTCGGTCTGACTCCTTCGATTTTCATGTTATATTCTCCCAGGCCACAAAAGCGAAACAATTCATCAAGGACAATGTTGCCATTTACTTCACACCCTCACACCTTGAATTTCATCTCTTTCCGCCGTATTAACATCTATTAGCTCCCCTTGGTTAACAACTCAACACACAGACTCAGAAATATATGCATCTTCTACCAATTGTCATTTCACTTTTGATAGAGAACTCCCATTATTGCATTCACAGTCCTGTCCAAGGATTCATCATCCTCTCTTCAGTTTCCCTGATTATGTTGTGGCTTCCATTCATTTATGAGCTCCATGATTCTCGTACCATTTCTCAGGTTCATACCTCCTCCGTTTAACCCTGCCACTCCTTCACCACCCCTAACTTTCTCGACTCTATATTGTGATGCACCATCTGTAATCGGAGCGCTTCCACGTGTTGTGGTCACAGCTGGATCCCCTCCCCTCCCTGTTTCCAGTCAGCTGGTGCTTCCTCCTCCAAGACAGCCTCATGTGATCTAATTGTTTCATTATTCTTCGGTTCAATGCCTCTGGTGTTCTTTGACCCGGGCCAGGAATTCCATTCACTTGAAGTGTCCTGGTTACTGTTCTTAAACATAATTATGCCTAAATCATTTCCTCCAGATAAGAACATGAAAAGAAATGATATACGTGGTATTAGTAACAATGGATAGTGGATGGATAACAAGCCAGCGTACCTCCTAAGTAATTCATATCCCCGATACCAACCACAACAGTGATGAGGAGTTTTGTTCCTGTGAGAAAATCAGCATTAGGTGTCCATTGATGGTAAAGAAGTATGATCAGTGTATGGGAGAAGTTGATCCCATATCAGAAGAAAGTGGCATATGAAATTGACAGAAAAGCAAAAATTAAGTAATATTTGAGACTTTTTCAACCTTGAGACTTTTTGACTTTGGTGTAAATAATGCATGTATACTGGGTGAACAATCCTTAGTGGGATCGGTTTTGCAGCCAGCCGGCAAGGGTAGGGTGTCGGCGATGCGGGTGGCTGGAAGTCTACAGTAAAATAGTAAGGATTGCCACATAAGTTATTTCTAATACACGGACAAATCATTTCTGTTCAAATATCTATGAAGTTACAAAAGTTAAAGCCCTATAAAATTACTATAGTGCAACAACTTAAATGGGTGACCTTACACAAAGGAGGAGATTTTGTGAGTGGATTTTGAATAGGGTGCATGATGGAGAAATGGATCTTAATCTAATTTTCTTTTTGGACGAATCATTGTTCCAGTTAACTGGGTATGTTAATTCATAAAACAACCGTTATTGGAGTTCTGTTAAGCCTAAAGAGTTATAACACAAGGAACCCCTACATGATCAAAGAATAGGAGTGTGCTATTAGTGGTGAGAGAATAACAGGCTCTATTGTTTTCACAAAACAGTTAATAGTGAGAGGTATGTGCGAAACATTTTGTGGCCTTTCTTTTGACCAATTAACTGAGAGGTAACATAATTTCATGACCTTTCAGCAGGACTCTTAAGATGACACATACAGCCAACTTCTCCTTACAGAGAATTCTTGGAGTGTTTATAACTAATAACATACAGCCTCCTTGTTCCCTGATTTAACCCCTTTGATCTTTATCTCTGGGGGCATTAAAAGAGAAAGTTTACAAAACAGATCCACACACTTTAGATGAATTTCAAAATAACATTCGTCAAGATATTGCTGTCATTTCTCAGAGGGAACTGCAGAGCGTAAAAGGCAAATTCCTAAGCAAGTACCAGAAATACTTGAACAACGAAGGGAGGTAGTTCCAACACCTCCTTGCTTCATATAAGTGAGGAATGTACTTTTTATTTGTGTTTGTGTGTTAGAGATAACTTATGCAACAATCCATGCTATATTTGCTGCGGACTTCCTACAACCTGCATCACCGACACAGCACCTAGCCTTGCCAGCCGGCCGCATGCCGTGAAACAGGTCCCGCTAATGATAGTTCACCCAGTAATATATTTGAAATTACCGGCTCAAGCGAGAATGAATTCTACATGTCTTCCTTGGAATTTAGACAGAATGTTGCACTAAGTCTGATCAGCAGCTGTTCATGTCGGCAAAGGTTCCTTTCCACAGCCATAAAATTCAACGAAGATTGCAGTCAAACTGTATCCTTACTGTAACTCTCAGATTCCAGAACACCATATAATGAAGACATATTTGCAAAAGAAGTGCATTCATTGTGCTTCAGAGCGTAATAAGAGTTGTACCAACAACATTTGTGAGAACTGTGGTGTTCATCTCTATTTTACTACAACCAGAAACTATTTCAGTAAATGTCACAAAAAACAATCAGAGCAACATAGTAGGGATGGGATATCAATATCGCATATCGATATTTTGTTTACGGTATCCAATATTTTGACATTCATATTTCAGTGCCAATAATATCGTCACATCGATATTGCTCTTTGATAATACAAATTTTCTAAAAATGGAGGGTGAGAGGCCATTTACTATTTACTATTATATCAGTACCATATTTATTTATAAAAAATTTGCAAAATCAAACTTTTTATGCCATACTAAAGTAAAAATTAATGGAATTAAAACATAGGTACAACATATTGAATGACGCCTATCAACGATTAATTAGCCTTATTTCAACGTTTCAGATTTAACTTATTTTGAGCATTTCCGGTCGTCAATAAGAGTTTTGCTGCCATACATGCGTCTCAATTACACTTGCTTGTCAGAAGTAACAACATCAAGCAGTGATGCCAAACCATTTCCTAAATTGCTATAAAGTAAAAGTCGAATATCGAATATCAAATATTGATATTTTGTTACCAATATTATACTGTTATTGATACTAGTATTCAATATTGATATCAATATCCCATCTCTACAACATATCAAAAGAAGTTGATGTTTCATCAAAGTTATTATTGATGTAAAGCAGAATTCTCCAATCCCCTGAATTGACATTAACTACCAAATACAGAAACAAATTAAACTAGAATCATTTTTCTAAATTAAATAGCACAAACATAGTCATTAAGTACGACGTATTGGGGTTTGTGATGTCCTAAATGCAACTTGTTGGAGAATGTTGACCTAAAATTAAGTTTTTGGTTTTTAAGAAACTTTAAGGTACATAGGGATGTATATGTCCCAACTATTTTGTAGTGGTTCAAAATAAAGAATTGAAAAGCTAGTTGCATATAATGCTTATATACTGGTACCTTAAAATGACTACGTACATTCAGAAAATTATGCCTGCAAGTGTGCGATTTGTGTATCTGAAAGGTTAAGTGAGGAAAGTGCAAATTTTATCTTCCCATTCATTTTATACTGATTTTGTGAGCTTATGAACATGTTACTCAAATTCCCTTTCCTGTTTAGATTTTGCTTCTCTTATATTGGTTCTGTTCATATCCAAACTAATATTTTTATTTATTGCACTAAAATAAATGACAAACAAAATTATGACACAAGTTTTATATATACACTAAACTAAACTCCATGGCGCTACATCCCTGGAGGGACTTGGCCTACCACCCGACCGCTGCATCATCTACCATAGGCAGATGGCAGGATTGGGGGGGCATGTGATCAGCATGCCGACACCCACGGCCATTAATGGTGGTTTCCGTGACCGGAGCCGCTACTTCTCTATCAAGTAGCTCCTCAATTTGAATCACGAGGCTGAGTGCACCCCTACCAGACCTACCTACCTCAGAAAAATCCGAGGAAGTACCGGGGATCGAACCCGGTCCGATGGATCTGTAGTCAGTGACGCTAACCACAAGACCATGCCGGCGGTCTTATATATACACTATTGAAAAGAAAATAGATAACAGTAAAATAAAAAGTTGTGGGTTCAAGAACCCCATCTGTAACATAAAAACCAGGCAAGTGTTCCATATGCTCACTACTAACAGTGTTGCCAGATGCTGGGCTGCAATGGTTTGTCTTAATTCTTAGGCAAGCAGGTACAATGTTGCAAGCATATCGCTGTCTCACTCTGCACAAACTGATTCCAGTTTGCCCATGCTCGAACAGCTTCCCAAGTTTAGAAACTGTAGAAATGAAAAGAAAATAGAATTTTCTTATATGTTATGCCTTTTTCTTAGGCAAGGACCCCTTTATAATGTGCTGTATTGTTTTAGCCCCTGAAGGTACATACAAGAACATGAGGGAAGTGTACAAGGCACTAATGAAGGAGGAAGGGCCGGCTGCATTATACAAAGGAATAACACCGGTGATGCTAAGAGCCTTCCCTGCTAATGCAGCTTGCTTCTTCGGCTTTGAGCTCGCCATGAAGTTTTTTAACATGGTTGCTCCTAATCTTTGATGGGATTACATTAGTAGTTGTAAGTTTGTTAACAAATTTGTAAGCTGATAATTTATATTACCAAGAAAGAAATACAGTTTGTATAACTAACCTAGTTCATAGTAAAACTGATATTTTTTTTAACACTCACCAATAAATTTATGTTTTTGTAAAAAAAAAAAAGTTGATGGTTTATATCTAAAAATAGGTAAAAGAAAGAAAAAGATAAAACGAAAGTGTAAGAAAAAAAATTTACTAATTTAAATTGTGTTCAATTAAATAAAATTATTGATCTTAAAAATATCAAGATATTGCTAGCATCACAGTGAATGATGACTGAAAAACCACTACAGAGCTGGTTACAAAACATAAAGATTATAGTGGATTTTTTAAACCAACTTAATAGCAGTTAACAGATCCACTGATATTTTTCACTGTGGTATTTTTAATACATCAAGATCAAATTTAATGGTGGAAGGATTAAACTTAAGGGTTTACAATTTATCAAAAATATCAATTGATTTTTGCAGGATGTAGTCTAACATCTTCATTTTTATGACTAATGAAATTGATAATCACTCGGCTTTGAGAAATAGTTTGCCTTTTAAAACTTGAGTTTTAATTGTTCAAACCTTTTCACTTTCATACCTGATTTTTTAACTTAAATAAGCTAATTTAGTACAATCGAATGTACTAATAAGTGTTATGTTTCAAATTATCAGTAAGTGCCCTTTACTCTAATTCAGTATTGATATATTCAATTGTTCTCACTTTGGTATTTCTTAGTCAAAATGTTTTTTGGACCTAAGGCTCAGAAAACTCCGTAATTCTGGAATGTGTACAATAATAGAGACAAGGAAATATCTATTGGTGCTAATGTAGTGTATGTAAATAACACAGGAACTCAGGTAGAAGTGCTTGAATTGCATGAGGTGAATTATGAAGGGACTCGTTAAAAGTGCTTTTCATGAATAGTGGAGACTGATTTGTAACATTTTCACAGTTAAATTCTCTCAAATTTTCTAACAGAAAACAAAAATCCTGGATTTCAATGTTGTAAAAGGCACAATTTAAAAACAGTGTGAGGACTATAACATATACGTAGTGGATTTATTCTTCTTCAGGTGAGAAACTTGGTTTCCTCTCGCTTGGTTTGAAGGTACTTCAAACAGGTTTGTACTAGGCTTGAAACAAATTCATCAAAGACCTGAAGTACAAAAGGAGGAGGTTAGTCCTGAAATAGACTGTTAAAGCACTTCTGATTGGTTGACTCCGCCCAATGGAGATATATACACACACACATACATCCCTCATGACAACACTCCACAGATCACAATCCATGAGGATTTAGGCATTGTTGCCCTCTGATATGTTCGAGAAAGCCAAACTTCTCACCTGGTTGCAAACTCAAAAAGAATATACTGTTCTCCAAAGCAAAGAACTTCCCTGTGAGGAATGCAAGGAATGTGACCGTTGCGCGTGCAAGCATGCCGGCGACCAATAAGAATCTGCCTAGCCACCTGTGATGGTACCCCTCACCTCCTCCTTCTCCACCGGAGCAATTTATCGCCTCTTGCCCCTCTAATCAGCAGTGCACCCCGCAGGGAAGTACTCTGTTTTGGACTACAGTACCCATTATGTAAACCAGGAAAACCTTGTATGGGTTAGTGTTCTGCTTCTGTTGGGAGGCTAGAAGAAAAGAGTTTAAAAAGCTGGCCATGAGAAACTGTAAACTGTTACAATCGTTAAGTTTGAATTACTAATATTTTTCATTATCTTTCTGACATAATTATAACATGTTGTGTTATAGACTTTTTAATTTGTCATTTTATTTAATAATGGTTGGAAACAAAATTATGTACCATAAGGAATGGTCCAAATTAATGTAGGCCTACTTTATAGCCAATATCCTTTTCTTTAGAAAATTTGACAAAACAGTTAGAGTTAAGTTACTATATCATGTTGCTCACATATACACCACATATGGTGTATATGGGTATTTTTTTAATTGATTTACTTTTTGTTTTATTCAGTAATTCCATTCTAATTTTAACTAGAATTGAAATATTTTAATTGAATATGGCGTATAAACAAGAAGAATTATTACAGTTGCCAAGTCAGCATATGTCTGCCACATTATATGTTTATTTTATTTGGTAATACCAGTTTCATTCCTACTTCTACTAAACAAAATTTATGTAAGGAATGTTTAATTGAATTCTATCATGATCAATTTCTCTAATCTATATCTGGTACACATTGGGCCTTATTCTTCGCTCTTTGTCATGTAGTCATAAACTGATATTATAAATCAATTACCATGAGAATATGATGTTATCTCTTCGGAAGACATACAGTTGGGTGTTTTGTGAATAATGAATCCAGAAGTGAAAGATAATATAGATCATTTGGCACCAGCTACCAGATCTTGTAAGTAGGCCTTGCTGCTTCGAAACATAGAGAGATAACAGCAGCTGTAGTTGTTTTACCACTTATGCCTACTTTGTATTGGCCTGGGCATGATACATAATGCAATTAGCTCGGATAACAATCCTATGTCCCTTTTTATTTTTATATGGTATGATTTAAAACATACTGTGCATCTATTTATAGAGTAATATTCATGGACTAATATAAATAAATCTTCATAAATGTTTTTAGAATGTACATGTGACAGTGGCAGTTCATACATACTTGTAGTGGCATCTCCTTCACTTCTTTACAAAGAAAGGAAGGCTTCTAAATACTCTATGTTCTGTAATCCCTTAGCAATTAAATGGCAGCGGGATCCAAGGTCTACTTACGAGCAATCCTTATAGGCCTCCATGTAGAAAAATGTAACTCCAGGAAAATAGCATGTAAAAATATATCAGAAATGGAATGTTATCGAAGGTGCCTAAAAGGTTTTAACTTTTGTGTCTTCAAGGCACATTGGATTGAGTAACATTTTTTCTTAAATGCCATTTGATAATATCAACTAGTCTCTTCAATTTGAAGTCTCCTGTTATTCATCTATAGCAAAGTCAATGTATAAAATAACATTTTTATTATTATGATGGTGAAGGCTGTTCCTTATTTTTCACAATTTGTGTTAGTAAAGTGCTGAAAGAGACAGAGTGCATGGTATAACTGAATTAATGCAATCAAGAGAATATTGTAGGAGAAAAATTCCTCTGACACTGGTACTCGAACCCAGGACCTTCTCATGAAGTGTCCAAGAGACAGTAATGTGTGGTTCATGAATGCATATATCCATAATGCAATCAAGTTTGTATGGGATAAATTTCTTAATTTCAATCTTAAAATGTTATAGGAAATTTATATAGTGAAGTTAATAAATATATGTTAATGCCTGAGGTGGAGATTTAACATGCATAACTCACTTAATTCAAGAACAAATTCCAAGATATCCATCTGGAGTATATACGACGGAGTATAGCTGAGGATGAGTCATGATGGAGGCTCGAAACATGTTGAGGTTAGTTCTTGAATTAAGTGAAGTTACGTATGTTAAATCTCCATCTCAAATATTAATATATATTATTACTTTCAACTATTTTATGTTCATTATTTTACATGAATATGCATTATTTATCCTTACTTGACTTACAAGAAATTCGTTTTAATATTATTGAGTACAAGCATATTGTCTGTTTCAGAAGCTAATTCTTAAAGCACAGATGAATGGTGTCCAGGAAGTTCTAGTCAGCTAACATTTACCCGGAAAATGTGGTTCACTAATATATATTTAAGTCCCTTATATCTAAGTTGAACATTTATTTCTGTTCTTCTACTGCTGAAAGATCAGAAAAATAAAAAACCATAGACTTTAAATTATACGTAAGAGAGTTAGACTGAGGCCACTAGGGCAGTTTAGAAGGAACAGTCTTCATGTGCAAATTAAGAAAGATCTATTATCTACTTTATTCCAAATTGTAATTTCTATGAAGATGCCTAAACTTTACATTATAATAACAAACTGTAGTGCAGTATGTTGTATAGTCTCTAATGCTTCCGTACATCACTGCCATAACATGCCAACAAATTTGCACACTGGACGTGCTTTTAGAAACACGTAGTTCTAATAACTAGAAAGTATTGATGTAGTTTTTATTGTTTTCACACATAACAGAAAGATAGCCTTCATCTCTCTATTAGTTTTCTTATTTTTCTGAAAGTTATATTAGCACAAAAAAATTATCATGAATGTCTTTTCTTCAACGGCCTAGTTTTGAAATAATTAACTAAGCTTGTCCATTGTGAAAATTTCCATGGTTTTGGTGAGGTATAATAATTGCTATATATCCAGGTCTGCTTGTATTTAACCTATCATTGAGCTTCTCTGTACATTGCTCATGAAAATGTTCATTATGTGATCATTGTTGTTCTACTGACTGGAATATCTCCATGTAAACTTTTAATCGATGAATGTAAAACCAATTTTTAAAATATCTTGCATTCTACTAGGAGTTAGCACAAAGCAATTAGTTCCAGATATTCTAAAAGTGAGGTTCCTAGGATAAAATTCCTTTAAGTTTTTTAATATACATGTTTTTCACATGAGGAACCATAGGATGAACCTTCAAATTTAAGGGCCTTAGAAGTGGGATACTTGTAAAAGTGTGCAATAAGGTCTCATTAGAAGCCTGCCAAAAAGTAAAAACCCGCAAGCCCTCTGCATACAGAGAGAAATTTATAAAATGTATTGATTTTTTATTTATCTTTGTAGGATTTTTATTCACACTAGACTTGATTTGATGTTAAAAATCTTTCTCATAAATAATTTTCCCCTGTGTTCATCGCTAGTAGAATGCTTGGAATTAATCTATGATATTTGCATTTTCAATTTCTAAAAATTCTAATAGCATAATTATTTATAATATTGGCAGAGTGCTAAAATGTTTTCTTGATCTGATCACAGGTGCAGAGATCTCTTGATCTCATTGCCAATGTGTTAAGTGACCATGACAACAGCCTTGACAAGGTTTTATCCATGTTCACAAGGAAACTTCTTGTAATAAAATAAAATTGAGTATTTATCACCTCAGAGCAGAATTAATTCTTTATCATTTTAGTAAAGTGTCCCTTGCCAGTTACTGAATCAAAAGTGTGAAATCGCTATTTAAACACTATAAATATCAGCAAATTGTATTCTTCTACAAATCTAAATAACTTGTATCTACGTAAGAGTAAAGTAATTGAAATATCTTTTAACTCTCCTAACATTTATCAGGCAAAATGACATATATGACATGATAGTTGCAAAACCATCCTCAAGTAGTAGGCTTCACATCTTGTCACGAGCAAGTGAATTTGAGGAAATCAACAACAAATAGCCTATGTATGTGAAGCTCTCACACCAGACTTTGATGTACCTCATACCGTCTCTCCTTTTTCATTAATACATAGGCTACATTTGCACTCCAGTTCTGTGATCATTTTTAATATTTTCCCCTGGTTTAAAGTATTTGCTAAAGCAGAATGGTTTATTCTGACAGTGAGGATCAAAAATAGTGTTCTTCACAAACTGAGAAAGCTAAAAACTCCAAATTTAAAAGAAAGCCGAGATCTGCAAGAAGACAAGAATTAATAAAAGAAAGATAAGAATTTCAGAATCCTCTTGACTCTGAGTGTATAGTCATGTCGTAGCATGGATGATGTGAATCACCCGAGTCATCTCACAAAGAGGAAGATGAATTGAGTGAAAAAGGTGAAGAAACTGAACAAGAAGATTCAAAACAGTCTTATAAAAACGGTGATTTTGTGTAGGTTTCTTTCCCTGGAAAGAAAAAAATTATTTAAATAAGTATGTATCATTCAGCATGTGTTTAAAACATTGCCTTCGGACAGCTGAGCCCACACTTTCTCCCTGTTGGTACAGTACCTACTCATTTAAAGGCACCACCCTCCCATTTAGTTTAAATGGCTATATATTTCTCAAAATAACAAAATATGTTTGAATAACATTTTATTAGTGTACTCGCCACATACACTAGTAGTGTTTCAATGTGTGGTATCACTCAAAACATTCGCCTTTGTGAAGTGCGACAGTGCAAAAAGAACATATGTAGTGAGATTTACTCTTTTTGTGTGCGCTGAAACCCGGCAAGGTTTTGAAGGATACTTTTTCTTTTCTGTCACTATTCCTTGTAACTTGTGCTTCTTCAAATTCCTTTAAAGCCTGCCTGGTGGGTCTTTGTGTGGTGCTCTGGGGGTGGGCAGCTTTCTTTTTCCTCCTCTGTTGCATTCTCTTGCGAGTTCATTGCTTGCAGTTTCTATAAAGAATTTTTTGTACAAATTTTTGGTGTCAGAGTTCTGAAACGTGTATACTCTAAATGCATTAAATTGGGCACAGTTTAACAACCACAGCACAATTTTTTTGCCCCGTTTCATGGTTTTTCTTAGTAGGCCTACCCTAATAAGACAAATACTGGTCTGCTCTGTTGACACCCTACATATACTTATTATATTCAAGGATGCAAGAGGGCTTGTTTACTATATCTCCATCTATTTTCTTGTCTCTTGATAGTCTCCTAGTGTTATGTTCTGATCATTCTAATTTCCCTTTTATTTGTCCAAGTCTGGAAGAGAATGTCATCCTTTCTGCAAAATTTGCTTCCCTTGCATTCAATTTCTTCCCAGTCTCAAAGAAGGACATTAGAAGTCCTCTGTTGCTTCTAAAAGAGTCACAAATCATTGTTTTACTGCTATAGCAAAACTCTTATAATAATTATCTCGATAGACATGTTTCTATAGGTCCAGGTTTGGTTCCAGAACGGAAAATATTCTCTCTTGTTATCATTCAATTCTAAATCACTTCCGCTAGGAACATCTGAATTATCATCCATAATTCCATCATTATGCAAGGTCCTAAGATAAATACTTTATTGTTCTCTCAACCATACCAATACTCTCAAAAACCATGACAAAACTGCAGATTGAAAGTCAACAGACTGCATAGCTATATCTCCTAACTGTGTTAAACAAAAACTACACATTAAAATAATGAAAGGAGAGGAAACGATCCAAGAACACCTAGCAACTTTCTTTTCTATGATAAATGATCTTGTAGATGTAGATGTATTTTGAAACATACAACTCAAACTATAAAAGTTAATGTACGACAAAGCAACCTACTCCGTAAAAACTAAGATTTGCGGGGCCCGTCGTCAATGTGGTAAAGATGGTGAAATTGAAGTGATTGGCCTGGAATCATGTAACAGACAATAGAGAATTTTTCAGCTTGATCAGAACAATGTCAGTGTTATTAGTCCATCATAAATCATTGAAGTACTTCCTTCGCCACTGTCAAATGATCATCTTAAGTATGAATTCCAGAATACTATTGATTGGCTGTGTAAGGTTCTACCTTATTTTCGAAAAACATTGGGTTTTATTTGTTTCAATTACTGAAAATTTTGATTTTAGTTGTGTCTACTACTGATGCTTCTACTTACTGTTTTGTATAAATATTTTTTTACAATATAGTGTTCAATACTATGAATGAAGGATTGTAACTTATATCACATTCCAAGGCACCAAAGAGCCTCATGATTAATTTTGTTAGTGCATTTCCTTAAATTGTATTCCATAATATCAAATATATTGAGTTTCATTTCTTATAAAGTGTCAACTACCATTGGCTTTACCTTATATATATATATAAATATGCTCCTACATTTTCTCAAATTTGATGGTTAGCCCATTTTTGCAATCGCCCCTTTCAATTGTTGACTCTGCATGGGCAGATTTAAGCAAATTTTCCTCATGGTCACAACAGCAGCAATTAAAAGGTTAATTAGACAGATTATCCATGTCTGTGCCAGTTCTGAGTCGACCGTTCAGTGGTTGAAGTCATATTTCTGTGAAAACTTGGTCCCCCTCTATTTACTGGAATTATTGTTGAGGCTTTAAATTCAATTTGGAATTATTTAACATGTTGCAAACACACAACGTGGGGCCTACAGTTTTTATCCACTCCCAGAGGATTCCATGCCTAGGTTTTACCCTATGAACCTCGAATTTATTCTTCCTAATTATCTGGTGCTGCTCCTAGCATTAACTGAAATTTCCAAGCTCTGAATGTTACACTCTGAGATATTCATTTCCCGTCACCAGTCTTATTCCAGTAGATACAACAATTACGATGTTGCTATTGTCAGAGGTGTTGTTAGTTCTGTAATTTAATTCACTACCAGGAATAGGTACAAGACACAGAACTTGAATGCATCTTCTACTTGTGATAGATATAAAAAATGTGTTTACCTAGTTATGCTGCAATGAAAAGAATGGAGGATTTGTTTTCAAGTTTTCGGTATATCTTGACCTCTCTTTTGCAATAAATATTGTCCTTCTTGGCACGACTGCTTTTGTTTGTTCTTGAAAGCAAACAACAAAATGGAATCAGAAGAAAATAAGAATGTGAAGTGTTTTTAACAGTGATGTTTGTGAAATACACGAACTACAGTACTGAAACTGAACATCGAGTGAATCTGTTATAAGTTTTTGTAAATACTTACCAGACTAGGGACCATTTGTGTCATTCTAGTTTCTATGTAACAGCATAGAAGAAACAATTTTTTTTAACTGCATAGGGCAGTATAACTGTGTATAAGAAATCTATAAAGATGTTATATTTTGAAATAAAAAGGTTGTAGATAATGAAAACTGCATTTGTTTTAAATTGAAAAGTGATAATCTTCCTTTGTATTAAATGTAATAGACTTAATACTGTATTTATTTGCCTCAAAATTAAAACCAATTTCATATGACCTGTGCAGGTTGTGGGGACGAGGATCAAACTGAACCTCCATTGAACCAGCCAAATAGATGACTAGACTAAGTGGAAGAGAAATGACTGCACAGATTATCAGGGTATGTTGGTCATGTAATGGTTACCGGTACCATGTTTACTTAGGGATAAGCCCCACCCTAATTCTAAGAGTCCTTTAGAAAAGTAGTTGAAGCCAGGAGGAAGAACCAGTAATATGATGCACCTGTTTGGATCCAGAGAGATTGGCAGATTTGTGTTCTATTTGCCGACCTTTCTGGCTCACTCAGCAAAGTAGTACAGTAGACTCCTGATGTCATTGGAGTGCACCACCACATAGCTGACTATTCCTTTGGAACCTTGGGAATCTGAACTAATAAGGGCTGAACCCTGTGTGGATTTGGATTCTTTAAAGTTTCTGATTTATAATCATTAATTTTCCTATCCTTTTTTTTCGGGGGGGGGTTCAAATTATCCACAATCTAGGATTAATGGAGTTTGGATGACCAAGGTCCCACTGCCCCATATGTACTTGTGTATAGGTCATGGTTCTTTACCCAGCATGTAAGTTAAAATATTTACGTGAGGCTTATATCCAAAATAACGAAACAATGTTTTAATTTAGAACAATTTGCAGTACAAACCTTATAAACACATTAACAAATTCATCCATGTCTTAATTGACAACATGTATTGTATTGCCGGTATTCATCATTGTCGTCACCACGTCTTGTCAAACTGTCTACCTCCTCCCCTATTTCCATGTTATATTGCATAATGCACCATTTGTAAATTAAATTTCGAAATGTAATTAGATCTCACATGACCCATGTATACACTACACAGGTATGACATTGACCTTCATTCCCTTTGATACCATTATGCAGCTACATCCTCTTTTGTTACAAGTAAATCATACAGTTTGTAGGGTGCAGTACAAATATTGGAATTTACAATGTTTTTATTTTTTATTATTTTTTTATTTTTTTTATTTATTATCATTATTACATAGAATTGAAAATACAAATACAAATACAAATACATATTTATACAAGTAAAATAAAACAATTTTGAAATTTCAAAATTAACTACAACTACTATTTAAAAAGAGGAAAAGAAATATAGGCTATATCTTCACAAGAAGTATTAAATTTAGTAATACACCCGAATGAGCAAGACTGCTCGTGCTCGGGTGCCGTTTCAAAAATATCAAAGTGAAGAAAGAGGAGAGACAAAGAAATAGAGTGTATAATGTGCTTAGCTAAAAAAGAAAGTAAAAAAATATTAAACATAAATACATAAAAGGAGGGAAACAAAAATTACTTAAAAGCTAAAAAATTACAAAAAATTCTTTACATATCTATTAAATTTAACAGTGGAGTATGCTGAGAGATCAGGATATTTTCTGATAATTGAGTTATAGAAGCGCGGTCCAAAATTATTGCTATGCTTAGTCCTGCCGATGTGAGACATTTGGGTTCTAATAGGAGTAAATTAGTATTTCGTCTAGTTTTGTAGATATGATCACTGGAAGAGTATTTTATACGATGTTTGTGAAAATATTTTAATATAGAAAATTTGTAAATTTGGTCCAAACTAAAAACATTAAATTCCGAAAATATTAGGCTAGTTGGGTAATCAATGTGTTTTCTTAGACAGATTTTTATTATACTTTTTTGTAAAAGGCAGAGGGGCTTAAGGGTAGTTTTCGCTAATCCTCCCCAGGCGAGAATGCCTTATTGGATAATGGACTGGAAAAGTGCTAGATAAACGGAACGTAAAACAGTAATGGGCATGCAGTGGCGTAAAATGACAAATTTATGAATTGTTCTGCGTAGTCTATTACAGATGTAGTTAACATGGTGAGACCATTTAAGGTGTTGATCAATAAAAATACCCAAATATTTCACAACGGCTGTTTCTTTCAGTGGTAAGCATTTACAATTCACATCAAAATTACAATTATGTATTATTAAATTTAAATTTGTACATTTTTTCCGCCCTATCTGACCAGTAGATGTTAATGAGAAAGGAACCAATGTTGATTTATCCACGTTTAGTGAAAGAAGGTTAGAATCGAACCATTTTTTTACAATTCCCATGCCTGTATTAGCATATTTATATGCTACTTCCCATGAATGACCACTGAAAATCACAACAGGGTCATCTGCGTATGAATATATGGAGCCATTTATTTGATCTAGGTTTAAATTTAGCAAATCATTTACATATATTAAGTATAAGATTGGTCCTAATATCGTTCCTTGTGGCACACCAATATCAATATTTGATATTTCACTTATATGGCTGTCTACTTTTGTCATTATACATCTATTGCTCAGATATGATTCAAATAATTTGTAAACTGTTCCTCTAATTCCTATCTTATTCATTTTATCTAATAGTATCGAGTGAATAACAGTATCAAAAGCTTTGGGTAAGTCCAAGAAAATTCCTAAACAATTATTACCTTTATCTAATTCTTTAATAATGTTACCTGTAATGTTAATAAAAGCATCGTCAGTAGATATGTTGCTCTGGGAACCAAATTGATTTTTTGATATAATTTCATATTTTTGTAAATAGTTTAATAGCCTAACTTTTATGCATTTCTCTAGTATCTTGGTAAAGGCCGGAAGTAGTGATATTTGTCTATAATTGTTTAAATCATTCATTTTCCCGGATTTATGTATAGGTATTATCACAGCATTTTTTAGAGTATTGGGGAAAACACCTTCTGTGAAACAAAGATTGAAAATATAGACAAGAGGTTTTACAATATATTTAATAATAGATTTCAATGTAATGTTGTTTATTCCATCAATGCCTGGAGCTACATTATTATTTAAGGTCTTCACAATGTTAATAATTTTGCATTCATTAATAGGACTGAGAAACATAGATGTGATTGGATTCATGGCTGTTTTATTGTACTCCTTTTATTGTATTTGCCATATGTAGGCTACTCCAATGTTGCCATACAGCTTTTGATAATAACCTGCCCTGTTATAAGAATCTCAAAAAATATTTTTTCTCAGATTTATTCTCTACATTAGGATGGGTCTTATACATGTGTTCATCCTACATACGTGTAAATACAGTATCTCATGTACCATTATGGGGCTCTTAGAAGTTCTTGTGTTCCCTGCAAGCATTAAATTAACTATAGAAGTTGCTGGAAATATTTTTTTGTGCTTGGGGGGTACCTACATACCCCATTTGTATTTATTTCTTTAGGTACCTTTGTGCCCCATTGGTAATTTTTTGCTTGGGATATCTTTGTACCCCAATTGTACTTTGGGGCTACTTTTGTACCCCATTTGGAATTTTTTGGTTGGGATACCTTTTTTTTAACATAGTTGTTAAATGTTGAGGATCATTGAATAGCCTATTTCAGGCACTGCGTCCTCCTTCGCCGATCGTTTCTCTGAAGCTAGTAGCACTAAGTAATTTCCTTCAGTAAAATTCACACTACGAAGGCAAGTGGATTTTGTTAGTTGGTGTCCATTTTCTCTACGTACAGCTGATATTGATTTTCTTAAAATGTCCGGCTTACTAAAAGGAAACCTAAAATAAGTGTTTTATAAAGCAGCTCAGTTTTCACATATTCTACCTTAAAGTTTTTTCCCTACAAAGAAATATCACCTCTGAAAAAGTCTTGCCTATTAAAACGACTTTCTGGAGTTTCTTTATTCTAACGATTTGAACATTCATAGGCTGCACAAAAAACTACCATTTTAATTCAAGAGTTTGGATTGATAAATCACTATCAACACATCTGTATTGGACAAGATATAATACATAGTTGTAACTAGAGGGCGGATTTTTGCATATTAGCATGTTTTATTCCTTATGAGTAAAATGTATGCAGGTAACGGAAATATGCATTTCATGCCATTGGGGAGCGATTGGGCAAGTTTTCTAGTGCATATAAGTGCATATTTAAGGGTGAGTGCATACTTCACTAATTTGTGCATATGGGTGCATGTTTTTTTTTCACTTTTTGGAATGTTAAAAAATAAAAGTAGGCCTATATAATTTAGTTAACTTTTTTTTTTTTGCAACGTTAAACAAATTTAAAATTTGCTGCCCTGCAACATTTATTTCCAGGAATCAAGAGCAGGTAGACTCAAAGTTTTATGGAAACAGTGGAAATAGAATGGGGTAGGTTTCTTAAGGATATCTCATGTGTAAATTATTCTCCTAGAACATTCAGAAAGTATTGTATATCATATGCACCGAATAAGATGTGCAGCAGGTGGCAGGCGAAAATAAAGATTGGTAATTTCTGTTTAAAATTTAAATCTATTCTTGTTTATTGTCATTTGTGAAGTCTGAGGTTGTGTGCAGAGCGTATCTTACAATGCTGAAAGAAAAATCCAGCAAATAATTTTTGCTTAAACAATGGATCGGTGAAAATCCTACTTAACGACAGATGGGAAAATAGTTATCTGTTAAAAAGTGTGTGAAAACATAAGTTTATCATTATTTTGTTATGATTTCCAAAAATAAAAAAATCAGTATCAATTTTTAATGGTAACAAAATTGGGATGTTTAGGATTTTTTAGGTTCTCCCGTTTTCCAAATTTCATTTCGCAGTCTTCACCCTCCTACCCTGTCATTTTTTATTTAGTTTAATTATTGTTCTTATTTAACTTTTAAAAATGTCCATTTGGTAACAATTTTGTGAAAATAAATGTGACCATCAGGGATGCACATGTATCCCATACTCAATTTCCCCATGTGTAGACTCAAATCGGGAAATGCCTGCTTTTATGCAGTTCAGAAACTCTTTATCTTCTCGTCTTCTGTCCAGAAATCTAAAAATAAACATTTATAAGACGATCATCCTGCCGGTTGTATTATATGGATGTGAGACATGGTCGCTGGGGAGAACATAATCTGAGAGTATTTGAAAACAGGTTGCGGCAAAAGATAGATTTATGCTGCACCCCAGGCAAGCTCCGCCGTTTTGTTAGGTTAGGAACGTTTATGTTAGTTTAGGAGCAATATACTGAATAGCACGAGGTTTATTATGTCTCACATTGAATTTCTTCTGTGACGAAACCCTAAACCCCATCTTCCCAGGCGGGCCTCATTAGAGAGGAGCCTAGGGTGCAGCATAAAACTATTTTTTCCCCAAGTTGCTTAGGAAAATATTTGCGCCTATGAGAGATGAAAATGGGGACTGGAGAAAACTGCATACCGACCAGCTTCATAACCTGTACTCTTCACTGAATATAGTAAGTGTATTAAATCACGGGGGATGAAATGGGCTGGACATGTTGTACGCATGGAGGAAGAAAGACATCTCAAAAATATTTACTGGGAGACCCAAAGGAAAAAGACTGCGTAGAAGACCTAGACATAGGTGGGAGGACAATATTAGGATAGATTTAGGAGGGATGGTTGGATGGAGTTAGCACAGAATAGGGTTTAATGGCGGGCTCAGTTAAGCGTGGCAATGAACTTTCGGGTTCCATAAAATAGGTACGGTAATATTCCTTTAGCTTGCTTAGGAATTGTCTATTGCCACCGAGTAAGTAAGTAGGGAATAAACCATTAGCCTGCATTTTTACATAAATTAAGTCCATTTTTGTTTGTGTATTTTCCAGCTTTCCAGCTTTGGGGGCATATTTTTAATATTTTTGCTGCATAAGCGAATGCATATTCAAACTTTTTAGTGCATATGGATTCGCCCTCTAGCAGACGATGTTAGAACAGCGGCCCAAGAAAACCAGGCAAAACTAATGCAACTAGCCTGTCAAACCCACGCACATGGGCAACTTTGAATGCTTCATCCAGTTAATGGTTTCTACTACTACTAGTTAAGTTAAGTTAAGTTATTCCTCAGGTTCGCGAGCGACCCCTGGTGATCCCGTAAGGGGATATTCTCAGCGTATTTGTTACCGGGGTGCGCCAGTCCCCTACCTACTTAAACCTAAGGACACACACACCCAGTCCTGAACCCGGGAAAGGAATTTTTCACTCTGAAAAATTTCCGACCCGGCCGGGAATGGAACCCAGGCGCGCTACCGACTCACCCACGGAGGCGGACTTCTACTACTACTCAGTAGCGGCTCGCGCTCCTAAACGTAGGTGAAGCACAAATCAAGGTTTGCAAAGCTCATGTAAATGCATCAACAGTAGGAAATAGTACGTTATTACATTATATTGCTTACCTATCTTTTGTATATCAAGTTCATCCTCCTGTCCTTCAAGGCTGCGAATCTGTCCATAACGTCGTTGTGGAAGGGCTGTGAGTTCATAATTTTGTCCAAAATTTCCTTTTGAAGTGATATATTCCCTAGCGCTGACAATCTCTTCTGTGACATTGAGTTTCTTTGATATGATTTTATTCTCTTTAAGCAAGAGAAACTCCTTTCAACTGAGACGCTGGTAGATGGCAGTGTTAAAATGAGGGAAAATAATTTGTACACTTCTTCGAACAAGTCTTTGTGGACATCGTTGTCACGAAGAAGTTCTAGAACTCTTTTAATCGGTACATTCCGATATTCACTGTTCTGATACAAAAGTTCCAGTTCAATTTTTAGACGTTGCGTCTTTTTGAACATGTTGAAATAACTTTCTTGTAGAGAAGAAACAGCTTCATGTGGGAAGTTCCTACAGTACTTCTCAAATTTGCTAGTGTCTGCAAGGCTAACGAAACGAAGCTTATTCACATCCTCAAATCTTGTATCGATCTGCGTTACGATATTGTCAATGATCTCGAAGAACAAGACCTTGTAGTTCTGCCTCACTTTTTCCACTGTACTTTCTTCCTAAGAAATCACCTCTACTCTTCGCCGTGTTGAACATAGTACTCTTCTTTTCTTTTTGTAAGAATTACATTACGAGTGGATTTAATTTGTTCGCAGCAAAAGCAAATATCCAAAGACTTCTTTTGTAGAATCTCAAACAGAATCCCGGTAACTTCAAACAGATCACTGAATACAAGGAACAGGAAGGCAAATTCAAAATCATTCATTTCGTTCAGGAAACCTTGAGAAAGTCGCACAGCTTTGTCATCTGATTCACTGTCATTAACTATTTGCTCAAAAACTGCTTTTAAATTGTCCCAGTGTTCAACAACATTTACAAGTTTTGAATTTGAACTCCATCGAGTGTCTGTTGCTGTGGGAATTCTTCTGCCAACTACAGTGTCCAAGACATAAGTTCTTTTCGCTGACTGATGAAAGAATGGGGGTATGCCACTTACATTAGCGAAAAATATGCGGCACTTCGGTATTCGATTACAACTTTGTTGCAATACAAGGTTGAGACGATGTGCAAGGCAATGAACGAAAAGTGCTTGAGGAGCTTCATCTTTAATGTTCTTCTGCAGACCATTCAAATGACCTGACATTACACTAGCACCGTCATAACACTGACCAACAAGTTTAGCTTTGTAGTTGAATTCTCCTAAAATTGTATCTATGAGATTGAACAGTGTTTGGGACGTTCTATCAGTACTAATGTCATGAAAACCCAAGAACCGTTCTGCAAGTTCAGCTTCTGAGGTAACGAAACGCAATATAACGGAACACTGCGAGGTTTGTGAAATGTCTGTTGTATCATCCACTTGGATTGAGAAGAACTCTGCATTGTTAATTTCTTCTTTCACATAGTCGTCTATGTGATTTGATATGCACTCAATAATTTCATTCTGTATTGTCTTTGACTCCCCAGAAAAAATAGTTTTAATCCTGTTATAGTGATTTTGAATTTTTTCAGTACTTCTTGTGATTAATAGTTGTAGCAACTCCTTGAAATTACCACGATTAAGAGAAGAAGTACTTTCATCATGGCCACGAAACGATAACTCCTGCTTGCTTAAATATAAAGCAGCGTCGATGACTGAACGCATAACCAACCTGTTTAAACGAACATTTTCATTATACTGCGTTAACAAAAGCCTAGCGTTATCTTTCAGAGCATCCCCAATAGTGTTCATGTTTTTCTGTATGTTTTTCAGCTGCAACACACATTTTAAGTGTTCCCCCGAATCTTTAAGTTTCTGCAGAGCACGACTAACATTTGAAAAGTCACTAAACCCAGTTTCATTCCATGCATGTTTTTTAACCCCAAGAAGAAGACATGGCCAACAGTATAGTTTTTTAACGTAATGGCTCCCACATAAACACTGGTGCTGGTTGTACCATAAAGTTTTGAAATTTACATTATATGCCTTGCCAGCTTGGGAATTTAACTTTTTAAAATTAATGTCTAAAATTGGCTGAGGTCTACCTAGAAACAATAGATCTCTCTTATCATCTTCCCTCCAACGACTAAACGGAGTTTGTATTAAAGTGCACACGGGGTCGTTTAACGGATTCATTTTTGCATTACAGCTTACGATAAACTCACATTCCTTAACACACAAACTGAAAAGTAATTTATTTTTTAAAAAAACTGAAGCACACAGTAATAAAGAGAAATAAAATGAATACGTTAAGAACTGGTAAAAAAGCGCCTGGCACATAACGCGACACAGAACAGACTGATATCAAATCAAATCAAATCAAATCTCTTTATTCCCAATAAACAATACATAACAGAAGTAATGATTGTATAGGCGTCGTCAATTGAAACTTAAAATTAAAAATATATACATAAGACAGAAGAGAAAGTATAAGTACAGAAAAACAAACATTGTTATTACATAGAGTTAGATAATTGATTTTGCACAATACTAATATGGAAAATATTATTGAAATTCATAATTTAAAAATTCCTCTATGCTGTAAAAACAGGACATAGTTAAGAGATTCTTTAATGTAGATCTGAATCTGGATGTACTTAAAGATCTAATTGAAATGGGGAGTTTATTAAATAATTTTATAGAAACACATCGAAAGCTTTTTAAGGTTTTTTAATATTGACAATAAGGTTTATTTATATCACTTTTATGCCTAGTGTTGTGATTGTGAACATCAGAGTAAGATTGAAAGCTGTTCTCATGTTTTTTAATAAATAATAAACATTGTAATATATAAATACATGGTAGTGACAAGATTCTTGCTGTAATGAAAAGTGGTTTACAATGACTTCTCGGAGGCTTATTGAACATTGCTCTTAGGGCTTGTTTTTGAGCAATAAAGATGCAGTTGGAATGGGAATTGTTTGCCCATAATATAGTTCCATACGTAAGATGGGAGTGGACATATCCATAATATTATTGAGGCCGGGGGAAATGCATGTTCCCCTGAATAAGGCATCACAGGAGCATGGCTGTGTTCAAAATATAAATCTTTCTTTCCATTTGCTTCCATGGTACAGTACTATTAAAATTACTTGTAGGATTCTCAATTAAGAAATTGAAAAAATGTAGCTAAAAGAAAGAGGAACTGAGGGAATATAATGCCTCCTTATTCAACTTAATAAAGAACAAAAAATAGAATTAGAGCTATCTTTATTTATTTTACTCTGTGGGAAGACTGCAGAATTTAAGAAAGAAGTACCTTTTAGACGGTCCCTTCCGGATAGACAAGTAGTCATAAATCTATCGGCTTAGCTCGGTAGGTATAAGCAAGCAAGAGAGAAGACCAAAAATTGTCTCCTTTACGTATGACGTATATCTCTGAGTAAGGGTGGAGTGACGGGGGACATTTTCTACCCGTTGTCATAGCAACCGCTGTAAACATGAAGACCAAAACTTGCTGGAAAGTTTGTGCTTCAACCAGTCCATTGGTGTTTCGTGATCGCCATTCAGGGGCGGTATTCTGTAACTTTCGTCACCAACGCATTGGTGTTGTTGAGAGCTCAACAACCGACAGCAAGATACCAACGGCCAGAGCGTGAGCGATTCTGTAACTCCCTGTTGGTATCTGGAGAACCGTTGTTGAGGCCCACCAATAACTTTGTGAATTTTCGTGAATGTTGGCAATGAAAGTAGCTATGAGAAATCTGTCTTAACAAACTGCAATGAATATCATTGGCTGATGGAGTGCGGGAATGTGATTTCATAATTTCCAAACTGGGCGGGAGTTTAATTTCATGTATATATTTTGAAAGTGGGCGTTTATATTACACGTACTGTCATGTTGCAAGACGCTTATAGGGGGAAAAGGCGGATTTATAATAATAGGAGAAATTCGCAAAATGCCAATGGTTTTTAGTAATGTTTACTGTCATATATATATATATATATATAATAAGGAGGGTATCTCGGGGAATCCAATTAGCAAATTCCGCAATAGTTTGCCAATGTCTGATTTAAATTATGATTATAAAAAAATATGCAATCTCGAAGTAGTTATATATTTCCATTGCAACTCACCTTGTTTGTGTGAAAGTATTTATTTTAACGATTAACAGAAAGTAAGATGTAGCCCTTTTCAGAATACTCATTTTAACAAAATGTTGCTGGATTCATACTAGGAATGAACTTTCCAATCTCTGTTCAAATAAAAGTTAGTCTCTCAGTATAATATAATTATTGTGTATGACATTCTTGTAATGTAAATTGGTTGTATAAATAAAGAGAATGTCCTTAACACATCACATCCCCGAAGGATACACAACCCAAATAAAATATATTTATTGTACTCTCATAACTTTCTTTACTTTAAGCATGCACAATACATTTTTCTCACTTCACATTCAGATAAAGACTACACTTTAGAGATTTTCTTCGAAAAAATATTTCAAATAAAACTTTTAGCACGTATTCAGAGTGGGTGGCTTATAACTACCCTAAAGAGAATTTCTTCGAAAAAAGTTTCAAATAAAGTTTTAAGTCCAAGTAACTTATAAGCAACCCATGTGCAAAATTTAAACAAATCGATAAAATCGCGAAAAACGAACATTTTTTCATGTAAAGTCCCTTTAAAAATAAGAGAAACTTGTCGCCAATCCTTGTGTCACATCTTCAGAAGGTACCCAACCCAAATACAAAAAAAAATTCTTAAGATTTTCCATTCTGGAGCTAGGCTGTTGACACACTACCACACAGACATGTTTCCGAAAATAGTATTTGGGGATTCAGAATACCTCAAAATGTGTATTTGGGCTAAAAACTCAACTTCAAAGTTGGGGTCGAAAACAATACTTCCTTTATCTGTATTACCTATGGTACAGGCAGAGAAAGTAAAAAAAAAAAATTCAGTAGGAGTTTTTACTTAATTTATAGAACACAAGCCAATTATAAAATTATTTTTATATAGATAAAGCAAATAGTAAAGTTTAAGCAAATAAGAGTATCTTATCTTGCCTACTGCTTTTATGACATTTATAAAACCCTTGAAATAAATTAATTGCGTTTTAGGTTAACTTAAAATGAATTCATTAGTATTTAATTTACACAGTACTTTGAAACATTACAATTGGCCTCATAGTTGTTCATAATTATATATTAATTTAAATAACACCATAATATCACTGAAAAAGTGTCTTAAGGGGCTCATACACCAAGAGACCATGCCCAAGCAGGCATTGCAGTAACTGTTCGATATCTTCAACACTATTTGCAATAATAAAATGAAATTTTGGACATTAGAAGTATACATTTGGGGGTTGAAATGAGCACAAAAATTATTACAGTGTCACAAATATGAAGGTTGATATTAGAAAATTATTTTATTTTTCAGCATGCGATTAAGCCTAAGTAACATGATTTCATGCAAAAGTCAATCTGATTGGTGTAATATTTTTTTTATTCACAGCTGACACTATAATCTCGAGGATAAACCATCAATTTATACTGTGGTATGCCTGATACAATTTTCAGGCATTTTAAAATTTCAATATAAAATTATTACGAATTTTTTCACATCATGTTCACAAGTGAAATAATCTTGTGTTGCAAATACATCAGATTATTTAGGTTTATCCTCTAGAACACACAAAAAACTATGGGTGTGCAAAGTTTCATGCAATTTGGA
The DNA here is from genome assembly GCA_964059195.1 of Ectobius pallidus. NCBI lineage: Eukaryota > Metazoa > Arthropoda > Insecta > Blattodea > Ectobiidae > Ectobius > Ectobius pallidus. The sequence continues at coordinate 13,076,881 of CAXKWD010000013.1, forward strand.
CCATTACTTTAAGAGATATTGTGCCTTTTGTGTTGAAAATATCAAGTTATGGGGAAATGGCTCTGAAAATTCAACATGCATTTCAACTTACATAGTATAAGCCACACCCACTTGACGGAAAATCACGAGATACAATATAGCTCATATTATTATAAAAGGAATTAGAGGGAATAAAATAGATGGTTTAAATTAGACAAAAAATTGGTAAAGCCAATATTGTAGCTAGATTTAAATAATATTTTCAATTACAATAGGCTACATTGGCAGGGAGGCATATTTTTTGTGCAGTTAAAAACAGATGCTTCTCTAAGTGTGAAAAGTTTTATAAACTAGTAAACGCTATATAGGCTACCAGTATATTTAAAAGTAAGGACAATGTACATCATATTTTGCTGAGTGATATAGTACACACACACTTACAAAGTAAACTTTGGTACAAAAAAACTATTATATGTATCATGAGTTCATGGCACTTTGCTCAGTTCTAATAAGCACAGTCTTCGTCATTATTTCCTGAAAATTACAAAAAGCCAACAACATCTCACTACTTGAAGCATTGCTTGAGTGGGATGTTTTTCTCAATTGCAAATGACCTACTTGTGCACTGTTCTTTCGAATGAACTGAACAACATTTTACACTACATTAAAAAATTTAGGCCTACATAGAGGTGACACCCATAAGTGTTCGTTAAGCTTATTATTGGTGCATATTATGTTGTCCACTCTTTAATGCAGATCACATGGATTACAATTCCAAATCTGAAACAAGATAAAGTAAAATAATTAATATTATGTGCAATTATGCAAACATAACCTCAAACATGCTTGTTGCAAAATAAAATTATGTATTTAGTTCTTATATTGATAAAAACATATTAACAAATACTAAGAATCTATTCATTAATGGATATATACTGTACCTTCTCTGTTATTACGAAAATATAGCTATTGACACCATCACGAAGTCGCCCAATTAGGATATAAGCGGCCATTGTATCACAAATATGTCGATATTTCTGCAAATTTTGCGATATTTTGGTACTTTCGAGTTGTTGTTGAGCTCACCGAGGGGTATGGAGCCGTCGGTGTGTCACCAATATTTCCAGCAATATATTGGTGTGATTTCAAGATCGATACTTGACACCAATAGTTACAGAATAACTTTTTCTAGTTACATTGGTGTAATCGTAGTTGAGAGCGTTGGTGGAGTTACAGAATACGGCCCCTGGTGACTGTTGGAGGATCTGCGAAACACTGTCTCTGGCGCGAACATTCAAACAATATATTACTGAATTTGAACTACAGTAAAAGTAATAATGATAATAATACTAATATAATATTTATAATTATCATAAAAAAATTAAAAATAAAATTGGAATCAAATAAATAACAAATGGTAGGTGAATTTGTTCTTCACCATCTTCCCCTGAATAGCTGCTACTGCTACTACTACTACTACTACTACTACTACTACTGTATTATTATTATTATTAGTAGTAGTAGTAGTAGTATTATGGCTGTGAAGCGCAACTATTTATTTCTCCATATCGCTGCTGTCAATGACTGTGATTCACATTCACCTGATTTTAATAATAGATCAGCACACAAATGTGAAATGAATTGATTTTGAAAACATTTGAATAACCTCCGGAGCAGTTTGACCAACATTCCCATTTTGTTATTAATTGGTTATAAAATTATTTGTGAGAAACTGAGAGTGTAGTACATCCAGACCGTTTTAAATACTGCCTAATCCTTTCCTGTTTTAAGCATACAGGTAAAGAATGGAGTGTGTGATAGACATTTATTTTATGGTTGTTGAGTTGACTAACAGCTGTTTCAGAATGACAAACCTCACAGTAGGAAAAGTTTCTTTAAGAATCAGTGCGGGCTGTGGCACTCACGAAGGCAGTGGCTGTGGAGAGAATTGCGTGGACGATGAATTCGTTCGTGTATGAAGTACCAAGTAATTAGGTGTGTGTTATTTGAACATTGTAAAAACTGTATGCATGTTCAGTTTTTACAAAAGGTATGCTCGATGACTTCACACACTACGTTTCCTATTTTGTATACTTGAATGCACGATCTTGAACTTAAGGGTCAGTAGAAAGTTAAATAATGCATAGACAGAAGCCAATGGAAGAAACTGATTTATAAATTTTAATGTATGTTACCGTCAATATTTCTGTGCCACGTTTATGCTTTGTTTCAGATTGAAATTCAGATGATGACCAATGAGCAAACTGACTATGCTTCCACTCAAGAATATGTTTCTACTTACTGTAGGAATGATGTTACTGGTATTATATTTTGTGTGGGCTTCTCAAGGAACAGAAGTTGCTAGGAGATTTGCTCATCAAGAAAATCCATTTACTTGTCATGTGTCATACGAGGTAAGTTAAAAATTACTAAAGGACATCACCGGTATCATTTCATGTAGGCCTAACCTAAATGTCTTCCTCCCCCTTTACAATAAGTAAATGTTGCTAATACTTCAGAGCTAACAACACCTACTGGTACATGATTATTTGTAACTACCAAGTATTTAGGACGTGTAGGCATAGTTAATTACATGGTAATATAAGCACTTCAATTGGCAAGAAGAAGGAAACAAGCCATTAACATTCTCATTTTTTTTTGCACCGTACCAGTTGTTTACATCAAAACTTGTGTATTACTTCTTTGACGTTACCTATAAATATAATTTGCACAGCAGTGAATGATAATTAACATATTTATAGCATGACATTTGGGAGGATCCGTGACCACAATGACACATGCTACGTTAGTTAAAGATCCATTAAGTTCAAAATTATGATATGGGTGTCTTAACACAAAACAAAACTAGGATTCAGTTCTTTTGCTCCTCTGTAACTCTGTACATGTAAAGGAGATTAAGAGGATATCTAATAAATTGTTGTGGGTAGAAACTTGTGTATATACCCCAATAAAAATGAAATATTCTTTGTAATTTTCTTGAACGATCGAGAAATAGTAGCATGTAGCAAGGGCCAATTTTTTAAATTAATTTATTTTTTGTCCCTTTGACTTCTTGGGCCACCTTGTAACATTTTATTAATAATATAAGAAGTGCAAAAATGACGTAGCCAGAAAATAATTTTGGGGTGGTCGAAAGTGACAAGGGATTTGGGGGTATAGAATACCCCCCAAAAAAGGGTGGTTGGGGGTGGACCCCCAGAATTTTTTTTAATATTGAACTAATGTAAATCACATTATACGCTATTTTAGCACTAAAAAACTAGTTAGTAAATTTGTTTACCATACTCTAAGACATGCCAACGTAAACAAGAAATCGTTACCTAAGTCGGGGGTCTACCACTGGAAAATTTTAAAATATTGAACTAATTAAAATAACATTTCTTGCTATTTTAGCACTGAAAAACTAGTTAGCAAATTGGTTTACCATACTCTAAGACAGTGTTTTTCAACCTTTTTCATGACACGACCCCCCCCCCCCCTAGTATCAAAAAATATTTCGCGACCCCCCAACCCCTTTTTCCATGTATGTTAAAAATATGTAATACTTACAACAATTTTAGGCATTTGCGTTATTTGCGCCATCTGTTGGTAACACTAGGAACTAGTGCAGGTTCCGGATGTTAGCAACAGATGGCGCTGGTAGTCCACGAAAGATCCACAAGTTTCGAGACGTTTCTTTACGCTTCGAGATAATTCTCGCTAGAATGCGCTGGCCTATAAATACGGCGGTCAACCGCGGCCATGGCAGTTTGATGCAAGACAGCGAAGGAAGTCGAATCAGAAGCAATCCCGATAAGTGAAAACGATTCAGAAGTGTAAATTCGGTGTTATGTGGACTGTAAGGTGCCTTGGAGTTGGAGTAATTATAGACTGATTTGTGAGCGTAAGTCACGCGTGGTCATGTCTGCTGTTTAGTTGTTTGAAGAGCGCGAACCACTTGTTTTACGGTACGTATTTATTTGAGTTGTTATAATTGAAAATGGATAAATTCCTGAAAAGATCATCAGAACCATCAACGTCTAGCGGGAGTAGTGGAATAAAGAAAAAACGTCTTTATGACGACAATTATTTAAAATTTGGGTTTACTGTGATTGACAGTAAACCGCAGTGCGTAATTTGCTTTGAAATTTTGTCAAGAGAAAGCATGAAGCCATCGAAGTTGGTACGCCACCTAAACACAAAACATCCTAATGAAAAAAATAAACCCGTGGAATTTTTTGAGCGAAAATTAAAAGCTCTTGAACATCAAAAAACTGCTATAGGACAAATGTCCAACCTAAATGAGAAAGCGTTGCTCGAGTAGCTTTTCGTGTGGCTAAAGCAGGGAAATCTCACAGTATTGCCGAAAATTTGATTTTACCAGCGGCTTTAGATATAGCAGAGATTATGTTTGGCAAGCAAGAGGTCGAAAAGCTCAAAAGTATACCTCTCTCTGAGAATACCATTCAACGCAGGATAAGCAATATGGCGTCTGATGTTCGTGATCAAGTCATAGAAAAAATAAAGAAAAGTTCTTTTGTATCCTTGCAATTTGATGAATCAACGGATATTGCGGGTTGTGCGCAATTTGTAGCTTTTGTGCGTTTTGAATCCAATGAAATAATAATGGAAGAAATACTATTTTGCAAGGCACTTCCCAAAAATACTACAGGTCAATGCTTGCATGACATGTTCCTTGAAGCTACGCAAGATATGAATATCGATTGGGCACAAAAATGCATTGCTATTTGTAGTGACGGAGCAAAAGCCATGACTGGTGCGAAGAGTGGATTTATTGCTAGACTGAAAGAACAAATGCCAAACGCTTGTTGGATGCATTGCTTTCTCCATCGCCAAGCTCTTGCAGCCAAATCCTTACCGCAAGAATACAGTCAAGTTCTTAATATTATTATTAACATTGTAAATTCTATTAAAGGAAAAGCGTTGCAGACTCGATTGTTTCGAATCATTTGTGAAGATATGGGGACACTACACCGCAATTTGCTTTACCATACAGAGGTTAGGTGGTTATCAAAAGGCAAAGTACTGACCAGAGTTATGGAACTTCGCGCTGAACTATTGGTATATTTACAGCAAGCCAAGTCACATTACTCTGAATTCATTTCTGATCTGGATTTCCTTTTAAAATTGGCTTTTCTTTCTGACTTATTTGAACATTTAAATAACTTGAATAAAAGTCTTCAAGGGCGTGATGAAAATGTCATTACAGCAAAAGACAAACTCCATGGCTTTATAAAAAAAATTGAATTGTGGTCATTATCTATAAATCAAAACAACTTTGATTCATTTTCGTCCACACAGTCTTTCATTGAAGAAGTCGGAAGCGAGATCAACATCAACTCATATATATCTGGTATGAAAATGGTGTTACATAATTTGAAGAAAGAATTGTGTCATTACTTCTCACTGCAAGAGATATCGGATAACACTGGGCAAAGATGGATCTTAAATCCGTTTTTAAATGCAGCTATAAACGAGGCAAATTTAGCAACTAAGCTCAAAGAGAATCTGCTGGAACTATCTGCCGATGGGATGTTACACTTGGAATTCAAGTCTGAAAATTTGGATACGTTTTGGTTAAAAAGAAGAACAGAATACCCGGAATTAACAACCGAGGCTTTGAAGTGTTTGATTCCATTTTCTACCTCGTACTTGTGCGAGTTGGCATTTTCCTCAATGGCGCAAATAAAATGTAAACTAAGAAATCGCTTAAATTTGGAAAACGATTTAATACTTAGCCTAATGTGGCAAAAACTGATCTACGATGGGAGAAATTAATTGAACAAACTCAAGCGCAACCTTCACATTAAAATGAACGATTACTCGAAGGTTTTATTTCTTGTTAATGAGTTTGTGTAAATAACATAAAGAGTATCATTTTGCGTTAACAATACATACTGCTATTTAAGATAAGCAAGCACAGATGTAATCATTTTCTATTTAAACACATTTTTAATATATTTTTTTTTGTAATAACATGTTTTAAACTAGCATTTTTCTGACTTGTATGATTGATTATATGGAAATTTTGTTAAATATAATAATTTTAACTCTTATCGACTTTTTATTTAAGTCTCACAAATTTTGTTGTATAAAAAAAACTGAAGTTTTCTCGACCTCTCGCGACCCCCCTACAGAGGCTCCGCGACCCACAGGTTGAAAAACACTGCTCTAAGATATGCCAACATAAGCAAGAAATTGTTACTTAAGTTGGAGATCCACCCCGGAAAATTTTAAAATATTGAACTAATGAAGATCACATTTTATGCTATTTTAGCACTGAAAGACTAGTTAGCAACTTTGTTTACCATACTCTAAGACATGCCAACGTAAACAAGCAATCATTACCTAAGTATTAATAGGCTACTTATTACTATTTATAAGAAAAGTTAAATAACACATATAATAATGGAAATAATAGCCTACTCATTATGTTATGAAAACAAAATAACTGCTATATCATATTTGACACACCAACAAAACTTGTTTAATTTAATTTAATTTAATTTTTTTTTTTTTTTAATACAAAAATAGAATTTTAGGTTCTGATTTTTAGGGTCCGGACCCCGTTTCCTAATCCACTGTGGATTCTGCTTCCATGTTGTCGATTTGGTAAAATTTCTGCAAACTTTTTATGTCCATACTGACTTTTAAATAATTGTCTTAAAAGAAAAACACCTGACTATAATTATTATTATAGATTTTCCCCCCTGACCCCAAGTATGTTCGCCCATGGCATGTAGACAGCTACTACTTGTTGCCATAGTTGTTTTCCATAATTAAGACATTTTTACCAGTATATTTTGTCTTAAGAAATATGGGAGGAGGAAAACGAAATGTAGCATATAGCTGGACAATTTTATAATTGTTAAATGTAAAAAAGTATATTTAACAACTATAAAATTGTACAGTGCTGACAGAATGCTTTGTCCAGCCATACATTTCATCTTCCTCCTATTGTGTATTATTGTGAGACTGGAATGGTTAACATGCGGAATGCCTTTGATATTTAATACAGGAGTAAGCAATGTTCTTTATTTCCTGCCGTGCCAATCAGATTGTTACCTCAGGAATTTCAACCAATCAGAATCTAAGAATGCATTTTGACAGCTACTTGTCAACTCCGCGTGAGTACTTGAGCAGAGTTGCAAGATCTGTTGGCCGTGCATCTAAACTATTAAGAGCGAGTATATTAATGATTGTATATTTCATCTGACTGGTCTGTGGGCGCTAAGTTACATTGACAACAGCGCATTCTTATCGAGTGATAAGGCGGCGATGAACAATGATGTTATCGCATGCCTTTGATGTACCGCATGTTAACGTTCTGAGTAGTTTAATAATACCAGTAGTTGTTTCCTACCGGTAATAGTGTAATGATGTAGACAGTTTAGGAGAAGAAATAGTTTTGGGTCACTCACTACGCTCCTCCCACCAACTTAGTAATGGGACCCGGCTGGGAAGGAGGGCTTTCGGGTTTCAAGTGTCACTTACTAGATGTCTCACTACTAGCAATGCCATCTATTATTGAAAAGGTGAAACTGGAAAAAAAAAATGATTTCTCCTTTATTCTCTTCTTCTCTACCTTTTCCATCCTCTTCCTCCCTTTCTCTCACCTTCTCACCCTACCTACCTATTTGGGACCTATTCCTATCCGTAAATTTCGGATCAACTGGTGTACGAATGCAGGATCACTAGCATCATAGCTAGCAGTCTTAGCCATTACTCCATGAGTGATTGCTGAGTAGTGAAGGGAAAATTCATCTACTTAAGTTTTTTTTTAAAGTGTTCGGCCTGGAGGCCGGTCCTGCCCTGGGACAGGGCCATGGGGGGAAGGCCTATGGCCCGACCAAGGGACACTAGGCCGGATGCTACCGCATAGGGTGGTCAGTTCCTTTTGCGGTACTTAAGTTTAGAGAGCTTTAATACATAAGGAATAGCCATTTTGGTGCAAGGGTCATTTATTATATTCGTGGAATATTGTGTTGGCTCTGAAATGAGCCATTTTGGTGCAAAGGTCATTTTTGCTGCATGAATTAAGTAATTTTGTGGATGGCATACCATTAAAGTCTAAAACTCTTCACTGTACAATATGATTTCTAGGCAGCAGCGTGCACATTGGCTCAGAAGTAAGCCGGCAGGCGAGAGAGGGTGGAGCTTGGCTGGTGCACGAACTTTATCTTTTGCCCAGTTTAGGCCTAATTTAAAACTGTTTTAGAAAAAGTCACAGATTTTCTGCCTTATAAAGTAAAGTGATCGTATTTTACTTATTAACACACTATCATTTATGTACCGGTAGTTTAGGGAGAAATAAGAAAGAAAACAAATCTTGATTTTTGTGAAAAGGAGACTTAAAGAAGGTACAATAAGTCCCACAAGCTCAATAATTGGCAAAACTTGTCACCTATTCTGTGGGTCTTCTTCAACACTCTCCACAAAGTTTGATCAATGTTGCAGCATTGTCCCCTGACACTTTGATTGGCTGGTTATGATCGACTTATTTTGATTGCATCTTACGTTGCTGCCAGTACCATAAGACGCACTTGCTTTTAAGATGGAAACTTAAGGGGGAAGAAAGTGAATCTAAATGAACATTTTTAAATATGTTTCATTGCATACACAAGTCATGACTTTCTACAATGAAATTGGTGCAAATCACTTTCAGTGCCAAATGATGTCAAGCATTTTAGAGGTCATTGCGGGTCCAGCCCTATGTCCTTAGCATTACAGTTTTAACTTTTACTAAACAATACGTTTAAAATGTGTCCCTAGGTGCAAGGATTATAAATAAGTGCGAAATTTGGTAATATATAAGAATAGCTACATCTTGTAATTCTCTTACCTTAAAATACGTAATTCATGATAATAACATATAATTGACAGCCATCTTATCTGGGTACACAGGTTGACCAACAAGACAAACCTCACGGGAGATATAATATGGCACATTTTCGAAACTCGTGAATTTGGTATGTGCTACAAAACTAATATCACTGTTCATAACCTAACCAACCTAACCTAACCTAACTGCCCCTAAAATAGAATCTACTTGCCACTACTTACCTTAATGCAAGGAAGACAGTTGGTCATCCTGCTTCGCATCACTTAGGCCCTATCCTGCTTCGCTCAGAACCATAATATGGCTGGCGAGTTTTATGGGTAATAAAAATGAACTGATTGAAATGGGTAAAAATACAAGATGAAGTTCTGAAAACTACTAATTTCACCCCTTAATCAATTTCTTGAACAAAAGTAAATGTAATGAAGTTTCCAGTTCCAGGAAGGAAAATTGCAATGCTAAGGAGATAGTGCTCTACCCCATCATTGACTTCATTTAGACCACCCCACAGAGACAACTTCTTTGTATGAAAGAACCCAACATTCCTTTCTTTTCGGATGGTATAACTGGCTTCCCGCTACCCTCATTTTACAGTTGTTACAAGTGCACTGATGTGCAGTCTGTGCCACAAGTTGCAACTAACTTAGGGTAAGGTAGGGTAATTGTAAACAAATTTTGTAAGTTTCCACTTTGACTTGATATAATTACTATCCAAGTTAAAATATCCATGTAAATTTTGGACTTTACAGATATAACAACCTTATAATGTAGATCCACCTCTTTGAAACATTAATCTAATGATCTAGAATGACACTAGACTAAGTTTACATTTACCCCACTAATTCAGGGGTAAATGGAAACAGTGATCTCTGAATACCAGATAAGCTAAGGACTTGGGATCAGGGGTATTTGCAAACAAACATATTTTAGAAAAATTTGAAGGTCTTATTGAGTGATTAGGACAGTGTTTACAATTACCCCAAACACTAATGCAAACCAGATAGATGTATTGAAAATAAGATAACCTTTGTATGAAATTTATTCAGAAACGCCCAAGATAAGGCAGTACATTCTTAATGAAGGTAAAAAATGGACAGAGGAAAGATGGTTAACCTTCAGGAACAACAGTTGAATTTTCAAATATATACTTAGTTCGTTCCCCACATTTCTGAATGGTGATCTGCAGCAAAATTGCCAAAATGTCACACTCCACAACTGTTGAATTTTCAAATATATAGCCTACTTCATTCGTTCCCCACATTTCTGAAAGGTGAGCTCTGGCAAAATTGCCAAAATGTCCCACTCTTCAGTATCAAAATATCATCTGCCTGTGCTTGAAAAATCTTCTTCAGTCAGTCTGTAGACTCGACTTCCTGTCCCCTTAACTCTTGCACCACGGCTGCATAGATGTAGTTAATAGATTTTCTTCTTCCACAGAGAACCCAGCTAATACATATGCTCCAAGTTTAATAGATGCTGTTGTAGGGGCTGGATTATTCTCTTCATCCACACTGAAAGTTTTACATTTTCAAGTTCATCAAGCGCTGACAGCTGGTCCTCAACTGTCCTCAACTGTCCTCAACTGTCATTGCTCTGTTCTACTTTCCTTTCCCATTTTATCCTTTTCACTTCCATCAGTTGACACAAAACATCTTCACCATAGCAAAGCTGTTGCAGTCTGCAATTTACTTTTTTCAAATCAGGAGGGGAAATTGATCTCGTGGCATTTTGCAGTTTTGCAGAAGAGCTCAACAAGACTTCCAGCAATGAATGTTGACTTGTCATTTGAAGTATGTTTTTGGGGTGATGTATGTAATTTTGTTCTCAAATTCTAGATGGCACATTTTTCAGTGGATGAGATTAGCCCAATACCCCAACGTTATGTGTGTGTGTGTACTAGGTTTGGGACTGGGAAGAACCTTGACCAGTGGTGGTGTACTGTACCTAACGTATGTCCTTGGCACTTTCCAATACCTGGAACAATATAAATCATCTGTTACTCATAATTTTACATGTTTACGTTGGAACGAATTTCTGTTTCCAATTTCCCTGCTTTCCATTATTTCAGGGGAAAATGTAAACACACACTGACACTTTATCTAATTTAAATTTTAGTAATTTTACTTAATACAAGCTCATTTGGGAATGATAACAAGCTCAATAAACAATAATAGGTGTCCAACTTACCAAGCAATGAAGGGAAAAGGGAAATTTTCTTTCTTCTGAATTCTTCATTTTCTGAACTTCCATGCACAGCAATACAAAAAGCTCCAAATTCAACAATATACAGCACAGAAAAGAGAGGAAAACTGATATCTGCTAAAAATTAGATGGCCAAATCCAATGACAGCAATCTTGAGATCAGAAATATCACCATTTAAGTTTTATAACAACTATAAAATTCATAAAAACACAAGAAAGTAATTCGTAGTCAGTGGATAAAACTCAAACTCACATTAACTATCGTGACGTTTCCGCCTGAACCTCCAGGCCTTCATCAGACGACTGAATGCTAGAAGAGGTTAATGTGAGTTTGAGTTTCATCCACTGACTACGAATTACTTTCTTGTGTTTTTATGAATTCTATAATATTTCAGTGGAAAATATGGACCAACGAATTTTAAATATTTATAACAACTGTTTACAAATACCCTTGTTTACAATTACCCACCCTTACCCTATCATTACAACACCTTGTTTATGATTATGGTATTATGGGCAATATTTACCGTGATTTTAATTTTTCTTAGTTTATTTTGGATCATTAGATGCACCCAATTTTAGAGCTCTGTTTTCAAAGTAAAAAAGTGTCTTATGTACTGAAAAATATGGTAGTTATTTTCAGTATTACGTTATTTATTTGTTCCTTAACTTGTTTTGTAGTTCCTGTTGTTTAGTTATTATTGGGTGTGAGTTATTATAAATTCTTTGAGAGATCTTGTGAAAGATTTGCATTTGTTTTTACTACATAGCCTAATTTAATGTTTCTCGGAAGCCAATTGTACATCTGCATTTATAAGATTATCTTTTTTTTTTTTCTTTCCACATATTATTCTTATTGCTCGTTTTTGTAATCTAAATATTTTCTCTCTATGGGAAGAGTTGCCCCAGAAAACGATTCCGTACCTCATTACAAAGTGAAAATATGCAAAATATACCATGAGTAACACATGCTGTTGTGATATAGGCCTATAATAATTCAGAATTCTTAAAGCGAAACACGCTGATTGAGAAACATCTATCTTTTGTTCTAAATTGTTAAGTAAATGTTTTTATTGTTGTTGTTATTATTATTATTTATATATGCGAATAAGCCCATTAGGACTACGCAAAGTACTTAGAGGTGTGCATTTACCTTCCTTTATGCCCATATATCTATCATCCTTTTACTGTGGGCTTCCTTTCTCTCTTTAGACCATGTTGTTCCAGTCTTCTTCTTTGGTTTTTCCTCTTGGTCAACTTGCCATTTGTAAATTTTGGTCCTGAAGATTTCCCGGTTTTGAACATCATCTGGTGTAATTCTTCGCCAGTTTCAGATCGGTTTTGATTTCGCTAATCCACTTCATAGTGTCTGTTATCACTTTACTCCTGTTTTTGTAGAATTCGGCTATTTGTTTTGTAAGTCTTTCTGGGTTCATTCTTTTAATGTGTCCGTAGAATCTCAATCTGTTTTTTCTAATGTCACTGTGAATATTGAATGAAAGGAAGTGCGCATAAACATGCATAAATAATGGTTTAGAGGAATCAATTAGTTTTGGCTGTATTCCTTTAAGGATTTCATTTTCTTTTGGCACTTGAGTATGTGGTATCTGTCACAAAATCCATCACACAGTGTGCACACACAGTCACAGCCATGGTACCATGTATTCTTGCAAATTTTGTGGTGGTAGCCATGGATAGCTAGGCTTGTTAGCAGGCGCCTTAATTCCTGGTTCGGCCGGGTCCAGTTTCTGTCAATCATAGCCTCCATGCCGTAGAACTCAGGCCATATATCCTCTTGTTTTTCTTTCCTCTCTGCCAGGGCACGCGTCCAATTTGGCGTCGATGGTAGGGCCATCTTTATCTCAATGTCTTCCAGGAGAAAAGTTTCCCTAGCAAGGACATATGCAAGTCTGGAGGGCACGTATTTTGAAATTCCGAGAGGGGCTTTTAGAAAGCGCTCTTTTACCTTCTCTAATGAGTTTAGATTGTTTACACTCAATTTTTCCCAGATTATCTCTAGTCCATAGCTGAGAATTGGGACAATTTTGGCTTGGAACAGGAATAAGGCCGTTTCAAGTGATAAGGTTGTGATATTCTTGATTGTGTATATGGCTCTGATTGCTGCTGAGGTTCTGTCTTGGATGTGTATTCTGAAGGAACTTGCAGACGTCTGTAGCGTGACTCCTAGGTACTTGAAGGAGTTGACAATTTCAAGTGGTTCACCTTTGTAGGTCAATGTGTGCTCTGGCTTGGGTCTCCCACCTTTTCTAAAAGTCATTTGGACTGTCTTTTTTCTGTTTACAGAAAAGTGGTTTCTGTCAGGGCGTCTAGGGTGCACTTTCAGGTCCTGCCAGTTTGGGGAGAATAGGGCCACGTCGTCTGCATACATGAGTAGTGTGGTTTCCTTGGAATGCTGCCGGATTGCGTCAGTGATGTCAGATGTTGCCACGTTGAATAGTAATGGGCTGATTGGATCCCCTTGGAGAATTCCATTTCTCTGTCTGATTTTTCTAGAAGAGGTCACTGAGTCATTGATGGTGACTATGTTGTAGGCTAGGATGTTGCGTTTGAGTTTGGTTTCTGGGTTTTCTTGAGTGGTTAAAGCTTCTAGCTTCTTCATCACTATGTCTCGGTCCAGCATGTCAAAGGCTTTGGTGTAGTGTATAAACACACAGTGAAGTTTCCCTTTCGGCAGCTGTATCGAGTCTTCTATTGCATTTATCAGTGTGTTTACTGCTTGGAGTGTGCTCTTGCCTTTCCTGATTCCAAACTGTTCTTCAGGTATGTATGAGTCTATTTTCTTTGACAGGCTTGTACTCAGAATCGTGAGGATTTTGAAGCCTGTATTCTCCAGTGCTATCCCTCTGAATGAATTTGGATCTCTGGTGTCTCCTTTGCCTTTGTACAATGTTTTGATTTCAGAGTGTCTCCATCTTTCTGGTATGTTGCCAGTTTATATGCATTTGTTTATTAAGGAGGTCCATGTGTCCAGGAGGGCTTCCGTTGACTGCTTTATGTGTTCAGGGTATATTCTATCTGGGCCGCTTGCTTTTCCATTACGCGTGGATGCGATGGCTTCTTTTACTTCCTCTTTGGTGACCGTTTCTGCATTGACCGACATTTGACTGAGCAGGTTGGGCACGGCGCTTGTATCAGTCGAGCAAGCTTGTTTGGAGTTAAGAAGGTGCGAGAAGTGTTGTTCCCAATCTTCTATATGAATTCCCTTGGCGACTGCGGTCGAATGCTTCGTTTGGGCTGAGAATGGGTTCCTTATTGCCGCATTCCTTGCTTCTTGTTCTATGTAATTTGTTCTTGTTGTATTTAGCGGCTGCTTGTATCTCCTGCGTTCCTCCGAATAGAAGAGGATGTTCTCCTTGGTGCGTGCAGATTTTAGAAGTTGTAGTGCTTCGTAGCATTCTCTGTTAAACCACTTTTTCGACTTCCTAGGCATGCAGCGTAAGGTGGCTGTGTCGACAATGTCGGTGATTCATTCCAGGGCATCGTCAAGGCTGTTTTTGTCTATCAGCTCATTTATTTCTTTTATCTCTGAGTCTTCTGTGATTTTCTTCCCAGTTAGTTTCCGTGTTTTCTTGTTTTCTGATTCTTTTTGGTTGCGAGTGTCCATGCCAGTGGCGTATATGTTTGCTCCTACTGGTATATGTTTCCTATAGGCGGCACCTGCCGTTGGCCATAGATGTTTCTCATTTGTTATGTGGAGATTCTTATGCATTAGTCTGTGCAGTATTAGGTCAATTGTGCTTGTTGCCATTGGGCATGAAGTAAGTGTAGTCCATTGGCTTATTCGTGAGAGTGAAACCCTTTCTTCTAATGCATCCAGTATGGTTCTACTTCTGAGGTCTGGTTTATCAATTCGGCAATTGAGATCTCCAGCCAGTATTATATTTTCCTCGGGTTCTGTGTGTGACAGTGCTTGTGCTATGGTTTCGATGGCATCATTGATTGTCATAGCCGGGCTAAGGTACATTCCTATGAAGGTGAGCGTTTTCATTTTCACAGTGGTAGTATTATCAGCAGGGTTGTTATGAAAAAATCCGGCCTGATTTTAACCGGCCGGTTTTAACCGGTTTTATCCACTTGAAAAAAGCCAGGCAATTTTATCCGGATAAAATCAAATTGAATAAAAATAATGGAAGTTTCTTTCATGTTTTTATTTCCAAACATCATAAATTTAAGTTACAAGCTCAGAAATGGTAGTAGGCCTACTTAGGACTACTGAGTGCAAATGCAGAGCTAGAAGTTTTATCCACTTGAAAAAAGCCAGGCCGGATAAAATCAAATTGAATAAAAATAATTCAAGTTTGTTTCATGTTTTTATTTCCAAACATCACAAATTTAAAAATTACAAGCTCAGAACCTGTAGTAGGCCTACTTAGGCCTACTGAGTGCAAATGCAGAGCTACCAGTCTTATCCACTTGAAAAATGCCAGGCATTTTATCCGGCTAAAATCAAATTGAATAAAAACAATTGAAGTTCCTTTCATGTTTAAATTTCCAAAGATCACAAATTTAAAAGTTACAAGCTCAGAACCTGTAGTAGGCCTCAGTTTTATCCACTTGAAAAAAGCCAGACATTTTATCCGGCTAAAATCAAATTGAATAAAAATAATTGAAGTTCCTTTCTTGTTTTTATTTCCAAACATCACAAATTTAAAAGTTACAAGCTCAGAACCTGTAGTAGGCCTACTGAGTGCAAATGCAGAGCTACCAGTCTTATCCACTTGAAAAATGCCAGGCATTTTATCTGGATAAAATCAAATTGAGTAAAAATAATTGAAGTTTCTTTCATGTTCTTATTTCCAAACATCACAAATTTAAAAGATACAAGCTCAGAAACCTAAAATTGTATTTAGTGTAATTTAATACAGTGAGTCTCATGCAAGAGTTGGCCAATGACACGGGTTTCTGCGTCGCGGCGGGCACAGCAAATAAATCCGCGATCGGTGTAATGATTCAGGTTCTCACATTTACAGTTAAAATTACAATGAAAATAACCACGTACCTCATCACAAGAGATGTTAAAAATGTTCTGCTCTTGCATCCACACAATACTGGCACCATTTTAGGAAATTTTCTTTTACACGCATTAAGTTCAGCTTCCGAAATAGAGTTAATTTTTCTCGTTCAAGTTTCCCCATAAATAATAGTCACTGCTGTTAGAAGAACTTAAAAACAATATCACAAGAGAAATTAACTCTGTCTCGGAAGCTGAAATTATGCGTGTGAAAGAAAATTTCCTGAAAAGGTGCCAGTATTGTGTGGATGCAAGAGAAGAACATTTCCAGCAGCTCTTGTGATGAGGTATGTGGTTATTTTCATTGTAATTTTAACTGTAAATATGAGAACCTGAATCATTACACCAATTGCGGCTTTATTTGCGTAGATATTTCACCCGATCGCTCGGGAGTTGGAACTGTGCCCGCCGCTTCGCAGAATCCCACGTCATTGGCCAACTCTTGCATGGGACTCACTGTACCACTTCACTGTGTAATTCCCAGCAATAGTTAATTACCGTATTTACTCCAATATAATGCACCCTCGAATTTAATGCGCACCCTGATTTGAAACTTAAAATCATAAAAAAAGAGTTTGTTAGCGAATGTAATGCGCATCAATAGGATATTTTATTTGGAATTTTGTCTTAGTATTTATAGAATAATGAACCAACACATAAACATTTACCGTTAACTGCCAGTTTTAGGCAAGTAGACCTATAGGCATGGCTCATCAATATTCACTAATGTGTTCATCACTGGAATCCTCGGAGGTGCTTATTTTTATTGCTAAATGGACAAACAAAATGTTAAATGCATGTTTCACAATAAAAGCTGATACCATTCTTAAATGAGTTTAAAATCGATAATGTACAATATTCCACATTTGCACTATAGAGCTGACAAAAACTATTTTTTCATTATGTTTCAGAAATTAAATTTCATATGGTGTAGGCTAACGATAAAATGAACGAAGTCGAAAATTATAGCAGTGCCTTGTTATGTAGATCAATATTACCTCCGACCTACGAAACGGATTTGTACTAGAATTTAACGCGCACCTCAGCATTGAAATCTACAAATGGACAAAAATAGGGCACGTTATATTCAAGTAAATATGGTAAATTCACCATTCATCATAAGACTCTTGCATATTTGCTTTATTCTGCCTGTTGATGTATACAAGCTTCTGGGCTTTTTCATTGCCTAGTCTGTTTCTCAATTTTGTTTGTATTAACCCAAATGAAGAAAATACTCTTTTGATTGATGCAGAACTGGCTGGCATACGATGTAAAGATTCTATGGCTTGACAAAATTCCAGCGATAGGTGATTACGCTTCAGATTTGTGTAATTGATGGATAAATAAGTATAAAAAAATCCCTTTGGGTAGGCCTACAGGGCACAGGCTGAGGTAGATTTCATAGTGCTTTTTATGAATTTATTGGGGTAAGTGTAGAATAAAAACTGAAATATTTTTTTATAAAAAGAGAGTTGTTAATTATGTATTAATTGATATCTTTTATTATTTCATTTTTAATTTGGCCAAGGATTATTGTTCTAAAGATATTTAACTATTATTTTTAATATTTCAAACTTCATTTCATTGGTAATTTTAGCCTCAGTTGGTCCTCATGAATTCATTTCGGCATGCCTATTGGCTGAGGTATATTTTAAAGTGGTTTTTGACTTTCAAAAATTGAAATCTCTCCTAATATGAGCGCTATTGAGAAACTAGTTGTTGATTTAGAGATTACTCATCAAGAGCTTTTCAACGATACCCCACAAACATGGTTTTAAAAATTTTTAATTTCCACCCTCACCCCCACAACCACTGAATCATTGGTGTCTAATTTATGCATATTAAGTTTTCCTCTAAACCCCATAGGGCCCTAAATATAATTTTTTCAAAATTTCAACCCGCTCCCACCTCCCCCAACCAGGAAAAATTGATTTTAGCCGGCTAAATTTGATTTTAGCCGGCTAAAATCATGATTTTAACCGGCTAAAATTGAAAAAACCGCTGGTCAGGTCTTTTTCAATTTTAGCCGGCTTTTTTACAACCCTGATTATCAGTCGTTAATATGTACTTTGGTTTTCCCATCTTTCCATTATAGTAGAAGGATACTCCCCCTGATGGTCTGCCCATTTGGTTTGCTTTCGTTAATGCGTGGACTGCGTAGAGGCCTGGGATCTCTGCTTCGCTTGTTAGCATGGTTTCTGTTAGGATGGAGATATCAAAGTCTGGAATCGGGTTTATAGGTAACTCTTTCAAAGCATTTTTTAGTCCTTCTATATTCCAAAGCAGTAATTTCAGATTTTCATTTTTCTTGGCATGCAAGTTGCGTTCCTGTCTTGCTTGTAAGGGTTATTTGAGGGATGCTCCTCCTTCCTCTCTTCCGTGGTGTCCCCGGGGGAGACGAAATCTCCGCACTAGGACTCCCTTGGGCCAAAATTCTGGGTTTTCCATTTGTTCCAAGTAATCAAAAGGGATGCCAACTTTGAAAGCCTTATAGTGCCCCTGCTGTTAAGGTCTTCACAGCTCGTATTTTCAACAATTCCATTTTTGTTCAGGTAGGCTATTTTATGACATTGTCTGTTGTGGAGTTCTGCTTCAGTCTGCCTACGTAAAGCCAAGCCGTTTTCTCTCCTGCTTTTCTCTCCTGCAGTCCACTTCTGGCACTGTCAGAATATTTGTGTATTTTTTTATTTCCTGTTTGTCTCTGAGTCGGTATTGTTCGTCTGCGAGTTTTGGACCTGGAATTTTTCTCATGATTTTGCATTCCTTTTTCTCAGTGTTTCAATATCTGCTTTCCTGTTCAAAATTAGGTTTCTGATCCATAGAGGCATTCTGGTTTATTGACTGTATTGTAATGTCTTAGTTTTGTGTGCTTGGAGATACATTTTTTGTTGAAGATATTTTGGGTGAGTCGATATGCAGTCTCCATCTTTTGGGATCTAATTTCGTTGGCTTTTGTTTCGATTCCATTTTCCTGAATTGTTTCACCGTGATATTTAAATTGTGAAACTTGTTTAATTTTGCCATGTCTCCGTGAATTTTGGTGCTTGTTTTTATTATGATTATTTTTGTTGTTGTTTTATCAAGATTCAAAAACTCAGTAAAACCTAAGGATATAACCTAATCATTAAATAGCCAAGTAAAATTTAGATCAGCATCAGTGACAAGGTTAAAAACTAGATTCAACTCCTATGCTAGTTTTCATGTTTCAGTTTGTGAGGAGGATTTTCCCCTCATAAATAACAGGCATATGGCCTAGTGGGGTACTTCTATTGCCATTTCAGGGCCGCTTACAAGAAGATCAGGATACATTCTGATTTATCGAAACAATTTAAAGCCAACAGTGAGGGAGACAACTCCACTGAGTAGGGTAGGCTACTCCTTAAAAAATTTGCAATAATAGAACTTCAGGAGTTACTTGAATCGGTTTACAAGTTACCTACTAAAACATCTTCAAAAAGCAGCCTTGGAGAGGGCTCTACTTTTTAACCCTAAAATATGGTAAATAATTGTCATTATAAAAATCACTCATTACCAAAACAGACATATTTGACAACATTCATATTGTTGGGGTGGTATAGGAACCAGACCAATAGGAGTAAAATTAAGGTAGAATGTTGAATAGAATCTCTTATTGCCTTAGCAATAATAACAATTGAGAGCTAGATGGACTAATCGAGATCGCTGGGAACAGAGGTTCACGGAATGTAATATTGGAAACAAACCTTATACATGTAACAAAACTATGGAACTTTTATTCACACGATATCGGTTTAAATAAATGCACTTAAATAAATGATTGATAACTGATTGAAACATTAAATGAAATATAAGCTGAAATAAGATTGCGTAACTTGCAATAACCAAAGTACTGCGATTTGGCGCGTAATTGCGGCCACGTGGCGATAAATGTTCTGTATTTATGCCAGTACTGATTCTTATATCAAAACACTTGGAATAATTGCGGTATTCCGTTTAGGATGATTTAACACATTTCTATTGGCATACACCCGTAACATATTAACAGCGCAAAAATTGTCCTTCACTCCTAGAATGTTTCTGTTTCCTGATTTTTTATGCACCCCGAAAAACACGCACCAGAACATTATGCAACTCATAGGACATACTGTAACGTACATTATTCACAATTTTGGCTCCACTGATAAAGAAATGTACCTGGACTATCTTCGACGCACACGTTGGAAACCTTTAATCTAATCAACAAAGTGTTTGGAAGATTAAGACTCTCACTGTTACGAGTGTTTGGAAGATTGTGTGTGTTGTTTTCATTAATTGTTTTAGTGTTCTTTTGTTGTTCTTAATGTTCTTTATTTTTTACTGTCAATAGTCTTTGTAATTTTTTTAGTTTAGTAGAGTTAAAATAAATAAATAAATGATGAAAAAAACACTAAAATCTTGATGATAATTTCACTGAATAGCCAATTCAATGTGAACGCGTGGGTTGCACAATGCTCTCGAACTATTACGAGCTTAATAGACGGATCTAAGAAGCTGATGCTAATGAATTTGCTATAATTAATGTCAATTAATTACCCGCACACGACAATACTTGTATCTTGAAGTATTGTGCACTAATTCGCGATTTAAGAGCAAAAGCGACTGCTGCTATTGTCTTGTAAAGGCGCGAATTGTAGAAGCGATTCACAATGAACTGTTTCATGTGAATGCTAGATGCTGACTGACTTGGCGTGACGCCGATGAATAGGCGCGAGGCCTCTCAAATATGCACCTGCTGTGGCGCGATGCCGGAGAACAGGCGATAAGAAAGTATCAATCCGCCACAAACTGCTGAATTAGCACGCGGACTGGAATAGCGGATTGTTTAAATAGAATGATTAACTAGACATGAATAAAAATGCTAGTAACCTGTAGCTTTTACGAACATACTCCGCGGCCTTGAAGTATTACTTCAATTAAAAGAAAATAACGAGTGCTAGCTATAATGACTAAAATACACTCGTATATAAAACACTGAAAAGCACTGACTCTACACTACTAGACTGGCAGCACACGTAATGGTGTGAAGGTCTATGCGAGTGATGACTAGACTCCAAGAGCTGGTAGTATCCATAAGTGAAGAAGCTTCGACTTGTACATAACAGCTGGAGCAATAACAAATGTAGTGAAGACAATCAGGATGCTTGTTGAAACACAATTTGTAGAGATGATAAGCTGTAGAAGCTTAGTAGAGAAATGCATGATGATTTCTGCATCAATCAGGGCACAGCTGATGATATCATGTTAATGTCACTGGACTTTGAAATACTGGAGAAAGATCCTTTTCACACAGTTGAATGTAATTTGTGCAATGAACAGTTCCTCACTGGCTGATTCGTAGGAATTGTATACATGATGCATGCAAATAGCCTTTCACAACTTTTATGAAGACAAACACTACTGGGCGTTGTTTCGAGAAGTTAAGGCTCTGTAGAATGGATCTACTTTACACTTTAAGTTTCCACTATCACTTGTACTAAACCTTTCATGATTGTTGAAAGATTCATTGTGATGGGATGTATACAAATGTCCGTTCCTCTTCATGCAGGAAACGTAGTTGTTGCGAAATGAATTACAACCTGCCTTAGGTTTGTTTCTCTCGAAGCGTTGGCTCTGCTTGTGAAGAGATGCCTTGCTTGAGTTGCTGCGAACTCTGACTGGTTTAGAGTTGCTGATATGTGAAGTACTCTGTTGACTTCTGCTGACATCAAATCATGTGAATGCGTAGGATGTAGAATGTTCTTGCTTATGTTTGAAGTGTAATAACTTGCTGTGTGTTGAGTTACACTTGCAATAAGAAGGTAGTGAACACTGTTGTACTTTATGTTCAGACGAGAAGCAATTAAAGCACAGTTTCTTGGATCGAACAACGCTCCAACGCTGTTGTACTGTAAGTTTGCGAAATTTACTGCATTTGTGTAAAGCATGCTTTTGTTTACACTGAGGACAGACTTGACGTTGTGAAGATTTACTTGTTACCACAAAAGAATGCATCTGTGGCTCTTCGTCTGCCGTTGAGAGAGAATCATTAGGGAGCGAAACCCTATTCATGTCATTATGTAAGAGTTGACTATGTACTGAATGGCCACACTTACAAAATGATTCTAGATTGCACTGGTGTACCTGATGATTCGATGAGAAGCAATTTACACACAGGTGCTGTGACTTGACAAAATTCCATCGCTCGTTGACTGGAAGCTGTCGAAATTCATCACAATGGTATAGCTTGTGATTCTCTTGACAATAGGCACAAGATAGGCTGTTTGTACCTGTATACGACTGTCGCGATTCATGGACAGTGTATTGATGTGATCGCAGCTCAACCTTTCTTGTAGGTGATGGGCTGGACATGTTGCTAGACGTCGCTAGAATCTCTAAAGAATGTGCTTTAGATTCTAGGAAGGTTATGAGCTCTTGTAGAGATGTAAAATGCTGGGAGTCGATTTTACTCTCAAATTCTTGGCGCGTGCTGTCTGTAAGATTATTTAACAGAAGCTGCGTTAGGAGAACGTCCTGTAGTGAAACTTCTAAAGATAGAGCTTCTATTGCGTTTACGTTGCTCTGAAATTTGTTCAGAAGGTTTCTGAGTTCTGTTACACTATCTGTTTTCATTGTTGGTAATGATAATAGTTGCTGAACGTGTGCTGTAGCTATTAATCTTGTATTATTGTAGTGAGCACAAAGCAATTTCCATGCTACAGAGAAATTGTCACTGGTAACAGGTAGAGTTTGAATTAGCACGTTCGCTTGCCCCTTAAGCGCCGCTAGGAGGTAATGGTATTTCTGAATTGGGTCTAAAGATTCATTGTTTACCACCAGACTGCTGAAGGTATCATGAAAATGTTTGAACTTTGTAACATCTCCATCAAATGTGGGTAATTGAATTTTAGGGAGTTGTATGACTCTGTTCTGTGCATTGCAAGAATGAGAGGTGTGATGTGATGTATCGCTGTTTTGATTCGGCCTGGCACTAGGCTGTGATTATTCACTGTTCACTGGACTTGCACTACGAAATGGCTGTTCATGATGACATATAAGAGCACTATGTTTTGCTTTAATCTGCTTGCAGCAAGTTCTTGTAGCCTCTTTATATTCAAAATGTAAATCTAATTCTGATTCTGCTTCCACAATGGATTCAATTTGTGTTTGAATATCTACGTATCTGTCCCAGATTTCATTCAAACTGTTGAAATGCACTTTTAACATAAATACATCTGTATCTTCATTAAGATCCACACAGACCTTTTGAAGATAAGTGAGTTCTCGTTTGATTATTCCTCTTCATTTAGTCAAAGCTTTTACCTGCTGTTCCATGTGGAATGGAAAACAATACTTGTAGAAGTTGAATGTTGTGATGTCTTCGCTGCTGAAGAATCTTTACTGTACTAATCACCGCCTGCTGGATGATAGCCTGAAGCACTGCACACTGCAGTCTTGAATGAACTTGTAGACTGGAGTCTTGTAGTTCCTACTGCTAATTGGAGTTTCTGGGCACTGCCAACTTGATGACAACCTGGACCATGAATTCAGGGTAGCTGGAATTCTTTTGCCGTCCGAACGCGGTTGCTATATGATCTGCTGGGCGGACCCGTGGAAACGCTTGGATTCGGAAATCCGTTACGAACATAGAGCGAGACCGAGAAGAAACCGTACACGTGTGAGAGTTCAAGATTTATCCAAATTACATCCGGCTAAGGAGGAACCAAATGTTGGGGTGGTATAGGAACCGGACCAATAGGACAAAATTAAGGTAGAATGTTGAATAGAATCTCTGGTAGGAGGACCAATTATTGCCTTAGCAATAATAACAATTGAGGAGAGCCAGATGGACTAATCGAGGTCGCTGGGAACAGAGGTCCATGGAATGTAATATTGGAAACAAACCTTATACATGTAACCGAACTATGGAACTTTTATTCACACGATATAGGTTTAAATAAATGCACTTAAATAAATGCTTGATAACTGATTGAAACATTAAATGAAATATAAGCTGAAATAAGATTGCGTAACTTGCAATGACCAAAGTACTGCGATTTGGCGCGTAATTGCGGCCACGTGGCGATAAATGCTCTGTATTTATGCCAGTACTGATTCTTATATCAAAACACTTGGAATAATTGCGGTATTCCGTTTAGGATGATTTAACACTAAAATCTTGATGATAATTTCACTGAATAGCCAA
Organism: Ectobius pallidus; assembly: GCA_964059195.1. Taxonomy (NCBI): domain Eukaryota; kingdom Metazoa; phylum Arthropoda; class Insecta; order Blattodea; family Ectobiidae; genus Ectobius; species Ectobius pallidus. Next base: position 13,101,154 of record CAXKWD010000013.1, read on the forward strand.
TTCAATGTGAACGTGTGGGTTGCACAATATTCTCGAACTATTACGAGCTTAATAGACGGATCTAAGAAGCTGATGCTAATGAATTTGCTATAATTAATGTCAATTAATTACCCGCACACGACAATACTTGTATCTTGAAGTATTGTGCACTAATTCGCGATTTAAGAGCAAAAGCAACTGCTGCTATTGTCTTGTAAAGGCGCGAATTGTAGAAGCGATTCACAATGAACTGTTTCATGTGAATGCTAGATGCTGACTGACTTGGCGTGACGCCGATGAATAGGCGCGAGGCCTCTCAAATATGCACCTACTGTGGCGTGATGCCGGAGAACAGGCGGTAAGAAAGTATCAATCCGCCACAAACTGCTGAATTAGCACGCGGACTGAAATAGCGGATTGTTTAAATAGAATGATTAAACTAGACATGAATAAAAATGCTAGTAACCTGTAGCTTGTACGAACACATATTAATGAACCTAGAATCATTTGTCTTACTGAAACCTGGTTAAATGAAGATCACTATAATCACAATTAGTTTCCTAATACATATCAAGTACATGGATCAGACAGAAACTACTCCCTCGTAAACCAAACTCGCGGGGGTGACTCCCTAATCGCTAGTAGCAGCAGTGTCAGGCATAAGCATAGACCAGATTTAGAACATACTGATGAATGTGTCTGGATTTCATCTAAAAATGACCAGCCAATTCTTATTGGCTCTCACCTAATACTAGTATTGCTCTATTTCAACAATACTTCAATTTCCTTTAAAACAATCTAGATTGTAATTGTAATTGTAATTGTACGTTTATTGTCTTTCAACATTACTGAAATGCAATAGACATTGTCAAAGAAATCTAAAATTATGCTTTTGAATAGTTTAAAATTCTACCTTGTCCTTACTAAAATATTATTTTAAACTTTAAAAAGGATTTAAAATTAGCCAGTTATATAATTTTGTCTTGAATACTTTAAATGGTAATAGCTTTGATTCATTATTTAGCTTATTGTAGAGCTTTAGTCCTATAATACTATACCTGTATGTACTCTTGCTCAATCTACAGAAGGGAACTATTGCTAAAGATTGATTCCGTGTGTTATAATTGTGGACATCACTAAAAATTGTAACTGCAGTAGCGTTTTTCTTTACATTCAGTAGGCAGATAAAAATATACAAGTTGATCACTGTCAGAATTTTTGTTTCTACAAAAAGAGGCTTACAATGTGCTATTTTGTGTGATTTAGTGATTATTGTTAAAGCTTTCTTTTGAAGTAAAAGGATATTTTCTATATGACTACTATTTCCCCAGAGAAGTAAACCGTAACTAATTACGGATTGAAAAAATGCAAAATAGATGATTCGTAGATACTCTAATGATATCATAGCTGATAAGCTTTTGAGTAGAAATATTATTTTAGATAATTATGTGCACATTAATTCAATGTGGGGGATCCATGTTAACTTATTGTCTATAGTTATTCCTAGTATCTTAACTTCAGTATCCATATTTGCATAGTGATTTAAGTTTCCCTTTAGTGTACAAAGAAGGTTTTGAGTTTTACCTTGGTTCAATACCAGACCATTTGCTTTAAACCACTCACAAGCTTGGTTCATGGTGTTATCTACATTTAGCGAGAGAGTATCTAAATCACACCCGATGCTTAAGAAAGTTGTGTCATCTGCAAACATTGTAGTTAATGACTGGCTGATATTATCTGGCAGGTCGTTGATAACTAAAATAAATAAAATTGGGCCCAAAATTGAACCCTGAGGTACCCCTACACTTACTTCTAGTCTATTGGATTGCTCCTTACCAGTGTCTACATACTGAGATCTTCCGAGAAAATAAGACTCGAAGAAATTCAACTGGTGACCACTAACACCATAATAGTTAAGTTTTCTAAAAGAATATTGTGATCTATACAATCAAAAGCTTTGCTCAGATCACAAGCAGTGATCTGGGCAAATTTTCGGTCTTCAAAAGCTTGTAAATTTTTAAAATTAAAGTGTCTACTGCATCAGTTGTGGATCTGTTTTTGAGAAAACCAAATTGAAATTTTGATAAAATTTCGTTCTTGTTTAAAAATTTATATAATTGCCTGTAGACAGCCTGTTCTATAATTTTGCCTATAATTGGTACAAGAGATATAGGACGGTAATTGCTAACCTGTAATTTGTCATTTTTCTTGAATATAGGCACTACTCTTGACACTTTTTGAGATAAGGGAAAAACGCCCTCTTGTAGGCAAGCATTTATGCACATGGTGAGAGGTAGCACTATTTCACTGATCACAGTTTTTAAAATAAAACTTGACAGGCCATAAACATCTTTGCTCTTAGAGCATTTTATTTTATTTACTGCACTCAACACATTTTCTTCAAACACTGGCTCTCACTGCAACTGTTCGTGAGGCTTTTGACAGTTATTCAGTAGCTGGATCGAAGTAACCACTGATTGGGTTGTGGTTGCCTTCATAGACTGCACCGATTCAATGAAGAAATTGTTGTAGACAACCGCTGGAATATTTGCAATTTCCTCTGAAGTAGGTGATGTCTTCTTTCTAATCAGTGCCCATGCAGCTTTATAGCGATTATTGGACGATTCGATGAAATGTATATTTGCTGTTTTCTTGGCATCGTTTACTGCTTTCTTGTAAAAGCGCCTCATTTCTTTGTAGGCTTCTAGAGCCTGATTGGTTTTGGTTGTGTTATAGACTGTCCGGTGACCCATAACTTCATTTTTCAGATTATTGAGCTCTGGTGTGTACCATGAAAAGTTGGGTTTGTTGGACTTTTTCAAAGTGTGGGCTTTATTTTTCATTAATAATAGTGGGCAACAGTCATTGAAAACTTCCAAGAATTTATTGAAGAACTGTTCAAACATGGATTCTGCCTTCATAGTTTGGTCTGACAGAAGTGTTAACCAGTCGGTTTCACTTAGACTGGCTTTGAAATGTTGAAGATTATTTTTGGAGGTATTTCTTATGACCATCTTTAGGTCCGTTACTATAATGATTGTACTCAATTTCCATCTCTAGCCCATCGTGGTCAGCCATGTTGGGTTATACCACCCTATAATCATAAAAAGTTTTCCCAATGTCTGTGAATATGTTGTCGAGGCATGCTTTGTCCCTTGTTGGCTGGTCATTAATAATATGACACTGGAATTGAATGAGCCAGTCCTTTAATTTCTTTACTGTAGGAGAATTATGTGTAACATTAAACTTACTATTTATATCACCTCCTATTACCACACTAGACTTGAAGCGAGCCAAGTAAATTAATAACTGTTCCAATTTGTCCAGAAATATTACTGATTCGCCTGCTGGTGTGTGGTACAAAGATACCACCACTACTTTAGGTTCTTTTAGCAGTATAGCCGCACATTCAAAATGTAACTCGCTACAAAATTGGTCCACCTTAATAGACTCATACCTTATGGAAGTGGAAATGAAAATACCCGTTCCACCTCTGATATGATTTTCCCTGCAGAAAAAAGATGCTTTCGTATACCCTTCTAGATCCATATATTCCTGTTCTTGATCTTTGAGCCAATGTTCACAAACACAAAGCAGGTCATATTTTTTTTGGGTGCCAAACACACTTAAAACATTCAATTTTCCTTGTATTCCTTGTGTATTTAAGAAAAGTAACTTAATGCTTGATTTGGTCCTAGGCCTTGTGATGACTTGAATATCATCTGGAGCTGGGCCTGGGGCTAAGTATTCACTGTCGCACCTATGCTCCCCAAGTTTAAAGGCTTTTCGGGAGAAGTTTTCTTTGATAGAAACTTAGACACAAAAGCGTCAGTAGGCCAGAAATTTGGATTGTAGATTTCTTTCAGAAGGTTCGATGGAATACCAACTTTAAAAGAAGCGTAGTCCTGTGGGAACTTTGAATTTAGTTTTTCAACAATATATGTAGCTTCATATTTACTTGTCCACTATTGAACTATTGAAAAAATGTTTTCCCAGTACAAACGTCTTGGTACGAACAATGCCAAAATGAATTTTCCCGGAGTGTATTCAGTAAAATGCAGTGATTGTGATGGGAATTTATGTCAGGGAAACAGGGAGGGACTTTAAAACTAGAATCCATGATCTAGACCTGGGATTTTAGGCTCTAAAAAAATTAGTTTTAGGCACCTAAAATAGGCTTTTAAAACAAGTAAATAGGCTTTTAAAATAGAAAATAGGCACTTAAAATATGCTTTATAAATGTGTAATTAGGTAGAAAATTGACTTTAAAATACTACAATATACACTTAAACTGTAACGTGGTCTTTTTTTTACTGCAAGAAACGTGGTATACATATTCTTAACAGAAGTAACTGCAAAATTATGCATCGCAAACTATATTCACATAAACAGATGTTCTTTCACTGGTGACTTGACACAGTAGTCCTTCCCCCTTAATCCTCCCCTCCCCCCGCCAGTCAGCATTCCTTTCGCGACAATTGTTTGGAATAATCAAGTTTCTGTGAAAAACCCACCTCTGCTGTTCATTGAGGGATGTCCATTATAAGATATTAAAAATTGCAGAAGTTGAATTTTATTTTAAATGTACAAAATAGGCATTTTAGGCACTAAAATATTAAAATAGGCTCTAAAGGTCCAAATAGGCATTTTAGGGCACTATAAAACTCTATAAATGTAAGTGTTTTATCATGAAATGTCTACATATTTAAAAATTTGCATGTTATTTCATAAGGAACAAAATAGGCATTTGCCTTAAAATCCCAGGTCTAGTGATCAGGTAAGGGATGTAAGTAGTGGTAAATGCTCTACTGGACTCAGCCAACATATGAGAGAAAACAAACTTGACATTGGTGAGGTAAATATTTTAAGAATTGAGGATGATTGCGTAAAAAGAAGGGTATATGAGGCATGGAGTATAATCGGTAGGTGAGGAGTGGTTGGATGTAATGAGGAGATTGAGAAGGTAAAATCCAGTGGTACAAATTCCCCGGCCTCCTGTGGAATGCATAGAGGAAGCAATATTTGATATTCCAGCGGAATGGAAAAAAAGATATTTTAGGAACAATGTTTTTATCGATGGTGGACAAAGAAGTTACCATGACGAAACTCAATCTTTCTTATGAGCAGTATAGAACGATGTGTCACCTGAGGAAGACTCAAGGGTAGAGTTGAAATGTCATGTGTTTTAACTTTTATCCACTGGTTTAGAAATAATTTTAAAAAGTCTTGTAATTGGACTTGACTAACATGGATGAAATCACGGTATATGATTATGCTTTGGAAAATATTGGTATCCCTATCATCATAAATATAAAACGTCAACTAAGCACAGATACACAAACTTCAGTATAAACTTTATGCTATCATTGAGGTGACTACCTTAAACTATAGAACACATTAGTTCAATCAGATTGGTCTACAGTGTATACTCAGACATCACCTGACACGTCTGTAGAAAATCTTACATATTTAGTTAATGACGCCATAAATAAAATAAATTTTTGAAACTACTGTTATCATTGAAATGAAATTTAAAGATTTTTCACCACCTTATACCCTCAAAAATAGTCCTATAGGATAAATAACCTCCAAATTGTCATAAGATATTTTTGGGTTTGCTTTGAAATAACACCAGGTCAGTAAACAGTACTTTACTCGCTGGTCATGCAGCTTCCGCACAAGCATTAAGGAACTGACGATGACAAAAATTGTCAAAATGCATCTTCCAACTAATACATAACTGCAAATACGTCATTTGGGATTGCTGCAAAAATATCGGAGGCCTATGCATTTTATATACAAGCTGGAGTAATCTGATCACACAAATATGGTAACAGTTTTAGAACATAACAGACTAGCTTTATTGGTGCTTGATACAAATATCTCAAAGACTGTGCCAATAGATAAAATAGGAACGTTTTAACTATTGACAATTTTTATACACAAGCTTTATGCTATTCATGTAGTCTGTTTTTATATTTCTTATATATTTTAATTAACATGGTGAAGTGTGTTGACTAAATCCATGTTATATGGCCAAAAAACTGTGACATATCTATTATTAGATTTATCAACGAATATAATGAACAAGTGTATCAGGCTTTTGTAAATATTTTTTATTCTTTTAATGTAACATGTTAACATTAGACCTATAGCCTTTGCACAGGATATTATAACTAAATTCTTATATAAAACTTGATATTTTAATAATTAAATTAAACATATATAAAACTATGATACGCCCTATAGTAACGTATGGAAGCGAGACCTGGACCATTACAAAATCAGAAGAGCAACTAGTTAATATTTGGGAGAAGAAGGTCCTATGAAGGATATTTGGGCCAGTATATGACAAAGGCATGTGGAGAATCAGAACGAATAGGGAATTATATAACCTTTATGATGATGTAAACCTAGTAACGGCAATCCAAATTCAAAGACTGAAATGGCTGGGACACGTCCAGAGGATGGCAAACGAGAGAGACCCCAAGAAAGCTCTTAATGGAAAACCGGAAGGAAGGAGAGATCAAAGAAGACCATGTATGAGATGGTTGGATGGAGTGGAGGATGATTTAAGGAAAATGGGTGTGAAGAGATGGAGAACGAAAGCAGAGGATAGGAAGGTGTGGAAGGACATTTGTAAGGCGGCCAGGGCTCTTCAAGGGCTGTAGTGCCACAGTGGATGGATGGATGGATGATATTTTAATGTAATTTCACAGCAATCTCAAAAACATGTTATGGAAATTTGGAGGTTATTTATCCTTATAAGATATAGGACTATTTTTGAGGGTATAAGGTGGTGAAAAAATCTTTAAATTTCATTTCATTGATAATCACCTTCAAAAGGAAAATGAAATTTATTAATACTGTTATCAAATCAAAATATCCAGCTTGGTTTTCGAAGGAGCTTAACCATTTTTATTGACTGTTCAGAAAGCACACCTCTGTTTACTGCTATCATATCTTCTCGAGTTATCCATAGATTAGTCAAAATTACTATTAACACTGATAGACAACAGTGGTACAAATAATTGACAATGAGCTAAGGAAAAATGCTACTAAATTTTGGAGCTAGGCCTGTGTCTCAAAATTAAGAAATAAAAGTGACCCCTACCTTCAACTAAAAGTATTATTCTATTATCCTATGTTGAATATTGAGTATTTTTGCAGAGCATTTTGAGTCTATGAATAAACCTATTCCTACAGTACCTCCACCTCAACTTAAACTTGCACTTCAGACTGTTTATAATTATGTTCCATCTGTTTTAAACTCAGATGTCTTGTCATCAATTTTAAAACTTAAAACCATCCAAGACTAGCGGGCCAGATCAAAGTCAAGTTTTATTGTGAAGGGGTGTACTCCCCATATTATCACCAGTCCTTACATACATTTATAATCTGTCACTTAGAACAGAAACTTTCCCATCCCTGTGAAAAAAACTCTGCAATTAGGCAAGTTCATAAGAAGGGGAAAAGTAAGGAAGTAATGAATTTTCGACCTATATCCCTACTGAATTCTTTTAGTAATATTTTTTAATCAGTTATCCATAAACATGTCTCATTTTTCTACAAAAGTAAACTACATGACTTCCAACACTGTTTCAATAAGAATAAATCAACCACAACTAATATTGTAACTCTTCTTAATGACATAGCAAAAGAAAATTACACCCAGTTCCAATCAGACGCTATATTTTTTATTCAAGTCCAGCATTTGATGTTGTAAATCATGTTTTGCTAGTAGAGAAATTGGCCAATTTAGGATTACATGACAAATATGTAAACCGGTTTACAAGCTACGTACAAAATAGGACTGCTTGTATTCGAATATCTAACTGCCATTCTAAGACCTTCCATGTACCACAACGGGTTCCTCAGGGGTCAGTAATCAGCCCTTTCTTGTTCCTTGTCTTCCTTAATGATATATCTAATATATTAACATGTAATAGGTTATCATATGCTGATGACTTATGCATATGTAATAAAATATCGAGTGTTTCAGATTGTAAATTATTGCAAAGCAATAGTGACCTGATAAATCAATGGGCCTCTTCAAATAGAATGATAATCAATTCCAGTAAGACCTAGTGTCAGTTTTACTAGGAAAACTAATCCTATTATACATAATTTTCATCTTGACCAAGATACCATCGCACGTTCAGACATTATCAGATATTTGGGCGTTTATTTAAATTCGAAACTATACTTCCATGTCCACATTGAACATATATTCACCCAAGAAATAAAAACTCTGGGATTAATCCATTTTATTTCTGCTAATCTAAAAGGTTTGGAATCAAGAATTACTCTTTATAAATCTTTGGCACTTAGTGCCTTAGAGTATTCGAGTGTAGCTTGGAACAGTATAACCAGTTCTGACAGCAGTAAATTAGAACGTATACAAATCAAATTTGTTTCACTAATACATAGAAAGTTCTTCCAAAATCAAGAATTGCAGTACCGGTAACTCCTTGATCTTCTACACCTTGAAACATTGCAAGATAGATGCACTTCGTTTGATGCTGATTTTATAGTAAATGTCTTTAGAGGTAATATAGATTATAAATCAGTTTTAGAGAACTCAGGCCTACCGGTTCCATATTCTAGACATTATTTCTGGTTAAACAGCCATATACCCTACCAGTTTTTCAATGTGGAAAAGCCGCTAACCAAATATTTCTTAATGCTAATATTTTTTTAATAACCTGGTTTTCGTCAACACAGACAAATTACACACTACCATATGTCTGCAATAAATTAACAGTGTCATTTCACCTCTGCAATGTGCTGACTAGACAATGTAGTAGCTGATTAAGGAGACTTTCATAGCTGACTTGAGATACTTATAAGTCAGATCTGTTATGTAATGTATTCTGTAATTCCTGTTTGCATAAAATGTTGTTATTTGTTTGTTTATTATCCCTGTTTCATCAATCATCATAATATCATATCTTAAGATGCCTGTTATTTAAAATTTGTAAAAATTGTCTGTAGCATCTATAAATAAACAAATGAAATTATTATTATTATTATTATTATTATTTAAATTTTTTTCTTAATTTAAGTGACCATATTCATCATGCTCCATTACAAACTAGTGATACAACATGTTATTCTGTTGCTACATCTATAACTAGTTATCTACATCCTTAACCCTATAAATTTACATAATAATTACATAAGTGTTAACTGTCTACAACTGTTTGAAATCTATAGAATGGAAACATTTTCTAAATTCTTTTAGATATAGATCAAATAATTGCTTTTGTGTCACTGGCCATTGTCCTTTTCTCACTTCTATATTGTTTCTAAGAGTAACCATTTCACATTTTAACTTTTGGCAAGAATATATTATATTTTCCACTGTTGGTGTCTGGTTACATCAGGAAAGAGGATTGTCCATTTTTCCAACTCTGTTTAGGTAGGATTTGGTCTTGCCATGCCCTGTCAGAATTACAGTCAGTTCAGGTGTAATTTGTAGATTTTGTTTCATCCTTTGTCGCATCGATGGAATGAAGGTCCTGCATCATGCAGTTCCTTTAGTACTGTTTGACCACTCCTCCTACCACTTTTGAATCCCTTGGTCCTGTACTTCATTAATGATCAAACTCTTAGGTTTCTCATCAAATATAACTTCTAAATAATAATAATTATAGTAATTATTATTATTATTGTGATTATTGTTATTGTTGTTATTATTATTATTATTATTTTGTTAGGTTACTAATTTGTTTGCAGTATCTATGTACAATTTGTCAAGGTAATTGTAACTATTGTAACTGTTGTTATAGTGTGTGGCCTTTAATGTGTTGTTTATATTATTTTATGATTATATCTATCAGTTTTAAAATTTAAAATTTGGTCAGCCATTCTCATATGTGGGTTTCTACGCAAGGTGTTCCAAGAGGTTATGTAGGCTCTAGCTTGCATACCAACACTTTTGTCTCAAGGCTGGGCAACAGCATGCAGTCAGACTGGCTGAGGCTGTGGCTACTTGAACATTCCCATGAATTCCACCAGATTTACCAATTTGAAAAACTGACAAGGGAGTAGGTCTTCTACATAGAGAGATAATGTGTCCATTGTGTGGACATTACTTTTTTCTGACTTCTACAGGTAGGTTTTATACTTATATCGTATAGAGGGATCATATGCCTACTAGATTCATGAATTCTAGGTAAGTGGCAGTTAAATTAAGAAAAGCGATATTGGTGTTAGTGATTTGTAGAGCTAGGTTAGTGGCAGTTAGGTTAGGAACAATGATATTAGTGTTGACCACCACAAATTCCCTTCAGGTTTACAATCCTGGTTTTTGCGTCACATAACCCAATGACTCCCTCCCTCGCAACTGAGCATACAATTCTTGTGAATAGAGATCATTTCGTAGCACCATTTTAGGTTAATTTTGTGTGTGAACTTCTTAGTGATTTTACTTACATTTACAATGTTCCTACAAGAAAAATGTGCTATACTGTATATGGATTCTACAGGCTTTAAAGAACAAGATAACATGAAATTTGACAGTTTCTTGTAAAAAAATACAATGACTTAGATATGAGCTAAAAACGTTTGTTTACAGTATTGTTGGACTTATAGTGTAGGGAGACCTAATGAACTATGAACCGACTGCATGGTGTATTCTCTAAATTGTATTCACTTACCTGGAGCCATCAACTTTTATCTGTAGGGTAAATCAAAACAAGAGAAACCCATACACCCTGGAAGAAAATATCTGCCAGGAAATTTCCAGCACTTTGCAACATGAACTACTGTGAGTGATAGATGGTTTCTTAGAGAGGTGCCAAAAATGTATGGACAATGACGATGACCAGTTTCAGCACCTTTCATAACATTGGTAAGTAAAGCCTATAGACATAGTGAAGGAATTTTTTGTATGGTTGCATCAGCTGAAGACAGCAGCACGTGCTGCCATCGCAAACTGGAAAAACACTGTGCAGCCAGTTCATAGTTCAATGGGTCTCCTGTATGTAGGCTATTATAGTAAGATACTCTCTATTAGATGAACAGAATTATTTTATAATTTATTTTGTATTGTTCTTAAATATTAAAAGCTTAAAGACAATTACATACATTTGTTAGTTTCAAAGACGTTTACATAAATATAGTAAATCCTCTATATAAAAACCAAAGTCTATATAAAAACTGAACGGTTCTTTCAGAGAGGTGGTCTCTTAGCAGGGAGAACACATTTATTTTGCCTATTTTGCATTTTTAGTGCCTATCAATCTGCCCTTTAGTTTTAGGTCTTTGAGAACAAATTGCAGATAATGTATTGTCGATGTTTTTATGCATTGTGCGATGGAATTTGTTGCAGGATACAAGGGGTAAGGATTCCAAAGGACTTCCAAAAATCTATTTCATTACTCCAACTTACCCGAGGAGAGAACAGGCAGCTGAGCTAACAAGACTAGGGCAAACTCTTATGCACGTGCCAGACCTGCATTGGATTGTTGCTGATGACAATAGATCATGTAACGCCATGGTATCAAAGCTTTTAAAAAAGTTCGGTAAGCTCTAGTTGTCGGTTGTTTTCATTTACTCAAGGAACAATAACGTTAACATACCGGTACTTATGAACCCACATACTTCACTAGACATGAGAGAGGTAATGAAAATGTTTCTCACCTAATGAGATGGATTTAACCCTATGCGAGTCAATATTTTTTGCACAAAGTTAATTTAAAAATAAAGTGAGAATATATTGCTAAAATTATATTTCACTCGTGAAATAATGTTGAAATTCAAGATAATCTTCAGGATCATTTTATGGACTTTTATAGACAATTATATTTATGTCTTGGAGCAAGAGTGGCTTAAATAAAATGTTTCGTATGATTGACTATCCTAAATGTTGATGCTGGAAATAAATTTTATGAGGTCTATTGTTTATTGTCGGTCCTGGATTATGTGTTATTTGAAGCTGTCGCACTCGTGCCTCTGCTCCCACTCTTATAGCATCACCACTGTCATCTGACACACTCTTGATCTCAAGTTCCTCATTTACGTTTTCTTCACTATCACTCTCACTAAACTGAAAATCTTTTCAGTTCATCATCACACCTCAAGATAGAATCTTGTCTTCCTGCCTTTCCTGCTCACTTTCTTGGAAATTGAGGGGGAGGCATGCTTCAATGTAACGTGCGCAAATCATATATTCATTCCAGCTTAGACTCATCTGAATATTACTCTAACAAGCAGGGTTGTTCACTAGTGACATCTAGAGGCTCCTTGTCAAGCTCTATAAAAAAATAATTGCGCTAAATATGAAACTAATGAATTAGGCTTCTGGCTGGCCACTCCTGACATATCTGGTTTCTGGGCGGGAGAGGTCAAGTTCTTGAAACTTATGTTCGGAGTTAAAACACTTCCTTGTGAAGTAAGTGTGTTCACGTATGTTTATTGACAATTATCAGTAGGGCTCGAATGTGTATGACATAAAAAAGTGAAAAATATGACTGCAATATGGCCTTAAAAATGACTAAATATGACCCAAAAATCCTAAATATTATCTAATAAAAGAATGTATTTTCTTAAAACACATTTTCTAATTTAAAACATTTAATAACACCAAATGTTACATCACAAGAATTCAATCAGAAATGTGCAAATGTGAACCGAAAATATTCTTGAAACATGTCTATTGGAAGTTGTTAACAACAAGGAGGAAGAGATAATTGTGTTATTACTTGTTATTGTCCCTTCACATTTCATTTGTGACTTTTTTTCGGAAAAAAATTAAGTCAACAGTTTGGTGCACAAACTACATAATTAGCGAATCTATAACTGAAATATGACGTTAAATTACAAATATGACCAAGATCAAGAAAATGACCAAAATATGACTTTATATGCGAAAAATAAAAATGGTCCTGCTAGGATAACAAATGTGCAATTCATGTTTACTTTATGTGTGTGGCGAGAATTGAGGTCAGGATAAAAATGTGACATGTCATAAACATCTAAACCCTAATTATCAGTATTCAAAATAATATAATTATAGGCCTTATTTATTTCACTACACTTTGTGTTTCCCACTCACTAGTTATATATAACAATACTGTACACTGGTTTAGTGCGTAGTATGCTGGTGTCCTTTTCTCCCTACAATATATACAGAGTGTTCCATGGTGTTAGCCCCTACCTGTTGTGCCTGGTGAAAGTTGATGTTTCCGTGTCGCCGTCTGCCAAACTGGTACCAGTAGTATTGGTCATGAGGTGATGCTTCAGTCTGGTTCACTACGTTATTCTGTGTAGCTGTTTCGAAGTTGAGGTAATGAATGTTAACACATAAATAATATTACAGCAAATAATTTTTATAACAGATGTATTTCACATAAGGGGATTGTGGAAAAGTGCATATAAGTTTGGAGGATAATATCCTGGTATTCCATCCCTGGACAGAAGCACTGTACGTAGACTTGTATATAAGTTTAAAGAAACATGTTTTTTGTCAAATAGAATACATTCATGTGTGCTTACTGAGACGAATTATGAAATAGGAGAGAGATTAAAACAGCATCAGAATCAAATTAGGCAGACTTCACGGAAGAAGATTACACTGTCATATTTAAATGTGAACCAACACTGAATATCCTGTTTACAGAATAACACCAACATTAGTAGAGTTTGTATCGGTAAATGTTGTGTAACAAGATAAAATACCTTTATTTTTAAATCAGCATTAGATGCATGCATGCATATTTACATCCGAATCCAAGCTTGTATATAAATTTTAACCTTTTATGAGTGGCATACAGCTATAACTAGGTGTGAGATTTTGAATATCATGCACTTAATTTTGAATTTCTCACGCTTTATGTCGCTATCTTGTGGATAAAATATGTTACTTGGCTTCTCTAAATTCAAAATCTCACAACTGGTTATATCTGTATTCCAGCTGCAGAGGGTTAGAAAGGGAAGAAGAGCCTTGCATGGATAATCTGCAAATCGTACAATCTGCTCATGGATAATCAGGAGTTTGCTGTAATTGTGTTGTTCGAGTTTTAAATATTTAAAATACATACTGTGGAAACTATTCAATCCTTAGAACCACTGAGCTATTTTTGCATTTCTTTGTAATGCGATTTCAATCTCTGATGATTAATATTCTTTTCTGTAAAGGAATTCCATTCACACATATTGCAAGCCCTATGCCAGAAGTGTATCGGAAATCTAATGTTGTCCCAAGAGGTGTGGCTAATAGGAGAGCAGCACTAAACTGGATACGGCGATATGCAGAGAGTGGAGTCATATATTTTGGAGATGATGATAACACATTTGATTTGAAACTGTTTGAAGAAATCCGTGATACTCAGAAGGTGTCTATGTTTCCAGTTGGACTGATAGGAGATTATGCTGTTAGCTCACCTGTGCTGAAAGGGGTAAGTGTGACTAATTTTAAATTGTCGGTATAACCATAATATATTCAAAATATATATTACTTTTATGAACAGAATGTGTTTAGGATATACACTTTTACTTATAGATAGAAGCCTGATACTTTGGTAAAATAAAGTGGATAGATAGAAGCCTGATATTTTGGTAAAATAAAGTGGCTCGTTTTAGTGTTAACTTATTTTTATTGCAGTGGATATTTTGCAAAATAGACTAAGTTATTTTATACTACATTTGATATTTTTTATGTTTACTCCTTATTTACATTTATAGTCGAATATGACAGTTAGAAATATAGAACTGGCAATTGAATATAAATATATTGTTGCTAGTTCTATTTTTCCTTTTAAAACCCGCTTGATATAAATAGAGATTATTTGCATTCTTCTAACCAAAGCTTCAACCTTTTTGTTAAAATACCTGTGTACATTTTTTTAAAGTTGGTAACAGAGAAATCTCCCTATAATTATTAGAGTTGTTTTTTAATCCCTTACCTTTATAAATTGTTGTTAATATAGCTGTGTTCCAGCTATTAGGGATCGTAACTTTGTTTTTTATTCCATTGCAATCTTTGTTAATAGTCCAACTATCTCTCACTCTTACTTACTTTTTCCAACTTAAAATTCACTATTGTGTTGTTTTAGTTACTCCTTTTCAATTATATATCATGAATCTCCTTTGTATTCAGAACACTGGTTTAACAAGGATGTTAAACAATCCAGCATACATCTTAAGAACATGTTTTTTCTTTCAAAGTTTTTCCAGAATTTAATTATTTTTATAGCCTATATGGAACAATTTATTGCATCTGCATGGAATGCTCATTAGTAAAACTAAAAGTAAATTCTTCATCATTATTTTGGATAATTCAGTAAACTGAGGTTGAATGGGTTCAAAAAATTATCAACCACAAATAAACCACCTCTGTCTACGTAATAAATAACGCACCACACCTTAATGTTATCTTGGAATGAACCAGGCGCGGTTCTACCTATAGGTCACAGGGTCACGTGCCCCCCCCCCATCCCCATCTATTTTGAATATAAACTGTACTGCATTTATAGCAACGAATAAAATAACTTAACATCTATTTCAAACTTCGCGCGTTTGCTTTCCTGGTAAAGTTCGGCAACATAGCATGGGTCAAATTTCCGTCGTGCCCGGCTATCTCTCATCCCTTTAACATTTCCCCTTTCTAAAGCTGACGGAATGCAGGGAGGGGTTGTGGCTTGTTTAAGTTGTACAGGGTCACAGTAATTTTGCGACTTCACACAAATCAGCGCTGTCTGCACTCTTGAAGTCCTCCGCCAGATGGAGTGGTATGCATTATTATTACTCTGTAGTTGAGAACATATTTACGTGTCGAGAGAGACAGAATACTGTATAGCCAACTCTCTTACTCCCCCCAGGGTATCAGAATACAATAACATCTTACCCGTAAAACCTGTCCAGTTGAGAAAGGGCTAGTGCAAAAAAGCTGTTTTCCTACCCTCTTCCGCAACTCAAATAAGCTAAAGCCGGAAGTTTTTTCTTGTTGAGTGTTAGTGCGTGCTTCTGATTTTTCCTTAGTTAGTAAAGCATTTTTTACATAGTGATAGTTAAATGAATGAGATAAGATACAAAATAAAATTCTAAATTTCGAGGACCGGTTATTAGGCAAATAATTAGACCGGCCTAGACCAGAGCTAATAAAGACAAAAACAGAGTGTACAAGAGGAATTTCAATAAAATGTATATGAAAAGTGCGAGTGGATGTGCGGGTGTCTGACAACTAATGCACTATTTTGTTTTCCGTGTATTCTATTCGGTGGAGAAGATGCATGGACTAAAACTGGTAAATATTTACCCGATAGATGTAAGCACAGTTTGTCAAAACGCCATTTAGACAATGAAATGAGTCTCGCTGTCTTAGGGAAGGCTGATATCAGGGTGCAACTTGATGATGGGTATAGAACATGTGTCCGTAAGCATAATGATGTTGTTGACAAAAACATATATATTTTGTCACACATTCTTGATGCCATTAAATTTTGCGGGGAATTTGAATTGGCCTTGCGTGGGCATAATGAGATAGAGAGTTCTGATAACCCAAATGTTTTCAAAAGTGTCATTAACTACACCGCGACACTTGACAATGTCCTGAAGAAGAGTATTGTTATACAAAAAATGAAACAGAAAGGTAAGTTTTAGCTTAAGTGCGAGTTCTGTTTTCCTCTAACATCTATGGCTTATATTTGTATGTGACCCACCCCTATGGAACCTCACGAGCCGCCACTGGAATGAACACCAAACTCCAAGAGCCAAAAGTAAGATAAAGAGAAATGATAAAATGGCTCTCCTTCCATGCCATACCATTTACTGAAGACTTACAATTATACAAGTTAATCTAAATTCACAAGCTTCCTTCACAAAAGTGCATTGTTGTTCACATTCTCATCACATCACCTTCCTCTCTGATTTGAAACCAGTTGACGGCACAAATAAAGCAATGGGTTGAATATTTATCACTCCTGAGTTCACCTTTGTTACCATCATGATTGTGTTGTAAGTGATATGTTTTGAAATACTAGGATCCATTTGTTAAGCGTTGGTGAAACATTTTCTCATATAATATTATAAAGTATAATGGGGCCGATATAATGGGTTTTGTTTGTTAATATTGTGTACTCTGCAAGATAAACCTATTTCAGAAATATAATGCAGCTGCTTGTTCTTATAAGAATATTCAATTGGCCTTGTAACAGAATGCAATTATATATCTTTCTATCTTACTATGTTTCAATGAATATTGAATTTGTAGTCATATAGAATATAGACCTATCTTAATAAATAGTTTAAGTGATTAATATTGGGATGGAAGTCCCGTCTCAAAGGTAAAATAGAAATATTTGATTCTGTTTATTGCTAATGTCAGTAGAGTAGTTAGTGTTTTTAGCTTAGCATAAACAACAGCTCATAGGTGAATTTTGAATTTCGTGTTTGACGTGAGGTTTAGGAAATCCTTAGGGCATGCCGACAATTCTTCCCGAAACATGAGTTCCAGATAGCTTAACTGGAAGATGTCTTATATTGTTGTTTATTGAGGATAAACAGTAGTTTGCACTCTCAAATCCATGCAGGTGGCAGACTCTGGTGTCAAGTCAATCTAATAACAATAGTAATATAATACAAAATTTTGGCGTTTCTTTGATTCTCATTTCTGACTGAGACATATCAACACTTTAACGCCAAATTTTTCCTTCTTGCATTAAACAAACAACACTTTAAAGACAGCACCGCTAGCGATGAAAAAAAAGTTAATACACTCAATGTAAATACATGAAAATGACTAAATAAGGAAGCAAATGACACGAAAATGACAAAATAATAACCTAAAATTGAAATAAATGCCTTAAAAATATAAAATTGCATAAAATGACAAAAAATGACCTAATAAAAATGCATTTCTATAATATAGAGGCCATGATTAGGATTTATCCACAAGTTGGCAATGTCTATGCAGCATCAATAAAAAGATGACATGTGATTAGAATCCGGGCCCTGGTTATTATATAAGGTATAAAAATAACCTGTGCTCATCGTCTCACCACTTATTTACTACCAGTAAAATTCATATGGTTTTTGGTGTACAGTTTTATAATAGTTTAACTGTTAGTGTCAATATCTTAACTTGTTTACCATTTAGAAAACATGTTAAAAATACTCTAATACAAATATGCCCCTGCAGTTTGGAGGATGCATACATAGGCCTTTTAAACACACACAAATTGTAAGCAGTATACTTAATTTTAATTTGTTTATATTAGTATTTATGTTAGTATTAGATAAAACCTTGAAACTGACCATGCAATTATGTGATTTTGACAAAAAAGTTTATTATTATTATTATATTATGCTTGTTATCTCCCACCCTATTTTCTTTCACATCACTTCTGTTTTAATGTATAGACTAATAATTTATGTTAATCATTATTATTGAATTTCTTTGAAGACAGTGCTCAGATTAAGACTGTATACGTATATTGTAAACCTGTAAGTGTATCATATCTCTAACCCTAATATACCTTCGGGTGAAATAGGGTTTATTTCAATTTGGATATTCAATAAATAAATAAAATATTATTATTATTATCATCATCATCTTTGCCATCATTATCATTGTTGTCGTAATCATCATCATTGTTGTCGTAATCATCATCATAATCATAATCATAATTAATATTATCATCATCCTTGCTTCTCTTCACCACATGCCTGTGTTTGATGACATGGGAGAGATTCATGATAAGATAAGCTGGTTTATTGTCACATATGCTTACATATTTTAACAGGTGTACAAAGAAGGTATGATATGTCAAGAAGTTATTTACAAGGATATAAGCTAAAACAGTAGGGACTGTAGTTCTATATATCTAAAGTTACTAGTTAAATATTGCCCCACATATATTCTGCAACTGAATAGAAGGCCTTCTCTAGGAGTAAGTTCTTTGCTGTTTTATTCATCATCATCATCATCAGGATCTAAAGGCAATGCCTTGTTGTAGTAGCCATGTCTTCCTCTTCATCGCTGTTCTCTTTAAATTTTCATTTGACAGCACGTCTATATCCTTTATCGTGTTTTTAATAAATGAATTTCTAGGACGTCCTCTTGATTTCTTCCCCAGTATTTTCCCTTCAAAAATGTTAATGAGTTGATCATTGTGCCGAAAGGTATGACCCACTAACTTTGCTCTTCTACTCTTAATTGAATTCAGAAGGGATCTCTCTTCCATCACTTCATTAAGCACTTCTTCATTTGTTTTTCCTATCCACACAACTCGTCTTTGTTAGTCTTCTCCATATCCACAATTCTGCTGCTTCTATTTTCTTGGCTTCTGCTTTTCCGATTGTCCATGTTTCGCATCCATAAGTTAATACACAACTTACAAATGTTTTGGCAAATTTTATCCTTACTTCCATGCTTAAATGGTTATTTGTGAGGAGATTCTTTTTGTTCTGAAATGCTTGTTTAGCCAGGTTTATTCTTCTCTTAATTTCTGTGTCACATTTGTTAAACTTATTGATAATGCTACCCAAGTAACACAAATTTTCGACCTGCTCTAGGGCTGTACCGTCAAGCTGTATGTTTTATTTTAAACTGTTTTATTAAATAATTTTAAATCTCTAATAAACCTGACATTCTTTTATAGTAAGTGTAAAAATGAAGGGAGATTGGTGTAATTAAATAATGTTTACTTTACAGGGAAAAGTAGTGGGTTTCTTTGATTCCTGGCCATCAAAACGTAAATTTCCTGTTGACATGGCTGGGTTTGCAGTAAGTGTACAGTATTTAAAAAGTAATCCAAATGCAACAATGCCATATAAAGCTGGATACGAAGAAGACCAGTTTCTCAGAAGTCTTGGCTTGAAACTCGAAGACATAGAGCCAAAGGCAGATTCATGTACACAGGTAAATTTAGATCCCAAGTCAGTTTTACAATTTTGATTATGTTACAAAACTATTTTTTATATATTATGTTATAGTGAGACTACAAATACACAGCTTTCTGGTGTAAGGGCTACCAGATCAACAGTTTTACCTCATACAGCTTAAATGTTAAACAGCATTCAGATTGTACCTGTTAAATTAAATAAAGAAATACAGCCACAATTTAAAACCAAGACGTCATTCTGGCAGATATCACTAACTCCCAAAATGTCCATTTGAATTATATATACACCACTAGATTGATGAAGGGGGGCTTTATAGGCAGGTAGAACTCACTAATTAACATCCTGACCTGTTGCCATATAACTAATACCTCTTTTTCACTGAGTCCATATGTACAATATCTCTGAAGGAAGTTTAATTTTTTTTAGAACCTTTAGATCTAAGGGTCCGCCGCCTTGGGTGAGTTGGTAGCGTGACTACCTTTCACCCTGGCGGCCCGGGTTCGATTCCCGGCCGGGTCGGAGATTTTTCAGTGGTGGAAAATTTCCTTCCTGGGTTCAGGACTGGGTGTTGTGTTGTGTCCTTTCATTCCCATCCCGCGAGAGGCAATGGCAAATCTCCGCGGTATCATCCTTGCCTGAATCACCTCGGATGAGTCGTGGTCATCACCCCAAGGCTTCGTCCCGGGTCTGGACCTGCCTTCGGGCAGAACACTCATAAAAAAATAAATAGATCTAAGGGTTATTTTTTTCATTGGACAGGAAAGGTTAAACTGATAATTAAATAAAACTTTGTAGGTTCTCCCGACGAATACATTGTAAAAACTGCTCTCGGGTTTCCAGTCGGGTAGTTATAGATGTGTACTCTAAGCTTTCGGCGACTGTCTGCGTCGTCATCTTCGGAGAAGTGAGGTCCAGAGGTACTCAACACAGCGGTACTGTCTTCTACCCCGGGATTATGGGACCGTCTCATCAAAGAAGCCTTTCACATCAGACTGAACCCAAATAACATCAATAGAGACGGAGGGTTCCAATTGGCCGCTTCCTGGCAACCTGCTATTTCTCTGCTCCAATCACGGAAGGAGAGATCGTTTACTTCCACCGACCAATCAGGATCCACCACTGCATCTGACTAGTCCTGCCATGGGTATATATACAACACCACAACCTCTGGACCTCACTTCTCCGAAGATGACGACGCAGACAGTCGCCGAAAGCTTAGAGTACACATCTATAACTACCCGACTGGAAACCCGAGAGCAGTTTTTACAATGATAATTAAATGTTTTTAAAAATGAAGACTATTTTTCATTGGAGCAAGATACACTATATACTTGTGACCAATCTTCTTGATGTATCCTGCATGTTAGGTTCTGTTTTCGCTTGTGTCCTTGAGAAGTGCAACTTGGTTTGAGTTGGGTTAGTTTGGCAATTTAGAAAATTGATTGTTTGCGCAGTATGGTCTGAAACGTTTAAGTCTGTGTTTATTGATCTAAACATACTTTCGTTTATGTTCACTGTAATATGGTCAATTACTGAATGCAAGTATGAAATGAAGAGTGAGCAAAGGTCGGATGCAATAAGTTCAGGGTTGCCAAATGTAGTTAAGAATAAATCTAGATTTAGTAAAAACTGCCAACTTCAAATATTAATGAAAGATGGAACGTGCACAGTGTGCAAAGAATTTTCCAATATTAGTTCATATAGGAACAATCGACTAATATTACTATCGATGTTTATGGCTTACAGGATGAAGATAACAGTGAATACAGAATGCATAAAGTTATATACCAAATGGAGCGATGAAATCATCAACTATTACAAAAAAGGAGGCTATTTTGGATTACTAAAAATGTGTTCTCAGTCTGAGGACAGGGACGTACTGTTGACCAATGAGAAGAATGCTGAAAGAAGGAATGCAGTTGGGAAGACACTCACCCCATGTTATCCCCCAGAGTTGAATCCTCTGATGTAGACTCTTTACTAACTTACCTTTCACCAGTTGCTGAGCGGATGTGCAAGTTCCTCTTTGCCAGTGGAATTGCTGCAATCATTTCCATCACTGAAATCTATCCCTCCTGCTGTGATGATAAAATCATCTAATATATTTTCCATCAATCTGTCCTCCCAATATTTAGCCTCCAGTTTAGTAGCGTGGCTACTGTAACCCCCAATCAGATTTCAAAATGGACTGCACTGCGATTTCTATTATTTGCTGTAATCTTGTCAGAGAGATGTCATCTGTAGTGTTATGATCCCTGACATAGTTTCATTTGAGCCCATGCCAGCTCAATTGCATTCAGTTTACATATGTAGGGAGGTAATCAGAGTGGGGTGTGGCCATGCATGTGAATTAACCTATCGATGCGATATGTCTTTTCTCGGGCCTTAAAGCATTCAACCAAATCATAAAGTTGGAATTTTCTCATAATGGAAGAGAAAGGAATATTTTTTCTTTCATGCCATTCATTATTACTTGATTCTTAGCATACTTTAATGGGGCTTATTCTCTTGCACACTAATGTGAGCTTAGTTACACTGTGTGAGGTTATGTTAGGATCATCCCTTTCTCAAAATTGGTACCACACATTTAGTCATGGTAATTGCCACTGCCTAGCCCTGCTGTGAATATCTCCGACTCTTCAGGTGTGAAACCATCTTTTCATGCAGCGTTCGCTACAATTAGGCAATTCAATGCATTGGTGTTGGTTGTTATGCCATAGACATCATCGCTCTGACAGTATTTTCCAAAAGTCAGATTGTTGTCAACCCAGGATTCATCAATATAAATGATGGCTCTTCTTTCATCTCTAAAGTGCTTTATGCATCTAAGATACTTTGAACACCAGTTGTTTATGTCTGGATGCTCAATTAGTATCTTCCTCTTACTGCCACACCTTTTCGTTTTGAAATCCATGGTATGTAAAAGATTCTTTAATGTATCTTCTTCCCATGGAAAATTCATTTTTTTGTCTAACTGCAATAAGAAGTTTGGGAGCTGTTGGAACAATCTGCATTTGTTAATAACACTCAAAGTATAGCACTGGATTTGCCGGTCTGAAAGACGAGCAATGAAGTGATGTGTTTATGTAGGTCTCCTCCTTAGAGAGATGGTGTTTCCATATTACCGTTTCTCTGCTTAACCCCTTGGAACACCTTGCGGAGAAACCCAGATATGGGGTATAGTAAACCCCTTCATTTCTAATTTTCCTTCTTGCAGATCAATTATAATTTAATTTTCGCTTTGAAAATTTACTTATATTTTTATTTCAATTTATGTTATTACATATGTATATACTTATTTCCTAGGTTTGAAATGCATTTGATCCAAATAATTGAAGGTTTTTTATAAGCCATTGGTGGTTTTTCCATAGATCCTGTAAATTTTCACATACAAGACGACATATTTGATTTCACTTGATAGCAGAAGTTTTGTGTCTCCTCAGGATAAATGAAGTTGTGAAAACTGCTAAGATTATGCTCTACACCTTTTGGAATTATAGATTTTTCTTACTACAATTGTTTATACAAGTAATTGTAGCATTGTAACTGCAATATGCAGGAATCTGACAATGGGATGTACTTGCTGCTCCATCATTTTCATCAACAATAGGTTAAATAGTGTGGCTTTATGTGCTTGCATTGGTATCCTGGCAAGATAGTATAGCTTATAGACCAGTTTTATACATTATGTGGGGTTTGAAACTTCCAGTAACTGCACCAAAGAGAAAAACGCCGTTCCATAAATTAAAAATATGTATAATAAGTTAAGTGGAATAAAATTGACATTGAAAATACCTGGAAATGACTAGATTACAATCCAGCAAAAACATAATACTTTATGCTAAGTAGTTTTAATTGTAATTATAATTTGCAGATAAAGCTTCTTTTACTAAAGAAAAGGAAATTTTTGCATAAGCTATGTTTTATTTCTCAAATGTAGCAAAACCCCCATTTCAGTAAGAGGAGATGGCATTCACTGGTTTCATTAGCTTGTGATGGCCATTGTTGCCATATTAATGACTATGAGGCTAGATCTGATGTTTTTAAAATATCTGTCACTAACAAATAATCAGAACATTTACAATGTTGAAAAAGAGTCCTTAATAATTTAGAAATATATTTATTGGAATAAATAAATTTCTGTCAATCAATAGTACAAGATATTCGTGAAGTTCGACTTCCTGCATCCTCATTGAGGAAGTTACTTAAAAATTCCACTGTCTCCCGACTCGTCACTCATTTAAAATTATATCATCTAATAAGATAGTGGACATTATAATTATCTACATAGCCTAAATAATAAATTACTCTCATATATTTATATTCTATAACTGAAAAATTAATGTTTTGCTTAAGCTTGGTGCATTATTGAGTGTATAGATAAAATTCCTGCATTTCACATAATATGTTGTAAGGGAGGGGGTTTTGCTTTTTTCAAATTGAGGTATAAGAGGGAAAGTCTTGGGATAACATACCACCTCTGGATTTTCCCTCTTCCTTCAGTGACACAATTAAGGTAAAGAATTCTATATAAATCGTAATTCTACTCAGGTCTTATAAAACAGATATAAACTATAGCCCTAAAGCTTTATTAAAATTTGTGCCTTTTCTTATATGAAGGTCATCTTATCCACGTGAATGTACAGTAAAAATGATCATAAATAAAGAGAAAGAAAACAAAGAATTTGAAATTTTAAAAGTTATCAACTTATTTTTCAGGTGTTAGTATGGCATACGCAAACTACGAAGAAACCATTGCCAATGATTAGAATTGAGACTGATGTTGTTGATACCAGTTTAAAGGCTCTATTAGAAGAGATTTCAGCCCTTGGTATGGGGCGAGTAAGCTCATCATCAGGTATGTGGGCACATCTGTATTATTATTATTCTGTAACGTTCGTTGTTTGTATATCGTAGTTCATACAGCAATTTTATTCTATCAGTGTTGATTTTATGCGACAGAATACATAATACAGGTTACTTCAGGATGAAATTATGCAAGATATTTCTGAACAAAAGCCACACATTTCCTAGATAAGGCTGTCAATTTATGCCTCCAGCATAGGTGATATTTTACAAAAATGCTTGCAACATAGCTGCTTGCAGCCAGCAACAACACTAGCCATTTTTTTTGCCAACAGTTATAACTTCCTATTGATTATCTCGAGTCTGCAATGCATATCAATAACATAAGTTAATGGACAAGAAGGCCAAGTACGAGGTTAATCTAGGAAGTAAGTTCTAAAAACTAAACTAAACTCCGTGGCGCTACATCCCTGGAGGGACTTGGCCTACCACCCGACCGTTGCGTCATCTCCCGTAGGCAGATGGCAGGATTGGGGGGCATGTGGTCAGCATGCCGACACCCACGGCCGTTATTGGTGGTTTTCTTGACCGGAGCCGCTACTTCTCTATCAAGTAGCTCCTCAATTTGGAATCACGAGGCTGAGTGCACCCCTACCAGACCTCCCTACCTCAGAAAAATCCGAGGAGGTACTGGGAATCGAACCCGGACCGACGGATTTGTAGTCAGCGACGCTAACCACAAGACCACGCCGGCGGACAGGAAGTAAGTTCTGATCACCGATAAAGAAAAAAAAACATCAATAAGTAAGACATATTTATTGCAATATTTACAAAGATTCACTGGCTACTTCTCTACATAGTCACCACTGTTATTGAGGCATTACTGTAGAGGTGTACCAACAGTTGTACGCCCGTGTCATAGGACTCTGCTGCCAATGTCTCAAACCATGAAATCCCTGCCATCTATACCTCAGCGTCATTGTGGAAACATTTTCCCATCAGAAAGAACTTATGGGACGGAAGAGATGGAAAGTCACTTGGTGCAAGGTCAGGGCTATAGGGTGGATGGTCGAAGATCACCCATCCAAACTGTAGCAACTGATTCTGTTTGGCGTTGCCTGTATGGGGTCGTGCATTGGTGAGCATGCCTCTTGTCAGCAGTTAGCAGGAGACTATCAGTGCAGCCAATATCTCCTAGTGCTGTGCAAAAATGACTGGTGCCACAACACTGAAACTGCACTGCAACATTCCCACATACTACATTCTCTCTACTGCTGTGCATGGCTCATGTGCGTCTGACTAGTCGTGCCATCTCTGGATGCGATCGGAACTTACTTTCTGAATCAATCTCGTATTTTGGCAATTTTTAATTTTTCTGATCTTCCTTCACATACAGATGTTACTAACTGACAAATAAGATTATTCACAATGTTATTACTTTATTTATACCAGTAGTAGTAGTAGTAGTAGTAGTAGTAGTAGTAGTAGTAATAATAATAATAATAATAATAATAATAATAATAACAACAACAACAACAACAATAAAAATTGTGATTATTATTATTATTAATATTAATATTTTTTGTACACTAGACTGTTGGATTGCGTACAGGGAGTTGGATCAGTACGAATAGTTGAATATTGCATAACCCTGCCCCGTTTTTGCCATTCCAATGTCCCATTTTTGACTCGAGGTAATATGGTCAGCCTACATAACCCTCCACTATTGTCACAAAGAAAAAGCAGAATATTAGTACTTATACTTGTATAAGCTCAGTTTATCAGAATACCACTGGACCCATACTGTGTTATATTATACCATTAAATTTAACATTTAAATTTATTCAATACACCAAAAAAGGAAATTAATTTCCTTCAATATTTAACTCAATATTGGGAAAAACATAGTGAAATCAATGAATATAATAATTGTTAAAATCACAAGTGAAGTTTTGTGTGCGTATTTAACAATAATAATAATTAATAATTAATTTTCCTTAACTACAAAGAATTAGTTATTTTATTTTATTCACAAAACATAATCGTTTCCCTACCTCAAAGAATTTGTCACAGGAGCAGGGTGTCTTTGTGTGAAGGAGATATTCACTAAACAAGGAGCACTTGCTAGACTGACATTGTGTTGTGCTGTGGAGATGATTGTGTTATTTCATGTCATTTTGATTTGCTGTGTAGGATGTGTGAGAATTTAGTACTGCTTGTTTATGTGATGTTAGATTGAAACTATTGGCTTTGATATAGGAATCAGTGACAATACTCAATTGATAATAATGTTGGGAAATTTCATTAGTCAGAAGGGAAGATGGTGACTCAAGAGTTCTCAGTTATTCCATTTAATCTAATTGCTAAAACAAAATTATGAGATGATAGGATTTAAATGTTTCAGCTCTGTTTCTACTTCTGTTTTCTTTTACACAGGAGTAAAGAGTTACATAACGAAGGATGGCAACTCAAAGGCTTTATAATTAACGAATGAGGAGATGGAGAGTTGAGAGTAAGGACTTGCTCATGTAGTTCTCATGGATGCTATCTGGAGTACATGTGTATGCTGGCATATATCATGTGGCTCTCAACACTTTTAATGCAGCACATGGTAACAAAGGAAAGTATCGCGTATGTATAGTGAGTGAATTTTATAATTATGTAGGAATGGTATGACTTGTGTATATAAGTGGCTGACCATGTGGAAAAAAGCAAACAGAGCACTTCCCTTGCATTGTTGCTTAAATAAAAGATCATTTACGTAGTAACAGATGTAGTTTTGCTTGTAAGGCGCTAACATTTTACAGAAAACTTAGTTATTAGTGCTTAATGCTGGGAGTTCTGCACCATTGTTTTTTGTGTTGTTTTTTGTTTCTTTTTTAATTTGCTTAGAATATGGCGCAACAAATTTAATCATGCTGTTGTGGATTTAGGTGGCCTTTCCTCCAGAAAGTCTTCTAGTTATTGTCAGTGACGGGTTGTAGCTAAAATTAGCGGGGGTGCTGCTCCAGAAAATTTTTAGCCTTTGTTTTAAACATATATATATATATATATATATAATTATTCAGAAACTTGATAAAAACCCTACAAGAAAAAATCAACATTTTTTACTTACTTTAATGTAAATTGATACAATTCAAACTTTTTTTTTTTTTTTAATGGAATCCATTCTTCTTGTTTTAATGTCTGCAAAAAGATCAATAATTTTCTCCTTGATCTGCCATGGTTAAAGGTTTCTGTTAAATAAAATAACCAAAAAAATGAATCAAATAGAATAGCTGGAAACAATATATTAATATAATTCTACACTTGGTCACATTCAAGAATATGGTACATGGGTTTTAAGCACAACACATGTGTAGAGAAAAAAAAGAGAAAAAAAAACCACTACCTTCCACCAATAACGCTACCGTCGGCATGTGGAAGCGACAGTGCTGACTCTCCCTTGCAGCCAGCACGCCAGCCATGGCATGCACCCTCCTATGTGGGCATGCGCACAACAGTCAAACACCACGCCGCTGGAACTGTGAAGTGCATAGTTCCATACAAAGATTTTCTTTCCTCTTTTTAATAAACTGGGGGATGGCTACTGGCATTAAGCTTAAGGATTCGTATGTATTGTACAAGTATAAAGAAAGAAATAAAGAAAAAAAAGAACTCATTATATTAAATGTTATCGATAATATCAAGTGAAAATAAGGAGTGTGCAGTTCCACAGTGCCTATACACAAGATGCCACTGGTTATTGTATGTTTTCAGCTGAAGTTACCCAATCCAAACTTGCAACATGAAGGGTTAGACATATGTTGAATCTTTTTTACTTTCAGATATATGTAAGTTAAGTGTTCTGTATGCTTTAATTTCTCATGTAGTGCTTTCTCTTATTTGGGAAAATTTTTACATTCTATATGGGAAGAAGGGGTACAGAATTTCTGCTATAAATATCAAATTTGCTCTTAAGGAGATAAAACAAAATGCTTTTCCGTATGGATAGTTTGTGATATTTTTGCTAAGAACGAGTCAATATTTTCATTTTTGGAGGTGTGGATCAGGCCTTCTGAATGAACCCATTTATATTTTCTTTCCCTTCTCACAGAATTTCTGGAAGAAAGTGAGAAAATTCGTCCGATGTAAACAGAACTGTTGTGTAGATAGACTGATATTGGGAAGAACACAGTGAAGTCATGATACATAACAGGGGTGGCCACTATCCTTAACTTTGGGAGCCGCAGATTTATGAAGCTGTTTGAAGCGAACTACATTGTTTTTACTATACACATAAACATTATTGTTCAATTTCACAACAAGAAATAAGATTTTACTTTTGAGAAGTGCTTTTTCGAGTGTTCATTTTTACTGTTGTTTGAAATCTGGTTGATTGGTAAGCGCAGATCGTACCGAGTTCACTTAAATGTTCATCAGTTAGTTCAGATCGATATTTAGATTTAATGAACTTAAGCGTTGTGTACAGAGATTCACACACATAATAAATAAATAAATAAATAAGCCTCATTAATCCCAAAGGCCTCCCGTCAATAGCAGGGTTAGCTCGGAGTTTTACTCGATAGGTGAGCTAGGTCTAACGAGTTAATATTTTCCTACTAATTTCATATTTCCATCATTGGATACTAATCAAAACATATTATAACCTGAGCAGTAGATAGTGACTCTCAACCAAAATAACGAAAAGTACTCATTGTAGACTACTCAAAACACATTATAACCTGAACAGTAGAGAGTGACTCTAAACTAATATAACAGAAAGTAGTACACTGTTTTGAACAACCTTATGTATTACAGTTTTTTTTATTTGTTATTGTCTTTCCTAAATGTTTCCACCTTCTCCTGTCTCTGGCGATTCTTGTCCACTGCTTTCCCGCTGTTTCGATCATTAAAGTTGACCACCGGGTTCTAGGACGGCCCACACTCCTCTTGCCTATCCTGAGGTCCCATACAGTTGCTGAGTAGGCCCATCTGTCAGCGTGCTGTCGTGCTACATGGCCTCCCCACTCTCATTTCAGTTGGTTCGCTGTCTGAATGCAGTCTCTTGTGCCTATCTTCTTCCTGACATCCACGTTCCAAACTCAATCTTTCAAGGAGATTCCCAAGATTCTTCTCTCCATCTTCCGCTGGCAGACTTGTAGCATGTTAACGTCTCTATCAGTCAAGGCCCATGTTTGGCATCCGTAAGTTAGTGTAGGAAGCACACAGCTTTCGAAAACTTTCTTTTTCGTTGGCAGTCGGAATTTGTCCTGTAGGATGAATCTTAAACTCCAGAATTTGTTCCAAGCAGCCCCTATTCTTCATTTTACTTCCGTTCCTGGTGTTCTGTCGAAGGAGATGTTTTGTCCGAGGTATATGTAGTTTCTAACATATTCTAGTGGTTCCATATCAATATTTATTTGTACTTCTGTCCTGTTTGTCATCAGTTTGGTTTTCCTAGTGTTCAGAGCGAGGCCTGCTTCTTTGCTTATCCTATTGATGTCATTTATCATGTTTTTTAAGTCTACGCCTGAATTTGCGAACAGTACTATGTCGTCTGCGAATCTTAAATTTGTCAGTTTCTTGCCATTTATGTTTATTCCTTAACGATTATTCCAGTCAAGTTTCCGGAACTGATTTTCTAACAAAGAAGTAAAAAGCTTGGGTGACAGTGGGTCTCCTTGCTTTGCTCCACGTTCTAGCTTGAATGCATTGCCTTCTGCTTCTGTTTGTATTTTTGCAAAACTGTTGTCGTAAATCTTGTAAATCAGTCTGATATATTTGCTGGGAATACCTTGGTTCTTCAGTGACTGTAGGACGATCTTGTGTTCCACAAAATCAAATGCTTTTGTGTAATCGATAAACGCTATGTATAAACTGTTGTTGAATTCCTCCATTTTTTCAATTACTTGATTTACTATCTGCAGGTGATCTATCGTACTATAGCCTGCATGAAATCCTGCTTGCTCCGGGGGCTGATTTTGGTCTAGAATCTTGGATATTCTCCTTGTTATAATCTTGGAAAACAGTTTGTACAGGTTTGACATTAAGCTAATAGGTCTGTAATTGTTTATATCATCTTTTGTGCCTTTTTTGTGAAGTAAAATTATCTTGTTCATTTTCCATTGCTCCGGTATCTCCTCGGTCTCCAATATTAAATTAAATAAATTTGTGATGTGAGGCAAAATTGTTTCTAACCCTAATGTGATCATCTCATTTAGAATTCCGTCTTCTCCAGGTACTTTTCCGCTCTTAAGTTCTTTTATTGTCGCTCTTGTTTCGCTGCGAAGAATAGAGATGTCCTCCGTTTCTCCGTCATCTCTTAACTCTAACCCCTAAGTTGGGTTCTGTGTTGTCCTCGACGAATATAGATCTCTGTAATAATTTGTGGCATGACTTAGTATATCTGTCCGTGATGTTATCCTTTTTCCTGTTTCGTCCTTCACACCTAGCATCCAATGTTTTCCTTCGGAGAGTTCCTTTCGTACTTTCTTTACTGATCCAGATTTTTCTATGATCTTATTTACTTCTTTGGTGCAGGGGTTACGTAGGTCCTCTCTGATTTTCCTTTTTGTCGCTTTATTTAGTTTGACATATTCAATTTTATTTCTTGCTGAGTCGTGCATGAAGGGTTTCATGCATTCTCTTTGGTCAGTCGTCTTTATGGTATCTTCCTTTAAATGTCTGCGCTTTCTCATCTGTTGATCTATCCCGATGGATTTGATCGCTGCTTGCATGATAGAGTCTTCCAGTTTCTTATAGTATGCTTGTACTCCGTCATCTTCTCTGGCTCCCTGCGTTTCCAGATGTGTCTGTAGTTCTTCTTGGTATTTCGTTTCGATAATGTCTTCAGCTTGTAGCCTTTGGCATGTTTTAGCTTGTGGTCTGCATTTCTTAATGAGCACTTCAGCACAAATCATCCTGTGGTCTGTGTCAAATTTTAAGCCATTAATAACTTTGAAATCTGCCACAATGGCATCGCTAAGTATGAAGTCGATTTCGTTTTTTGTTAACCGTTGGGTGATTGCCATGTCCACTTGCTAGCGGGGGGTTTCTTAAAAAATGAGTTAGTTATTTTCAGTCTCTGCCCCTGCGCAATCTGGATTAGTCTGTCTCCTCTGTTATTTCTGGTACCGTATCCATATCTTCCTACTGGATCTTCTCCTTCATATTCTTTTCTCTCTATTTTACTGTTAAAGTCGCCAATGACGAAGTTCTTATGTGAGCGATTTTGTTTTTTGCTAAACCGTTGGGTGATTGCCATGTCCACTTGCTAGCGGGGAGTTTCTTAAAAAATGAGTTAGTTATTTTCAGCCTCTGCCCCTGCGCAAACTGGATTAGTCTGTCTCCTCTGTTATTTCTGGTACCGTATCCATATCTTCCTACTGGATCTTCTCCTTCATATTCTTTTCTCCCTATTTTACTGTTAAAGTCGCCAGTGACGAAGTTCTTATGTTAGCGGTAGGTGTTCAGCGTAGCATCTAATAGATCGTAGAATTCCTCTATCTCTTCATCTGAACTTGACTCAGTTGGGGCGTAAACCTGTTTGATGGTTATTTTTACTCCTTTTATCTTTAGTACAAGTACTGCAATCCTTTCTGATACTCCTACAATGTCCTGAATATGAGTCTTCATTTGTTTCTTGATTATAAAACCCACCCCTCTATGACCTCTGGTCTCGCCTATGTAGCTAAGGATATCTCCGTTTGTCTTCTGTATAATGGCTTCGCCATATTTTCTCTTTTCACTTATCCCTAGGATGTCGAATTTGATGTCCTTAATTACATTCTCAAGCTCTAGTTTTTGTTCTTGAGTTCTGAGAGATCTTAACATTCAGAGTTGCTATTCTAATTTCTTTGGGTTTTCCACTTAGATTATTCGGCTGATGTGAGTCCTGTATTGCATTTTCTATGAGTCTTTCACTGTTGTTAGGTCTTTCCAGTTTACCCAGTTTCCATTTATTTGTAACTTCTGATACCCAACTTTCACTGAGTTTCCCTTTTCGCGTTCTTCCCTAGCACGTTTCCTGATTTCAGCTTTTATTTTTCATTACATTAATTTTTCTTCAAACTTTTTAAGCACGACACGTACAAGTCCCCTTTTGTTGCTGTCCTTTCCAATAAAGGATATATTTCTATACTCAACATTAGTATTTAGTTTCCATAGTAAGTCTTTAACTTTTGCTTCGAGAAACCCGTCACTCCTAGCATCATTGTTTACTGGTACCATATCTTTGCTTTTGATTATAATATTGTTTCGTCTGTCGCGTCTTCTTCTCGTTTCCTCTGATGTTTCTAGAAACTTCAACTTTTCCTTTAACTGTACTAGTTGCAGTTCCAATTTGTCATTGACTTTGGCAATTTTGTTCTTTAAGTTGCTATATTTTGTGTCCCATGTCTCGTCCCACTGTTTTAAACCTTCTTTCATTTCCCTTATTTCCTTCCTTGTTTCGTTTTGAAATTCTTCGTTGTTTTTCTTTAAATCCTTTATTTCTTTAAGAATTTTGGTGAACATTCCCTTGACTTCATTGCCTTGATTAGTGTCTGGGTTTGCCTCTGGAGTCGCCTTTACAGTAGTCTTGACATCTGCGCTCTTCACAGAATTTTTGTTTCCTCGTTTCTCGCTGGATGGGGTTGCCTCTGAAGTCGCCTTCTCATCTGCGCTCTTCTCGGGATTTTTATTTCTGCGTCTCGCGCTAGATGGCGTTTTGGTCTTAATTATGGTGCTGTATAAGATATTGTTCTCTGGATTGCTGGTGAGCGGCGCAATCCTCCACGTGCATCATTGCTTGTTCTTGAGATGGCGAGTTCCGCTGGTTTATACCATTGGCAACCGTGGGCTCCGAGTCAAAGCTAGCTTAGATTTCTACCCCACACTTCAATGTGGCGACAAAGCTGCCCGCCTACCTGGTTCTTGCAGGAAAGTGAAATCCATTGGCCACCTGTGTCATGTTTAAGTCAAGAGTCCAACAATATAGTTCCTTTACTTTTAATTTTCTTCTTATCCTTTGGAAGAAAATTACAC
Source organism: Ectobius pallidus (assembly GCA_964059195.1). NCBI lineage: Eukaryota > Metazoa > Arthropoda > Insecta > Blattodea > Ectobiidae > Ectobius > Ectobius pallidus. The sequence goes on from CAXKWD010000013.1 coordinate 13,134,793, forward strand.
CTTCAAGAAACTTTCAACTGAATTCATGGTTACTTGCAGATAAACGTTTATGTAATATTATTTATACGTTAGCGCTCACTTTGTAGGCATTATAGGTTATGTGAACGTGACCATGTGACGGGACTAAAATAAATATAAATCTTTAAACCCTACGAAAAATGAAAATATCACTTAGTGAACTGAAACCTGAACTACACTAAATTAAACAACTATGCAAGATTAAATGAAGTGACAAAGAACTATGAATTCTGTCAAAAAAGCTGGAAGCCATCTACTCCTCTCATCTCACCCACTTTTCAATACTCAACTCTCACACACATAAGTAGTCCCAAATATAGAGACAAGTCTCTTAGCACAATCTTTTGTTAATAGGTATTTTTCTTAGGGAAATTTCTTCCAAAATTCTATGGCTGAAACACACTTCATTTAAGTCCTTTTATTCCTTCATCCTCTTGGAATTCTAATAGCTCCAACTCTACTCCAATTGTATCCTTTGTAATTAATGATGAAACAGGACAGCCATTTCCCACAACATCAACAGCAAAAGGATTTTCCAGGAATATAAATGAAGGTTTAAGTGTTCTCAAGTCATTAAATCTGCCATTGGTTTGCCAGACATTTTACACAGACTATTCAACTCATATGACACGTGTTTGATATTGACCAATAATGTTTAGCAATTCTTCGGATATAGACCAATCATGGTCATTTATTTTGCAATATTCTTGTAGGAATCGCGAGGATGGTGTTTTATCATGATAAAATCGTCTGCATTTTACTGGAGACGTGAGTATCAGTTTGCAGTGATTAATAGTCAGATGTTGCCATTAAGCGGCACAAAAACAAATTATTTTATACAACATAACTTGTTTGGAAATTGAAATAATAGAAATGTTCATTGATTAAGAACACAATTTCAATTCGGTGCAAGCCAGTTTGTTTGTTTTTAATCTTTTCTGCAGTTAGCTTACCTGAATGAAGTTAACTACGTCTTATATGCACCAAGTTGCTATATTTTGTGTCCTGTGTCTCGTCCCGCTGTTTTAAACCTTCTTTCATTTCCCTTATTTCCTTCCTTGTTTCGTTTTGAAATTCTTCGTTGTTTTTGTTTAAATCCTTTATTTCTTTAAGAATTTTGGGTTTGCCTTTGGTGTCGCCTTTACAGTAGCCTTGACATCTACGCTCTTCTCGGAATTTTTGTTTCTTCGCTTCCTGCTGAATGGGTTTACCTCTGAAGTCACCTTCCCGTCTGCGCTTTTCTCGGGATTTTTGTTTCCTTGCGTCTTACTGGATGGGGTTTCCTCTGAAGTCTCCTTCTCATCTGCGCTCTTCTCGGGATTTTTGTTTCCGCGTCTCGTGTTAGATGGCGTTCTGGTCTTCATTATGGTGCTGTATAAGATCTTGTTCTCTGGATCACTGGTGAGCGGTGTAATCCTCCACGTGCAGCGTTGCTTGTTCATGAGATGGCGAGTTCCGCTAGTTTATACTGTTGGCAACCGTGGGCTCCTAGTCAAAGCTAGCTTAGATTTCTACCCCACACTTCAATATGGCGACAAAGCTGCCCGCCTACCTGGTTCCTGCAGGAAAGTGAAATCCATTGGCCACCTGTGTCATGTTTAAGTCAAGAGTCCAACAATATACAGTATTTTTCAAATGAGAAGCCATTTCCTTCACCGCCAATCACGTGTACGAGCTAAAAAACCACCGCTAGCAGGAAGAGTCTTCCCTCCGTCTCGCCACCTCTGATTGGACCGCGTATCTAAGCAGGAGAATGAACAAACGGCTTGTCATCTGCAAAACACTGTAGTTCCTTTACTTTTAATTTTCTTTTTATCCTTTGGAAGAAAATTACGCCTTCAACAAACTTTCAACTGAATTCATGGTTACTTGCAGATAACGTTTATGTAATATTATTTATACGTTAGCACTCACTTTGTAGGCATTACAGGTTATGTGAACGTGACCATGTGACGGGACTAAAATAAATATAAATCTTTAAACCCTACGAAAAATGAAAATATCACTTAGTGAACTGAAACCTGAACTACACTAAATTAAACAACTTTGCAAGATTAAATGAAGTGACAAAGAACTATGAATTCTGTCAAAAAAGCTGGAAGCCCTCTACTCCTCACATCTCACCCACTTTTCAATACTCAACTCTCACACACATAAGTAGTCCCAAATATAGAGACAAGTCACTTAGCACAATCTTTTGTTAATAGGCATTTTTCTTAGGGAACTTTCTTCCAAAATACTATGGCTGAAACACCACCTCATTTAAGTCCTTTTATTCCTTCATCCTCTTTGAATTCTAATAGCTCCAACTCTACTCCAATTGTATCCTTTGTAATTAATGATGAAACAGGACAGCCATTTCCCACAACATCAACAGCAAAAGGATTTTCCAGGAATGTAAATGAAGGTTTAAGTGTTCTCAAGTCATTAAATCTGCCATTGGTCTGCCAGACATTTTACACAGACTATTCAACTCATACGGCACGTGTTTGATATTGACCAATAATGTTTAGCAATTCTTCGGATATAGACCAATCACGGTCGTTTATTTTGCAATATTCTTGTAGGAATTGCGAGGATGGTGTTTTATCACTATACAATCGTCTGCTCGTTACTGGAGACGTGAGTATCAGTGTGCAGTGATTAATAGTCAGATGTTGCCATAAAGCGGCACAAAAACAAATTATTTTATACAACATAACTTGTTTGGAAATTGAAATAATAGAAATGTACATAGATTAAGAACACAATTTCGATTCGGTGCAATCCAGTTCGTGTGTTTTTAATCTCTTCTGCAGTTAGCTTACCTGAATGAAGGTAACTAGGGTTACTGTACCGGTAGTTGACCATGCACCTATAGTTGACCAAATCAGCATATAATAAGGCAGTGTTTTGTTGTGCTAAACCAAAGAGTATAAAATTATATGTCATTTGAAAGAGTAGGGATTGCCTCACCAAACACAATTATCAGATACTGAATCTACTGAATGGTTGCGATTCTTTAGCATTGTTTTCTGGTGGTGCAACGTGGATTGCTTCAGATATTAATAAAGAAGGTAAGCTGCACATTTTTCTATTATTCTTGTACAGCCATACTGATTAATGACATATTCATTTCTTTTGTATTCATATGATTAAAATGCACATTACTTAATGCTAGTGACCTATTGCTAACAACTAGTTTTTGATTGTTAGGGCAAGAAAAGGCTGGACAACTACTGGAACATCAAAATGGCCGGGTACCTAGTAGTTGACCACTAGCGGTCAACAAATGGAATCCCCTACTCTAGTAGTTGACCAGCACCTTACAAGTGATATTTATGGTCCAACATAAACAAAAAACTGTAAGGAAATATGGCATACCACATTCTTCATTCCTAACTAAACTAAAATGTACTGTTCCATTAAAAATTTAGGAAAATTTACTTGTTTCTTGGACTATTTCCTTGTGCAAAAGAAGGTACACAATGTTTGAAACTGTTAAAGAAACTGTAAAACAAGATTTTAAAGATAAATGCAAATAGAAAAATTCCTTTTAAAGACAACAAACCAGGAAGACGTTGGTTCGAATCGTTCATGACGTGGCATCCAATAATGTCAGAAAGGTATTTAGAGGGTATTAATACAGCTCGAGCAGATGTGGAAGAAATAGAAACTGGTTTAATGAATTGCATGCTTATGTAAAAGAAGAGAATGTACTGGATATTTTGAAAGATCCTTCAAGAATGTTTAATGCGGACGAGTCAGGCTTTTAACTTGCCCCAAAAGTGGAAAGGGGGAATAAAGGACACAGGACGTGAAGCCCATTAGGGTCCAGAAAGTTGAGGCTCCCAGTTTTTTTTTTTTAGACATTCACACATGAAGGTAGTAAGGTTTTTAGCCTTACGCACCAGCCGTCTTTACCCCCACCAGAAGGATTAAGCAAATTGAAAAACACCAGCCGTCTTTACCCCCAGGGTCATAGTGCCACCAGAAGGATTAGGCAAATTTAAAAATTCCAACGTCCTCATCTGGAATCTAACCCATGACCTTCCAGTTAGGAACCTGTATAAAATATCTGGTAATGAAAAATAGGCTAAAACAGTTCCGATTAATTTTAGCGCCTGTGTTTCAGTAGCACCTCTAATGTTTGTGTTTCCTCTCCAAAAACTTTCTAAGGACATAACTGACATCAGGAAATCTTAATGAAACTTGGGGAATTGGTAGATCAAGAAATGGGTAGATAACAGGTGCTACTAATTAGAATAGCCAATATTGCAAATGTGTTGATTTTATGGGTGTAGAGGTAGCAAATATGTTTCCGATCCTTCTATTAGTGAAATTACGTAGGCCTATACAATGTCTCTAAACTTTGTTCTTATAATGACATTATGCAGTTTGCTTTATTGCCAAATGCAATACATATTCTGCAACCTGAAAACATATCACTTTCATATATTTTCTAACAAAATTCATTAAAATGAATTGTGGTCAACTACTGGTGCAAGCGGTGGTCAAGAACTGGGTAGTAGTGGTCAACTACAGGTACATTACAACAAATTATTTTTGAATTGAGATAAGTTGTACACCAATTGTTTAACATTTAAAACTTTTATATGCAGTTTGTAAAGCAGGTTTCAAACTTTCTTTTACATAAATTAAATGGTCAACTACTGGTACAGTAACCCTATGTCTTATATGCACCATTGGTTGCACTGATTACACCATGGTAGCTCAAATCAATTCATGGATGGTTGATTCACAGTATGCCATGATCTCACAACTGTTAATTTCGTTTTTATACAACAAAGCACGAAAGTAATTATTATTTATATAATTTGTTAAATTTTATTAATGGAATAGTCTTAATAAATCCAACTCGAGCTGTGTCAACTCTCGTGGGATTACCTATAATAATCTTCTGTTTCCACCTGGACGTCAGGAAGGCTTTCAGTAATTTCTTTAAACATTTGAAATGAGCTAATGTTTTAGTTTCAAGGCTTTTCAAAAGAGTCTTAATTTTCTCTGAAAACTAAATACACTCTGCGCTAAATCAGAAATTAGTTTTTCACTTCCTCGTAATACGTTTTCATTAAATTATATTGACTATATATTTTTAAAAATCTGTATCATATTTACTCTTACCTTTGTTTCAAGAGCCGCATCCGGCTCGCAAGCCTCTTTGTGGCCATCTCTGGTATATAAGAACTGTTGTGTTTTATTTTATGAAAAACATTTAATATTTTTATATTATTGGTATCAATGTGAGAGTGTAAAACTAAAGTATGTTAGAACATGTAAAATTAAAGACAGTATTATGTATCATGAGTCTCATACTACTCTGGTGACTTAATCAGGTCACTAGCTCATAAATATACAACTTCCCTATAATTACTCTTAATGACCAATCTCACTGAAAGCTTTTCGTGTGTTATATATTATGAGGTAGTGATTTGTGATAGGTTTCTACTGTATATTGAACCATAGCTTACCATATAACATGAAGATATATTCATATTTCAACTGAAATTACATATATTACATATATTATTGTCGTGGCCAGCAATTCTTGCCTCTTCTTTCCATGCAGGGTTGTGTGTGCTTTAATAAGGCACTGCTTCTATTATATCTTGTCTCTAGTCATTCTTTATTTACTTATTTTATTTTAAATTTTAAAATTGTATTACAGATATTAGTCATTCGGTTAGTCTGCTACCCATGACCTTTTTCTAAAATAAATTCTATGTGGAATGAATATCTTCCAGAATATTTTAATAAGCCATAATCTCTAATACAGATGGAAATGTGGATATATAAAAGAAATTTCCAGTTTGAGATGTTGTTGAGGTATGTACAATATTTTAATCATATTTAGATAAATACTGAAACTCAATGGTTTTAAGGACAAGAGGATATATTATTAAATTTGAAACGTACATATTTGGAAGAATGAGAGATTTATTGATTGTCTGACAAATCTTTAAAAATGATTTTTTAAGTAAGGATACAAGGTATTTTTCCAGAGAGTATATGTTTTATGTTCGTTGTACTAATTTTGTTGACACACACTGAAAAATGCTCTTCGTTTTTGTTTATAATGAAAATTACTGCATATATTCAAATACTACCTGCATATTTTTAAAAAACGTGCAAATGAAAAACTGGGATGCGGGTATTATTTGATGTTTTGTAGTAGCATCACAGTATAGTATAACAGTAGCGAAGCTGTAATGAAAGGAATATGAGACAAAGAAGATACTTTCTTATCCACATGGTCTGCCATGATATTGTGAAAAAAAATGTACGCATAGAGACACCAAGCAAGTAACCATGTAGTACAAGCACAAGCACAAGTACTAGCACTAACTTGGGAAAAGTTCGGTGAATTTCCAGTCTGTATGACCTTGACCTTGGGTCGGACGCACGTCATCATGTGTGGATTCCTGGTTCCTGCTGCACAGCTGGATTCATGAATGCAGAGTTGTTGAAAGTGTTTGGCTGCACGTATAAGACTGCGAGATTTCGGCTGCCTGTTACCATACACATTATTTTTATAATTATGAATAAAACTGGCAAAATAATTTTATACATGGGTTTATAGATTTTTGTTTTTCAAATTTCCTTTCCAAAAATTTGGGTGCGGGTATTATTCAGGGCGGGTAGTATTATTTGGGTTGTATTTTAAAAGAAAATGTTAATTTTGGGAACTCTTGTCGAAATGGAATTAAGACATGGGTGTGCAGCAGCATACAGTCATGCTTAAATGTATTTTCTTTCAATAAAGTCATTCCTTAATTTTTAATGAAAATCTGCATCATCCAATTCAGTAGACCATATGGGAGAAGATCTAAATACAGAAACACAGAAATAACCTCCAGAATTTTGACATCCCAAGGGAGAACGAGTTAGGCCTAATTGGGTAACTTATGAAACCACAACAGCATCACCAGATGGTACATGATGGAAGTGTGGCAGTTGGACATCGCTGACGATGATAGGGAGGTCCTATGAAAAACGGTTACTAGTAGGTAATTAATTTCTAAATAAGCAAGTGTGTCTGCCCCATAGGCGTAACCAGGCCAACCATATGGGGGGAGTTATAACATCCGCGGGGTCTGGGGGGTATGGAATACCAGAAAATTTTAAAAATTAAGATGCACAATAACGAGTTTTATGCTTCCCACGCTTAGTACTAGTGTTGGGACCCCGAGCGGTTATGGATCGTTATAGATTGGTTTTATTTAAAAGTGGCTAACTAATTTTTATAGCACTGCGTATTTATTAGGTATGAGAAAATAAAGTCTTCCTGAACAATTTAACTAATATTTGACTTCACTCGCACTGTAAGTTTTCTCGACGCACTTCCACTTACCTTGTCATAGCTGTAAACAAAATTATGATTAGCAATATGACCCTTTAAATAATTAAATAATTCATTTTAATTATTTGTGGTTTATTAATAAACAAAATTACAATTGCGAATTTATTCCATTTAAAATAATTAACTTTGTTTTTAATCTTAAAATTTACCAAATTCTTTTAATTAAACTTTCAAATAAAAGTAATTAAAATAATTAATAAATAAAATGATTTGTTTACTTTATAACAATTTATATTTAACTAACAAAATGCTAAAAAAATCCGATATTTCTTAATTACATAATATTTTGTATAACAATTTAATTACTAAAAACTTTATCCTAGTTTTAACTTATTAAATTACAACAATAACCAATGTTTTCAAAATGTTTAACTTCAAAATATGTTAATCCTTCGCTTTTCCGCGAAATACTATGTTCTTCATATAAATTTTAACTCATGAAATTTATATGGTAAAAATAAACTTTTCAACTCTGTTTATAAATTTGAAATTTATAAAATATTCATATTAAAACTCGTCAGCACATGCTGTGTAATAAACTTACTTAAACTTGTAATTTATTTATTTTAAATTTAATTTAATTTTCCTTAAAATGAAAATCGTACTTTTGTACCTAAACCATTCGCTATAGTAGCGAGAATCGTATCTTCGCATAAATTTTAACACATAAAATTTATACGGAAAATGGCAAGATTATGGACTGTTGTGCTTCATTTACTTTAAAATGGAAATTCCCCATGTTTTCAAAATAAACTAATTATTTTGAATAATTTCTGTATATTAATTTTGCATTTCTTACTATTTTCAATAAAATAGTATTAACTACACAATGTTTAAAATTTATGTTTAATGTTAATATTTAAAGTAAACTTCTTACTTTCACAATACTGTTACAATCAATAACGGCAATATCTTATTCGCCTTTATAATTTACAGTCTGGGTGTGAATTATCTTCGTTATACTAACGAGAAAAAACTAACATTAACATGCTTGATTAAAAAGTCAAACTTCAATAAAAATCCTTTTCCATGGAAACATGGATGGGTTACTTAACCCGTTTTATTACAGAAATATCTTCATGCTAAGGGTGAAACCTACCCTCGTGATGATCATATTTTCGTATTTTAATTGAAAATCATGTAAAAAATATGAACATCGCTTCAAATATGTGTCTTGACTATTTAAATGTTTGAAAAGCGGTTAATCTTTAATTAACGTGAATATAGGGTTGAACTATATTTTTAAAAACTGAAAATGACTTTACATCGTCATATTTTAACTTTAGCATTCGCTATCTCTTAGCGAGTTTATCTGTCCATCGCATAGTTTACAACATATGCGGATTTCGTAGGAAATAAGGAACTTTTGTTTAACAACCTAGGTTTTACTGAAAGTGTCATCATATGACCTTTACGTTCGCTGGTTTCATAGCGAGTTTAACTAACCATCGCAAAAATCTCAAATCCGGATTTTTGCGGAACTTAAATGAAATTACTAATTTCAATACTTACAGATTTTCACGTTCGTTGAACAAATCCACGTCCGACTCCATCTTGTCTCGAAGGACCACACAAAAACACTGAATGATGATTATTTCCCTCACACTCTGTCTCCCACTTAGTATCTCCGATCGCGAATATTATTCTGCACGCTAATTATAAATTTCTCCAATCAAACATCACAGCTAAATTAAAAACACGCGAATTAAATTCTACCTTTGTCAGCTGTCATACGGGTTGCCTATTGCTAGCCTTGAGGGGCTAAGAAAATGCAGAATTGCATTTCCCACGGGCAGTGCAGTGGAATTGCACTGAATAGCTGATACTGCAGTTTCCACGAGATAAAGTTTCTCTCTTCCTGACTGCTATATGTGAAATTTCAACTTCTCCATGGCTTTAAAAAGTACAATGCTAAATTAAATATTTTAATACATTTTAATTTCTTAATGCCTCTATTTCCCGGGACCCAACACCAGTCCTTTCTCCGCTTAAAAGATGATACTAATTTCATTATTAGTACATGCTTTTAGTTCTGACAGTATTCCAGGGGTGCTGTCTATGGCTGCCTACCACAGACTTAACTTCTTGCCAGGGTAGCCGTATATTTTCATTTTTATTATATTCTGGTGTTTTATCAGGGGTTTATCCCTGTGCTTCGTCGTTCAGGAGCTCAGCGTACAGCTGCCTACCATGGACGTCTCCATGTCAGGGTAGCTGCGCATTCTCCTTTCTGAGATGGTTGGGTACATCAGGGTGCTCTGCGTACGGCTGCCTAACACGGACTTCACTCCATGTCAGGGTAGCTGCACGTTTTCCCTTGCCAAGGGTCCATCCTTGTAATGGTTTCTCTTTAAGGAATAAGCAGATCTTTCTACTAAAAGTGGCGGATTGGTGTTGAACCCAGAGAAGTTTCGATAAAATAAAATATCTTATTTATTAAACTCAACAACCTATAAACTAAAACCTTCGTAGCTCTATATCCCTTGAAAAACTTGGCCTACCACCCGACCGCTGCGTCATCTGCCACAGGCAGACTGCAAGATTGGGAGCATGTGGTCAGCATGTCGACACCCACGGCCATAAATGGTGGTTTCCTTGATTGGCAACAATCTATAAAATGTATTTTAATACGAAACAAAACTATTAAAATTTACTGTTACTGATAAATTAATACTTTAAAATGAGCAAAATGTTAAATCAATACTTGAAAAGATGAGCAGAGTGGGGTATGACAGTCCAAAAAAAATTATATATTCATATAAACCTATTTTGTTAGCATGTTCCCATATTTCCTTTACATTCCACTTTTTATTTTAACATTTTCTTGTTGTCTTTTGTCTAAATGTCTTGCTATTTCTAATGTTATCTTGCTGTTTCTATCTGTAGGGGAAGTTCAGCAGTCGGTTCCTCTTGTAAGGTTTGAGTTCTGCTTTCTCTCGACATTCTTCTTGTTAACGGAATCGTTCTCTTGATTAGACACGACCAACTCTTTTGGACAACCTATTTAACACAAATAATTTCCAATGTTACACAAACGATAATAAAGTAATCCTATTTTAAATCTCTCTTTGTCTAAAGTCATCTCTACAAACTTCCAACTACATTTGATTAAACTTTATTTGTTCTTTACTTGTGCATTTACTTAATTTGTTTTTCAATGTAAACAAATAATAGTCTACTATCTTACTGAAAAAAAAATGTTATAACCTTCTCTAAATGTAAAATGCAATGTAAAATGTTACAGTTAATGACGGTTGACATTGGCTAATAACAAGCCTGTATTGTGTACTCGATTTTATACTCATGAATTTTCCTTGTGGCGGTCTACACCACTCCAGTGCACGTCTCGTCGTGACCCAATGACTCTTCTGTCACATGTAGAACCCATCGAAATTGGTTCTCTGGTCTGGTGCTAAACAATACAGTTGCGAGACTGAAAACAATTAAATCGGAGGGGAAAATGTATGGGAATCACCACTACACCTTCTTACAAAAAAAATGCAAAGTACAACTTATTAGTAATAACGTCAAGGTGTATGTATTCTGACTTTATGACAATTCATCCTCTTGAAAACGAATCACGTTACGGCAAAGGTTAACGGCTTAATAAAGTTCAAAGTATCGATCCTAGGACTTCAATGGTAATTCAATGAATAAGCGAGTCTTATTTTCTTTTGCTAGGGCTTGTACTACGCGATAAAATAGTACAAAATCACAATGTTTTATAAAAAAAAATTTTTTTTTTTCTGGCAAAAACAAAAAATCTGAGTTAATATTTATTAACAAATGTGGAGGTACTAAATAAGTACTTAACTTGGTGTTCCACGACTGTAATGTCTACAATTTAATACTGTATCATTTGACATTCAAATTCTTTCAAGTCATCTGTTATCAATTTCGTACAATAAAACATTTACTACGTCACTTAATTTGGTTGTAGCGTTCAAAAACTTCGCCATTTAAATTAAACTACTCTTTTGTGTAAATTTTTCTAAAATTATATTTACAAAAAAACTAATTCTTGTAAACCTTTACAACTTCGGTTAAATCTGTCTTCCATTCGTTATATAAACAAATGTTAAAACTCTAACACATAAATTAATTAATTAATTCTAAACTTTATTTATTGTTCTTATTTATTTATCAACAAACTTCATTTAAGCTGAATTCATCAAATCCAACAAAACCATGTTAAAAAAAACCTTTTTTCTTTTTAACTCAATATAGATAATTCATTATTTATATCATTTGTCTTTTTCTCGTATTCTATTTACTTCATTTTCAGCACGCTTACTGAAAATTTTAAGCTTCGTGGTGATACGAGGAAGATAGTTTCGGGAAGGGTAATTAGGTTTATTGATTAAATTTTTGAAATTTATCAATACTTTTAAAACATCCTCTCACACCCTTATGCTAAAATAACTACCGAACACTTGTCTCAAAAAAAACCTTTCTCTTTTAAAAATTTTCAACCATTTATTTAATTTAAAATCATTCTAAATTAAAAATCAGCAAGCAAAAATATGTCTGCTATCAATATTTGCCCTGTAACTTATAACCGTCCATTATGTTCTTTCGTACTTCCGTCTTTGCGTTTTATCGTCTGTCCCGTGTTCGAATTCAATTGTCAACCTTGCACAACTAATCTCAATAATCATTAGTCTTATTGTCTATGATAACTCTAGTATCATAGTCTCGTTCCCCATTAACTTAATTCTCTATGTTAATTCTAATATCATGGTCTCATTTAGAATCAACCTCATGGTCTCATATTTCATTAACCTCATGGTCTATGGTAACATTTCAGTTTTATTTATTTCTTACTCGAAAGAGCTAAGTCCGCTTTACGCCATCCCTCTTGACTAGCCTGAGGGGATCTCGAAGGTCTTAAGGTCCTAAGGTCCTAAGGTCTACTATCATCGGAGTCTGCGCTAGGATACGCATAGTCTCAGCCTCACTTGTTTCATGTCCTTCTAGCGTCTTATTTATCCGGATATTCTCTTATTGGATATATCTACCTATAGGTTAATTTCATCAATTTTCGTTTTATTGCTCCATCGTCTGACAAAGATTTCTCTACTATTTCTTAGATTTACTTGAGTGACACCTCTCGTGCTGTGTTGTGTTAAGGCACATAGCCTTGTGTTAAGGTACCTATTCTGATTGCACAAAGCTTCACGATTTATTATCCTTTTTAATTGTTTATCGCCTTCAAATTAAACTTCCGTTAATTTGTTTACGTTCACATCATTGCAACACATTATCATCATAATTACAGAATGGTACTGTAATAATAAACTTAACTTCTGTTTATGTAAACAGATTGTCTGTCCTGAAATTCTCTGATTCTAAATAATTCATAAATGTCTTCGATTAAATTTACAATAAATTTCCAATTTATTTTATAAAATGCTAGTAATCTCAAATAATATTCATCTCTTGACATTTACTAAATGTCCTAGCAATAACTTCCAATATTTAATCGTAATAATAATTACTTCGACAATTTCATGTCTCAAAATATAAACATTGACATCGATTTACCGTCACATAAATGGTTTACAAAAATCACTTAATTTCGCAATAACCCCAAAAAATTTAAATTTTTTTATTGTTGGTTATGCATTTCTTCTATCGAATGCGGTTACACTATTTCTGTCTTTTTGTCAGGTTCACTATTCTACACAACCGTATACATTTTTAATGTATTCCTCTGTTTCACAAGCTACCTAAATGCTATTTGTACCGGTACGTATTTCATCTGGCTCTACCACGGTGTGTCTTCCATAGGCGGTGTGCCTTATGCTGGAAAAAAAAACAAAGCAAAATTTCTTGTTAAAGAAATCACTTTAACTCATCAGCATTTTCAGACGCAGAGATAATTACGTATGTTTGATTAGAATTAACGTTAGGTACTTCTGCTAGATCACAACTACTACTTGATAACATATCACATAATTCCTCCCTCGGGGGGTAGCGAGCGGGTAAATTTGGATCCAGTCCCGACTATCTGTACCATTTCGTAGTGTGCTAGTTACTATACCAACGGAAATTTTCTCAATACAATACGCAGTTCTCTCTAGATATCCACGTTTATGGTCTTGACAAGGAAAAACTAGGCCTAAAGTCCATCTTGTCGAATGTGTAAATACTCATGGTGGCATTTCTCACCGTTCTCGAATACTACGGGCATCTTCACTGACCCCAGTATTTTCACTAAAATACCATAAACATATGGCGGTTTCCCTTCGCCATTTCCAAATACTATGGGCATCTCTACTGTCCCCAGTATTTCTAAATTATGACCTGTGACCTCATATTTTAACGCCTAATTTATTTAGACTATAGTAGAACCTTTATTTACTTCAAACTGAACTATGTTAACTTTTTATGTTTACCATTTGTGTTTACCAGGACCATGGTTTCGCAACTGTAAGGATCTAATCCAGGGTTGATAAAAAACATGTTTTTTTTTTTAAAAGAACAAAAAAAAAGTTTTTTTTGTTTAAAACATGTTTTTTTTGCTTAAAACGTTTTATATGTGAACAACAATGTTGGTTGTTTTAAACGTGTTTTTTTAACGTTTTTTATGTTTACAACAATCTTGTTTGTTTAAAAATAAGTTTAAATTGTTCATTTTGTTTAAATCAACCATTTTAATGTATAGGGCCTATTATATACATACACACACACACACACATATATATATATATATATATATGTTGAATGTTTAAAACATTTTAAACAATTTGTTTTAAACATTTTTTAGCATATGTTTATAACACTTTTTAATTGGGTGTTAAATTTAATTATGAGGACAATTTACATTTTGTCAATCCAATGACACCCTGTGCTAAGATGTTCAAGATTTACGAGTCGTAGACCTAATAGTATTTGAAAATACATTTTGTACCAGTAGTATTTGTTTATGATTAAATAGTTCATGATTAATAAAAAATAATACAAACTACTGTTTAATTACTGCCTTTACTGCTCAACTCGAGGGCTTAGAGTCAGACAACGTTAACTCCCATGTTGTGTTATGGGAGTTAACGTTGTCTGACTCTAAGCCCTCGAACTGATGATTGACTTTCACCATGCTTTATGTGGTCTTAGCCGCCTTACATTATCAAACTTACAAGGGATATCCTACTACAGTGTTGCCAAATTGACACATTCAATATTTAATATTAATAATCTCTTTCTTTAAAAAGGAAGAGCACAAAATAGATGGTAGGATGCAGTCAGCAAAAATTCAAATCAATTACTCAAAATCAGAAACTGGAAGCTGGCAACAGAGGATAGAGAAGTCTGGAGGAAAAGGATACAAAAGACACCACCTCACATGATTTTCTGGTATTCTGGCCCTAGTTTTTTTGTTTGTTTTCTGTTTACAACACTAACAGGGTGTCACTGACTTGAAAAAATGTAAATTGTCTTCATAATTAAATATAACACACAATAAAAAAATGATTTAAACATATGCTAAAAAAACATGTTTAAAACGGATTGTTTAAAACGTTTTAAACAAACTTAAAAAAAACACAAGCACTTGTTTTAAACATGTTTTAAACACTTGTTTTAAACGTTTTGTTTTAAACATTCCAACCCTGATCTAATCTTGTCTCGACATTGGAGCGCTTTCCTCTGCGTCCCTTAAGTCTCTTTGCCTCTTCCTACAGTGCCTAACTGATTAAATTAAAAGTAATACAGTTCTTCAGTGTTTTAAATAAACGCATTATTTACAATCACTGGTTCGCAAAGAAATACTACATTTCTTATTTCACTTTACTGAGTTGAAGATGCTACAGTTCTTCAGTGTTTGTCTGTCTGCTCTAGCGGGACATATGGCTCTTTTCGCCAAATAAATAACATGACTTGTCTGTCTGCTAACAGCAAAACTGTCCTACTCTGACGGGATTTCTGTTTTAAGCTGTCAGTAGTCACTGCTTCCTGCATACTGTTTAGTATACGTTAACGAACTTGTTTCCCTACTTCATCCCTTAAACCCTGCCACATAGGCTGCGAGAAGTTTACGTTCGCTTTCTTCAGCGATAATTCTTTTCTCGTCTGCATTGTCACTATGTTTTATAATGTTCAAAACAAACTTCCATACGGTCAGCAAAAACTTCAGGAAATTAATTTACTTTCTGTAATGCTATCTGTACCTGTGCGCAATAATTTTTATCTGATAGCTTTTCTGTCAATCTTTCCTCGAAAGTTGCCATAACTACATGCTATGTAGTCGTATCTTCAGTAAAAACTGGCTTACTTTAAAAAATCAGCTGCCGGACTGATTGATTTTAATTTCAATATATGCTTCTTATTACATCCATCTAAATTTACAGTCGCTACAGATGCGTCTATGTAATTAAAAAATTCTTTCACTGTTTAACTCTTGGGCCTACTGTTCCTGACAATTCCTTTAAACTACTGGCCACTGATAAATCTTCAAGTTTAAATAACATTTAGCTTCTAACAGCTTCTTTAACTGTTCATTCCGAGCGCGGAGTTCTGCTATCTGAGCACGTAATTGTTCTGATGATGGCATGTAAAATAATTCTACGTTCCACTTTGAATTCAATTTCAATTTGACAAACAAATTTTTGTTTGGAATTAAATTATTACTGCTTTACTTCTCTTCCTAATATTTATTCGCTTCGATCCCACTTCTGACACCAATGTTGGGACCCCGAGCGGTTATGGATCGTTATAGATTGGTTTTATTTAAAAGTGGCTAACTAATTTTTATAGCACTGCGTATTTATTAGGTATGAGAAAATAAAGTCTTCCTGAACAATTTAACTAATATTTGACTTCACTCGCACTGTAAGTTTTCTCGACGCACTTCCACTTACCTTGTCATAGCTGTAAACAAAATTATGATTAGCAATATGACCCTTTAAATAATTAAATAATTCATTTTAATTATTTGTGGTTTATTAATAAACAAAATTACAATTGCGAATTTATTCCATTTAAAATAATTAACTTTGTTTTTAATCTTAAAAATTACCAAATTCTTTTAATTAAACTTTCAAATAAAAGTAATTAAAATAATTAATAAATAAAATGATTTGTTTACTTTATAACAATTTATATTTAACTAACAAAATGCTAAAAAAAATCCGATATTTCTTAATTACATAATATTTTGTATAACAATTTAATTACTAAAAACTTTATCCTAGTTTTAACTTATTAAATTACAACAATAACCAATGTTTTCAAAATGTTTAACTTCAAAATATGTTAATCCTTCGCTTTTCCGCGAAATACTATGTTCTTCATATAAATTTTAACTCATGAAATTTATATGGTAAAAATAAACTTTTCAACTCTGTTTATAAATTTGAAATTTATAAAATATTCATATTAAAACTCGTCAGCACACGCTGTGTAATAAACTTACTTAAACTTGTAATTTATTTATTTTAAATTTACCTTCATTTTCCTTAAAATGAAAATCGTACTTTTGTACCTAAACCATTCGCTATAGTAGCGAGAATCGTATCTTCGCATAAATTTTAACACATAAAATTTATACGGAAAATGGCAAGATTATGGACTGTTGTGCTTCATTTACTTTAAAATGGAAATTCCCCATGTTTTCAAAATAAACTAATTATTTTGAATAATTTCTGTATATTAATTTTGCATTTCTTACTATTTTCAATAAAATAGTATTAACTACACAATGTTTAAAATTTATGTTTAATGTTAATATTTAAAGTAAACTTCTTACTTTCACAATACTGTTACAATCAATAACGGCAATATCTTATTCGCCTTTATAATTTACAGTCTGGGTGTGAATTATCTTCGTTATACTAACGAGAAAAAACTAACATTGACATGCTTGATTAAAAAGTCAAACTTCAATAAAAATCCTTTTCCATGGAAACATGGATGGGTTACTTAACCCATTTTATTACAGAAATATCTTCATGCTAAGGGTGAAACCTACCCTCGTGATGATCATATTTTCGTATGTTAATTGAAAATGATGTAAAAAATATGAACATCGCTTCAAATATGTGTCTTGACTATTTAAATGTTTGAAAAGCGGTTAATCTTTAATTAACGTGAATATAGTGTTGAACTATATTTTTAAAAACTGAAAATGACTTTACATCGTCATATTTTAACTTTAGCATTCGCTATCTCTTAGCGAGTTTATCTGTCCATCGCATAGTTTACAACATATGCGGATTTTGTAGGAAATAAGGAACTTTTGTTTAACAACCTAGGTTTTACTGAAAGTGTCATCATATGACCTTTACGTTCGCTGGTTTCATAGCGAGTTTAACTAACCATCGCACAAATCTCAAATCCGGATTTTTGCGGAACTTAAATGAAATTACTAATTTCAATACTTACAGATTTTCACGTTTGTTGAACAAATCCACGTCCGACTCCATCTTGTCTCGAAGGACCACACAAAAACACTGAATGATGATTATTTCCCTCACACTCTGTCTCCCACTTAGTATCTCCGATCGCGAATATTATTCTGCACGCTAATTATAAATTTCTCCAATCAAACATCACAGCTAAATTAAAAACACGCGAATTAAATTCTACCTTTGTCAGCTGTCATACGGGTTGCCTATTGCTAGCCTTGAGGGGCTAAGAAAATGCAGAATTGCATTTCCCACTGGCAGTGCAGTGGAATTGCACTGAATAGCTGATACTGCAGTTTCCACGAGATAAAGTTTCTCTCTTCCTGACTGCTATATGTGAAATTTCAACTTCTCCATGGCTTTAAAAAGTACAATGCTAAATTAAATAATTTATAAGCAAACTTAAAAAAATTATACAATTTTCATTTTTTTAATCAATGGGGGGGGGAGGGTTAAAACCCCCAAACCCCCCCCCCCCTCGTTACGCCTCTGTATTATATAAGATTGGTAATTTTGCAGTCCCATCTTTAGTTAAGATAACTTCATCCACAAATGCTTGGTTGAAAATGGTTCTGTTGGGTAGCAAACATTGCTGGTAGGGTCCTATTATATTTTGAAACATGGTGCCCAAGCATGCTTTCATGCACCACATGAATATTTTATAATTGCTGTTGAGAAGAGTGATGGGGCGGTAATCAGCGGCTGATTTTGGACTAGCCATTTGGTATTAGGACCATTATTCCGAAACGGAATTCATGTGGGATGGCTGGTGTTATCATCAGAGCGTTCAATACTTCTATTAAGTGCTTGTGTAGAATACCCCAAAGGGTCAGATAAAACTCAACTGGAAGCCCATCTGCTCCCGGTGATTTATTCAGTGGACTTGCTTTGATTGCCTCCATTATTTTCTGTTTTGTCAAAGGCTGTGTCAGAGGCGTTGAATCTTTTTCATCTAAAATAGGGGGTAGCATTGAGGGATGGCTATGAGCTAGATCTGGTTCAGTTAATAAGTTTTTGTAATATTCAAATAATGCTGAACGGACAGATAATTAGGTGTTATGGTCTGTGCCATCCACAGCAGTGAGTCGATCAATATATTTGTGTTTCCCCCTTTTCCTTTCTCGGATTATGTCATACATAGACTTTTTCCCCCCAGGCAAGGTAGTGGTCCTTGCATGAATTTGTGTTCCCTTTGCACACGGTCATGATCTATTTTTAGAATGTTTGCTTTGCCTTCTTTGAGCATCTGAGTGAGCCTTGGCATAATAGAGGGCGTCGCATGTATGTCCTGCATTAGTCGGTAAAGATATTCTTCATATCCCTCAATCTCCTGTTGCCGTCGAATACTAAGGGATTTCAACCATTTTCCCAATTTAGTTTTTGTGTTCACCCATCATTCAAGGATGTTGCGATATCTGAACTTTTGTTGGTGTTAAATTTTCCATTGTCGTTCTAATTCCACTGCAAACTCTTCATCCTCCATTATATTTTTATTGAGTATCCATATACCTCTGCCAAAAGGAGTGGATATTCTGGAGGTTCGAAGATCTATCATGTATCCACATGATCTATCATGTATCAGAGAAAGCCACCGGGCAGATGTCCATGCTACTGACATGTGGTCCCAATGTTCGTGTGACATAGATTCGGTCTAACCTGGAAGCGCAGTTGTAACTATGATAGGTGTAGAGTGGTTTTTGGTGTGGCCGTAAGCGCCATGAGACTTGTAGTTGCACTTTGGAGTTCTGGGCAGAAATTATAAGATCCTGTAATATCGGCGGCCTGTAACACACAGTTGAAATCTCCTTCTATTACAATTTTGTCATTCATGTTGACTAGAAGAGGAATAATGCCTCACTGTTTCTGAGAGCCAGAAGGGACATAGAGATTCACAATATAGTGATCTCCTATCCTTAATCTGATTCCCCTTCCATCGGGAGTTTTTATAACATCTGTGTAGGGTGTATGATCTTTTATAACAATAGCTGTACCTCTCATCCCCAGAAGGGTGATGTATTCTATATTATATTTATATCAATTGAATGTGCGATGTCGCAACCTCTTGTAATAAATCGATGTGCACATCCATATTGCGAAGAACTTGTGTTAGTAAGGCAATTTTATGTAAGGTAGCAACATGCAGGATATTTGAAAAGGTGAAATGGTCAAGACTGTAAAGGTAGGGAAATATAACCCTGTGCTAATTTCATTGTTGAAGTTTGTATGGGTGTGATCAGCCAGTTTTGTTACCTCCTCTTGCAGTTTTCTGCACACTTGTGTCCTTTGTGATGGAAATATATTTGGAGGGGTCATATGGTTTTCTTCTTGATCCATCAAGTCGTTCCATGACGGTTGCATGTCTGTTAAAAGTGGCTAAATCTGATTCTGACATTTCTTGATCGCTGTGCATTTTAACATTTTTTTGTGTGTAATCTTCAGCGTCCCTGGTTTGACTAGCATTCTCAATGACTCGACTACATGATTTTCCAGTTAGGCTGTAGTTTTTTCATTTCATATTCCCTCGTTCTCATCTGCAGAATCTGTTTCAGAGTCTACCGTAATAGAAGATACTTCTCTTTCATCTGCAGTAAGAAGACTGCCTGAAGAAAGTTTGGTTGTTGACGTTTTTGCGTTGAGTATTGACTGCCCCATCTTATCTGGTATGCTAAGGCCTAATTGTGCATCATCGCTGGTGGTGCACATCATGTTTTTGTTGGTGTTCGGGGGGGGGCCTTCATTGGTCTTAGTTCACTGAGTTTACTGTAGTGGATTTAAATAAATCACTCATGGTTAAGACTGTTCTTGGGGCAACCGTAACTTTTGCCTTGACATTTCTGTTTGGACATGTGGGTCGCATGTATGTTAAGCTACCGCAATTAAAACATGTTTGTTCTTGACTGGGGTACATTACATAGGCCGTATCCCGCTACAATAATGGTTGAAGGGATAGGTTTGTCAACCACCATATTGACCAATCAAATGCCATTTTCAAAATGCTACTTGTATCAGTTTGACCATTTTTCATTGTCTATTCGTTTAACTTTCCCATAGTTTTCTAGAATAATTTGTATTCTAACGTTAGGCTCTTTAGGAGGTATATTCAGCACTCTCACTACTGTACTTTCCTCTTCTGCTTTCTGAATTGTGACTTCTGCAGTTCCACCATTTTTTAAGGTTATGGTTGAAATCCCAGCATGTCATTTCAGATATGTTTCGTATCGGATAGAATTTTTATACTTCATAAAAACAGCTTATTGTTTACTTACAAGTTGTATCATTAGAAGGTCGTCCTCTTGCACTTGCAACACATCTTCTATCCATTGATGTATTTCTAGTACAGTTGGACATTGCTTGTCCTTATTGAAAGTTGATATAAGTGTGTGTTGCCATACAATTTTTGTTGCCATTATATCTGAGGTTGTACAGTTGACTCCCTCTAGTCCGGCCTCGGATAGTTCGGCCGTCGGATGGTCTGGCCGACTTATTGGAATGAGTCATCTGCACAAGGAAGGGTTTCTCATGGCAGTAATCGACTAGAATAAACATGTCTGTTTAGTTTCCAGTCTTAAGTGTAAACAGATAACATCAGTTCACTTGACGATTGTGTTCATTTCAGACGTAAATTTTACTCTTGTCCTGTTAGTATCTTTTACTGTGAGTTTAATTTTTACAGTGTGTCTCTTATTGTAGTTACAAAAATTTTCTCATAAAGAGTGAAAAACGAAAGCATACAACTTTTAAAAATCGACAAAAACATCTTAAAAGTTGATTTTTGCTTTAATAGGTTATACTTTACATGTTTAAAAGACCGCCTGATGATCCGGCCATTTTTTAATCCGGTCGAGGGTCCGGTCCCGGGGTGGCCGGTTTAGAGGGAGCCTACTGTACTAGTATACAACTCTTGTGTAAACAGAGAACACAAAATTAGATTTCACTTAGTTGACAAAGCGTAGTTTCAGCAGATGTTACCAACGTCTTCAATCTTCAACGAGACTGTGATAATGAAGCTCTTTTGCAACCTGAGGAGGCTTCAAGGCACTTGTATACTTCCTTGCCATGTACTTCTTTATTAGAAAACAAACAAACAAAACCAAAAAAACTGCTTCTCCTGCTTCGCTTCATGCTTTTTCTGCTTTTTTAAATTAATTTAATTAAAACAGACAGTTTACATATACAGTACCCAATGTTACACTTACAGAAGTAGAAGATCTGTTTCTTTGAAGTATTCCTTAGCTCGCGGAGTAGTCTTTTTCTTTGGTTGCAATTTATTGTCCTGTAGTGTTTTTGTAATCACTCTATTGATGGCTATGTTGCGGAGGTCACATAATGTTGAAATCCTATCGCAAACCGTATTTGCAGGAAGTTCTTAGAATTTTTTTGTCTGTTCCATCTGAAGGGGCAAACCCTGTATTTTACTTTCATGTGATTTTCGGAATAGTTCTTTTATGCCCGGTTTCTATAAACTCGCAAAATACCAATGGGTAAATTATCCAATGGACAACTTAGTTCCAGAATCACCCACCAGAGCACTAATGGTATAATGAGGAAATAAAAAATAATATGTATTACCATGCCGGGGATCGAACAGTGGACCTCTTGAACCGTAATCCAGCACGCTGACAATGAGCTACGGTGAACACTGAGAACACATCTTGAATAACGGAGATGTAATTGTTTCAGCCTATGATTCCACTACTGCAAGTCAAAACATGGTTTTGCAATATATATCATACTAATTAGTTCGGAAGAACATTATCTTCATATAAATACTACTACTGTCGAGATCTAATGCGTAAGAGGAAGGAAAAATGAGAAGTACGACTCTAGTTTGCAATGTTTGCACACTCAGTGCTACCAAATACCGGCAAATACAGTCATTAGCGACATTCAATGTACGGTACATGAAAATTTCAATAAGAAATATGTATATAAATTCTGATAAGCCCATCCTATTACGGAGAAACAAAGTCAACATTACAGATCATCTCAGCACTTCTAAAACTGTACTTTACAGGTACTGCAATCCGTGCACGTCCGCCATATTTATCCTACGAGAGGTTAAATTTTATCCAGCCATCCATGAAAGGATAAATTAACCCAAAGATTTACCCTTGGAAAGATCTAGCCCTAGTTTATAGAAACATTTTTTCTCTCATTTTCATATTTACCTAGTGGACGTTTATCTAGAAACTCGCCAAAACTGTGTGTGATCGTTATCTTTAAATTATTTCTGTTCGTAAGAGTTTTCCTGCTGTCACTGTGCCATATTGTTCTAAGGTTACTTTCTCTTTTGGTCCGTCGTAATTTCTAATTTAATATCATAAACCTTCACCGATCTTGATGCTAATCCAGCTGATGTTTTTGTTACTCTACTTATTTGGCCATTACTATGCAGGAATTTACTACGCTCTCCGTGTTCGTAAGTACTTTATCCATTGTTGTTCCAGAATTACATTTAATGTACACTTGCCTGTTGAAACTGTTTAGTTGTATCGTTTCTATTTTGTGTTCCTCTAATTTTAGCACATCAAAAATCCATTCATGTATTTCATATGGTGATAATCTTGGTATGTCTCTTTCCCCACGAAACTTATAATAACTGTATTCTTTCTTTCATTCATTTTCTTACCTGTGTGTTTCATTTTTCACTAACACGTTTACTAGATCTCCTTTTATTTTACTTTGATCGTATCATACAGGAACAAAATTCTGTATTTCACTTGTATTAAATTGCTACTACAAGGTTGCAAATGTATGTATGGTATTGCTACACCGATCTCTCCTTGGAGCACACTGCTTCAGTCCTTTGATGTAAATATCTCTTTACAAATTGGAACCCTATGCATATACTTTAAATAAATACATTTCTGCAAATACTACGTGCATATTTTTTTCTTTAAAAAATCGCAAACTAAAAACTGTGGTGCGGGTATTACTTGAATACTGGACTCCTCTCATCTGAATTTCGACATTTTGGACCATATCGGCTCAATGTATTACAATGCTTTATAGTAGCATCACAGTATAGTTTAACAGTAGCGAAGCTGTAATGAAAGGAAAATGAGACACATGACTGATGGTGAAACAAAGCTTTATGCGTAGAAACTCCAAGCAAGTAACAGTGCAGTACAAGCAGAAGCACTAATTTGGGAAAAGTTTGGTGAATTTCCACATGACTTTGACCTTGGGTCAGAAGCATGTCACCGCATGTGGATTCCCGCTGCACATCTGGATTCATGAATGGAGTGTGTTGTTGAAAGTATTAGGCTGTGCGTATAAGATGGCGAGATCTTGGCTGGCTGTTATCATGCACATTATTTTTATAATTACATTTTAGCCTACCATATTTAATTCTTTTATTATTATGTAATGTTAATTATAACTGTTTAATTAAGAATATAACTGGCAAAATAATTTTATATGTATGGACCTAGGGTTTTTTTTCCTTTCAAATTTGCTTTCAAAAAATTGGGTGCAGTTTAGGGGCGGCTAGTATTTGGATATATACGGTACTTATTGGTGTAAGACATCCATATAAAATAAGTTACTGTTTATCGCATGTTCATATTAATAATAGCTTAGGCTACTTATCCCATCTATATATACATTTTACTTTAAAATAGTTTAAAAGTGGTTTAATAGTTTTGTGCTATTAAAAAAATTATATATATCACTCACAAAACTTTGTCTACACTGGCACCTTGCAGATTTCTTTCTTGAGTAGCATAAAAGTATAGCCAGATAAACAAAATGGCCTGCTTATATACTCTCCAATTTTAAAAAGAAATTGAAGCCTCAATACCAGTAGTTTTGTGCAAAGTTTAAACAAAATGGTTACAGATTTTCTTAGAAAATGTTTGGAAATCAAATGTTTGAACATAACGTAGTAGTGAAATTTTTAAATTCCTTTGTCTCATGTCCTTTCATTTCATTTTGATATATTAATGCTTATGGTTACACACATGCACACACAATTCAAGAACCTCAAAACATGTATTGCTTGTGTCAGATGCAATACTTTCCGTTCCTAAAAGGAAGTGAAACATAACACTTCATCTCCTGCCCACCAGCAAACTTCGACACATGCATGTTTTAGGCTAGGAGTTGATGACTGACAGTTTTTTGGTTAAATACAGCAGTCTGGTTGCTAACATTTGGTACCACACGGTTTCTAGAGTTTCGTAGATCTTCTGCTGCAGAATCCTATTGTTTTTAAATGTAGTTGTCCTGTCCATCTAACTAAACGTTCACAACCAAACTTATCCATCAAAATATTGGTTTCTCATTTTTCTGCCAAGAGATTCTGTATACTTGCTAGCATTGCATGCTTTGTTATTATGTGGGAGAAAAGTATGTGGTATAGTGGTTAGTTCTGCTGACTTAGGATTTGCAGGTTTGGGTACAATTCGGATTTTTCTGAGGTAGAGAGGTTTGAAGTGTCTTTTTGAAGTTAATGGTTATTGTACTTGAAGGTTAGGTTCTAGTATGAAGAAAAATGAACCCTAATTTGGGTGTCTTTTTTTAAGTTGTTGACTACCTTAATCAAAGGTTTGGTTCTAGTAGCCCATGAAAAACAATGAACCTCTATTTCAAGTGTCGATTTAAGTTATTGTCTGCCTTACTCGATGGTTAGATTCTGGTATGATGAACAATCAACTGCTCTTTTGGGTGTCCTTTTAAGTTACTGACAGCCAGACTTGAAGGTGAAGAAAAATATAAGTGTCTGATGTTCTTTTTAAGTTACTTATGCCATGCCTCACTTAAAGGGTACGTTTTAGTTTGATGAACAATGAACCCCTATTTTGGGTGTCCTTATAAGTTATTGTTAACTGCCTTACCTAGGGTTGCCAACTATCTCGTATTTCCTGTTAAATCAGTATTTTCACTTAATTTGGACGAAAATTCCAGGTCCATTATTTTTCAAGATGCATCTCATATTTCCAGAATTCCCTCCATTCATTCTTTTAAATTCAGATTACTGTAAATTGTGAAGAGTAACAATTAACCTAGTTAATGTGAACCACAGCAATCTCGGATAAGCAAATTCTCAGTTAACACGGTTGAACAGTAAAAGGGGATCATATCGAAAAGGAGCAAAATGGGCCTGTTACTTGTTCTTCGTTTCCTTCTGGTGGAGGTTCAGTTATGTATTACACACAATATTCATCATAATGAGTAAAATTTGTTAACTAATCTTGAAACAGTTCATTATGTTATTGCATAATATTGTCGATCAAGAATAATTTTAAGGTATTGAATTATTTTTAATCCAAAATTCATTTTAGACCGGTTGATGAAGCCAGCTCATTTTTTTTCGGGTTACTTTGAAGGCATTTGTAGTGATAGAAGGATCCTATTTGCTCTGCAGTATGCTGGATATCCAACCAACATCCAACAAAAGCAATTTAAACTTTCTGTAGTTCACCTTGATTTTATAAATGCGTTGCCACTATTAAACTTCCAACCCTCGTATATCAAATATGAATGCAATAGTCAGCAAGATAAGCGACTTGTGGTTGAGGAATGACTAGAATCCTCAGTTAATAAAGTTAACTTCAAATTTGACACTTTTAAGTTACTTTTTAAATACATATATATTTATTTTTATTTTTATTTATTAGCTATCATATAGGTCCCATATATACTTATGTAATGCTTCTATAATTTCACCTAGCGACAAAGCTTAAAATTACAAAATCAACTTGACAGAGCTCATAACATAAAAATAAAAAAATAAAATGGGGTTGCAAAGGAAATGGTTTACAGCATCTTTGCAATACCAGAAAACATTTTAACGTTAAACATTATGAGATTGGAAGCATTAAGAGTCTTCCACGGGACAGCCTAGTAGCCTGGGTTTGATTCCTGCCTGGGAATCAGTAAAGATCAATAAAGATCTTTCGATTCACAATATTATTATCTTTTTTCAAGCCATGTGAATGAAATCATCACATGCCATCTCAGTTACTTGAAACTTAGGGAATATTTTTAGTAGATTTAATTGCATTCACCCAATGGTTTGGAATATGAATTTCAGGATTTTACTTCTTAGCTTTTCAACAACTCCCAAGTCTTGGTCACATTCATTGAAACTGTTACCTGGTCAATATTCTCCAATGTTTGGGAATTTTGCAATAGGGCCTAAATGTAATAAATTTTTATGTTGTGATTTTGAGCCCCAACAGCTGTCACTATACAAAATCAAATGTTTCCCCTCTGGAGGGATGAAATTTTGCACCTGCTTTTTGACTTCCTGTGGTCCTCTTATAGCAAACATACATAAAGGCAGTATTTATTGCATCATGTATTCCAAGGTTGAATATCCACGTTTGTCTTTTGTAGTAAGTGACATTTGTAGACAATAAGAGGAAATGTCTCTGATTGGCCATGTGTGGCTCGATGGAATATTCCAACAGTGTTCTTCCTTAATCTTTCCTTTGACAAGTCATGGTCATCAACCCATTGCTTCATTTCTGATCTGGACATGCCTTTGGGTAGAACTCTCAGCATCTTCAAATATTAAGAAACATTTTAAATACCTTACATTTTATGTCTTGGAATCACCGCCGACACTGTTATAGCTATCAGTCCAACTTTCCTTAATGGATGCCCTAGTATTGAAGTATTATGCAAGGTTCCTTTTCCACATTTCAACTGTTTAACTCTTTGAAGGGAAGTGAGATGTAATGTGCTTATTGGTTTTTACAACTAAATGACTTAAAAATCACAATTATAATAAAATCTATGAAAATTTGTGTTCTGTTTATAAAATATATGGGGGTTACACACTGGTACCACCACCCCTTACGGTATCTAGGAATGGAAGTCTGCAAAACATGTTTTTCCATTTCTCCAACACAGTGGAACATTGTACACAACACACTTTACTAATTGTGAAAATCTCAGCAAAAGATAACTACACCTTGCGACAATAAGCTGTATGCTAGCTGGCAGGAAAATGTTATATCAATGTAAATCTACATGACAGGCATGCAAATAGCATTAACATTAATAATATTAAAGCATAAGAAATATTAACCTTTTCACTGCTACTGACTTATAAATGCCTCATATCAAAGCATTGTTTGAAGCTTACAAATAAGATTATGACGGTAATAATATATGTAAAATGTGAGGATTTTTATCCGCATGTTACTATTATTTATCGAAACCACCTATTCCACTGAAATTTTCCTCATTGATTTCAATTTTGGTGATCACTTATGTAAATGTACAAATTCAACTCTGAAAAGGTTAAAATCCCTTTACAATAAAATATATTGCACAATTAAAATTTCAGGAACCTAGTACCAACAACATAATTTTTAGCTTTCGCTTTTTAATCAATGATACCAACAAAATACCTTGTAACTATTTTATTCCACCTGCATTCTTACTGGAGGTGGTTACAAGAAAGTAAGGGCAAATTAAGATGAAAATGGTGGTTGTATGAAAGTACCACCCCCTGTCAAGAGAATAACAGTAATAGCTGTTAGCCGTCAATCAACCCAGAGAACAGTCTAGCAAAAGATAACATCACTGTTATCGGACGCCAGCTGCCAGGTTCTCGGAGATCTTTCCCTTCCTTAGGGATGAAGGTGGTGCGTGCAATCCTCCAACTCTCTGGGTACTCCCCCAAAATCAATATGGCATTAAATATTTTAGCCAACAATCTGATAACTCCCCCCATATGTCTTTTAGCTACACCATCTACTCCTGGTGAGGATGAGGCTTTTATTCTTTGAACTCTAGCCCCAACCTCAGCCGGGGAAATGGCCTTAAAGGTTTCCATCTCTCCCCTATTCCATTATCAGGATCTGAACCCCATAACTCAGAATAAATTTGTATTAGATCTTCAATAGGGGGTTAAACGGACATTTCATTTTCATTTTGTTAAAAGAAGACCCCCCCCCCCCTCTATAACATGTCTTACACTTTAAGGCCACTTATAAACCACAACTTATCTTCCATAAAACAAGATGAGCCATTGCGTTTTTTTTTATATCAGATAGCTACTTTGTTGTCCTCAGAAGCTGCATGCATCCCTTTTTGTCACTTTTTGGTTTATTTCATGATGGCCAGTGTCGACCAGATGTACAGTAGTCTAAGATGGGTCCCTGTAACAAAAACAGGAAACGAAGGGACGTATTAGGGTTGTGCAACATTCGAGGCTTCTTGGGCTTTCACTGAGATGAAGAGATTATTAGTTTGTAAATGTCCAGTAGATAGCTCCACTGTCATATTCCCATCATCAATACTAATATCAAGTCAAATTTTAGCAGAGAAATGCAATTCAGTGAAATTTGTGCCACAGTGCTTGGTTAGCTTACAGCATACAAACAAACTGGATTTTTATTTTGTTATATTGCATTAAGGTAATCAATAACATAATTACAATGAAACCAGTATTACATTTAACTTTGATTAAGGATTGCTCAATTGTTAGTTATTATCTCGTGTTTTTTAACATTGACTTAAATCACTTCATTGTAAAGATGTGCTGTTGTCTTCAGCAGCATTTTATTTTTCTATTATTTTATTCTTATTGATACTTTCAACATTGTACTTGTTATTAATAACAATTGGAAAAACAGTTACCTCTTTTTCTCGTTATGAAGAGAAAAACAGTTACCTCTTTTTCTCATTATGAAGAGAGCGAGTTCTTCATTTTCATTGTATTTATTGTCTGTTTATAATATTGTAACCCATACAGTTTGTATAGCCTTAAAGAAAACAAAAGTGAATGCTTGTTAAATATGTTTACAGAAAGTTGATCAGAGTCAGTATGAATATCAGTTTTTTTTTATGCTAAGAATAGAGGCTCCGCAATTGTACCATCTAATTTTAAAGAAGGCTAGAAAGAATCATTATAAAAGGAGAATTCCTACTTATTTGTTGCATTGGATGCAGTCTTATTTCAGAGATTAGTTTTTTTTAATTCATAGATGCGTAGATCACGTTAAAATAAATCTAAAACCTATTTTGTGTTTTGTGATTACGTTTATGGTTGGAGGGTTCCTCCAACATAAGACGTTTTCACTGCAACATTATCTTATGTCATGTCTACTGAAAGAATAAGCTGTTAAAAGCTGCACAGTTATACAGTTGTATTCTCATCATATTATACAACTAGAAGCTTTTATTCACAAGGTCTGATGAATAAGTAACTGGATTGTACTTTTTGTGCGTTCTCTGCTCACAATACACTATTCTGCCCTCGGGTCAGTACCTTGGTTATTTGTATCAAGCCTCATATCATTTCTGGATGTACTTTTCCCAAGCTTGCAAAGTACTGGTATCAATTGTCATTCAGCCTAAATCCTATCTAAGATTGGGACAGGATATCATGATATCAATATTGATCTATGATAATACTGATTTTATCATTTCGAAAACAAGAATAAAATGGAGGGTGGTAGAGGGACTTAAACAAATAAGCAAAATCTACATTTTAGACAGTATCAAGTTGAAAATTCATAAAATTAAAACATAAGTATAACATATTGAACTGACTGCTATCAATGTTTAATTACACTTATTTTCAGCATTATTGGTCGTCAATAAGAGTTTTGCTGCCACACGTGTGTCTCAGTTACACTTACTCGTCAGAAGTAACAACAACAAAGTAACAACACCAGTGGCGCCAACTTATATAGGCTTGTGGGGCTCAAGCCCACCCAATAATTTGTCTTGTGTTATTATCATAATTATTTATTGCTATTACTCAAAATTATGTTTATTTGTTGAATCGCTGTAAAGCGAAAATCAGGCTATTGTAGACATATATAGTACGATCTTCTCTTGTTCAAATTCCCTCACGATAATTTGAAATCATTCCACAAATCTTTACATTTTTATGTCTGTCAGTGCAGTTTCCGCAGTCACCGCTGTTCTAAAGACTGTATACTCAAGGATAGAAAAGCTATATTTAGAATTTAGACGATACTTGTGAGAAAAAATCACAGGAAGGTCATTAATGGACAAATAAAAAAATTGTGATATAAGACTAAAGTGTGAACATTGGTAACTGAAAGAGTGGATGGAACATGTAGAAAGAATGATTTCAAAAGGTCATCAAGGGACAATAAACCACGAAAAAGATAGTGTTATTAGGGAGAATAGGCTCCTGGTCTAAGGAAAGACTAAGAAGATAATTTACTCTAGTCAGGAGAAACACATTTTGGAACACGTCGTGCTAAATAATTATTTTACTGTAGTAAGTACCTAAATTAAAAAAGTTTATAATATAAGATCATTAATTTTAAAGGATTTCCGTTAACTAGGCTGCATAATTCATTTTCTGGAGGGGGAATTACGTTGATTGTTATTAATTATCACAAACAAAGGCATCGTTTCTTACACAATTCTGTATTTATCCGAATTATCATATAAGTTCATTTCATGAAGTGTGAGTGTGAAAATTTTAAAATCTTTGAGCCCACCCAATGTTTTTCAAAAGTTGGCGCCACTGAACAACACCACTTACTTGTCAGAAGTAACAACAACACAGTGATGCCAAATGATTTCCTAAATTGCTAAAGGGTACAAATTTGCATTAAACGACAGTAGGTTTGTTCCTAGAGCACTCTGAAACCATGAACACTTAGTTCACGTGTGCACACAATGTAAATTTCCGGCAAAACTGTCAAATGTCCGCATCTGCGAACTATGTGTTGGCAGTTTCTGAGTGATCTAGGAACAAACCTATTATTCTAGTAAATCATTCAATATTATTGAATATCAATATTTTCAATGTTATCGATGTTAGTAACCGATATTCTTGTTAATATCAATATCGATATTTTGCTTCAGATATCCCATACCTTGGTTTGCTCCTTTGCTTTCTGTTCCAAATCGCAGAACCACATTGACAGGAGATTAGAAAATTACATGTAGAGATAGACTTCACAGCTTGATTCATTTGGGTAGAGTGATGTGCAAAGGAATGAAGCATTGAATCCTGCAACTTCAGTTTTGTACCACATGCAGCAGGTACAGTCCGGTTACTTTTTTAACAGTTATCAGATTTGTAAACTTTGTTTTCATTTCATCCTGGTAGAAATAAAAAATTGATGTAAGTTATTCACTATGTTATCTAAGTACAATTCTTTAAAGATTACCCCCATATGATTTTAATTTGTTATATTTCTTTGTCATATCTGGTGTATCTGGTACTGTTTCCTTAAATAGCCTATATACCGAAACGACTATTATAAAATTTAATTCCATATAAGAATATTTGTGAAGAAAAAGGTAGGATTTAAACCTTCTTTGTCTTCTTCTTGCACCTCTAGTGCCATATATATTGTAGCCATTTTAATAATTTTAAATCATAACAACATATATATTCAAAAGTTTTATTGTGAATATGTTTAATCAGGATTAACAAAATTCATTAAGTGAAAGTTATGATATAATAAATATTCTAACCTAAGACTTGCATTTAACATATTGAAGTTTCTGAGCTCTTTCAAAGCATTTTCCAAACAAAATGGCTTGGTAGGCCTACTTGAAGTAGTGTATTTACTGTGTATTCAAAATTATTTTATGGAGTCAGGCTGTCATCTGTACATCTAGGGCTATACATAACTGTTTGTTTTAAAGAATAAATTATTTTACCTATAAGTTGATTAAAACTTCAAATCATTTTTGGGCATGTAAAAACAAATTATAGATAACTCAGAGACGTAAGGGAATTGTATCTTTAATTTGATGTTGTTATTTAAGATATTGAATACCGTGAATTGGAACACTGCACTTTCACACACTAATTATATGTAACTACATTAGTTGTGTGGAATGCAGTTTTCCATACTGGATTGTTTTGTTTTGTCATTTGCTGTAAATCTAAAGGTGAAATAATGCAAAATGAAATTTCAGACACTAAGCTTATCCTGTATCCAGTTTTAATGTGATGAAACTTCAGTTATATGAAGGAGTAATACAGACAAGCAAAATGTTTTAAAAAATAGTTATTTCATATCTATCTGTAGAATGTGATGATGTAATTGGTTTAAAATAGTCTTAGTATTCAGATTATTTTTCAAGTGCACCAAAATCTTTCTGGAAAATGTGAGCTCATCGAAGGTTAATTTAAAGATTAGTTCAGTAGGATAAGATTAAATTCTACAGTATTGTAAGGTAATTATAAATGTATCTTGGTTGGTAGGAATGAATAAGATATTTGATATACAATAAAGTAGGAAAGTTAGGCTAGAATTCCTGCATACCTGCTACTCTTATTCCCAGAGAGTTCTCTTATATGAGGGTCCTCATGCTGAAACATCTTAGTGACATAAACAGGAATTAAACCAACAGAATTGTAATCTGGAACACATTGCTTCAATTAGTGTCAGTATACAGTTTAAAGCTGTTTACCACAGTCTTATTAATAATCCATTTACAACATTTATATCAGCAATGTACACAGTAAAAAGATAGGATAAGATTAGACTTATTACATTCCATACATTCAAAGAACATATCAACAGACAATTTTAACAAAAGGTAGAACAAATCAAAATTACAATGAGCCCATTATATTATTATTATTATTATTGTTGTTTTATCATTATTAATATTATTATTATTATATTGATGTTAAATACAGTGCTAAACCCAAACATAAGTACATGTAACTCACCTTGAACAGTTCAGTCTGTTAAAATAATATACCCTTAGCAAACAGGGATGATGCATGGGTCCAGGTAGGTTCCTTCACCAGCAAGCACCCTCACATTTACAAGCGCAGGGGATTATACCCTTAGCAAAGCAAACAGGGAAGGTGTTTGGAGCCAGGTAGATTCCTTCACTCACAGGTACCCTCACATTTACAAGCGCAGGGAATTATGACCGACTGTAATTTCCACCCCAAGAGTCACCTAGTCTACTTCAATCAACCAATCTTAGATTTTTTAATGTCATTTTATCTTAAAATGTTTGTTATATATCAATTCTACACACAATTTCAAGAAAAATGACACCAAACAATGTATAATTTACTTTAATAGGAACATTTCTAACAAATACATAAATAAAAGTTACTAGAAAACTGCTTTCGAGTCCCGTGTTCCTATTAAACTAAATTATATATTGTTTGATGTCATTTTTCTTGTAATTATGTGTAGAATTGATATATAACAAACATTTTAAGATAAAATGACATATTAAAACATTTAAGATTGATTGATTGAAGTAGACTAGATTACTCATGGGGCGGAAATTACGGTTGGTACTAATCCCCTGCGCTTGTAAATGTGAGGGTGCTTGCTGGTGAAGGAATCTATCTGGACCCACGCCCCATCCCTATTTGCTAAGGGTATAGGTTATTAATGATAATGTTTTTGTTAATTCCACATAGTGATGGCAGTGATGTTATTTGATTGACAGGTATTGAAAAGCTTATTGATTATTGTACATTGTACCTTGAATGGACATGGATCAAGTGGTAATTTGTCCAAATCAGCCAAGCCAAGTGGAAGAAAAAAAAATTGGTCCTGTTTAGAACCATAGGTTTATTGTTGAAAATTTCTGACAAAATATGACATAATAGCTTACAAACTACATTTGAGTGAACCAGGAGTTTATAAAACTTTTATGTAAGGTACCTCCTGCAGTAGAGTCTCACAAACTTAGCCTAATATGGACCGAAAGGGCACAAAGTTTCTGAAATACCGAGTTATTGTGAATAGGGGCTTAAAAATTAAGACTTTTATTGCAAAAATTTAAAATGTTGCTACCCTAGTTCAATACTAAGACATCTTAAAATTTGCTGTTCTGAGAAAAAGGCTTTTATGTATTTAGTTTATATGCTGTAATTCAGAGAATTTCTTAAGGGGAGTGAATTTTGGATATGATGTAAGTCTCATCCTCTGTCTTGTGCTGGGTAATTAGAATTTAGTTACTATACATAATGTGCTTATTTTTTTGAGATGACCTAGTATTGCACCAGATATTTGAGATGAATGTTACTGTTGGCTTGATATTTCTTATAATCTATAATAAGAAATTGCCAAGTATTTTAAATGTAAAGGCTCTTAACTTGTTTGGAACACATTTCTTAATTTACAACAAATTTCCATAATCACAAATTGCTGAAAAAAGTCTGTATAAACCTAATTAATATTGATGATGATAATAATAAGCAGTTACGTACAAAATGCCAACAACATGTTTCATTAATAATTAATTGAATTACATTCTTGTTTAGTTTATGTGATAGAGTTGGAAATGACAAGTTAATTCTAAAATAATTGTTTTGTATAAACTATGAATTTTTGACAATTAAGCAAGAAAGTATTCCTATAGCCTAGTTTTGTTGTTCAGAGCCATGGAAATTGTAATTAAAAATAAAAATATAACAGGGAGAACCAATGAACTATGAACCAGTTACACCGTGTTTTTCCCACTCATGAAACCGACATGCATTGCTGTCTGCAGCTATCACAGAGTGGCACTGATGCAACCATACAAAAATTATAACAGGCAGGCATTTTGTATGGCTCTGTGCAAAGAGCTACTAAAGTGTTGAAGTCAAAATCATACAAAATAACTGTGGCACCTGCACTTCAACCAGGTGATCCTGTATGTAGGCGCACATTTTGTAAGTGAAGTCTCAATAATGTATACAAGAACAAACTAGACCCATATTTAATATTTTTCTCGGACGAGGCCTGACTCCACCTTCATGGATATTGTGTACACAAAATAATCATTATTTGAGCTCTGACAAACTTAGTATTGTTCATGAAGTATCCCTCCATGATGAAAACATTTGTGTATGGTGCAGCATAAGGGGAGAACTAATTATTTGGCCCATTTTTTAGGAGGCAAGTGTTGGCCCCCAGGTACGTGAATACTGTTTTACCCCATTTTTTAAATTAAGACAGGGAGTGTGCCTTTGTGAATTTTAGGAAGACCATAAAATCTGGGTGGCACCAAACCATGGGGTGTCACTTGCCGCTTCATGTCATCAGGCATTGTAGAGATCTCTTTCCCAATGCTGTGGTCTTCCTGACAATGGCAGCTGTATGGTCCTGGTTTAGAGTTTTGTATGCAGGATCATCTAGAAGTTTTATTATCTTACAAGTTAGTGTCGTAGTCAGATGCATTCAAAAGTACTGTGGCATTTCCTTTGTCTGCTGGCAGAACCACTATATCATTGTCTGTGCATAGAGATTTCAGCGCTTTGCGTTTGTTCCGTTTCAAATTTGATTTTGGTGGAACAGTCCTTTCCAGGGCCAAGCTGGTCTCCAACCGGATCTCATCCGCGACATCAGGAGACAGTGGCTTTATTGCTCACTCTATTCCACTGATGATGTCAATTATTGGAGGAGCCCTTGGAGTAGGGGTGAAGTTGAGGCCCTTGGAGAGCACAGAGATAGTCGCTGCATAAAACCTTTGTCAGTTGGTTGATGGAGGTCCGTCACTGTATATAGGTCAGTACGTAGGCCCTCGAAACATTTGGAACAATTGAATTCCACACCTGGCTGACCACCCAAGAAACTTTTACTCAGCTTCTTTGCCAGGAAAACCTCCGATCTTACATCATCATAAAAAGTTAATAAAAGTATAGTTAATCTTATGTGAAACAAAAAATATATATATATTATATATGTCAATAAATTAGAACAAAAAAGTTTACCTCATTTCTTGCCAAAAAATTGTTTGATGCTTTTCTCATGGTTGATGAGTAATCCAAACTGCTGGTTTATCGAGTGTCAAGTTTGTGAGACTCTACTGTACTATGAATTTACATATTAAAAATCTCTGTATGTTTTCCAGGGTTGTGAATTAATCAGGATTAGAACAAATATATATTGTATTTATTTATCATGTGTAAGTATCAGAGGTGTACATATTCTGATTTTAGCTTGCCTGCCCCTTTGAAATTCTGCAACCAGTCACAGCTTTTAACTTGCTTGACTTGAAAGCAAGCCAGATTACAACGATGATAAGAAATGCTGTCGCTATGAGTCATAAGCTCTTCATAACCTGATGGGTTGCACAGGACCTAAGGAAACTGCAAGGCCTGGCGGAAAGAATCTGAAACTGGGTATAGCAGTGCACTGGTAAGTCGTGCAGTTACGTAGTTGAGGAACTTCAGATGTGTTTAGAGAATTTTACCCTGAAGGAAGCCGAGGAGAAACTAAAATGTGGACAGTTTGAATTATCAATGAACAAAGGTAGTACTAGTCCGGCATGGGAAAAATTTTCAAACATTTTCGAGAAAACATCATAAAATCATTAATAACAATAACAAAAATCCATTTAGGCAAGCCTACAAGCTGAGGTAGATTTCGAAGTGCTTTTGTTTTAATTTACTGTCGCTGCGTAGCATTCTTCTTCTTTAGTCTTGGCATGACAAACCCGCAATAATAACTGCAAAAAAGAGGAAAGATAACTTTTTTCAAACATTCAAATCTCGCCTTATATGAGAACTATCAAGAAACTAGTTATTGATTTGTAGAGTACTCATCAAGAGCTTTTCAACGATACCCCACAAGACTTAGTTTAGAAAATTTCGAATTTCCATCCCCATACCCCCACCCCCACTCGTACTCCCAAAACCCCCGAATCGTTGGTGTCACTGTGAACTCCATAAGGAGTACTCTAATTTATTCAATCAAAGTTTCCCTCTATAGTTCATAGGGGCCGAGATATAAATGTTTTAAAATTTCAACCCCCTCCCCCGACCACCCCCTTAGGCCAATTTTGCTCATTAACGAACTTGTCTGAACTATTGGGCCTAGAAATAACATAATAAAATTTGATTCAAATATCTTGAAAATTACGGCCGCTAGCGTGTAAAGATATATAGGCATATATATATATATATATATATATATATATATATATATATATATATATATATATATATATACATATACATATACATATACTGTATATAAATATAAATATCACAATTTTTTTAACAGGCGGTGGTTTCGTACTTAGGGAGGCATGAAACGTAACGATATGAACGAATTTTTTGAAAGTCATTAGGTAGATTTTTCTTCGAAATCTACCTAATAATAAAAATAATAATTGTGTTAAGACGCTAAAACGATTTTTAATACTTTATCCACCTTTTATTTATCTGCATGGTGAATTTCTTCTACCAGCATGTAGAAAAGCAAGAAAGTATTAAGGCTCGTGTCCACATGAGAGCTGAGAGTGCGAGAAACTCTCGAGAGTACTCTCAGATGGTGTGTCCACTTGAGAGCGCTAGTCGAATCCTGAGAGTAGCTGAGAGCAAAACTCGCGACATTACTCTCAGAACCGTGTCCACTTGAAACAAAATCGCGCGAGTTTTCGTCTCGCATTTACAAACAAGATGGACGCACAACAATGTATTATTCGTTGTTAATATTAATGTAAAGCATTTTATGAGGGCTTGCTGAATGCTTTTAAGTGAGTACATTCATTTAATTACTAAGCGTTTAGAAGAATTTGACAATCTAATATTGTCAGAATATCATCAGAACATCATGAAGTATTGGTGAATTCGATAGGCCCACAAATTAACTAAAAAGACATTGAAATGTGATATGAGAGTCTTGTTAAATATAAAATAATTGTGACTTTGTGCTTTTCCGGAATCAAGCATGTGATTTTTAATTTATAGCATGTCAATTATTCGAGTGGAGTGATCCTATCAAACTGTGAATCTAAACTCCGTGCATCTACATGAACGGATAGGTCTACTATTTATCCTCTGCGTCCACGAAGACCAAGAGCCAAAAAAGTGTTCCTTGTTGATTGGTCCTTTAGCACTAGAGCAAAAGCATTTTGTGCGTCGCTGTTACATGCCTACTTTTATATGCAATAGACTCATGTACGTCATCTTGGTCCCCTCAAAAGAATACAAAGACAACCACCAAGACTGATTACGCTATTATATAGGCGCCGTGTTTCTAAACTCCGATTTGCAGAATATTTGGAATCGTATGCAGTCTACACTAATATTGTGTTCGTTTATTTTATTACTTAACGATTGCAACTTAGGCCTATGACGGTCACCGCTGTTCCGGAATTTTGTCCCGCAGAAGATCCCTACATGCCTTTAATCTACAGACATGAGGGTTACTGCACCCGTTACAGCCTTCTTCGCCTCAGAATATTCTGTAGAGGAATCGATTATCGCCGTAGTGAACCATGGAGATTATCAGTGTTTCATTATGTTTCATAAATGAATGTAATGTAAAAATTTTATTATTGTTCAGTAATTCCCTTATGAATTTACTACATTATTTCATGATGAACATATGAACATTAAACGATACCGTAGGCTATTATAATCTATTATCATTGAGTATTATTCGATTTAGATTTCGTTTTTAGAAAACATAAATAAATATTGAAGGCAAATTAAATAATTTTATCATATGGCATAATAGGCCTATACACATTATCCACTCTCAGAGAACTCTCAGCTATACGAAACAGATTGGTATAGTGCGAGCTGCTCTCGGAGATTGATTGCAAAGGCGTGTCCACCTGCGAGTTGACTCTCTGAATACCACTCTCAGCTACCTCTCTGACAGTGCTCTCAGACGCGTGTCCACATACCGAAATGGAACTCTCGAGAGTTTCTCGCACTCTCAGCTCTCATGTGGACACGAGCCTTTACCTACACTCAGAAACTACAGTTGTTTAGCTGATAGGAATGTCGCAAGCTTATTCTGACTTGCCTAGGCTGGGTTTGACCTGACCCATCAGGCATAAAGAAACCTGCCTGCTTCCTAGCTATGACGCTGGCAACTTGCTTGCCTGGCGTTCAAGCGGGTTTGGGCAAGCTAAAATCGAGATTTGTACACCTCTGGTAAGTATGGATTTGAACTTGGTGCACTTGAAAGGTGACTGCATCTTTTGTGCTTGAAGTTAAGAGTTTGAGATCAAATGTCACAGTGATAATAATTATTCTTCCATAAAATTTACCATTTTATTAATCCAAGCTTTATAATACAGTACATAGGTCTTGTGGACGACAGCATTGAGTTTAATTAAAAAATGAACCCTATTCACATCCTCAGTTAATGAGATTGTTTCCATCCTCAGGAGATGGTATTGTTCCATTTTCCGATTTTCGTAAGATGGCATCATTCCCATCCTCCACTGATTGCATCGTTCCCTTCCTCAAATAATAACATTGTTGCTATTCTTAGCTGATGCCAGTCAGGTATTAGCCAAGGATGGGAACAGTGGTTCATGAAACTAGTTCTAAGCTTAATAATAATGTGAACGAAATATATTTCAAAGCCAACAATACTCTACTCTTTAAGTAAGAATTAATTGTAGGATAGTGTGGTATAGGTTTTAAGGGAGAATTTCTTTTAGGTTGTCGGCCCATTTTACCACTTGCATGCCAATTATCCATTTTCATTTACCCATATGCTCGTTTTATTCCTTTCAAAAATCTGTAATGGCCTAATTTTCGTTAATTTATCATTTACCATTTTGAGGAGGATTTAGTGTACAAATAGCTGCATTTTATCAAGAAGTGCATTTTCTTTTGATTCTTTGTCATAAAAGTTATGCTGACTTAAGGCCTTCACCATTGCAACTTTCATTAATGTGACATAAAATACTCTGGCCAATCGGAATTGCAAAAAAGCAGAACATTTGACCGTCCCCAATAAAACTTCCGGAGCAGTAGAATATTTTGCCCCCTAGGGCCTGGATTTTTAGGTTTAGTATTTTTTACATATTTAAAATAGTTTTAAGTTTTTTACCATTTTAGATGATTTTTTATAGTTACACTTTAATAAGTACAATAAACACATTGGAAAAATATATTAATTCATTTGATTTCTACTTAATTTTCCATGGCTCTGAATCACAAAACTGTTGGAATACTTTTTGCTTAGTTTTAGAACCACCACCTGTCATTTCCAACTCAACCACAAACTCAACAAGAACGTTTTTCAATTAATAGATCAACTTTTAGAACACTTCACTTTCAGTGTCTTGCTGGAGCAAACACTGTGAATAAACTGCAAGTGTAAGCTTCTTAAGAATGCTTTTAATTTGCTTCTAAAGAAACCGGGAATTTCAGTTCACTTAAGATTTCCTTTACTGAAACAATGATGTACAAAATGCAATGCTATATTTTATTTTACAAAATAATATACTGGTAACAATGAGCAAGATGCAAAATTTAGGCAGATATTTAAAAAGCAATTTTTAGTAGAACAATAATAATTAGATTAATTATTTTAGTTATTGTTATTTTATTGTATTTTACTTGAAAAGCAGTTTTAGTTTCTAACATCTTATTTAGCCAATTTTTGTTGTTATAAGATTGGACTATGTGACTGCCATGACTATGATATGAATAATTATGTTAAAATATCACAGTTAGCTAGCAAGGAACAAAATAGTTTAAAACCTAAGAATCTGGGCCCTACTAATCGCACCTCATGTAATGATTATCCACACAGCTCCTTTATGTAAATAAAATTGAAAATTCACCTAACCATCTGGGTAGAGTATACACCTAGATTGTGGAGAGGATAATTTTGATCCCAGGAACATTCTAAGGGTACCTGAATTACATACCACTTTTCACAAGATCGTCTTTAAAAATAAAGTAGTTTTGCAAGAAGTAATTTCTCTGAAGTAATAAATCTGATATTCCATATTGCATATTAACTCTAAATTTTAAATGAAAACTTGTTTTGTGTTTATATACTGGTATGTCGTATCTAGTTTTTTTTCCTAATAATGTGTCCTGTTTTAAGTTTAATCTTTAAAATTCTTAAATATGTTTCCCTGTATGTATGCTCATAAGCCGCGTACAGTATTGTAAAGTCTGGATGGGAAATTATGGATATTGTAAGGATACGGAAGTGAATATGGACATGAAAGCTTTTACTATTTGAGGTTACTTTAAAAGAGTACTCAATTACATTTTTTAAAATAGCACAATAAAGGGGTTTGATGGCCTCATAGCTTATTACATATTACAGTTAATTAATAGAAGTTGAGGTCTAGAGATTATAGTCTATAGTTAATAGATCTGTGCTTGAATTGTGGTAATGGATGCTGAAATGAGATTAATTTATATGGATTGTATGGTAGTGAGTGAGTATGATGTTGTGTGAACTCCAAATGTTTTAAATAGCTGAGTTATAAAGACATATTTATTTGTAATAGATTCTGCTTATATTCACAGCTTGTTGCTGAAATACTCAATAGACATAATAGTGTTTGAAATGGTTGTATCCATGTATGCAGTTATCCTTATTTCTATTATAGTTGTACGTTTAAATATGAAGTGGTTTCAAGTTCTTTATATGGAATTCCACAATCAAATTGAGCTGAAAATTTGAGTGATATGCACGAACAAAGTCTATGTTATATTTCTTACATATTGGGAAAACGACAATATAAGTGAATGTTGTGCATAGGACAGGGCACATGCTTACTTGTAACATAAACTTTTATTCCATGATTTTTAAAGTGCATTTTCTTCACGATTTCTGGAATACTGCAGCCATCTGTTGATACAGGCTTAAAGTACATACAAATACAGATCGAGGACACATCATAGATATTTGTTCTGTGAACATCTCAAATTTCACAAAATGTAACATAAGTGTTTGTTTGCGCATTCGCTTCAATTAAGGAACCTGCATTATTAACCAGTGTTATAAAACAGGGCTAAATACAAAACAGGTCGCCCCTTAAGCTCCACCCACTCGATATTCACATTTGCACGGATGGTGTGATGTTTTTTGTTTCTGAGCGAAGCAGGGTGACCAACTGTCCTCCTTGTATATTGTTGCAAGTGCCTTATACCCACCTCGGTATTAA
The DNA here is from genome assembly GCA_964059195.1 of Ectobius pallidus. Lineage (NCBI taxonomy): Eukaryota > Metazoa > Arthropoda > Insecta > Blattodea > Ectobiidae > Ectobius > Ectobius pallidus. The sequence continues at coordinate 13,177,390 of CAXKWD010000013.1, forward strand.
GGTAAGTTGTCCAAAGATAGCCTAAATAATGCATAACACTAACCACATAGTTAATTCCAAGGGGCGACCTGTTTTTGGATTTTCCCTAAAACATAATTAATAAGAAAAAACAGAAGATTAAGTTTCGGAATTGGAAGATAGTAAAGCGAAATAGACTGAAGAAACGAACGAGAAGAAACGTACACCAAGTTCTGGCCACAAGGGGTAACAGTGAGAAGATTCAATTTTCATCACCAACTGAGCACAGGTGCGGAATTGTGCTTCCATCCATTCCGATGACGTCAGTGCCGCAGTGGAATAAAACTCATTCCATATTTGTTCTCTCTTCTCTGTGGAGTCTCGCAGCAGACCTTCATAGGGGGTGATAGATGTCAGCAGTAGTTATAGGCGTATATTTTCTATGAAGAACATTTCTGTGGCCAACATGAGTCGAGACTGTGTATATTTTGAGACACAGGTATCTTGTCTTGACTTTCTTTATATCCTACAGATTTGCTTTGCTCAGTTTTTCCCTTAAGGTGCTCAGTTTTTCCCAAAAGGTACTGATTCCGTAAGTGATGATTGGTATGATTGTTGTTGTGAAGAGGTGCATGGCTGTTTTTATTGATGCTTTCTCTGTGACCAGTATACTTTGAGTTGCTCTAATGGCCTTGGCTACTGTGTCTTTGATGTGTAGCATGTAGGTGTTTCCGGTGGACTGTAACGTGATACCCAGATATTTGAAGCTGTTTACATTTTCCAGTGGTTTGCCTCCTAGGTATAAGACGTCCTCTGCTGCCTGCTTTCCACCTCTCCGGAAAACCATCGAGACTGTTTTCGTTGGGTTGATGTGCAACTCATTTTCAGTGGCCCATGATGTTTGTCTGTCTAAGGTGTTCTGGAGTTCATCTCTTGCTGTGGCTGTTAAGACCATGTCATCTGCATAGACATATAACTTTACATCTCCTGATTGCAGGATGCTGGCTATGTCAGCCGTGGCTATGCTAAACAGTAGTGGAATTAGTGGGTCTCCTTGAGGGATGTCGATTGTCTGGTCTATGGGGTCGGAAATTGCAGTGCCATCATCAATCGTTATTTGGTTGCTGTGTAGAATGTGTCATGGCTGAAATATAGTTCTTTCCTATCATGGCTTCTAGTTTCTTGGTTATCATGTCCCTGTTGATGAAATCAAATGCCTTCGTGAAAGTCTATAAATACACTATACAGCTTCCTCTAATAAAGCCTCAGGGCTTTCTCTATGTCCTTCTGTACACATTCTATTGCTTGTATTGTCGATTTACCGTGTCTAAAGCCAAACTGGAAGTCTGGGATCTGAGGGTCGGTTATCGATGTTAGTATCTTGGTGAACACCTTATATAGGGTACATTGAAGGGCAATACCTCTATATGAGTTTGGGTCGTTTGTGTCGCCCTTTCCTTTGCACAGGATTTTTGGTGTAAATCTCCTCCAGCTGCAGGGGATGCTTCCCTTTTTCATACATTCTGTCATTACTACAGCCCATACAGTGATAAATGTGGTTGATGTCTGTTTCAGATGTCCATAATATATATTGTCTGGTCTGGCTGCTTTATGGTCCTTTGTCTTAAGAATGGCTTCATGGATTTCCTTCCTTGAGATCAGTTCGATGTCGTGCGTTCCGTATGCAGGTCTTGTATCTTTTGTTTGGAGAATCGTGCTGAAATGTTGTGTCCAGGTTGTGATAGGTATGTTCCATGGGAATTTAGGCTGGTTTGCTTTGAGTGCCTGAAAGGGATTCAGTTCTGCCTTTGTATTCCTTTCTTTTTCTTGTGTAAATCTGGAGCGTGTCTTGGGTTGAGGTTGCTGGTATTTCGAGTAAGAATGCGATTGATTCCTTTCTTTTGGTGTAGCATTCTTGATTAAACCAGGGCTTCGCTTTTCTTTTGTGTGTTGGGGTTGGGGCTGTGGCTGTGGCTTTTTGTATACAGGCTCTTATTTTATTCAAGGCTCCATCTGTGTCCCCCAGATGTATGTTCTGCATCAAGGACTGACCGTCTATTTATCGTATATTCTTCGCTATTACTTCTCGGAGATCTTTGGCCTGCTTGGGATGCCAAGATTTTGTGGTTTATCATATTGTATTGTTGACTGTAATGGTAAATGCTTCCTAGCCATGATGTCTGCGCAACTGTATGGTGTATACATTTTTGGTTGTTGCTGATAAATATGAGGTCTATCGTGCTGGTGCCTTTGAAGGTGATGTATGTTTTCTCATCTCTGTTGTTAACTAGTGTGAGACCTTCTTGCTCCAGGTACTCCAGTACTGCAGATGACTTGGGAGAAGGTACGTCAACCCGGCAGTTGAAGTCTCCAGTTAGGATTACTGGTTCCGATCGATCCACTTTGTCTAATGCAGTGATCGCCAAACCGTCGATCGCGAGCTACTAGTAGCTCGCAGGGACATTTTCGGTAGATCGCATCAAGAGTTCTCACTTGTGTCATGGAGAATTTTGATTTTGAAGAAGACAATGCTGCAGTGGAGTTGGAACTGACTGATTTTCAAAATGATTTATCTGTAAAATCTCGTTCTTCAAGCTCTGAAAATATTTGGCCGCTTGTTCCTGAAGAAAAAAATATCCAATTTTGGCCCAGGTTGCTCTCAAAGTGAAGGCAGTGTTCAGCTCTACATATCTGTGTAAGGTTCTTTTTCCAGTATGAAATTTATTAAAAATAAATACAGAAACAGACTGGCTGATGGACACTTGGACAACTGTATTTGAATGGCAGCCACTACCTACTCTCCCAACATTAAAAAACTTGATGACAAAAAAGAGATCCATCCTTCTCATTGAAGTTAATAAGTGTGATAAAAAATTCTGCCCGTACATTTATGTTTATTATTAACTACATTTCAATTTCTTTCTTATGTACAATTCCATTTCAATTTCTTTTAAGTTGGTAGTTCTTTTGGTTGGTAGCTCACAGTAGGATATTCAAACAGTACAGTAGCTCAGAAGATTCATAAGTTTGGCGACCACTGGTCTAATGCATCACCAGTCTCTTCTATGATGTCTGCTTCAGTAAGATCTGGTTGATAATATATGCAGATTACCAAGCTCAGCTTGGTTCTTATCACAAGCGTGTGTTCTGATCTGTGTTCTACAGTGCATCTCAGTCAGATTGCACTGCTTATCACGTGCCGCGCTTCTCTTGTGATGACTCAACAATTGGAATTTTCTATCACGATACCAAAAATGTGTGGATGTAGGAGGAGGACATTTCCAGCATCCCCTGTAATAAGGTAGGTGCCTATTTTCGTTATTTTCAAACTTATTTAATTTATTTTCATTGTCGCACATGACAGTATGAAGGACAAAAGACGCACATCTGCAGGAAGAGGTGAGAAGGCAAATCCAAGAGGCAGAACTGAATCCCTTTCAGGCACTCAAAGCAAACCAGCCTAAATTCCCATGGAACATACCTATCACAACCTGGACACAACATTTCAGCACGATTCTCCAAACAAAAGGTACAAGACCTGCATACGGAACGCACGACATCGAACAGATCTCAAGGAAGGAAATCCATGAAGCCATTCTTAAGACAAAGGACCATAAAGCAGCCAGACCAGACAATATATATTATGGACATCTGAAACAGACATCAACCACATTTATCACTGTATGGGCTGTAGTAATGACAGAATGTATGAAAAAGGGAAGCATCCCCTGCAGCTGGAGGAGATCTACACCAAAAATCCTGTGCAAAGGAAAGGGCGACACAAACGACCCAAACTCATATAGAGGTATTGCCCTTCAATGTACCCTATATAAGGTGTTCACCAAGATACTAACATCGATAACCGACCCTCAGATCCCAGACTTCCAGTTTGACTTTAGACACGGTAAATCGACAATACAAGCAATAGAATGTGTACAGAAGGACATAGAGAAAGCCCTGAGGCTTTATTAGAGGAAGCTGTATAGTGTATTTATAGACTTTCACGAGGGCATTTGATTTCATCAACAGGGACATGATAACCAAGAAACTAGAAGCCATGATAGGAAAGAACTATATTTCAGCCATGACACATTCTACACAGCAACCAAATAACGATTGATGATGGCACTGCAATTTCCGACCCCATAGACCAGACAATCGACATCCCTCAAGGAGACCCACTAATTCCACTACTGTTTAGCATAGCCACGGCTGACATAGCCAGCATCCTGCAATCAGGAAATGTAAAGTTATATGTCTATGCAGATGAGATGGTCTTAACAGCCACAGCAAGAGATGAACTCCAGAACACCTTAGACAGACAAACATCATGGGCCACTGAAAATGAGTTGCACATCAACCCAACGAAAACAGTCTCGATGGTTTTCCGGAGAGGTGGAAAGCAGGCAGCAGAGGACGTCTTATACCTAGGAGGCAAACCACTGGAAAATGTAAACAGCTTCAAATATCTGGGTATCACGTTACAGTCCACCGGAAACACCTACATGCTACACATCAAAGACACAGTAGCCAAGGCCATTAGAGCAACTCAAAGTATACTGGTCACAGGGGGATATAAAGAAAGTCAAGACAAGATACCTGTGTCTCAAAATATACACCGTCTCAACTCATGTACTTGTTGGCCACAGAAATGTTCTTCATAGAAAATATACGCCTATAACTACTGCTGACATCTATCACCCCCTATGAAGGTTTGCTGCGAGACCCCAAAGAGAAGAGAGAACAAATATGGAATGAGTTTTATTCCACTGCGGCACTGACGTCATCGAAATGGATGGAAGCAGGATATGAACTCAGGCATAAACTACGCGCTTTGCAGTCTACGGTTTTCATTTTAAGATTTGCAAGCTGATAACCTTTCATGAGCCATCCCCCGAGTGTGTTTGTGTGAACTGTGCCAGGGGAAATGTGATAGGTATCATGCCCTAATCTGCAAAGAAAGAAAAACCTCTCTGATGCAGTTCTGCACCGAGTGACTCCATAACAATCTTATTATTACATAATGCCCATTGGGTGCTCTTCGCTATTATATATAAACAACGTACAAGGAGACAGTTATACCTTCCAAAGACCAGCCTGATATGGTAAGTGGGAAAACGTACCAGAAGTACTGAATTTTTTTTTTAACACAAGGATCTTTCCATACTATTTTGAGCAAACTAACATTAAGTTTTCTTCATTAATAACCCAAAAAATAAATATCTTTGGTTTATGACTTGGATAGGTTAATACAGACTTTATATGCTAGTATGCCTTTTGCTAAGTTATTGCATTATGATAGGAATGAAAACAGGCTGTTTTCCAATACGCTAAAACGCTAACTCAGAATATATCCTTCATTCTGAAGTACCGGTAAAGAGTTTTCTTCATGAATGATGTCAAATCCTTGAAAACTACATGCACAGTACTAGGTGTTACATAATGCTCTTCCTGAAAAATTTACAATTGTAATGTTTTTCCACTCAGGTATTCAATTATTGACATTGTATTCTGTGAAATCTCTAAGTTATATTGGAACAGCTTGCACAACTCCACCACCTGTAAACAGAGATGTGCTCTGTGGGTAACATCTATGCCACTATGAGCAACATAAACAAAACAGGAACAAATGTCATAGTGATGAAACTTCCCTGCGCATGAAGAGATTCAATAAGGTACATAAGGAAACCTGCGCTATTCAGCATGTTGCTGCTAAATTAATGTAAACGGTTTCTAACCTAACCTAACTGTGACTTATAGAATCTGGCTGCCACCACTTACCTTAATTTAAGAGCTTCATTCATTCCACACCTTTCGTAAAACTTCGTTACACTAAGAAGTCTAATGCATTTGTCCCTACACAGAAAGATTCAATAAGGTGCATAAGGAAACCCGCGCTATTCAGTATGCTGCTGCTAAATTAATATAAACTATTTCAAACCTAACCTAATCTGGCTGCCACCACTTATCTTAATTTAGGAGCTTTGTTACCATTCCACACCAAAAACTTTGTTACACTAAGAAGTCTAATGTTCTTGTCCATGTGCATGAAAAGATTCAATAAGGTACATAAGGAAACCCATGCTATTCAGTATGCTGCTGGTAAATTAGTATAAACTATTTCTAACCTAACCTAATTGTTACTGATCTAGAATCTGGCTGCCACCACTTATCTTAATTTAGGAGCTTTGTTACTACTCCACACCTATCGTAAAACTTTGTTACACTAGGAAGTCCCTACGCAGGAAGAGATTCAATATAGCACATAAGGAAATCTGCGCCATTCAGTATGCTGCTGCTCTTGTGTGTTTTTAAGACAGCAGCACTTTATGGTCACTGCAGCGATGGTGAAGCGAAGTCAAATTTTACTTTACAGGATTTGCTTGCTGCATGGACTGTCATGCACACTAGTTTGTTGCAGCAGAACTGAAGCGCTTTACAGGTTTGCTTAAAAAACTGTTCCTACTAACTAACCTAAGTGTTGCTGATTAGAATCTAGCTGCCACTACTTAACCAGAGTTTAATTTATAATATTTTTATCCCACAGCATTATTAATATTACTAGTGATGAAATAATCTCTTCAATACCAGTTTCTAATAATTTCCTAAGCAGTGATTTTATGTCTGTTATCGTAATGTTATTCATCATTCTATGTCTTAGTGTTATTCATCGTTCTGTACGCTTGATCCCAATCGGTGCAGCCTGGCTGAGACCACTGCAGTGGAATTGTGCAGTTTAGCAGTTGTATCATATTTTAAACCATTTTTATCTTACTGTTAAACCCTTGAGTGTAAAGTTTTCTTCAACTTTGTTCTAGTAGCCTATTTTTTTAACTGGCATTTCCTCCGCTTCTCTGTAAATTTGTTTCTTATGCATTCTCAACCAAAGATTTTCTTCCAGACTGCCATTAATGTTCCTTGAGGTAATTAAAAACAATGTATGTACATAAGGATTTTCATTTATTGATACCATTTCAAGAAGAATAGCAAATCTTAGATTTTTTGGGATACAATATCTACTGTTCAAGGAATTACTAGTATAACATAACTCTATGAACTTCTTAGAGTAAGTAAACACTGTTCAGTCTAGATTTAGTTCGTTTTTTACTTCTGTACACGAAAGAAACAGAATTAATACAAATCACATACAGTTCAGTAACTTCCTTATCTTAGAAAATGCATTTGCACAAAAACAAGTACCAGTACGGGAGGCCTACTACTAATAAATGTATTTTTATGAATTAAGTGGAGGGAAAGGAAATAGACATTAAATCCATGTCTGGGATATTAATACAAGTAAGAATCAGCTTGAAAAATTTTATGCCATAACCGGGATTTGAACACGGATCTTCAGCTTAACGCGCTGATGCTCTACCATTGAGCTACCATGACAACATGCCAGTATGACATCAAATTCCTCAACTGATTCAGAAGGCAAGGCAGACCACGGGAGGTTTCTCCATTGAGAACACAATCCAATGGCGTCCTACATTTGTAGGTACTTTGAAGCCAAGTTATTATTTATATACTATTAATTAAGTGGAGGGAAAGGAAATAGACATTAAATCCATGTCTGGGATATTAATACAAGTAAGAATCAGCTTGAAAAATTTTATGCCATAACCGGGATTTGAACACGGATCTTCAGCTTAACGCGCTGATGCTCTACCATTGAGCTACCATGACAACATGCCAGTATGACATCAAATTCCTCAACTGATTCAGAAGGCAAGGCAGACCACGGGAGGTTTCTCCATTGAGAACACAATCCAATGGCGTCCTACATTTGTAGGTACTTTGAAGCCAAGTTATTATTTATATACTATTAATTAAGTGGAGGGAAAGGAAATAGACATTAAATCCATGTCTGGGATATTAATACAAGTAAGAATCAGCTTGAAAAATTTTATGCCATAACCGGGATTTGAACACGGATCTTCAGCTTTACGCGCTGATGCTCTACCATTGAGCTACCATTTCAACATGCCAGTATGACATCAAATTCCTCAACTGATTCAGAAGGCAAGGCATGTTGTCATGGTAGCTCAATGGTAGAGCATCAGCGCGTTAAGCTGAAGATCCGTGTTCAAATCCCGGTTATGGCATAAAATTTTTCAAGCTGATTCTTACTTGTATTAATATCCCAGACATGGATTTAATGTCTATTTCCTTTCCCTCCACTTAATTAATAGTATATAAATAATAACTTGGCTTCAAAGTACCTACAAATGTAGGACGCCATTGGATTGTGTTCTCAATGGAGAAACCTCCCGTGGTCTGCCTTGCCTTCTGAATCAGTTGAGGAATTTTATGTCATACTGGCATGTTGTCATGGTAGCTCAATGGTAGAGCATCAGCGCGTAAAGCTGAAGATCCGTGTTCAAATCCCGGTTATGGCATAAAATTTTTCAAGCTGATTCTTACTTGTATTAATATCCCAGACATGGATTTAATGTCTATTTCCTTTCCCTCCACTTAATTAATAGTATATAAATAATAACTTGGCTTCAAAGTACCTACAAATGTAGGACGCCATTGGATTGTGTTCTCAATGGAGAAACCTCCCGTGGTCTGCCTTGCCTTCTGAATCAGTTGAGGAATTTGATGTCATACTGGCATGTTGTCATGGTAGCTCAATGGTAGAGCATCAGCGCGTTAAGCTGAAGATCCGTGTTCAAATCCCGGTTATGGCATAAAATTTTTCAAGCTGATTCTTACTTGTATTAATATCCCAGACATGGATTTAATGTCTATTTCCTTTCCCTCCACTTAATTAATAGTATATAAATAATAACTTGGCTTCAAAGTACCTACAAATGTAGGACGCCATTGGATTGTGTTCTCAATGGAGAAACCTCCCGTGGTCTGCCTTGCCTTCTGAATCAGTTGAGGAATTTGATGTCATACTGGCATGTTGTCATGGTAGCTCAATGGTAGAGCATCAGCGCGTTAAGCTGAAGATCCGTGTTCAAATCCCGGTTATGGCATAAAATTTTTCAAGCTGATTCTTACTTGTATTTTTATGAAGCTTCATATAGTCTATATAACCAGTCATAATAATTTGTGTTATTAGACTACAGAAAGTTAGGCTATATACCGTAATTTACATTTAGCTAATTTATTCAGTTTCATTCATGTTGCATTTCGTACATTTCTAGATTGGTTCACGCGGCACCATATACCATACTACCGGTACATATAGAAATTTGATGGAAGACAGCATTTCCCACGTCTGCTAACGACAGTGAAGATGTTTCTAGGACAATCTCCAAGAAGTGTGTAGTGTTACATATTTAATTACTATAAAAATTAGTGACACTTCTTTTCTGTGATAACTGCTATTTATTCTGTGCTTTACAAAATATTAATAACATTCAATTTCTAAAATAAACCCAGGTTATCTTACCGACTTGCCTTCCAGCATCATTTTCGTTCAGACTGCCATTTTTAGGTTAGAAAAGTTAAATCTTTTTTTCTCATTTTACCTCTTTTGGACAATTTACACAAATGTGTAGCCTATTATGGTTACTTTGTTTTATGAAGAACATAAAACTAAACTAAACTCCGTGGCGCTACATCCCTAGAGGGACTTGGCCTACCACCCGACCGCTGCGCCATCTACCACAGGCAGATGGCAGGATTGGGGGGCATGTGGTCAGCATGCTGACACCCGGGGCCATTAATGGTGGTTTTCATGACCGGGATGAAGAACATAAGAAGCTAAAAATCATGGTTTTCAGCTTTTATTTTATGTGAATGAATATAGTGCAGCATCGACAAAAACATCCCCAGAATTTGATGTCAGTACTTAAAAACATTTTGCACTATTTTTTAGGGCTGAAAATCGATTAAAATTTCTAATCGAGTTAACGCTTGACTTTAATCGATTAATCAACCGATTAATTGACTGATTAACCGACAAACAGGTCAGTGTTTTAAACGAAGCCAAAGTGTACATTTAGTATTGTTTTACACGTTTAATAACCACTACACTACAGATAATCAGAAGAAATTCTCAATTAATGAATATCATTATTAGTTAACTAGTGAAAAAATATGTACAAAAAATTGTATGTGCAGCAAAATCTGCTAGATTCTAGTAAGATAACTTTCTTCCCTTTAGCATAACCTACTGAATATTCAGTATCACGGTAAACCATGCAACACTAAACTACCCTTCAGGTTTCTGAATAAAGGGAATTGTTTGGACACAATAGGCTGAATGATGTGCCAAGGCCGGAGAAGCGACAGAAAGGAGTTTGGTCATTTGACCCATTTCTTGAAAAACGTTTTTCAGAATTTGATTAAACCGATTAATCGAAAAGTGTAATTGATCGACGATTAAATGTTTAATCGATTAATCGGTACAGCCCTACTATTTTTGTACTTTTCTATGTGGGCTCCAAATGAGATATAGGAGACATTACATGTAGATGTAGATATCTCCTTCTGTAGATCCTATGTTGAGCGAGGCTCAAGGGTATAGAACACGCCAGATCAGAATAAACATACATATTATAAGAACAATATACAAAACTGTAAGCTGCCAAACTTATTCAAGCTGGAAATATTCATTCATATTGTAGAAGGTGTGAGTTATTAAAAATTCCTTAAGAGATCTTTTGAAAGATTTGAATTTGCTTTGAATACACAATAATTTAACATTTCTTGGAAGCTTATTGTAAATCTGTATTGCAGAATAATAAGCACCCTTTTGAAAGAATTGTAATGAATTAGCTGGTAGTTAGAATTCTCGGAATTCTGGGCGCATTTTTCGAAATTTTCAAAGGGGTTAGCCTTCTCGGAATTGTGGGCGCATTTTTCGAAATTTTCAAAGGGGTTAGCCTTCTTGGAATTCTGGGCGCATTTTTAGAAATTTTCAAATGGGTTAGCCTTCTCGGAATTCTGGGCACATTTTTCGAAATTTTCAAAGGGGTTAGCCTTCTCGGAATTCTGGGCGCAATTTTCGAAATTTTCAAAGGGGTTAGCCTTCTCGTAATTCTGTGCGCATTTACGAAATTTTCAAAGGGGTTAGCCTTCTCGGAATTCTGGGGGCATTTTTCGAAATTTTCAAAGGGGTTAGCCTTTTCGGAATTCTGGGCGCATTTTTCGAAATGTTCATTTCAACGCATTTTTCGAAATGTTCATTTCAACGCATTTTTCGAAATTTTCAAAGGGGTTAGCCTTCTCGGAATTCTGGGCGATATTTTCGAAATTTTCAAAGGGGTTAGCCTTCTCGGAATTCTGGGCACATTTTTGAAAATTTTCAAAGGGGTTAGCCTTCTCGGAATTCTGGGCGCATTATTCGAAATTTTCATTTCAACGCATTTTTCGAAATTTTCAAAGGGGTTAGCCTTGTCGGAATTCTGGGCGCAATTTTCGAAATTTTCAAAGGGGTTAGACTTCTCGTAATTCTGTGCGAATTTGCGAAATTTTCAAAGGGGTTAGCCTTCTCGGAATTCTGGGCGCATTTTTCGAAATTTTCAAAGGGGTTAGCCATCTCGGAATTCTGGGCGCATTTTTCGAAATTTTCAAAGAGGTTAGCCTTCTCGGAATTCAAGTCGCATTTTTCGAAATTTTCAAAGGGGTTAGCCTTCTCGGAAATCTGGGCGCATTTTTCGAAATTTTCAAAGGGTTTAGCCTTCTCGGAATTCTGGGCGCATTTTTCGAAATTTTCAAAGGGGTTAGCCTTCTCGGAATTCTGGGCACATTTTTGAAAATTTTCAAAGGGGTTAGCCTTCTCGGAATTCTGGGCGCATTTTTAGAAATTTTCAAAGGGGTTAGCCTTTTCGGAATTCTGGGCGCATTATTCGAAATTTTCAAAGGGGTTAGCCTTCTCGGAATTCTGGGCGCATTTTTCGAAATGTTCATTTCAACGAATTTTCGAAATTTTCAAAGGGGTTAGCCTTCTCGGAATTCTGGGCGCATTTTTCGAAATTTTCAAAGGGGTTAGCCTTCTCGGAATTCTGGGCGCATTTTTCGAAATTTTCAAAGGGGTTAGCCTTCTCGGAATTCTGGGCACATTTTTGAAAATTTTCAAAGGGGTTAGCCTTCTCGGAATTCTGGGCGCATTTTTCGAAATTTTCAAAGGGGTTAGCCTTCTCGGATTTCTGGGGGCATTTTTCAAAATTTTCAAAGGGGTTAGCCTTCTCGGAATTCTGGGCGCATTTTTCGAAATTTTCATTTCAACGCATTTTTCGAAATTTTCAAAGGGGTTAGCCTTCTCGGAATTCTGGGCGCATTTTTAGAAATTTTCAAAGGGGTTAGCCTTCTCGGAATTCTGGGCGCAATTTTCGAAATTTTCAAAGGGGTTAGCCTTCTCGTAATTCTGTGCGCATTTGCGAAATTTTCAAAGGGGTTAGCCTTCTCGGAATTCTGGGCGCATTTTTCGAAATTTTCAAAGGGGTTAGCCATCTCGGAATTCTGGGCGCATTTTTCGAAATTTTCAAAGAGGTTAGCCTTCTCGGAATTCAAGTCGCTTTTTTCGAAATTTTCAAAGGGGTTAGCCTTCTCGGAAATCTGGGCGCATTTTTCGAAATATTCAAAGGGGTTGCCTTCTCGGAAATCTGAACACATTTTTCGAAATTTTCAAAGGGGTTAGCCTTCTCGGAATTCTGGGCGCATTTTTCGAAATTTTCAAAGGGGTTAGCCTTCTCGGAATTTTGGTCACATTTTTGAAAATTTTCAAAGGGGTTAGCCTCCTCGGAATTCTGGGCGCATTTTTCGAAATTTTCAAAGGGGTTAGCCTTCTCGGAATTCTGGGGGCATTTTTCGAAATTTTCAAAGGGGTTAGTCTTCTCGGAATTCTGGGCGCATTTTTCGAAATTTTCATTTCAACGCATTTTTCGAAATTTTCAAAGGGGTTAGCCTTCTCGGAATTCTGGGCGCATTTTTAGAAATTTTCTCGGAATTCTGGGCGCAATTTTCGAAATTTTCAAAGGGGTTAGCCTTCTCGGAATTCTGGGCGCATTTTTCGAAATTTTCAAAGGGGTTAGCCATCTCGGAATTCTGGGCGCATTTTTCGAAATTTTCAAAGAGGTTAGCCTTCTCGGAATTCAAGTCGCATTTTTAGAAATTTTCAAAGGGGTTAGCCTTCTCGGAATTCTGGGCGCAATTTTCGAAATTTTCAAAGGGGTTAGCCTTCTCGTAATTCTGTGCGCATTTGCGAAATTTTCAAAGGGGTTAGCCTTCTCGGAATTCTGGGCGCATTTTTCGAAATTTTCAAAGGGGTTAGCCATCTCGGAATTCTGGGCGCATTTTTCGAAATTTTCAAAGAGGTTAGCCTTCTCGGAATTCAAGTCGCTTTTTTCGAAATTTTCAAAGGGGTTAGCCTTCTCGGAAATCTGGGCGCATTTTTCGAAATTTTCAAAGGGGTTGCCTTCTCGGAATTCTGAACACATTTTTCGAAATTTTCAAAGGGGTTAGCCTTCTCGGAATTCTCTGCGCATTTTTCGAAATTTTCAAAGGGGTTAGCCTTCTCGGAATTCTGGGCGCATTTTTCGAAATTTTCAAAGGGGTTAGCCTTCTCGGAATTCTGGGCACATTTTTGAAAATTTTCAAAGGGGTTAGCCTTCTCGGAATTCTGTGCGCATTTTTCGAAATTTTCATTTCAACGCATTTTTCGAAATTTTCAATGGGGTTAGCCTTCTCGGAATTCTGAGCGCATTTTTAGAAATTTTCAAAGGGGTTAGCCTTCTCGGAATTCTGGGCGCAATTTTCGAAATTTTCAAAGGGGTTAGCCTTCTCGTAATTCTGTGCGCATTTGCGAAATTTTCAAAGGGGTTAGCCTTCTCGGAATTCTGGGCGCATTTTTCGAAATTTTCAAAGGGGTTAGCCTTCTCGGAATTCTGGGCGCATTTTTCGAAATTTTCATTTCAACGCATTTTTCGAAATTTTCAAAGGGTTTAGCCTTCTCGGAATTCTGGGCGCATTTTTCGAAATTTTCAAAGGGGTTAGCCTTCTCGGAATTCTGGGCGCATTTTTCGAAATTTTCAAAGGGGTTAGCCTTCTCGGAATTCTGGGCACATTTTTGAAAATTTTCAAAGGGGTTAGCCTTCTCGGAATTCTGGGCGCATTTTTCGAAATTTTCAAAGGGGTTAACCTTCTCGGAATTCTGGGGGCATTTTTCGAAAATTTCAAAGGTGTTAGCCTTCTCGGAATTCTGGGCGCATTTTTCGAAATTTTCAAAGGGGTTAGCCTTCTCGTAATTCTGTGCGCATTTGCGAAATTTTCAAAGGGGTTAGCCTTCTCGGAATTCTGGGCGCATTTTTCGAAATTTTCAAAGGGGTTAGCCATCTCGGAATTCTGGGCGCATTTTTCGAAATTTTCAAAGGGGTTAGCCTTCTCGGAATTCAAGTCGCATTTTTCGAAATTTTCAAAGGGGTTAGCCTTCACGGAAATCTGGGCGCATTTTTCGAAATTTTCAAAGGGGTTAGCCTTCTCGGAATTCTGAACACATTTTTCGAAATTTTCAAAGGAGTTAGCCTTCTCGGAATTCTGGGCGCATTTTTCGAAATTTTCAAAGGGGTTAGCCTTCTCGGAATTCTGAACGCATTTTTCGAAATTTTCAAAGGGGTTAGCCTTCTCGGAATTCTGGGGGCATTTTTCGAAATTTTCAAAGGGGTTAGCCTTCTCGGAATTCTGGGCGCATTTTTCGAAATGTTCATTTCAACGCATTTTTCGAAATTTTCAAAGGGGTTAGCCTTCTCGGAATTCTGGGCGCAATTTTCGAAATTTTCAAAGGGGTTAGCCTTCTCGGAATTCTGAACACATTTTTCGAAATTTTCAAAGGGGTTAGCCTTCTCGGAATTCTGGGCGCATTTTTCGAAATGTTCATTTCAACGCATTTTTCGAAATTTTCAAAGGGGTTAGCCTTCTCGGAATTCTGGGCGCATTTTTCGAAATTTTCAAAGGGGTTAGCCTTCTCGGAATTCTGGGCGCATTTTTCGAAATTTTCAAAGGGGTTAGCCTTCTCGGAATTCTGGACACATTTTTGAAAATTTTCAAAGGGGTTGGCCTTCTCGGAATTCTGGGCGCATTTTTCGAAATTTTCAAAGGGGTTAGCCTTCTCGGAATTCTGGGGGCATATTTCGAAATTTTCAAAGGGGTTAGCCTTCTCGGAATTCTGGGCGCATTTTTCGAAATTTTCATTTCAACGCATTTTTCGAAATTTTCGAAGGGGTTAGCCTTCTCGGAATTCTGGGCGCATTTTTAGAAATTTTCAAAGGGGTTAGCCTTCTCGGAATTCTGGGCGCAATTTTCGAAATTTTCAAAGGGGTTAGCCTTCTCGTAATTCTGTGCGCATTTGCGAAATTTTCAAAGGGGTTAGCCTTCTCGGAATTCTGGGCGCATTTTTCGAAATCTTCAAAGGGGTTAGCCATCCCGGAATTCTGGGGGCATTTTTCGAAATTTTTAAAGGGGTTAGCCTTCTCGGAATTCTGGGCGCATTTTTCGAAATTTTCATTTCAACGCATTTTTCGAAATTTTCAAAGGGTTTAGCCTTCTCGGAATTCTGGGCGCATTTTTAGAAATTTTCAAAGGGGTTAGCCTTCTAGGAATTCTGTTCGAAATTTTCGAAATTTTCAAAGGGGTTAGCCTTCTCGTAATTCTGTGCGCATTTGCGAAATTTTCAAAGGGGTTAGCCTTCTCGGAATTCTGGGCGCATTTTTCGAAATTTTCAAAGGGGTTAGCCATCTCGGAATTCTGGGCGCATTTTTCGAAATTTTCAAAGAGGTTAGCCTTATCGGAATTCAAGTCGCTTTTTTCGAAATTTTCAAAGGGGTTAGCCTTCTCGGAAATCTGGGCGCATTTTTCGAAATTTTCAAAGGGGTTGCCTTCTCGGAATTCTGAACACATTTTTCGAAATTTTCAAAGGGGTTAGCCTTCTCGGAATTCTGGGCGCATTATTCGAAATTTTCAAAGGTGTTAGCCTTCTCGGAATTCTGGGCGCATTTTTCGAAATTTTCAAAGGGGTTAGCCTTCTCGGAATTCTGGGCACATTTTTGAAAATTTTCAAAGGGGTTAGCCTTCTCGGAATTCTGGGCGCATTTTTCGAAATTTTCAAAGGGGTTAGCCTTCTCAGAATTCTGGGAGCATTTTTCGAAATTTTCAAAGGGGTTAGCCTTCTCGGAATTCTGGGCGCATTTTTCGAAATTTTTATTTCAACGCATTTTTCGAAATTTTCAAAGGGGTTAGCCTTCTCGGAATTCTGGGCGCATTTTTAGAAATTTTCAAAGGGGTTAGCCTTCTCGGAATTCTGGGCGCAATTTTCGAAATTTTCAAAGGGGTTAGCCTTCTCGTAATTCTGTGCGCATTTGCGAAATTTTCAAAGGGGTTAGCCTTCGCGGAATTCTGGGCGCATTTTTCGAAATTTTCAAAGGGGTTAGCCTTCTCGGAATTCTGGGCGCAATTTTCGAAATTTTCAAAGGGGTTAGCCTTCTCGTAATTCTGTGCGCATTTGCGAAATTTTTGCCTTCTCGGAATTCTGGGCGCATTTTTCGAAATTTTCAAAGGGGTTAGCCATCTCGGAATTCTGGGCGCATTTTTCGATATTTTCAAAGGAGTTAGCCTTCTCGGAATTCAAGTCGCATTTTTCGAAATTTTCAAAGGGGTTAGCCTTCTCGGAAATCTGGGCGCATTTTTCGAAATTTTCAAAGGGGTTAGCCTTCTCGGAATTCAGGGCGCATTTTTCGAAATTTTCAAAGGGGTTAGCCTTCTCGGAATTCTGGGCGCATTTTTCGAAATTTTCAAAGGGGTTAGCCTTCTCGGAATTCTGGGCGCATTTTTCGAAATTTTCAGAGGGGTTAGCCTTCTCGGAATTCTGGGCACATTTTTGAAAATTTTCAAAGGGGTTAGCCTTCTCGGAATTCTGGGCGCATTTTTCGAAATTTTCAAAGGGATTAGCCTTCTCGGAATTCTGGGGGCATTTTTCGAAATTTTCAAAGGGGTTAGCATTCTCGGAATTCTGGGCGCATTTTTCGAAATTTTCATTTCAACGCATTTTTCGAAATTTTCAAAGGGGTTAGCCTTCTCGGAATTCTGGGCGCATTTTTAGAAATTTTCAAAGGGGTTAGCCTTCTCGGAATTCTGGGCGCAATATTCGAAATTTTCAAAGGGGTTAGCCTTCTCGTAATTCTGTGCGCATTTGCGAAATTTTCAAAGGGGTTAGCCTTCTCGGAATTCTGGGCGCATTTTTCGAAATTTTCAAAGGGGTTAGCCATCTCGGAATTCTGGGCGCATTTTTCGAAATTTTCAAAGAGGTTAGCCTTCTCGGAATTCAAGTCGCATTTTTCGAAATTTTCAAAGGGGTTAGCCTTCTCGGAAATCTGGGCGCATTTTTCGAAATTTTCAAAGGGGTTGGCCTTCTCGGAATTCTGAACACATTTTTCGAAATTTTCAAAGGAGTTAGCCTTCTCGGAATTCTGGGCGCATTTTTCGAAATTTTCAAAGGGGTTAGCCTTCTCGGAATTCTGGGCGCAATTTTCGAAATTTTCAAAGGGGTTAGCCTTCTCGGAATGCTGGGCATATTTTTGAAAATTTTCAAAGGGGTTAGCCTTCTCGGAATTCAGGGCGCATTTTTCGAAATTTTCAAAGGGGTTAGCCTTCTCGGAATTCTGGGGGCATTTTTCGAAATTTTCAAAGGGGTTAGCCTTCTCGGAATTCTGGGCGCATTTTTCGAAATTTTCATTTCAACGCATTTTTCGAAATTTTCAAAGGGGTTAGCCTTCTCGGAATTCTGGGCGCATTTTTCGAAATTTTCATTTCAACGCATTTTTCGAAATTTTCAAACGGGTTAGCCTTCTCGGAATTCTGGGAGCATTTTTAGAAATTTTCAAAGGGGTTAGCCTTCTCGGAATTCTGGGCGCAATTTTCGAAATTTTCAAAGGGGTTAGCCTTCTCGTAATTCTGGGGGCATTTTTCGAAATTTTCAAAGGGGTTAGCCTTCTCGGAATTCTGGGCGCATTTTTCGAAATTTTCAAAGGGGTTAGCCATCTCGGAATTCTGGGCGCATTTTTCGAAATTTTCAAAGAGGTTAGCCTTCTCGGAATTCTGGGCACATTTTTGAAAATTTTCAAAGGGGTTAGCCTTCTCGGAATTCTGGGCGCATTTTTCGAAATTTTCAAAGGGGTTAGCCTTCTCGGAATTCTGGGGGCATTTTTCGAAATTTTCAAAGGGGTTAGCCTTCTCGGAATTCTGGGCGCATTTTTCGAAATTTTCATTTCAACGCATTTTTCGAAATTTTCAAACGGGTTAGCCTTCTCGGAATTCTGGGCGCATTTTTAGATAATTTTCAAAGGGGTTAGCCTTCTCGGAATTCTGGGCGCAATTTTCAAAATTTTCAAAGGTGTTAGCCTTCTCGTAATTCTGTGCGCATTTGCGAAATTTTCAAAGGGGTTAGCCTTCTCGGAATTCTGGGCGCATTTTTCGAAATTTTCAAAGGGGTTAGCCTTCTCGGAATTCTGGGCGCAATTTTCGAAATTTTCAAAGGGGTTAGCCTTCTCGTAATTCTGTGCGCATTTGCGAAATTTTCAAAGGGGTTAGCCTTCTCGGAATTCTGGGCGCATTTTTCGAAATTTTCAAAGGGGTAAGCCATCTCGGAATTCTGGGCGCATTTTTCGAAATTTTCAAAGAGGTTAGCCTTCTCGGAATTCAAGTCGCATTTTTCGAAATTTTCAAAGGGGTTAGCCTTCACGGAAATCTGGGCGCATTTTTCGAAACTTTCAAAGGGGTTGCCTTTTCGGAATTCTGAACACATTTTTCGAAATTTTCAAAGGGGTTAGCCTTCTCGGAATTCTGGGCGCATTTTTCGAAATTTTCAAAGGGGTTAGCCTTCTCGGAATTCTGGGCGCATTTTTAGAAATTTTCAAAGGGGTTAGCCTTCTCGGAATTCTGGGCGCAATTTTCGAAATTTTCAAAGGGGTTAGCCTTCTCATAATTCTGTGCGCATTTGCGAAATTTTCAAAGGGGTTAGCCTTCTCGGAATTCTGGGCGCATTTTTCGAAATTTTCAAAGGGGTTAGCCATCTCGGAATTCTGGGCGCATTTTTCGAAATTTTCAAAGAGGTTAGCCTTCTCTGAATTCAAGTCGCATTTTTCGAAATTTTCAAAGGGGTTAGCCTTCTCGGAATTCTGGGCGCATTTTTTGAAATTTTCAAAGGGGTTAGCCTTCTCGGAATTCTTGGCGCATTTTTCGAAATGTTCATTTCAACGCATTTTTCGAAATTTTCAAAGGGGTTAGCCTTCTCGGAATTCTGGGCGCAATTTTCGAAATTTTCAAAGGGGTTAGCCTTCTCGGAATTCTGGGCACATTTTTGAAAATTTTCAAAGGGGTTAGCCTTCTCGGAATTCTGGGCGCATTTTTCGAAATTTTCAAAGGGGTTAGCCTTCTCGGAATTCTGGGGGCATTTTTCGAAATTTTCAAAGGGGTTAGCCTTCTCGGAATTCTGGGCGCATTTTTCGAAATTTTCATTTCAACGCATTTTTCGAAATTTTCAAAGGGGTTAGCCTTCTCGGAATTCTGGGCGCATTTTTAGAAATTTTCAAAGGGGTTAGCCTTCTCGGAATTCTGGGCGCAATTTTCGAAATTTTCAAAGGGGTTAGCCTTCTCGTAATTCTGTGCGCATTTGCGAAATTTTCAAAGGGGTTAGCCTTCTCGGAATTCTGGGCGCATTTTTCGAAATTTTCAAAGGGGTTAGCCATCTCGGAATTCTGGGCGCATTTTTCGAAATTTTCAAAGAGGTTAGCCTTCTCGGAATTCAAGTCGCATTTTTCGAAATTTTCAAAGGGGTTAGCCTTCTCGGAAATCTGGGCGCATTTTTCGAAATTTTCAAAGGGGTTGCCTTCTCGGAATTCTGAACACATTTTTCGAAATTTTCAAAGGGGTTAGCCTTCTCGGAATTCTGGGCGAATTTTTCGAAATTTTCAAAGGGGTTAGCCTTCTCGGAATTCTGGGCGCATTTTTCGAAATTTTCAAAGGGGTTAGCCTTCTCGGAATTCTGGGAGCATTTTTCGAAATTTTCAAAGGGGTTAGCCTTCTCGGAATTCTGGGCGCATTTTTCGAAATTTTCATTTCAACGCATTTTTCGAAATTTTCAAAGGGGTTAGCCTTCTCGGAATTCTGGGCGCATTTTTAGAAATTTTCAAAGGGGTTAGCCTTCTCGGAATTCTGGGCGCATTTTTCGAAATTTTCAAAGGGGTTAGCCATCTCGGAATTCTGGGCGCATTTTTCGAAATTTTCAAAGAGGTTAGCCTTCTCGGAATTCTGGGCACATTTTTGAAAATTTTCAAAGGGGTTAGCCTTCTCGGAATTCTGGGCGCATTTTTCGAAATTTTCAAAGGGGTTAGCCTTCTCGGAATTCTGGGGGCATTTTTCGAAATTTTCAAAGGGGTTAGCCTTCTCGGAATTCTGGGCGCATTTTTCGAAATTTTCATTTCAACGCATTTTTCGAAATTTTCAAACGGGTTAGCCTTCTCGGAATTCTGGGCGCATTTTTAGATAATTTTCAAAGGGGTTAGCCTTCTCGGAATTCTGGGCGCAATTTTCAAAATTTTCAAAGGTGTTAGCCTTCTCGTAATTCTGTGCGCATTTGCGAAATTTTCAAAGGGGTTAGCCTTCTCGGAATTCTGGGCGCATTTTTCGAAATTTTCAAAGGGGTTAGCCTTCTCGGAATTCTGGGCGCAATTTTCGAAATTTTCAAAGGGGTTGCCTTTTCGGAATTCTGAACACATTTTTCGAAATTTTCAAAGGGGTTAGCCTTCTCGGAATTCTGGGCGCATTTTTCGAAATTTTCAAAGGGGTTAGCCTTCTCGGAATTCTGGGCGCATTTTTCGAAATTTTCAAAGGGGTTAGCCTTCTCGGAATTCTGGGCACATTTTTGAAAATTTCCAAAGGGGTTAGCCTCCTCGGAATTCTGGGCGCATTTTTCGAAATTTTCAAAGGGGTTAGCCTTCTCGGAATTCTGGGGGCATTTTTCGAAATTTTGAAAGGGGTTAGCCTTCTCGGAATTCTTGGCGCATTTTTCGAAATTTTCATTTCAACGCATTTTTCGAAATTTTCAAAGGGGTTAGCCTTCTCGGAATTCTGGGCGCATTTTTAGAAATTTTCAAAGGGGTTAGCCTTCTCGGAATTCTGGGCGCAATTTTCGAAATTTTCAAAGGGGTTAGCCTTCTCGTAATTCTGTGCGCATTTGCGAAATTTTCAAAGGGGTTAGCCTTCTCGGAATTCTGGGCGCATTTTTCGAAATTTTCAAAGGGGTTAGCCATCTCGGAATTCTGGGCGCATTTTTCGAAATTTTCAAAGAGGTTAGCCTTCTCTGAATTCAAGTCGCATTTTTCGAAATTTTCAAAGGGGTTAGCCTTCTCGGAAATCTGGGCGCATTTTTCGAAATTTTCAAAGGGGTTAGCCTTCTCGGAATTCTGAACACATTTTTCGAAATTTTCAAAGGAGTTAGCCTTCTCGGAATTCTGGGCGCATTTTTCGAAATTTTCAAAGGGGTTAGCCTTCTCGGAATTCTTGGCGCATTTTTCGAAATGTTCATTTCAACGCATTTTTCGAAATTTTCAAAGGGGTTAGCCTTCTCGGAATTCTGGGCGCAATTTTCGAAATTTTCAAAGGGGTTAGCCTTCTCGGAATTCTGGGCACATTTTTGAAAATTTTCAAAGGGGTTAGCCTTCTCGGAATTCTGGGCGCATTTTTCGAAATTTTCAAAGGGGTTAGCCTTCTCGGAATTCTGGGGGCATTTTTCGAAATTTTCAAAGGGGTTAGCCTTCTCGGAATTCTGGGCGCATTTTTCGAAATTTTCATTTCAACGCATTTTTCGAAATTTTCAAAGGGGTTAGCCTTCTCGGAATTCTGGGCGCATTTTTAGAAATTTTCAAAGGGGTTAGCCTTCTCGGAATTCTGGGCGCAATTTTCGAAATTTAAAAAGGGGTTAGCCTTCTCGTAATTCTGTGCGCATTTGCGAAATTTTCAAAGGGGTTAGCCTTCTCGGAATTCTGGGCGCATTTTTCGAAATTTTCAAAGGGGTTAGCCATCTCGGAATTCTGGGCGCATTTTTCGAAATTTTCAAAGAGGTTAGCCTTCTCGGAATTCAAGTCGCATTTTTCGAAATTTTCAAAGGGGTTAGCCTTCTCGGAAATCTGGGCGCATTTTTCGAAATTTTCAAAGGGGTTGCCTTCTCGGAATTCTGAACACATTTTTCGAAATTTTCAAAGGGGTTAGCCTTCTCGGAATTCTGGGCGAATTTTTCGAAATTTTCAAAGGGGTTAGCCTTCTCGGAATTCTGGGCGCATTTTTCGAAATTTTCAAAGGGGTTAGCCTTCTCGGAATTCTGGGAGCATTTTTCGAAATTTTCAAAGGGGTTAGCCTTCTCGGAATTCTGGGCGCATTTTTCGAAATTTTCATTTCAACGCATTTTTCGAAATTTTCAAAGGGGTTAGCCTTCTCGGAATTCTGGGCGCATTTTTAGAAATTTTCAAAGGGGTTAGCCTTCTCGGAATTCTGGGCGCAATTTTCGAAATTTTCAAAGGGGTTACCCTTCTCGTAATTCTGTGCGCATTTGCGAAATTTTCAAAGGGGTTAGCCTTCGCGGAATTCTGGGCGCATTTTTCGAAATTTTCAAAGGGGTTAGCCTTCTCGGAATTCTGGGCGCAATTTTCGAAATTTTCAAAGGGGTTAGCCTTCTCGTAATTCTGTGCGCATTTGCGAAATTTTTGCCTTCTCGGAATTCTGGGCGCATTTTTCGAAATTTTCAAAGGGGTTAGCCATCTCGGAATTCTGGGCGCATTTTTCGAAATTTTCAAAGGAGTTAGCCTTCTCGGAATTCAAGTCGCATTTTTCGAAATTTTCAAAGGGGTTAGCCTTCTCGGAAATCTGGGCGCATTTTTCGAAATTTTCAAAGGGGTTGCCTTCTCGGAATTCTGAACACATTTTTCGAAATTTTCAAAGGGGTTAGCCTTCTCGGAATTCTGGGCGCATTTTTCGAAATTTTCAAAGGGGTTAGCCTTCTCGGAATTCTGGGCGCATTCTTCGAAATTTTCAAAGGGGTTAGCCTTCTCGGAATTCTGGGCACATTTTTGAAAATTTTCAAAGGGGTTAGCCTTCTCGGAATTCTGGGCGCATTTTTCGAAATTTTCAAAGGGGTTAGCCTTCTCGGAATTCTGGGGGCATTTTTCGAAATTTTCAAAGGGGTTAGCCTTCTCGGAATTCTGGGCGCATTTTTCGAAATTTTCAAAGGGGTTAGCGATCTCGGAATTCTGGGCGCATTTTTCGAAATTTTCAAAGAGGTTAGCCTTCTCGGAATTCTGGGCACATTTTTGAAAATTTTCAAAGGGGTTAGCCATCTCGGAATTCTGGGCGCATTTTTCGAAATTTTCAAAGGGGTTAGCCTTCTCGGAATTCTGGGGGCATTTTTCGAAATTTTCAAAGGGGTTAGCCTTCTCGGAATTCTGGGCGCATTTTTCGAAATTTTCATTTCAACGCATTTTTCGAAATTTTCAAACGGGTTAGCCTTCTCGGAATTTTGGGCGCATTTTTAGAAATTTTCAAAGGGGTTAGCCTTCTCGGAATTCTGGGCGCAATTTTCAAAATTTTCAAAGGTGTTAGCCTTCTCGTAATTCTGTGTGCATTTGCGAAATTTTCAAAGGGGTTAGCCTTCTCGGAATTCTGGGCGCATTTTTCGAAATTTTCAAAGGGGTTAGCCTTCTCGGAATTCTGGGCGCAATTTTCGAAATTTTCAAAGGGGTTAGCCTTCTCGTAATTCTGTGCGCATTTGCGAAATTTTCAAAGGGGTTAGCCTTCTCGGAATTCTGGGCGCATTTTTCGAAATTTTCAAAGGGGTAAGCCATCTCGGAATTCTGGGCGCATTTTTCGAAATTTTCAAAGAGGTTAGCCTTCTCGGAAATCTGGGCGCATTTTTCGAAATTTTCAAAGGGGTTGCCTTTTCGGAATTCTGAACACATTTTTCGAAATTTTCAAAGGGGTTAGCCTTCTCGGAATTCTGGGCGCATTTTTCGAAATTTTCAAAGGGGTTAGCCTTCTCGGAATTCTGGGCGCATTTTTCGAAATTTTCAAAGGGGTTAGCCTTCTCGGAATTCTGGCACATTTTTGAAAATTTTCAAAGGGGTTAGCCTTCTCGGAATTCTGGGCGCATTTTTAGAAATTTTCAAAGGGGTTAGCCTTTTCGGAATTCTGGGCGCATTATTCGAAATTTTCAAAGGGGTTAGCCTTCTCGGAATTCTGGGCGCATTTTTCGAAATTTTCAAAGGGGTTAGCCTTCTCGGAATTCTGGGCGCATTTTTCGAAATTTTCAAAGGGGTTAGCCTTCTCGGAATTCTGGGCGCATTTTTCGAAATTTTCAAAGGGGTTAGCCTTCTCGTAATTCTGGGCGCCTTTTTCGAAATTTTCAAAGGGGTTAGCCTTCTCGGAATTCTGGGCGCATTTTTCGAAATTTTCAAAGGAAATTTAAAATTTTCAAATATTATAAAAACTAGAGCGGAATATAAGACAGCTGAAAGAACATTTAACTTCAGCAATATCCGGTGGTTAAAGAGACGTGCTTCGGAATAGAAGGTCCCTGGTTCGATCCCCGGGACGGAAGGATATTAAGTAAAAAAGATTAAAATTAGAAATAATTAAAATCCCAGAGCTCCATACATGATGGCTAAAAAGGAAGGTGCAAGCAACAAGTTGTGGTGGCCGAAGCGGTTAAAGAGACGTGCTTCGGAAAACGAGGTCCAGGGTTCGATCCCCGGGACGGAAGGATTTTAAGTAAAAAAGATTAAAATTAAAAATAATTAACATCCCAGAGCTCCATACAAGAAGGCTAAAAAGGAAGGTGCAAACAACAAGTTGTTGTGGCCGAAGCGGTTAAAGAGACGTGCTTCGAAAGAGAAGGTCCTGGGTTCAATCCCCGGGACGGAAGGATTTTAAGTAAAACAGATTAAAATTAAAAATAATTAAAATCCCAGAGCTCCGTACAAGAATGTTAAAAAGGAAAGTGCTTACAACAAGTTGTTGTGGCCGAAGCGGTTAAAGAGACGTGCTTCGGAAGAGAAGGTCCCGGGTTCGATCCCCGGGACGGAAGGATTTTAAGTAAAAAAGATTAAAATTAAAAATAATTAACATCCCAGAGCTCCATACAAGAAGGCTAAAAAGGAAGGTGCAAGCAACAAGTTGTTGTGGCCGAAGCGGTTAAAGAGACGTGCTTCGAAAGAGAAGGTCCTGGGTTCAATCCCCGGGACGGAAGGATTTTAAGTAAAACAGATTAAAATTAAAAATAATTAAAATCCCAGAGCTCCGTACAAGAATGTTAAAAAGGAAAGTGCTTGCAACAAGTTGTTGTGGCCGAAGCGGTTAAAGAGACGTGCTTCGGAAGAGAAGGTCCCGGGTTCGATCCCCGGGACTGAAGGATTTTAAGTAAAAAAGATTAAAATTAAAAATAATTAAAATCCCAGAGCTCCGTACAAGAATGTTAAAAAGGAAGGTGCAAGCAACAAGTTGTGGTGGCCGAAGCGGTTAAAGAGACGTGCTTCGGAAGAGAAGGTCCCGGGTTCGATACCCGGGACTGAAGGATTTTAAGTAAAAAAGATTAAAATTAAAAATAATTAAAATCCCAGATCTCCATACAAGAAGGCTAAAAAGGAAGGTTAAGCAATAAGTTGTTGTGGCCGAAGCGGTTAAAGAGACGTGCTTCGGAAGAGAAGGTCCCGGGTTCAATCCCCGGGACGGAAGGATTTTAAGTAAAAAGGATTAAAATTAAAAATAATTAAAATCCCAGAGCTCCGTACAAGAATGTTAAAAAGGAAGGTGCAAGCAACAAGTTGTGGTGGCCGAAGCGGTTAAAGAGACGTGCTTCGGAATAGAAGGTCCCTGGTTCGATCCCCGGGACGGAAGGATATTAAGTAAAAAAGATTAAAATTAAAAATAATTAAAATCCCAGATCTCCATACAAGAAGGCTAAAATGGAAGGTGCAAGCAACAAGTTGTTGTGGCCGAAGCGGTTAAAGAGACGTGCTTCGGAAGAGAAGGTCCCGGGTTCAATCCCCTGGACGGAAGGATTTTAAGTAAAATGGATTAAAATTAAAAATAATTAAAATCCCAGAGCTCCGTACAAGAATGTTAAAAAGGAAGGTGCAAGCAACAAGTTGTGGTGGCCGAAGCGGTTAAAGAGACGTGCTTCGGAATTGAAGGTCCCTGGTTCGATCACCGGGACGGAAGGATTTTAAGTAAAAAAGATTAAAATTAAAAATAATTAAAATCCCAGATCTCCATACAAGAAGGCTAAAATGGAAAGTGCAAGCAATAAGTTGTTGTGGCCGAAGCGGTTAAAGAGACGTGCTTCGGAAGAGAAGGTCCCGGGTTCAATCCCCGGGACGGAAGGATTTTAAGTAAAAAGGATTAAAATTAAAAATAATTAAAATCCCAGAGCTCCGTACAAGAATGTTAAAAAGGAAGGTGCAAGCAACAAGTTGTGGTGGCCGAAGCGGTTAAAGAGACGTGCTTCGGAATAGAAGGTCCCTGGTTCGATCCCCGGGACGGAAGGATATTAAGTAAAAAAGATTAAAATTAAAAATAATTAAAATCCCAGATCTCCATACAAGAAGGCTAAAATGGAAGGTGCAAGCAACAAGTTGTTGTGGCCGAAGCGGTTAAAGAGACGTGCTTCGGAAGAGAAGGTCCCGGGTTCAATACCCTGGACGGAAGGATTTTAAGTAAAATGGATTAAAATTAAAAATAATTAAAATCCCAGAGCTCCGTACAAGAATGTTAAAAAGGAAGGTGCAAGCAACAAGTTGTGGTGGCCGAAGCGGTTAAAGAGACGTGCTTCGGAATTGAAGGTCCCTGGTTCGATGACCGGGACGGAAGGATTTTAAGTAAAAAAGATTAAAATTAAAAATAATTAAAATCCCAGATCTCCATACAAGAAGGCTAAAATGGAAAGTGCAAGCAATAAGTTGTTGTGGCCGAAGCGGTTAAAGAGACGTGCTTCGGAAGAGAAGGTCCCGGGTTCAATCCCCGGGACGGAAGGATTTTAAGTAAAAAAGATTAAAATTAAAAATAATTAAAATCCCAGAGCCCCGTACAAGAATGTTAAACAGGAAGGAGCAAGCAACAAGTTGTGGTGGCCGAAGCGGTTAAAGAGACGTGCTTCGGAAGAGAAGGTCCCGGGTTCGATCCCCGGGACCGAAGGATTTTAAGTAAAAAGGATTAAAATTAAAAATAATTAAAATCCCAGAGCTCCGTACAAGAATGTTAAAAAGTAAGGTGCAAGCAACAAGTTGTGGTGGCCGAAGCGGTTAAAGAGACGTGCTTCGGAATAGAAGGTCCCTGGTTCGATCCCCGGGACGGAAGGATTTTAAGTAAAAAAGATTAAAATTAAAAATAATTAAAATCCCAGATCTCCGTAAAGAATGTTAAAAAGGAAAGTGCAAGCAACAAGTTGTGGTGGCCGAAGCGGTTAAAGAGACGTGCTTCGGAATAGAAGGTCCCTGGTTCGGTCCCCGGGACGGAAGGATTTTAAGTAAAAAAGATTAAAATTAAAAATAATTAAAATCCCAGATCTCCATACAAGAAGGCTAAAATGGAAGGTGCAAGCAATAAGTTGTTGTGGTCGAAGCGGTTAAAGAGACGTGCTTCGGAACAGAAGGTCCCGGGTTCAATCCCCGGGACGGAGGGATTTTAAGTAAGAAGGATTAAAATTAAAAATAATTAAAATCCCAGAGCTCCGTACAAGAATGTTAAACAGGAAGGAGCAAGCAACAAGTTGTGGTGGCCGAAGCGGTTAAAGATACGTACTTCGGAGCAGAAGGTGGTGGGTTCGATTCCCGGCACTTAATGATTTTAAGTAAAATATAAAAGTTAAAAATAATTAAAATCCCAGAATTCCGTATAAGAGAGCTAAAAAAGAAAATATAAGTACCAAGTTGTGTTGGCCGAAGCGGTTAGAGATACCTGCTTCGGAGGAGAAGGTGGTGCGTTCGATTCCCGGCACGGAATGATTTTAAGTAAAAGATAGAAAATTAAAAATAATTAAAATTTCAGAGTTCCGTGTAAGAGGGATAAAAAGGAAGGAGTAATCAATAAGTTGCGGTGGCCTACCAGGCCTACATTCCAAAAAATAGGCCTTCTAGGCCTAGATTCCAAAAAATAGGCCTATTAGGCCTAGATTCCAAAAAATAGGCCTACAATCCAAATTAAGCGTATTTTTTGGAATGCAGGCCTAGTAGGCCTATTTTTTGGAATGTAGGCCTAGTAGGCCTATTTTATGGAAAGTAGGCCTAGTAGGCCTATTTTTTGGAATGTAGGCCTACACCCCCGAAAAAAGGCCTACTAGGCATATCTCCAAAAAATAGGCCTACTAGGCCTACATTCCAAAAAATAGTCCTACTAGGCCTACATTCCATAAAATATGCCTACTAGGCCTACATTCCAAAAATAGGCCTACTAGGCCTACTTTCCATAAAATAGGCCTACTAGGCCTACTAGGCCTACATTCCATAAAATAGGCCTACTAGGCCTACATTCCAAAAAATAGGCCTACTAGGCCTACTAGGCCTACTAGGCCTACATTCCAAAAAATGGCCTACTAGGCCTACTTCCCAAAAAATAGGCCTCCAATTCAAAATAGGCCAATTTTTGGAATATAGGCCTAGTAGGCCTATTTTTTGGAAAGTAGGCCTAGTAGGTCATTTTTTGTAATGTACGCCTAGTAGGCCTAGTAGGCCTATTTTTTGGAATGTAGGCCTAGTATGCTTATTTTTTGGAATGTAGACCTAGTAGGCCTACACCCCCGAAAAAAGGCCTACTAGGCAAATCTCCAAAAAGTAGGCCTACTAGGCTTAAATTCCAAAAAATAGTCCTACTAGGCCTACATTCCATAAAATATGCCTACTAGGCCTACATTCCAAAAATAGGCCTACTAGGCCTACTTTCCATAAAATAGGCCTACTAGGCCTACTAGGCCTACATTCCATAAAATAGGCCTACTAGGCCTACATTCCAAAAAATAGGCCTACTAGGCCTACATTCCAAAAAATAGGCCTACTAGGCCTACTAGGCCTACATTCCAAAAAATGGCCTACTAGGCCTACTTCCCAAAAAATAGGCCTCCAATTCAAAATAGGCCAATTTTTGGAATATAGGCCTAGTAGGCCTATTTTTTGGAAAGTAGGCCTAGTAGGTCATTTTTTGGAATGTACGCCTAGTAGGCCTAGTAGGCCTATTTTATGGAATGTAGGACTAGTAGGCCTAGTAGGCCAATTTTTTGGAATGTAGGCCTAGTAGACCTATTTTATGGAATGTAGGCCTAGTAGGCCTATTTTTTGGACATAGGCCTAGTAGGCATTTTTTGGGGGTGTAGGCCTACTAGGCCTACATTCCAAAAAATAAGCATACTAGGCCTACATTCCAAAAAATAGGCCTACTAGGCCTACATTCCAAAAAATAGGCCTACTAGGCCTACATTCCATAAAATAGGCCTACTAGGCCTACATTCCAAAAATAGGCCTACTAGGCCTGCATTCCAAAAAATACGCTCAATTTGGATTGTAGCCCTATTTTTTGGAATCTAGGCCTAGAAGACCTATTTTTTGGAATGTAGGCCTGGTAGGCCACCGCAACTTATTGCTTACACCTTCCTTTTTATCCCTCTTACACGGAACACTGAAATTTTAATTATTTTTAATTTTCTATCTTTTACTTAAAATCACTCCGTGCCGGGAATCGAACGCACCACCTTCTCCTCCGAAGCATGTATCTCTAACCGCTTCGGCCATCACAACTTGGTACTTATATTTTCTTTTTTAGCTCTCTTATACGGAATTCTGGGATTTTAATTATTTTTAACTTTTATATTTTACTTAAAATCATTCCGTGCCGGGAATCGAACCCACCACCTTCTGCTCCGAAGCACGTATCTTTAACCGCTTCGGCCACCACGACTTGTTGCTTGCACCTTCCTCTTTAACATTCTTGTACGGAGCTCTGGGATTTTAATTATTATTAATTTTAATCTTTTTTACTTAAAATCCTTCCGTCCCGGGGATTGAACCCGGGACCTTCTCTTCCGAAGCATGTCTCTTTAACCGCTTCGGCCACAACAAGTTATTGCTTGCACTTTCCATTTTAGCCTTCTTGTATGGAGATCTGGGATTTTAATTATTTTTAATTTTAATCTTTTTTACTTAAAATCCTTCCGTCCCGGGGATCGAACCAGGGACCTTCTATTCCGAAGCACGTCTCTTTAACCGCTTCGGCCACCACAACTTGTTGCTTGCACTTTCCTTTTTAACATTCTTGTAGGGAGCTCTGGGATTTTAATTATTTTTAATTTTAATCTTTTTTACTTAAAATCCTTCCGTCCCGGGGATTGAACCCTGAATCTTCTCTTTCGAAGCACGTCTCTTTAACCGCTTCGGCCACAACAACTTATTGCTTTCACCTTCCTTTTTAGCCTTCTTGTATGGAGATCTGGGATTTTAATTATTTTTAATTTTAATCTTTTTTACTCAAAATCCTTCCGTCCCGGGGATCGAACCAGGGACCTTCTATTCCGAAGCACGTCTCTTTAACCGCTTCGGCCACCACAACTTGTTGCTTGCACCTTCCTTTTTAACATTCTTGTACGGAGCTCTGGGATTTTAATTATTTTTAATTTTAATCCTTTTCACTTAAAATCCTTCCGTCCCGGTGATTGAACCCGGGACCTTCTCTTCCGAAGCACGTCTCTTTAACCGCTTCGGCCACCACAACTTGTTGCTTGCACCTTCCTGTTTAACATTCTTGTACGGGGCTCTGGGATTTTAATTATTTTTAATTTTAATCTTTTTTACTTAAAATCCTTCCGTCCCGGGGATTGAACCCGGGACCTTCTCTTCCGAAGCACGTCCCTTTAACCGCTTCGGCCACAACAACTTATTGCTTGCACTTTCCATTTTAGCCTTCTTGTATGGAGATCTGGGATTTTAATTATTTTTAATTTTAATCTTTTTTACTTAAAATCCTTCCGTCCCGGTGATCGAACCAGGGACCTTCAATTCCGAAGCACGTCTCTTTAACCGCTTCGGCCACCACAACTTGTTGCTTGCACCTTCCTTTTTAACATTCTTGTACGGAGCTCTGGGATTTTAATTATTTTTAATTTTAATCCATTTTACTTAAAATCCTTCCGTCCCGGGGATTGAACCCGGGACCTTCTCTTCCGAAGCACGTCTCTTTAACCGCTTCGGCCACAACAACTTGTTGCTTGCACCTTCCATTTTAGCCTTCTTGTATGGAGATCTGGGATTTTAATTATTTTTAATTTTAATCTTTTTTACTTAAAATCCTTCAGTCCCGGGGATCGAACCCGGGACCTTCTCTTCCGAAGCACGTCTCTTTAACCGCTTCGGCCACCACAACTTGTTGCTTGCACCTTCCTTTTTAACATTCTTGTACGGAGCTCTGGGATTTTAATTATTTTTAATTTTAATCTTTTTTACTTAAAATCCTTCAGTCCCGGGGATCGAACCCGGCCCAGAATTCCGAGAAGGCTAAGCCCTTTGAAAATTTCGAAAAATGCGCCCATAATTCCGATAAGGCAAACCCCTTTGAAAATTTCGAAAAATGCGCCCAGAATTCCGAGAAGGCTAACCCCTTTGAAAATTTCGAATAATGCGCCCAGAATTCCGAAAAGGCTAACCCCTTTGAAAATTTCTAAAAATGCGCCCAGAATTCCGAGAAGGCTAACCCCTTTGAAAATTTTCAAAAATGTGCCCAGAATTCCGAGAAGGCTAACCCCTTTGAAAATTTTGAAAAATGCGTTGAAATGAACATTTCGAAAAATGCGCCCAGAATTCCGAGAAGGCTAACCCCTTTGAAAATTTCGAAAAACGCGCCCAGAATTCCGAGAAGGCTAACCCCTTTGAAAATTTCGAAAAATGCGCCCATAATTCCGATAAGGCTAACCCCTTTGAAAATTTCGAAAAATGCTCCCAGAATTCCGAGAAGGCTTTGAAAATTTCGAAAAATGCGCCCAGAATTCCAAAAAGGCTAACCCCTTTGAAAATTTCTAAAAATGCGCCCAGAATTCCGAGAAGGCTAACCCCTTTGAAAATTTTCAAAAATGTGCCCAGAATTCCGAGAAGGCTAATCCCTTTGAAAATTTCGTAAATGCGCACAGAATTACGAGAAGGCTAACCCCTTTGAAAATTTCGAAAATTGCGCCCAGAATTCCGAGAAGGCTAACCCCTTTGAAAATTTCGAAAAATGCGTTGAAATGAACATTTCGAAAAATGCGCCCAGAATTCCGAGAAGGCTAACCCCTTTGAAAATTTCGAAAAATGCGCCCAGAATTCCGAGAAGGCTAAGCCCTTTGAAAATTTCGAAAAATGCGCCCATAATTCCGATAAGGCAAACCCCTTTGAAAATTTCGAATAATGCGCCCAGAATTCCGAGAAGGCTAACCCCTTTGAAAATTTCGAATAATGCGCCCAGAATTCCGAAAAGGCTAACCCATTTGAAAATTTCTAAAAATGCGCCCAGAATTCCGAGAAGGCTAACCCCTTTGAAAATTTTTAAAAATGTGCCCAGAATTCCGAGAAGGCTAACCCCTTTAAAAATTTCGAAAAATGCGTTGAAATGAACATTTCGAAAAATGCGCCCAGAATTCCGAGAAGGCTAACCCCTTTGAAAATTTCGAAAAACGCGCCCAGAATTCCGAGAAGGCTAACCCCTTTGAAAATTTCGAAAAATGCGCCCAGAATTCCGAGAAGGCTAACCCCTTTGAAAATTTTAGAAAATGTGCCCAGAATTCCGAGAAGGCTAACCCCTTTGAAAATTTCGAAAAATGCGCCCAGAATTCCGAAAAGGCTAACCCCTTTGAAAATTTCGAATAATGCGCCCAGAATTCCGAAAAGGCTAACCCCTTTGAAAATTTCTAAAAATGCGCCCAGAATTCCGAGAAGGCTAACCCCTTTGAAAATTATCAAAAATGTGCCCAGAATTCCGAGAAGGCTAATCCCTTTGAAAATTTCGTAAATGCGCACAGAATTACGAGAAGGCTAACCCCTTTGAAAATTTCGAAAAATGCGTTGAAATGAACATTTTGAAAAATGCGCCCAGAATTCCGAGAAGGCTAACCCTTTTGAAAATTTCGAAAAATGCGTTCAGAATTCCGAGAAGGCTAACCCCTTTGAAAATTGCGCCCAGAATTCCGAGAAGGCTTACCCCTTTGAAAATTTCGAAAAATGCGCCCAGAATTCCGAGAAGGCTAACCCCTTTGAAAATTTCGAAAAATGTGTTCAGAATTCCGAGAAGGCTAACCCCTTTGAAAATTTCGAAAAATGCGCCCAGATTTCCGAGAAGGCTAACCCCTTTGAAAATTTCGAAAAATGCGACTTGAATTCCGAGAAGGCTAACCTCTTTGAAAATTTCGAAAAATGCGCCCAGAATTCCGAGATGGCTAACCCCTTTGAAAATTTTGAAAAATGCGCCCAGAATTCAGAGAAGGCTAACCCCTTTGAAAATTTCGCAAATGCGCACAGAATTACGAGAAGGCTAACCCCTTTGAAAATTTCGAAAATTGCGCCCAGAATTCCGAGAAGGCTAACCCCTTTGAAAATTTCGAAAAATGCGTTGAAATGAAAATTTCGAAAAATGCGCCCAGAATTCCGAGAAGGCTAACCCCTTTGAAAATTTTCAAAAATGTGCCCAGAATTCCGAGAAGGCTAACCCCTTTGAAAATTTAAAAAATTGCGCCCAGAATTCCGAGAAGGCTAACCCCTTTGAAAATTTCGAAAAATGCGTTGAAATGAACATTTCGAAAAATGCGCCCAGATTTCCGAGAAGGCTAACCCCTTTGAAAATTTCGAAAAATGCGCCCAGATTTCCGAGAAGGCTAACCCCTTTGAAAATTTCGAAAAATGTGTTCAGAATTCCGAGAAGGCTAACCCCTTTGAAAATTTCGAAAAATGCGCCCAGATTTCCGAGAAGGCTAACCCCTTTGAAAATTTCGAAAAATGCGACTTGAATTCCGAGAAGGCTAACCTCTTTGAAAATTTCGAAAAATGCGCCCAGAATTCCGAGATGGCTAACCCCTTTGAAAATTTCGAAAAATGCGCCCAGAATTCAGAGAAGGCTAACCCCTTTGAAAATTTCGCAAATGCGCACAGAATTACGAGAAGGCTAACCCCTTTGAAAATTTCGAAAATTGCGCCCAGAATTCCGAGAAGGCTAACCCCTTTGAAAATTTCGAAAAATGCGTTGAAATGAAAATTTCGAAAAATGCGCCCAGAATTCCGAGAAGGCTAACCCCTTTGAAAATTTTCAAAAATGTGCCCAGAATTCCGAGAAGGCTAACCCCTTTGAAAATTTAAAAAACTGCGCCCAGAATTCCGAGAAGGCTAACCCCTTTGAAAATTTCGAAAAATGCGTTGAAATGAACATTTCGAAAAATGCGCCCAGAATTCCGAGAAGGCTAACCCCTTTGAAAATTTCGAAAAATGCCCCCAGAATTCCGAAAAGGCTAACCCCTTTGAAAATTTCTAAAAATGCGCCCAGAATTCCGAGAAGGCTAACCCCTTTGAAAATTTTCAAAAATGTGCCCAGAATTCCGAGAAGGCTAACCCCTTTGAAAATTTTCAAAAATGTGCCCAGAATTCCGAGAAGGCTAACCCCTTTGAAAATTTCGAAAATTGCGCCCAGAATTCCGAGAAGGCTAACTCCTTTGAAAATTTCGAAAAATGCGTTGAAATGAACATTTCGAAAAATGCGCCCAGAATTCCGAGAAGGCTAACTCCTTTGAAAATTTCGAAAAATGTGTTCATAATTCCGAGAAGGCTAACCCCTTTGAAAATTTCGAAAAATGCGCCCAGATTTCCGAGAAGGCTAACCCCTTTGAAAATTTCGAAAAATGCGACTTGAATTCCGAGAAGGCTAACCTCTTTGAAAATTTCGAAAAATGCGCCCAGAATTCCGAGATGGCTAACCCCTTTGAAAATTTCGAAAAATGCGCCCAGAATTCCGAGAAGGCTAACCCCTTTGAAAATTTCGCAAATGCGCACAGAATTACGAGAAGGCTAACCCCTTTGAAAATTTCGAAAATTGCGCCCAGAATTCCGAGAAGGCTAACCCCTCTGAAAATTTCGAAAAATGCGCCCAGAAATCCGAGAAGGCTAACCCCTTTGAAAATTTCGCAAATGCGCACAGAATTACAAGAAGGCTAACCCCTTTGAAAATTTCGAAAAATGCGCCCAGATTTCCGAGAAGGCTAACCCCTTTGAAAATGTCGAAAAATGCGACTTGAATTCCGAGAAGGCTAACCTCTTTGAAAATTTCGAAAAATGCGCCCAGAATTCCGAGAAGGCTAACCCCTTTGAAAATTTCGAAAATTGCGCCCAGAATTCCGAGAAGGCTAACCCCTTTGAAAATTTCGAGAAATGCGTTGAAATGAAAATTTCGAAAAATGCGCCCAGAATTCCGAGAAGGCTAACCCCTTTGAAAATTTTCAAAAATGTGCCCAGAATTCCGAGAAGGCTAACCCCTTTGAAAATTTCGAAAATTGCGCCCAGAATTCCGAGAAGGCTAACCCCTTTGAAAATTTCGAAAAATGTGTTCAGAATTCCGAGAAGGCAACCCCTTTGAAAATTTCGAAAAATGCGCCCAGATTTCCGAGAAGGCTAACCCCTTTGAAAATTTCGAAAAATGCGACTTGAATTCCGAGAAGGCTAACCTCTTTGAAAATTTCGAAAAATGCGCCCAGAATTCCGAGAAGGCTAACCCCTTTGAAAATTTCGAAAAATGCCCCCAGAATTCCGAGAAGGCTAACCCCTTTGAAAATTTCGAAAAATGCGCCCAGAATTCCGAGAAGGCTAACCCCTTTGAAAATTTCGAAAAATGCCCCCAGAATTCCGAGAAGGCTAACCCCTTTGAAAATTTCGAAAAAGGCGCCCAGAATTCCGAGAAGGCTAACCCCTTTGAAAATTTTCAAAAATGTGCCCAGAATTCCGAGAAGGCTAACCCCTTTGAAAATTTCGAAAATTGCGCCCAGAATTCCGAGAAGGCTAACCCTTTGAAAATTTCGAAAAATGCGTTGAAATGAACATTTCGAAAAATGCGCCCAGAATTCCGAGAAGGCTAACCCCTTTGAAAATTTCGAAAAATGCGCCCAGAATTCCCAGAAGGCTAACTCCTTTGAAAATTTCGAAAAATGTGTTCAGAATTCCGAGAAGGCTAACCCCTTTGAAAATTTCGAAAAATGCGCCCAGATTTCCGAGATGGCTAACCCCTTTGAAAATTTCGAAAAATGCGCCCAGAATTCCGAGAAGGCTAACCCCTTTGAAAATTTCGCAAATGCGCACAGAATTACGAGAAGGCTAACCCCTTTGAAAATTTCGAAAATTGCGCCCAGAATTCCGAGAAGGCTAACCCCTTTGAAAATTTCTAAAAATGCGCCCAGAATTCCGAGAAGGCTAACCCCTTTGAAAATTTCGAAAAATGCGTTGAAATGAAAATTTCGAAAAATGCGCCCAGAATTCCGAGAAGGCTAACCCCTTTGAAAATTTCGAAAAATGCCCCCAGAATTCCGAGAAGGCTAACCCCTTTGAAAATTACGAAAAATGCGCCCAGAATTCCGAGGAGGCTAACCCCTTTGAAAATTTTCAAAAATGTGCCCAGAATTCCGAGAAGGCTAACCCCTTTGAAAATTTCGAAAAATGCGCCCAGAATTCCGAGAAGGCTAACCCCTTTGAAAATATCGAAAAATGCGCCCAGAATTCCGAGAAGGCTAACCCCTTTGAAAATTTCGAAAAATGTGTTCAGAATTCCGAAAAGGCAACCGCTTTGAAAATTTCGAAAAATGCGCCCAGATTTCCGAGAAGGCTAACCCCTTTGAAAATTTCGAAAAATGCGACTTGAATTCCGAGAAGGCTAACCTCTTTGAAAATTTCGAAAAATGCGCCCAGAATTCCGAGATGGCTTACCCCTTTGAAAATTTCGAAAAATGCGCCCAGAATTCCGAGAAGGCTAACCCCTTTGAAAATTTCGCAAATGCGCACAGAATTACGAGAAGGCTAACCCCTTTGAAAATTCGAAAATTGCGCCCAGAATTCCGAGAAGGCTAACCCCTTTGAAAATTTGTAAAAATGCGCCCAGAATTCCGAGAAGGCTAACCCGTTTGAAAATTTCGAAAAATGCGTTGAAATGAAAATTTCGAAAAATGCGCCCAGAATTCCGAGAAGGCTAACCCCTTTGAAAATTTTCAAAAATGTGCCCAGAATTCCGCGAAGGCTAACCCCTTTGAAAATTTAAAAAATTGCGCCCAGAATTCCGAGAAGGCTAACCCCTTTGAAAATTTCGAAAAATGCGTTGAAATGAACATTTCGAAAAATGCGCCCAGAATTCCGAGGAGGCTAACCCCTTTGAAAATTTCGAAAAATGCCCCCAGAATTCCGAAAAGGCTAACCCCTTTGAAAATTTCTAAAAATGCGCCCAGAATTCCGAGAAGGCTAACCCCTTTGAAAATTTTCAAAAATGTGCCCAGAATTCCGAGAAGGCTAACCCCTTTGAAAATTTTCAAAAATGTGCCCAGAATTCCGAGAAGGCTAACCCCTTTGAAAATTTCGAAAATTGCGCCCAGAATTCCGAGAAGGCTAACCCCTTTGAAAATTTCGAAAAATGCGTTGAAATGAACATTTCGAAAAATGCGCCCAGAATTCCGAGAAGGCTAACTCCTTTGAAAATTTCGAAAAATGTGTTCAGAATTCCGAGAAGGCTAACCCCTTTGAAAATTTCGAAAAATGCGCCCAGATTTCCGAGAAGGCTAACCCCTTTGAAAATGTCGAAAAATGCGACTTGAATTCCGAGAAGGCTAACCTCTTTGAAAATTTCGAAAAATGCGCCCAGAATTCCGAGATGGCTAACCCCTTTGAAAATTTCGAAAAATGCGCCCAGAATTCCGAGAAGGCTAACCCCTTTGAAAATTTCGCAAATGCGCACAGAATTACGAGAAGGCTAACCCCTTTGAAAATTTCGAAAATTGCGCCCAGAATTCCGAGAAGGCTAACCCCTTTGAAAATTTCTAAAAATGCGCCCAGAATTAGAGAAGGCTAACCCCTTTGAAAATTTCGAAAAATGCGTTGAAATGAAAATTTCGAAAAATGCGCCCAGAATTCCGAGAAGGCTAACCCCTTTGAAAATTTCGAAAAATGCCCCCAGAATTCCGAGAAGGCTAACCCCTTTGAAAATTACGAAAAATGCGCCCAGAATTCCGAGGAGGCTAACCCCTTTGAAAATTTTCAAAAATGTGCCCAGAATTCCGAGAAGGCTAACCCCTTTGAAAATTTCGAAAAATGCGCCCAGAATTCCGAGAAGGCTAACCCCTTTGAAAATATCGAAAAATCCGCCCAGAATTCCGAGAAGGCTAACCCCTTTGAAAATTTCGAAAAATGTGTTCAGAATTCCGAAAAGGCAACCGCTTTGAAAATTTCGAAAAATGCGCCCAGATTTCCGAGAAGGCTAACCCCTTTGAAAATTTCGAAAAATGCGACTTGAATTCCGAGAAGGCTAACCTCTTTGAAAATTTCGAAAAATGCTCCCAGAATTCCGAGATGGCTTACCCCTTTGAAAATTTCGAAAAATGCGCCCAGAATTCCGAGAAGGCTAAACCCTTTGAAAATTTCGCAAATGCGCACAGAATTACGAGAAGGCTAACCCCTTTGAAAATTCGAAAATTGCGCCCAGAATTCCGAGAAGGCTAACCCCTTTGAAAATTTCTAAAAATGCGCCCAGAATTCCGAGAAGGCTAACCCGTTTGAAAATTTCGAAAAATGCGTTGAAATGAAAATTTCGAAAAATGCGCCCAGAATTCCGAGAAGGCTAACCCCTTTGAAAATTTCGAAAAATGCCCCCAGAATTCCGAAAAGGCTAACCCCTTTGAAAATTTCTAAAAATGCGCCCAGAATTCCGAGAAGGCTAACCCCTTTGAAAATTTTCAAAAATGTGCCCAGAATTCCGAGAAGGCTAACCCCTTTGAAAATTTCGAAAAATGCGTTGAAAGGAAAATTTCGAAAAATGCGCCCAGAATTCCGAGAAGGCTAACCCCTTTGAAAATATTCAAAAATGTGCCCAGAATTCCGAGAAGGCTAACCCCTTTGAAAATTTAAAAAATTGCGCCCAGAATTCCGAGAAGGCTAACCCCTTTGAAAATTTCGAAAAATGCGTTGAAATGAACATTTCGAAAAATGCGCCCAGAATTCCGAGAAGGCTAACCCCTTTGAAAATTTCGAAAAATGCCCCCAGAATTCCGAAAAGGCTAACCCCTTTGAAAATTTCTAAAAATGCGCCCAGAATTCCGAGAAGGCTAACCCCTTTGAAAATTTTCAAAAATGTGCCCAAAATTCCGAGAAGGCTAACCCCTTTGAAAATTTTCAAAAATGTGCCCAGAATTCCGAGAAGGCTAACCCCTTTGAAAATTTCGAAAATTGCGCCCAGAATTCCGAGAAGGCTAACCCCTTTGAAAATTTCGAAAAATGCGTTGAAATGAACATTTCGAAAAATGCGCCCAGAATTCCGAGAAGGCTAACTCCTTTGAAAATTTCGAAAAATGTGTTCAGAATTCCGAGAAGGCTAACCCCTTTGAAAATTTCGAAAAATGCGCCCAGATTTCCGAGAAGGCTAACCCCTTTGAAAATTTCGAAAAATGCGACTTGAATTCCGAGAAGGCTAACCTCTTTGAAAATTTCGAAAAATGCGCCCAGAATTCCGAGATGGCTAACCCCTTTGAAAATTTCGAAAAATGCGCCCAGAATTCCGAGAAGGCTAACCCCTTTGAAAATTTCGCAAATGCGCACAGAATTACGAGAAGGCTAACCCCTTTGAAAATTTCGAAAATTGCGCCCAGAATTCCGAGAAGGCTAACCCCTCTGAAAATTTCGAAAAATGCGCCCAGAAATCCGAGAAGGCTAACCCCTTTGAAAATTTCGCAAATGCGCACAGAATTACAAGAAGGCTAACCCCTTTGAAAATTTCGAAAAATGCGCCCAGATTTCCGAGAAGGCTAACCCCTTTGAAAATGTCGAAAAATGCGACTTGAATTCCGAGAAGGCTAACCTCTTTGAAAATTTCGAAAAATGCGCCCAGAATTCCGAGAAGGCTAACCCCTTTGAAAATTTCGAAAATTGCGCCCAGAATTCCGAGAAGGCTAACCCCTTTGAAAATTTCGAAAAATGCGTTGAAATGAAAATTTCGAAAAATGCGCCCAGAATTCCGAGAAGGCTAACCCCTTTGAAAATTTCGAAAAATGCGCCCAGATTTCCGAGAAGGCTAACCCCTTTGAAAATTTCGAAAAATGCGACTTGAATTCCGAGAAGGCTAACCTCTTTGAAAATTTCGAAAAATGCGCCCAGAATTCCGAGAAGGCTAACCCTTTGAAAATTTCGAAAAATGCGCCCAGAATTCCGAGAAGGCTAACTCCTTTGAAAATTTCGAAAAATGTGTTCAGAATTCCGAGAAGGCTAACCCCTTTGAAAATTTCGAAAAATGCGCCCAGATTTCCGAGAAGGCTAACCCCTTTGAAAATGTCGAAAAATGCGACTTGAATTCCGAGAAGGCTAACCTCTTTGAAAATTTCGAAAAATGCGCCCAGAATTCCGAGATGGCTAACCCCTTTGAAAATTTCGAAAAATGCGCCCAGAATTCCGAGAAGGCTAACCCCTTTGAAAATTTCGCAAATGCGCACAGAATTACGAGAAGGCTAACCCCTTTGAAAATTTCGAAAATTGCGCCCAGAATTCCGAGAAGGCTAACCCCTTTGAAAATTTCTAAAAATGCGCCCAGAATTCCGAGAAGGCTAACCCCTTTGAAAATTTCGAAAAATGCGTTGAAATGAAAATTTCGAAAAATGCGCTCAGAATTCCGAGAAGGCTAACCCCTTTGAAAATTTCGAAAAATGCCCCCAGAATTCCGAGAAGGCTAACCCCTTTGAAAATTACGAAAAATGCGCCCAGAATTCCGAGGAGGCTAACCCCTTTGAAAATTTTCAAAAATGTGCCCAGAATTCCGAGAAGGCTAACCCCTTTGAAAATTTCGAAAAATGCGCCCAGAATTCCGAGAAGGCTAACCCCTTTGAAAATATCGAAAAATGCGCCCAGAATTCCGAGAAGGCTAACCCCTTTGAAAATTTCGAAAAATGTGTTCAGAATTCCGAAAAGGCAACCGCTTTGAAAATTTCGAAAAATGCGCCCAGATTTCCGAGAAGGCTAACCCCTTTGAAAATTTCGAAAAATGCGACTTGAATTCCGAGAAGGCTAACCTCTTTGAAAATTTCGAAAAATGCGCCCAGAATTCCGAGATGGCTTACCCCTTTGAAAATTTCGAAAAATGCGCCCAGAATTCCGAGAAGGCTAACCCCTTTGAAAATTTCGCAAATGCGCACAGAATTACGAGAAGGCTAACCCCTTTGAAAATTCGAAAATTGCGCCCAGAATTCCGAGAAGGCTAACCCCTTTGAAAATTTCTAAAAATGCGCCCAGAATTCCGAGAAGGCTAACCCGTTTGAAAATTTCGAAAAATGCGTTGAAATGAAAATTTCGAAAAATGCGCCCAGAATTCCGAGAAGGCTAACCCCTTTGAAAATTTCGAAAAATGCCCCCAGAATTCCGAGAAGGCTAACCCCTTTGAAAATTTCGAAAAATGCGCCCAGAATTCCGAGAAGGCTAACCCCTTTGAAAATTTTCAAAAATGTGCCCAGAATTCCGAGAAGGCTAACCTCTTTGAAAATTTCGAAAAATGCGCCCAGAATTCCGAGATGGCTAACCCCTTTGAAAATTTCGAAAAATGCGCCCAGAATTCCGAGAAGGCTAACCCCTTTGAAAATTTCGCAAATGCGCACAGAATTACGAGAAGGCTAACCCCTTTGAAAATTTCGAAAATTGCGCCCAGAATTCCGAGAAGGCTAACCCCTTTGAACATTTCTAAAAATGCGCCCAGAATTCCGAGAAGGCTAACCCCTTTGAAAATTTCGAAAAATGCGTTGAAATGAAAATTTCGAAAAATGCGCCCAGAATTCCGAGAAGGCTAACCCCTTTGAAAATTTCGAAAAATGCGTTGAAATGAAAATTTCGAAAAATGCGCCCAGAATTCCGAGAAGGCTAACCCCTTTGAAAATTTCGAAAAATGCCCCCAGAATTCCGAGAAGGCTAACCCCTTTGAAAATTTCGAAAAATGCGCCCAGAATTCCGAGAAGGCTAACCCCTTTGAAAATTTTCAAAAATGTGCCCAGAATTCCGAGAAGGCTAACCCCTTTGAAAATTTCGAAAATTGCGCCCAGAATTCCGAGAAAGCTAACCCCTTTGAAAATTTCGAAAAATGCGCCCAGAATTCCGAGAAGGCTAACTCCTTTGAAAATTTCGAAAAATGTGTTCAGAATTCCGAGAAGGCTAACCCCTTTGAAAATTTCGAAAAATGCGCCCAGATTTCCGAGAAGGCTAACCCCTTTGAAAATTTCGAAAAATGCGACTTGAATTCCGAGAAGGCTAACCTCTTTGAAAAGAGCCTTCCGAGAAGGCTAACCCCTTTGAAAATTTTCAAAAATGTGCCCAGAATTCCGAGAAGGCTAACCCCTTTGAAAATTTCGAAAAATGCGCCCAGAATTCCGAGAAGGCTAACCCCTTTGAAAATTTCGAAAAATGCGCCCAGAATTCCGAGAAGGCTAACCCCTTTGAAAATTTCGAAAAATGTGTTCAGAATTCCGAGAAGTCAACCCCTTTGAAAATTTCGAAAAATGCGCAGAGATTTCCGAGAAGGCTAACCCCTTTGAAAATTTCGAAAAATGCGACTTGAATTCCGAGAAGGCTAACTCCTTTGAAAATTTCGAAAAATGCGCCCAGAATTCCGAGATGGCTAACCCCTTTGAAAATTTCGAAAAATGCGCCCAGAATTCCGAGAAGGCAAAAATTTCGCAAATGCGCACAGAATTACGAGAAGGCTAACCCCTTTGAAAATTTCGAAAATTGCGCCCAGAATTCCGAGAAGGCTAACCCCTTTGAAAATTTCGAAAAATGCGCCCAGAATTCCGAGAAGGCTAACCCCTTTGAAAATTTCGAAAAATGCGCCCAGAATTCCGAGAAGGCTAATCCCTTTGAAAGTTTTCAAAAATGTGCCCAGAATTCCG
This sequence comes from Ectobius pallidus, assembly GCA_964059195.1. Classification (NCBI taxonomy): domain Eukaryota; kingdom Metazoa; phylum Arthropoda; class Insecta; order Blattodea; family Ectobiidae; genus Ectobius; species Ectobius pallidus. The sequence goes on from CAXKWD010000013.1 coordinate 13,220,489, forward strand.
AGAAGGCTAACCCCTTTGAAAATTTCGAAAAATGTGTTCAGAATTCCGAGAAGGCAACCCCTTTGAAAATTTCGAAAAATACGCCCAGATTTCCGAGAAGGCTAACCCCTTTGAAAATTTCGAAAAATGCGACTTGAATTCCGAGAAGGCTAACCTCTTTGAAAATTTCAAAAAATGCGCCCAGAATTCCGAGATGGCTAACCCCTTTGAAAATTTCGAAAAATGCGCCCAGAATTCCGAGAAGGCTAACCCCTTTGAAAATTTCGCAAATGCGCACAGAATTACGAGAAGGCTAACCCCTTTGAAAATTTCGAAAATTGCGCCCAGAATTCCGAGAAGGCTAACCCCTTTGAAAATTTATAAAAATGCGCCCAGAATTCCGAGAAGGCTAACCCCTTTGAAAATGTCGAAAAATGCGTTGAAATGAAAATTTCGAAAAATGCGCCCAGAATTCCGAGAAGGCTAACCCCTTTGAAAATTTCGAAAAATGCCCCCAGAATTCCGAGAAGGCTAACCCCTTTGAAAATTTCGAAAATTGCGCCCAGAATTCCGAGAAGGCTAACCCCTTTGAAAATTTCGAAAAATGCGTTGAAATGAAAATTTCGAAAATTGCGCCCAGAATTCCGAGAAGGCTAACCTCTTTGAAAATTTCGAAAAATGCGCCCAGAATTCCGAGATGGCTAACCCCTTTGAAAATTTCGAAAAATGCGCCCAGAATTCCGAGAAGGCTAACCCCTTTGAAAATTTCGCAAATGCGCACAGAATTACGAGAAGGCTAACCCCTTTGAAAATTTCGAAAATTGCGCCCAGAATTCCGAGAAGGCTAACCCCTTTGAAAATTTCGAAAATTGCGTCCAGAATTCCGAGAAGGCTAACCCCTTTGAAAATTTCTAAAAATGCGCCCAGAATTCCGAGAAGGCTAACCCATTTGAAAATTTCGAAAAATGCGTTGAAATGAAAATTTCGAAAAATGCGCCCAGAATTCCGAGAAGGCTAACCCCTTTGAAAATTTCGAAAAATGCCCCCAGAATTCCGAGAAGGCTAACCCCTTTGAAAATTTCGAAAAATGCGCCCAGAATTCCGAGAAGGCTAACCCCTTTGAAATTTTTCAAAAATGTGCCCAGAATTCCGAGAAGGCTAACCCCTTTGAAAATTTCGATAAATGCGCCCAGAATTCCGAGAAGGCTAACCCCTTTGAAAATTTCGAAAAATGCGCCCAGAATTCCGAGAAGGCTAACCCCTTTGAAAATTTCGAAAAATGTGTTCAGAATTCCGAGAAGGCAACCCCTTTGAAAATTTCGAAAAATGCGCCCAGATTTCCGAGAAGGCTAACCCCTTTGAAAATTTCGAAAAAAGCGACTTGAATTCCGAGAAGGCTAACCTCTTTGAAAATTTCGAAAAATGCGCCCAGAATTCCGAGATGGCTAACCCCTTTGAAGATTTCGAAAAATGCGCCCAGAATTCCGAGAAGGCTAACCCCTTTGAAAATTTCGCAAATGCGCACAGAATTACGAGAAGGCTAACCCCTTTGAAAATTTCGAAAATTGCGCCCAGAATTCCGAGAAGGCTAACCCCTTTGAAAATTTCTAAAAATGCGCCCAGAATTCCGAGAAGGCTAACCCCTTCGAAAATTTCGAAAAATGCGTTGATATGAAAATTTCGAAAAATGCGCCCAGAATTCCGAGAAGGCTAACCCCTTTGAAAATTTCGAAAAATGCCCCCAGAATTCCGAGAAGGCTAACCCCTTTGAAAATTTCGAAAAATGCGCCCAGAATTCCGAGAAGGCTAACCCCTTTGAAAATTTTCAAAAATGTGCCCAGAATTCCGAGAAGGCTAACCGCTTTGAAAATTTCGAAAAATCCACCCAGAATTCCGAGAAGGCTAACCCCTTTGAAAATTTCGAAAAATGCGCCCAGAATTCCGAGAAGGCTAACCCCTTTGAAAATTTCGAAAAATGCGTTGAAATGAACATTTCGAAAAATGCGCCCAGAATTCCGAGAAGGCTAACCCCTTTGAATATTTCCAAAAATGTGTTCAGAATTCCGAGAAGGCTAACCCCTTTGAAAATTTCGAAAAATGCGCCCAGATTTCCGAGAAGGCTAACCCCTTTGAAAATTTCGAAAAATGCGACTTGAATTCCGAGAAGGCTAACCTCTTTGAAAATTTCGAAAAATGCGCCCAGAATTCCGAGATGGGTAACCCCTTTGAAAATTTCGAAAAATGCGCCCAGAATTCCGAGAAGGCTAACCCCTTTGAAGATTTCGCAAATGCGCACAGAATTCGAAAATTGCGCCCAGAATTCCGAGAAGGCTAACCCCTTTGAAAATTTCGAAAAATGCGTTGAAATGAAAATTTCGAAAAATGCGTTGAAATGAACATTTCGAAAAATGCGCCCAGAATTCCGAGAAGGCTAACCCCTTTGAAAATTTCGAAAAATGCCCCCAGAATTCCGAAAAGGCTAACCCCTTTGAAAATTTCTAAAAATGCGCCCAGAATTCCAAGAAGGCTAACCCCTTTAAAAATTTTCAAAAACGTGCCCAGAATTCCGAGAAGGCTAACCCCTTTGAAAATTTTCAAAAATGTGCCCAGAATTCCGAGAAGGCTAACCCCTTTGAAAATTTCGAAAATTGCGCCCAGAATTCCGAGAAGGCTAACCCCTTTGAAAATTTCGTTAAATGCGTTGAAATGAACATTTCGAAAAATGCGCCCAGAATTCCGAGAAGGCTAACCCCCTTTGAAAATTTCGAAAAATGCCCCCAGAATTCCGAGAAGGCTAACCCCTTTGAAAATTTCGAAAAATGCGTTCAGAATTCCGAGAAGGCTAACCCCTTTGAAAATTTCGAAAAATGCGCCCAGAATTCCGAGAAGGCTAACTCCTTTGAAAATATCGAAAAATGTGTTCAGAATTCCGAGAAGGCTAACCCCTTTGAAAATTTCGAAAAATGCGCCCAGATTTCCGAGAAGGCTAACCCCTTTGAAAATTTCGCAAATGCGACAGAATTACGAGAAGGCTAACCCCTTTGAAAATTTCGAAAAATGCGCCCAGAATTCCGAGAAGGCTAACCCCTTTGAAAATTTTCAAAAATGTGCCCAGAATTCCGAGAAGGCTAACCCCTTTGAAAATTTCGAAAAATACGCCCAGAATTCCGAGAAGGCTAACCCCTTTCAAAATTTCGAAAAATGCGCCCAGAATTCCGAGAAGGCTAACCCCTTTGAAAATTTCGAAAAATGTGTTCAGAATTCCGAGAAGGCAACCCCTTTGAAAATTTCGAAAAATGCGCCCAGATTTCCGAGAAGGCTAACCCCTTTGAAAATTTCGAAAAATGCGACTTGAATTCCGAGAAGGCTAACCTCTTTGAAAATTTCGAAAAATGCGCCCAGAATTCCGAGATGGCTAACCCCTTTGAAAATTTCGAAAAATACGCCCAGAATTCCGAGAAGGCTAACCCCTTTGAAAATTTCGCAAATGCGCACAGAATTACGAGAAGGCTAACCCCTTTGAAAATTTCGAAAATTGCGCCCAGATTCCCCTTTGAAAATTTCTAAAAATGCGACTTGAATTCCGAGAAGGCTAACCTCTTTGAAAATTTCGAAAAATGCGCCCAGAATTCCGAGATGGCTAACCCCTTTGAAAATTTCGAAAAATGCGCCCAGAATTCCGAGAAGGCTAACCCCTTTGAAGATTTCGCAAATGCGCACAGAATTCGAAAATTGCGCCCAGAATTCCGAGAAGGCTAACCCCTTTGAAAATTTCGAAAAATGCGTTGAAATGAAAATTTCGAAAAATGCGCCCAGAATTCCGAGAAGGCTAACCCCTTTGAAAATTTTCAAAAATGTGCCCAGAATTCCGAGAAGGCTAACCCCTTTGAAAATTTAAAAAATTGCGCCCAGAATTCCGAGAAGGCTAACCCCTTTGAAAATTTCGAAAAATGCGTTGAAATGAACATTTCGAAAAATGCGCCCAGAATTCCGAGAAGGCTAACCCCTTTGAAAATTTCGAAAAATGCCCCCAGAATTCCGAAAAGGCTAACCCCTTTGAAAATTTCTAAAAATGCGCCCAGAATTCCAAGAAGGCTAACCCCTTTAAAAATTTTCAAAAATGTGCCCAGAATTCCGAGAAGGCTAACCCCTTTGAAAATTTTCAAAAATGTGCCCAGAATTCCGAGAAGGCTAACCCCTTTGAAAATTTCGAAAATTGCGCCCAGAATTCCGAGAAGGCTAACCCCTTTGAAAATTTCGAAAAATGCGCCCAGATTTCCGAGAAGGCTAACCCCTTTGAAAATTTCGCAAATGCGACAGAATTACGAGAAGGCTAACCCCTTTGAAAATTTCGAAAAATGCGCCCAGAATTCCGAGAAGGCTAACCCCTTTGAAAATTTTCAAAAATGTGCCCAGAATTCCGAGAAGGCTAACCCCTTTGAAAATTTCGAAAAATACGCCCAGAATTCCGAGAAGGCTAACCCCTTTCAAAATTTCGAAAAATGCGCCCAGAATTCCGAGAAGGCTAACCCCTTTGAAAATTTCGAAAAATGTGTTCAGAATTCCGAGAAGGCAACCCCTTTGAAAATTTCGAAAAATGCGCCCAGATTTCCGAGAAGGCTAACCCCTTTGAAAATTTCGAAAAATGCGACTTGAATTCCGAGAAGGCTAACCTCTTTGAAAATTTCGAAAAATGCGCCCAGAATTCCGAGATGGCTAACCCCTTTGAAAATTTCGAAAAATACGCCCAGAATTCCGAGAAGGCTAACCCTTTTGAAAATTTCGAAAAATACGCCCAGAATTCCGAGAAGGCTAACCCTTTTGAAAATTGCGCATTTGCGAAAATTGCGCCCAGAATTCCGAGAAGGCTAACCCCTTTGAAAATTTCGAAAAATGCGTTGAAATGAAAATTTCGAAAAATGCGCCCAGAATTCCGAGAAGGCTAACCCCTTTGAAAATTTTCAAAAATGTGCCCAGAATTCCGAGAAGGCTAACCCCTTTGAAAATTTAAAAAATTGCGCCCAGAATTCCGAGAAGGCTAACCCCTTTGAAAATTTCGAAAAATGCGTTGAAATGAAAATTTCGAAAAATGCCCCCAGAATTCCGAAAAGGCTAACCCCTTTGAAAATTTCTAAAAATGCGCCCAGAATTCCGAGAAGGCTAACCCCTTTAAAAATCTTCAAAAATGTGCCCAGAATTCCGAGAAGGCTAACCCCTTTGAAAATTTTCAAAAATGTGCCCAGAATTCCGAGAAGGCTAACCCCTTTGAAAATTTCGAAAATTGCGCCCAGAATTCCGAGAAGGCTAACCCCTTTGAAAATTTCGAAAAATGCGTTGAAATGAACATTTCGAAAAATGCGCCCAGAATTCCGAGAAGGCTAACCCCTTTGAAAATTTCGAAAAATGCCCCCAGAATTCCGAGAAGGCTAACCCCTTTGAAAATTTCGAAAAATGCGTTCAGAATTCCGAGAAGGCTAACCCCTTTGAAAATTTCGAAAAATGCGCCCAGAATTCCGAGAAGGCTAACTCCTTTGAAAATATCGAAAAATGTGTTCAGAATTCCGAGAAGGCTAACCCCTTTGAAAATTTCGAAAAATGCGCCCAGATTTCCGAGAAGGCTAACCCCTTTGAAAATTTCGCAAATGCGACAGAATTACGAGAAGGCTAACCCCTTTGAAAATTTCGAAAAATGCGCCCAGAATTCCGAGAAGGCTAACCCCTTTGAAAATTTTCAAAAATGTGCCCAGAATTCCGAGAAGGCTAACCCCTTTGAAAATTTCGAAAAATGCGCCCAGAATTCCGAGAAGGCTAACACCTTTCAAAATTTCGAAAAATGCGCCCAGAATTCCGAGAAGGCTAACCCCTTTGAAAATTTCGAAAAATGTGTTCAGAATTCCGAGAAGGCAACCCCTTTGAAAATTTCGAAAAATGCGCCCAGATTTCCGAGAAGGCTAACCCCTTTGAAAATTTCGAAAAACGCGACTTGAATTCCGAGAAGGCTAACCTCTTTGAAAATTTCGAAAAATGCGCCCAGAATTCCGAGATGGCTAACCCCTTTGAAAATTTCGAAAAAAGCGACTTGAATTCCGAGAAGGCTATCCTCTTTGAAAATTTCGAAAAATGCGCCCAGAATTCCGAGATGGCTAACCCCTTTGAAGATTTCGAAAAATGCGCCCAGAATTCCGAGAAGGCTAACCCCTTTGAAAATTTCGCAAATGCGCACAGAATTACGAGAAGGCTAACCCCTTTGAAAATTTCGAAAATTGCGCCCAGAATTCCGAGAAGGCTAACCCCTTTGAAAATTTCTAAAAATGCGCCCAGAATTCCGAGAAGGCTAACCCCTTTGAAAATTTTCAAAAATGTGCCCAGAATTCCGAGAAGGCTAACCGCTTTGAAAATTTCGAAAAATCCGCCCAGAATTCCGAGAAGGCTGACCCCTTTGAAAATTTCGAAAAATGCGCCCAGAATTCCGAGAAGGCTAACCCCTTTGAAAATTTCGAAAAATGCGTTGAAATGAACATTTCGAAAAATGCGCCCAGAATTCCGAGAAGGCTAACCCCTTTGAATATTTCGAAAAATGTGTTCAGAATTCCGAGAAGGCTAACCCCTTTGAAAATTTCGAAAAATGCGCCCAGATTTCCGAGAAGGCTAACCCCTTTGAAAATTTCGATAAATGCGCCCAGAATTCCGAGAAGGCTAACCCCTTTGAAAATTTCGAAAAATGCGCCCAGAATTCCGAGAAGGCTAACCCCTTTGAAAATTTCGAAAAATGTGTTCAGAATTCCGAGAAGGCAACCCCTTTGAAAATTTCGAAAAATGCGCCCAGATTTCCGAGAAGGCTAACCCCTTTGAAAATTTCGAAAAAAGCGACTTGAATTCCGAGAAGGCTAACCTCTTTGAAAATTTCGAAAAATGCGCCCAGAATTCCGAGATGGCTAACCCCTTTGAAGATTTCGAAAAATGCGCCCAGAATTCCGAGAAGGCTAACCCCTTTGAAAATTTCGCAAATGCGCACAGAATTACGAGAAGGCTAACCCCTTTGAAAATTTCGAAAATTGCGCCCAGAATTCCGAGAAGGCTAACCCCTTTGAAAATTTCTAAAAATGCGCCCAGAATTCCGAGAAGGCTAACCCCTTCGAAAATTTCGAAAAATGCGTTGATATGAAAATTTCGAAAAATGCGCCCAGAATTCCGAGAAGGCTAACCCCTTTGAAAATTTCGAAAAATGCCCCCAGAATTCCGAGAAGGCTAACCCCTTTGAAAATTTCGAAAAATGCGCCCAGAATTCCGAGAAGGCTAACCCCTTTGAAAATTTTCAAAAATGTGCCCAGAATTCCGAGAAGGCTAACCGCTTTGAAAATTTCGAAAAATCCGCCCAGAATTCCGAGAAGGCTAACCCCTTTGAAAATTTCGAAAAATGCGCCCAGAATTCCGAGAAGGCTAACCCCTTTGAAAATTTCGAAAAATGCGTTGAAATGAACATTTCGAAAAATGCGCCCAGAATTCCGAGAAGGCTAACCCCTTTGAATATTTCCAAAAATGTGTTCAGAATTCCGAGAAGGCTAACCCCTTTGAAAATTTCGAAAAATGCGCCCAGATTTCCGAGAAGGCTAACCCCTTTGAAAATTTCGAAAAATGCGACTTGAATTCCGAGAAGGCTAACCTCTTTGAAAATTTCGAAAAATGCGCCCAGAATTCCGAGATGGGTAACCCCTTTGAAAATTTCGAAAAATGCGCCCAGAATTCCGAGAAGGCTAACCCCTTTGAAGATTTCGCAAATGCGCACAGAATTCGAAAATTGCGCCCAGAATTCCGAGAAGGCTAACCCCTTTGAAAATTTCGAAAAATGCGTTGAAATGAAAATTTCGAAAAATGCGTTGAAATGAACATTTCGAAAAATGCGCCCAGAATTCCGAGAAGGCTAACCCCTTTGAAAATTTCGAAAAATGCCCCCAGAATTCCGAAAAGGCTAACCCCTTTGAAAATTTCTAAAAATGCGCCCAGAATTCCAAGAAGGCTAACCCCTTTAAAAATTTTCAAAAATGTGCCCAGAATTCCGAGAAGGCTAACCCCTTTGAAAATTTTCAAAAATGTGCCCAGAATTCCGAGAAGGCTAACCCCTTTGAAAATTTCGAAAATTGCGCCCAGAATTCCGAGAAGGCTAACCCCTTTGAAAATTTCGTTAAATGCGTTGAAATGAACATTTCGAAAAATGCGCCCAGAATTCCGAGAAGGCTAACCCCCTTTGAAAATTTCGAAAAATGCCCCCAGAATTCCGAGAAGGCTAACCCCTTTGAAAATTTCGAAAAATGCGTTCAGAATTCCGAGAAGGCTAACCCCTTTGAAAATTTCGAAAAATGCGCCCAGAATTCCGAGAAGGCTAACTCCTTTGAAAATATCGAAAAATGTGTTCAGAATTCCGAGAAGGCTAACCCCTTTGAAAATTTCGAAAAATGCGCCCAGATTTCCGAGAAGGCTAACCCCTTTGAAAATTTCGCAAATGCGACAGAATTACGAGAAGGCTAACCCCTTTGAAAATTTCGAAAAATGCGCCCAGAATTCCGAGAAGGCTAACCCCTTTGAAAATTTTCAAAAATGTGCCCAGAATTCCGAGAAGGCTAACCCCTTTGAAAATTTCGAAAAATACGCCCAGAATTCCGAGAAGGCTAACCCCTTTCAAAATTTCGAAAAATGCGCCCAGAATTCCGAGAAGGCTAACCCCTTTGAAAATTTCGAAAAATGTGTTCAGAATTCCGAGAAGGCAACCCCTTTGAAAATTTCGAAAAATGCGCCCAGATTTCCGAGAAGGCTAACCCCTTTGAAAATTTCGAAAAATGCGACTTGAATTCCGAGAAGGCTAACCTCTTTGAAAATTTCGAAAAATGCGCCCAGAATTCCGAGATGGCTAACCCCTTTGAAAATTTCGAAAAATACGCCCAGAATTCCGAGAAGGCTAACCCCTTTGAAAATTTCGCAAATGCGCACAGAATTACGAGAAGGCTAACCCCTTTGAAAATTTCGAAAATTGCGCCCAGATTCCCCTTTGAAAATTTCTAAAAATGCGACTTGAATTCCGAGAAGGCTAACCTCTTTGAAAATTTCGAAAAATGCGCCCAGAATTCCGAGATGGCTAACCCCTTTGAAAATTTCGAAAAATGCGCCCAGAATTCCGAGAAGGCTAACCCCTTTGAAGATTTCGCAAATGCGCACAGAATTCGAAAATTGCGCCCAGAATTCCGAGAAGGCTAACCCCTTTGAAAATTTCGAAAAATGCGTTGAAATGAAAATTTCGAAAAATGCGCCCAGAATTCCGAGAAGGCTAACCCCTTTGAAAATTTTCAAAAATGTGCCCAGAATTCCGAGAAGGCTAACCCCTTTGAAAATTTAAAAAATTGCGCCCAGAATTCCGAGAAGGCTAACCCCTTTGAAAATTTCGAAAAATGCGTTGAAATGAACATTTCGAAAAATGCGCCCAGAATTCCGAGAAGGCTAACCCCTTTGAAAATTTCGAAAAATGCCCCCAGAATTCCGAAAAGGCTAACCCCTTTGAAAATTTCTAAAAATGCGCCCAGAATTCCAAGAAGGCTAACCCCTTTAAAAATTTTCAAAAATGTGCCCAGAATTCCGAGAAGGCTAACCCCTTTGAAAATTTTCAAAAATGTGCCCAGAATTCCGAGAAGGCTAACCCCTTTGAAAATTTCGAAAATTGCGCCCAGAATTCCGAGAAGGCTAACCCCTTTGAAAATTTCGTTAAATGCGTTGAAATGAACATTTCGAAAAATGCGCCCAGAATTCCGAGAAGGCTAACCCCCTTTGAAAATTTCGAAAAATGCCCCCAGAATTCCGAGAAGGCTAACCCCTTTGAAAATTTCGAAAAATGCGTTCAGAATTCCGAGAAGGCTAACCCCTTTGAAAATTTCGAAAAATGCGCCCAGAATTCCGAGAAGGCTAACTCCTTTGAAAATATCGAAAAATGTGTTCAGAATTCCGAGAAGGCTAACCCCTTTGAAAATTTCGAAAAATGCGCCCAGATTTCCGAGAAGGCTAACCCCTTTGAAAATTTCGCAAATGCGACAGAATTACGAGAAGGCTAACCCCTTTGAAAATTTCGAAAAATGCGCCCAGAATTCCGAGAAGGCTAACCCCTTTGAAAATTTTCAAAAATGTGCCCAGAATTCCGAGAAGGCTAACCCCTTTGAAAATTTCGAAAAATACGCCCAGAATTCCGAGAAGGCTAACCCCTTTCAAAATTTCGAAAAATGCGCCCAGAATTCCGAGAAGGCTAACCCCTTTGAAAATTTCGAAAAATGTGTTCAGAATTCCGAGAAGGCAACCCCTTTGAAAATTTCGAAAAATGCGCCCAGATTTCCGAGAAGGCTAACCCCTTTGAAAATTTCGAAAAATGCGACTTGAATTCCGAGAAGGCTAACCTCTTTGAAAATTTCGAAAAATGCGCCCAGAATTCCGAGATGGCTAACCCCTTTGAAAATTTCGAAAAATACGCCCAGAATTCCGAGAAGGCTAACCCTTTTGAAAATTTCGCAAATGCGCACAGAATTACGAGAAGGCTAACCCCTTTGAAAATTTCGAAAATTGCGCCCAGATTCCCCTTTGAAAATTTCTAAAAATGCGACTTGAATTCCGAGAAGGCTAACCTCTTTGAAAATTTCGAAAAATGCGCCCAGAATTCCGAGATGGCTAACCCCTTTGAAAATTTCGAAAAATGCGCCCAGAATTCCGAGAAGGCTAACCCCTTTGAAGATTTCGCAAATGCGCACAGAATTCGAAAATTGCGCCCAGAATTCCGAGAAGGCTAACCCCTTTGAAAATTTCGAAAAATGCGTTGAAATGAAAATTTCGAAAAATGCGCCCAGAATTCCGAGAAGGCTAACCCCTTTGAAAATTTTCAAAAATGTGCCCAGAATTCCGAGAAGGCTAACCCCTTTGAAAATTTAAAAAATTGCGCCCAGAATTCCGAGAAGGCTAACCCCTTTGAAAATTTCGAAAAATGCGTTGAAATGAAAATTTCGAAAAATGCCCCCAGAATTCCGAAAAGGCTAACCCCTTTGAAAATTTCTAAAAATGCGCCCAGAATTCCGAGAAGGCTAACCCCTTTAAAAATTTTCAAAAATGTGCCCAGAATTCCGAGAAGGCTAACCCCTTTGAAAATTTTCAAAAATGTGCCCAGAATTCCGAGAAGGCTAACCCCTTTGAAAATTTCGAAAATTGCGCCCAGAATTCCGAGAAGGCTAACCCCTTTGAAAATTTCGAAAAATGCGTTGAAATGAACATTTCGAAAAATGCGCCCAGAATTCCGAGAAGGCTAACCCCTTTGAAAATTTCGAAAAATGCCCCCAGAATTCCGAGAAGGCTAACCCCTTTGAAAATTTCGAAAAATGCGTTCAGAATTCCGAGAAGGCTAACCCCTTTGAAAATTTCGAAAAATGCGCCCAGAATTCCGAGAAGGCTAACTCCTTTGAAAATATCGAAAAATGTGTTCAGAATTCCGAGAAGGCTAACCCCTTTGAAAATTTCGAAAAATGCGCCCAGATTTCCGAGAAGGCTAACCCCTTTGAAAATTTCGCAAATGCGACAGAATTACGAGAAGGCTAACCCCTTTGAAAATTTCGAAAAATGCGCCCAGAATTCCGAGAAGGCTAACCCCTTTGAAAATTTTCAAAAATGTGCCCAGAATTCCGAGAAGGCTAACCCCTTTGAAAATTTCGAAAAATGCGCCCAGAATTCCGAGAAGGCTAACCCCTTTCAAAATTTCGAAAAATGCGCCCAGAATTCCGAGAAGGCTAACCCCTTTGAAAATTTCGAAAAATGTGTTCAGAATTCCGAGAAGGCAACCCCTTTGAAAATTTCGAAAAATGCGCCCAGATTTCCGAGAAGGCTAACCCCTTTGAAAATTTCGAAAAATGCGACTTGAATTCCGAGAAGGCTAACCTCTTTGAAAATTTCGAAAAATGCGCCCAGAATTCCGAGATGGCTAACCCCTTTGAAAATTTCGAAAAAAGCGACTTGAATTCCGAGAAGGCTATCCTCTTTGAAAATTTCGAAAAATGCGCCCAGAATTCCGAGATGGCTAACCCCTTTGAAGATTTCGAAAAATGCGCCCAGAATTCCGAGAAGGCTAACCCCTTTGAAAATTTCGCAAATGCGCACAGAATTACGAGAAGGCTAACCCCTTTGAAAATTTCGAAAATTGCGCCCAGAATTCCGAGAAGGCTAACCCCTTTGAAAATTTCTAAAAATGCGCCCAGAATTCCGAGAAGGCTAACCCCTTTGAAAATTTTCAAAAATGTGCCCAGAATTCCGAGAAGGCTAACCGCTTTGAAAATTTCGAAAAATCCGCCCAGAATTCCGAGAAGGCTGACCCCTTTGAAAATTTCGAAAAATGCGCCCAGAATTCCGAGAAGGCTAACCCCTTTGAAAATTTCGAAAAATGCGTTGAAATGAACATTTCGAAAAATGCGCCCAGAATTCCGAGAAGGCTAACCCCTTTGAATATTTCGAAAAATGTGTTCAGAATTCCGAGAAGGCTAACCCCTTTGAAAATTTCGAAAAATGCGCCCAGATTTCCGAGAAGGCTAACCCCTTTGAAAATTTCGAAAAATGCGACTTGAATTCCGAGAAGGCTAACCTCTTTGAAAATTTCGAAAAATGCGCCCAGAATTCCGAGATGGCTAACCCCTTTGAAAATTTCGAAAAATGCGCCCAGAATTCCGAGAATGCTAACCCCTTTGAAGATTTCGCAAATGCGCACAGAATTCGAAAATTGCGCCCAGAATTCCGAGAAGGCTAACCCCTTTGAAAATTTCGAAAAATGCGTTGAAATGAAAATTTCGAAAAATGCGCCCAGAATTCCGAGAAGGCTAACCCCTTTGAAAATTTTCAAAAATGTGCCCAGAATTCCGAGAAGGCTAACCCCTTTGAAAATTTAAAAAATTGCGCCCAGAATTCCGAGAAGGCTAACCCCTTTGAAAATTTCGAAAAATGCGTTGAAATGAACATTTCGAAAAATGCGCCCAGAATTCCGAGAAGGCTAACCCCTTTGAAAATTTCGCAAAATGCCCCCAGAATTCCGAAAAGGCTAATAGCCCAGTCAAATTAGATCAAAAAAGATGGTTTTGCTGCAAAAAATCATGTAGTTCCAAATGTTTCAGGAATGTGTAGTGGGAGGTCCCCTGAAGAACGCCTAATGTTTTCCCGCCAATTTCAGGTGCCGCGGGGGGTGGGGGGGAGGCTCAAAGGTCCCTTTTTTCAGTTTTTGGCGCAAATCTCGAAAACAGTGCATCGTACAGAAAATGTTATGGTATTCAAAATTAAAGCTTATTAAATTCCCGACAAAACGGTATATTCATATTTATCTTTATATGTTACCGTCTCCGAGAATGAGCCGGAGAAAATGGAAAAACTTCAGAAAAATTTGTAGCGCCTCACGTTTTTCGTCGAACTCGCCCTTCCAATTCTTTAGTTTTCTATTTTACAAGAAACTTGTAAGAAAAGAAGTTGTAGAGAATAACATGTTCTTCAAGAATATACATACATTTGATAATTTATCTTCACTTAGTCAAAAGTTAGACCGTTTTTAAATTTCGGGGTCGATTTCGAGATTCCGCTAGTAAACTGCCCATCATTTTATTTCCGTTTTCAAGTGCTTTAACTCTCTTTATCACTTTATGTATTGTTTGTGTAAACATAATTGGTATTTATTACCCATATAACTAATATATATATACATATATATGTATAGGCCTATGCATGTGAGCCTTTATACCAGTATGTATAAAATGTGAACTTTTATGTAGGCCTACGTTATTTATTGTTTACATAATCGACGTAGTACACATAGTTAGTGTACGACGGTTTTAACTAAAATACTATTTACAAATGTTGGCAATATGGCAATTGGCAATTGAAGTGACACTGATGCGTGACATGAAAAGTGAAGGTGGACTTACACGAGGGAGAGACATGAGTGATTCTGTGTTGGCGAAATCGGTTGGAGGGGCACGCACAGCTACAGCCATATGTTCCTCATTAGAGCAGTTTGCCGGCGTCCATTCTGTGAGTGGAGAACAACATGTCGACTTTCGAGCATCACGAGTTAGCAGAAATGACCAAGACAGAAGGAAACTTGCTCAGTGGTTGGCTGATCACCCGCTATTTTCTGTACGCGATTCTTTGATGTCCCTTTCAACCGGAGTAATAGGAACCAATAACATCAACAAGCATTGGAAATCGGAACCCGTACAATGGAAACTTTTGTTGGAATGAACTTCGCAGAAATGAAGCAGTGTAAGAAGAACACTGCTATGAGCAACACTGTCAAACTGGACAACGGAGTGGTGGTGATCGAGCCTTTAAAGATTTTCCAGAGGACCATAATTACCCAGAAAACTAAAGAGGATGTAGAGGAGCTGTTGAAGTGTGAGTTAGCCCCATACCCCATGACTCTTTTGGACGAAGGGACCATGAGGAAAACGAAAAAGTCAGCTCTCTACAATGCCTTTCCTTCAAGCAATAAAATGGTCAACTTGAAGAACAGTTTCACGGTAATCGATGGCGGCTTCCTCCTTCATAGAGTAAAGTGGAACAACAACACCAAGTTCGCCTCCATCTGCGATCAATATGTGTCTTACATGATCAACCGTTACGGCTACAGCTCTGCTGTGGTTTTTGACGGTTACGAAGACACGAATTCCACGAAAAGAGCCGAACAACATCGAAGGGCATCAATTAAAACATCAGTGGATATAGACTTTGATGAGAACATGGTGGCTACTGTTCAGCAGGAAAACTTCCTTTCCAACGAAAGGAACAAAACCAAGCTGATATGTATGTTAGCGCAGGCCTTGGGCGCAAAAGGTGTACAAGTCATCATAGACAAAGGAGACGCTGACTGCAGCATTGTTGGGTGTGGACTGGAAAATACCTCTCATTCAACTGTGGTGGTAGTTGGCGAAGACATAGACCTGCTCCTCTTGCTCGTGGCACTCACACCACGAGACACGAATGTGTTTTTTATGAAGCCTGGACGAGGCAACACAGAAGACAGGTTGTACTCCTCCCAACAACTTCAGTCCTTGCCATTCAGCCCATACATTCTGTTTATCCATTGCTTCACTGGATGCGATACCACTTCTGCGATTTATGGAAAAAGTAAAGCAGCCATACTTAAATGTTTCCAGCGGTTTCCTAACGAAACCAAAAACATCGCTGAAGTGTTTTACGACTCCACATCCACGCCAGGAGATATTGCTGAAGCTGGGGAACAAATATTCCTACTGATGTATCAGGCCCCACCCAACGAGCATGACCTCAATCATCACAGGTACATTTCATTTTGTATTGCATGTACTAACTTCATTGAATCATGCTGTTTGATATATAAATATTCTATTCTATTCTATTGTGTTTTATCCACAGGTACATGTGCTCCATCAAATCTTCAGCCAAGATGAAAGCGAACTTGTCTTCATTGCCACCTACAAAAGATGCTGCTCTACATCACTCGTGCAGAGTGTTTCTACAGGTCCAGCAGTGGTTTGGAAATGAATCTCTCGAACCTGAACGTTGGGGTTGGACAAGAGAAGATGGGGGATATCTGACTCCTATTAAGACCAAGGCCCCTATTGCACCTGACAGCGTGCTCAACTCCATATTTTGTCATTGTGCCACAGGCTGCGGTATGAGATGTAGATGCCGGAAAGCCGGCATCCACTGCTCACCTGTCTGTGACAATTGCCACGGTGCTTGCACTAACAATGCTCCCGTTCAAGAGGACTTGGAAGAGTTGTACGATGAGGAATATGAATATGAACAGCTTTTAATGTGTGACAGGATGGAAGGGTGAGCGGAAATTAGGTTGTGTAAGCCTCTTTTGTTACTTTTGCATTATTAGCTATTATATATATATATATATATATATACATATATGTTAGTTATATGAATAATAAATAACATTTATGTTCACGTAAACAATAAATAACGTGATATAGAGAATTAAAGCACTTGAAAACGGAAATAAAATGATGAGCAGTTTACTAGCGGAATCTCGAAATCGACCCCGAATTTTAAAAACGGTCTAACTTTTGACTACGTGAGAATAGATTATCAAATGTAAGTATATTCTTGAAGAACATGTTATTATCTACAACTTCTTTTCTTACAAGTTTCTTGTAAAATGGAAAACTAAAGAATTGGAAGGGCGAGTTCGACGAAAAACGTGAGGCGCTACAAATTTTTCTGCGGGTTTTCCATTTTCGCCGGCTCATTCTCGGAGACGGTAACATATAAAGATAAATATGAATATACCGTTTTGTCGGGAATTTAATAAGCTTTAATTTTGAATACCATAACATTTTCTGTACGATGCACTGTTTTCGAGATTTGCGCCAAAAACTGAAAAAAGGGACCTTTGAGCCTCCCCCCCACCCCCCGCGGCACCTGAAATTGGCGGGAAAACATTAGGCGTTCTTCAGGGGACCTCCCACTACACATTCCTGAAACATTTGGAACTACATGATTTAATGCAGCAAAATATCTAATTTGACTGGGCTATAACCCCTTTGAAAATTTCTAAAAATGCGCCCAGAATTCCGAGAAGGCTAACCCCTTTGAAAATTTTCAAAAATGTGCCCAGAATTCCGAGAAGGCTAACCCCTTTGAAAATTTCGAAAATTGCGCCCAGAATTCCGAGAAGGCTAACCCCTTTGAAAATTTCGAAAAGGCGTTGAAATGAACATTTCGAAAAATGCGCCCAGAATTCCGAGAAGGCTAACCCCTTTGAAAATTTCGAAAAATGCCCCCAGAATTCCGAGAAGGCTAACCCCTTTGAAAATTTCGAAAAATGTGTTCAGAATTCCGAGAAGGCTAACCCCTTTGAAAATTTCGAAAAATGCGCCCAGAATTCCGAGAAGGCTAACTCCTTTGAAAATATCGAAAAATGTGTTCAGAATTCCGAGAAGGCTAACCCCTTTGAAAATTTCGAAAAATGCGCCCAGATTTCCGAGAAGGCTAACCCCTTTGAAAATTTCGCAAATGCGACAGAATTACGAGAAGGCTAACCCCTTTGAAAATTTCGAAAAATGCGCCCAGAAGTCCGAGAAGGCTAACCCCTTTGAAAATTTTCAAAAATGTGCCCAGAATTCCGAGAAGGCTAACCCCTTTGAAAATTTCGAAAAATGCGCCCAGAATTCCGAGAAGGCTAACCCCTTTCAAAATTTCGAAAAATGCGCCCAGAATTCCGAGAAGGCTAACCCCTTTGAAAATTTCGAAAAATGTGTTCAGAATTCCGAGAAGGCAACCCCTTTGAAAATTTCGAAAAATGCGCCCAGATTTCCGAGAAGGCTAACCCCTTTGAAAATTTCGAAAAATGCGACTTGAATTCCGAGAAGGCTAACCTCTTTGAAAATTTCGAAAAATGCGCCCAGAATTCCGAGATGGCTAACCCCTTTGAAAATTTCGAAAAATGCGCCCAGAATTCCGAGAAGGCTAACCCCTTTGAAAATTTCGCAAATGCGAACAGAATTACGAGAAGGCTAACCCCTTTGAAAATTTCGAAAATTGCGCCCAGAATTCCGAGAAGGCTAACCCCTTTGAAAATTTCGAAAAATGCGCCCAGAATTCCGAGAAGGCTAACCCCTTTGAAAATTTCGCAAATGCGCACAGAATTACGAGAAGGCTAACCCCTTTGAAAATTTCGAAAATTGCGCCCAGAATTCCGAGAAGGCTAACCCCTTTGAAAATTTCTAAAAATGCGCCCAGAATTCCGAGAAGGCTAACCCCATTGAAAATTTCGAAAAATGCGTTGAAATGAAAATTTCGAAAAATGCGCCCAGAATTCCGAGAAGGCTAACCCCTAAGAAAATTTCGAAAAATGACCCCAGAATTCCGAGAAGGCTAACCCCTTTGAAAATTTCGAAAAATGCGCCCAGAATTCCGAGAAGGCTAACCCCTTTGAAAATTTTCAAAAATGTGCCCAGAATTCCGAGAAGGCTAACCCCTTTGAAAATTTCGAAAAATGCGCCCAGAATTCCGAGAAGGCTAACCCCTTTGAAAATTTCGAAAAATGCGCCCAGAATTCCGAGAAGGCTAACCCCTTTGAAAATTTCGAAAAATGTGTTCAGAATTCCGAGAAGGCTAACCCCTTTGAAAATTTACAATATTTACAATACTGTACAGTTCTTACCAGGCGTAATGTCTACAATAGTCCTACAGTTTCTTATGTCTTACGATATGGTAAGTCTTAAGTTAAAGTTAATTGTGTGAATTCGTTTTTATATAAACATAACCTTAAATTATAGATAAGATATTGTTGGAATAAATAGCTTAACTAAGCAAGATAAAATAAATTAACTGAGCAATACATTAAGTTAGGTAAGTAAATACCCCAATGACTGAATAAAAGTGTGAGAGTTAAAGCTTTGAAATAAAAAACTTGCAATTAAAAAATCTGAATTAATAGAAATCCAAAAAAATAAAAGTAAACAATATTTAAAAAATCAGAATTAAAACCTAAATTTAAAAAATTCCAAATTAAAAAACTTGAAATCCATATTAAAATATCTAATTTAAAAAGTCCAAGCTAAAAATTAAAAGAATATCAAAATTTAAAAAAATGGAACTACAAACTAAAAATTTGGATTAAAAACCTAAACTAAAAAAATTAAAATAAAAAATTATAAATACAACATACAAATTAAGAAAATCAAAGCTCTAAAAATAATTAAATTCAATTAAAAAATGAAAATTTAAAATATAAAATAAAAATAAAAAATCCCAAAATATTAAAATTAAAAATGCAAAAACTAAATTAAAATAATCTAAAATAAAAAACAGAATTTAAATAATAATTTAAACAAACCAAATTAAAAAAACACATTATTAATCCATATTATAAAAACAATTTTAAAATCCAAAAATAAAATCCAAATTTCAGAATTCAAGTTAAATAATAAAATATTAAAATTTAAAAAATTCAAAATCCAAATTATAAAAATTAAAAAAGAAAAAATTCAAATAAAAACACAAATAACAATATCCCAAAAAAGTTGGGAAATTTAAAAGACTCCAAAATGAAAAATTGAAGTTAAAATATACTAAATAAAAATTAAAAAAAAAATTAGAACATTCATATTTAAAATTCTAAATTAAAGAAATCCCAAATTTAAAAAAAAAATCTAAATTAAAGGACTGAAAATTTAAAAATTTCTAACTCCAAACTAAAAGATCCAAATTTAAAATCAAATTTAAAACCCTAAATGAAAAATTACTTATTAAAATACTAATTAATACTAATTAAAATACTCAACTCAAAAAGTCATAATTAAAACATGTGTATTAAAAAATACCAAGAAGTGAAAATAAGAAAATAAAACTGTAAAAAAAAAATTTAAAAAGTCAGAGTTAAAATAATGTAAATCTAAAAATCTAAATTCATAAATCCAAATTATTCATTACAATTTAAAAAAAAAAGCTAGTTAAAAAAATCAATTTAAATAAATACGAATTTAAAATTTTAAACCAAATAATCCAAAATAAAAAAATTGAAACTCCAAACTTGAACGCAATTAAAGAAATTAAAATTAAACATTGAATTTAAATTACAAAAAAAAATCAATTTGAAAATAAAAAACATTCAAATTAGATCAATTAACAAATTCTAAAGAAATTCCAAACTAAAAAAATACTCCAAATTATAAATATCTAAACTATAAAAATGCTTACCAAAAATGCAAACTAAAAAAATCCAAACTCCATATTTATAAAAGTATATACAGAAAATTTAAAAATCCAAACTCCAAAATTCAAACATGAAACCAAAAAGTTCAGCCGAATTAAAAACCCCAAATTAAAATATCTAATAAAAAATTATAAAATATAAATGAAACAAATTAATTATAAAATCCAATCCAAGAAATCAAACTCCAAATTAAAAAAAACTAAAAAAATTAAAGTTAAAAAAACTCCAGAAAATTAAAATCACAAAAATGCAAATTATAATTTAAAAAATGCAAACTAAAAAAAATCCAAATTCATTTTTTTAAATTAACAAAATCCAAATAAAAAATTCAAATTAACAAACTCCGATTTAAACCGATCCAAATTATAAAAATCCAAATTAAAGAAATAAAATTTCCGGTTTAAAATAATAAAAATTAAAACTTTAAAGTAGAATTAAAATTAAAAATCCATATTAAAAGCCAAATTAGAAATCCAAATTAACCAATTCCAATTTAAAACTCCAAATAAAGAAAATAATTTTTTTAAAATCCAAATAGAAATCCAAACCGGATTTTAAAGTTAGGATTTTGGAGTTTGGACTTTTTCAAACTCCAATTAAAAAATCCAAATTATAAAAACGAAACTTAAAAATCCAAAATAAAAAACAAATTGAAAAATCGCAATTTCAAAAAACTAGAATTAAAAAATACAAAATAAAAAACTACATATTAAAAATTTGAAATTAAAAAATATAAGTTAAAAATACCAACATTTAAAAACCCCCAATTAAAAACATTCCAATTCCTAGTACAGTCCTGGAGTTTGGATTTTTAGTTTGGAGTTTTTGAATCTTTAATTTGGAGTTTCGGATTTTTTAATTTGGATTTCTATTTTGAGTTCCGAATTGGAGTTGTGGATTTTTTAATTTTAGTCTTGGATTTTTAATTTGGAGTTTTGGATAATTTAATTTAGGTTTTTTAATTTTGTATTTTTTAATTCTTTAATGTGTAGTTTTGGATTTTTAATTGGACTTTTAAATTTTTTTTAGAATTTCTTTTAAATTAGAATTTTTATTTCTTTTAATTATAATTTTTTTTTTTAATTTGGAGTTTTGGATTTTTTAATTAGTTGTCTATTTTTTTATTATGGAAGTTTGGATGTTTTAATTTGGAGTTTTTAATACGGAGTTTTGGGTTTTTTAATTAGGAGTTTCGGATTTTCTAAATTGAGTTTTTCTGTTTTGGATTTTTTAATGTGTAGTTTTGGATTTTTAAAAAATTGGAGTTATGGATTACTTAATTTTCAGTTTTACAGTTTTTAATTTTCAATTTCGGATTTTTCAATTTTGTATTTTGGAATTCTTAATGAGTGGATTTGGATTAATTACAGTTTTGGTATTTTAATTTGAGTTTTTTTTAATTTTTATTTTTTATTTGAATGTCTGGATTTTCAATTTTGAGTTTTTAATTTTAATGATTAAATTAATCTCAAATGGAGACAAATTTAAAGAAATGGAGAACATAGGACACAAATGGCAGAAATGAACACAAATGATGACATGATAAGTAATTGTAGATAATGATAAGTACTGGTAAGTAATGTGAAGTAATGATAAGAAATCTGAAGCAATGATAAGTGATTATAAGTAATGATATGTAATGATAAGTAATGGAAGGTAATGGTAAATAATGTGAAGTATTGACAAGTTACGATAAGTAATGGACACAAATGGTAAGTATTGGTAAGTAATATTAAGTAATGATAGGTAATGATAAATAATGTGAAGTAATGGACACATATGATGATATATTGACAAAATGGAGATAAATGTACACAACTGACAAATGGTAACATGTGGACTCACATGGTGACTAATGGACATGAATAATAAATGGACTCAAATGGAGACAAATGTATGCAAATGGAGAAATGGACACAAATGTTATGCTAAGTAATTGTAAATAATAAGGCTGCTATTCCACTATCCGAGTGAATTGGTCAAATCAAATCTCTAGAAAAAAGAAAATGGCCGCCTGTTGCTTCAAGGAAACCATATTGGATGAGCATTTGAAGACTTTTCACTATTTAAGCTACATTTCGAAAGTGATATAGGCCTACCACAAGATATATTAGTATATATTGTTATAAAAAGGCATTGCAAGCAACATGTCATATTCAACATAACCTTCAAATGAAAAAAAAAAAATTCGATTCGGCCTAATTTCCTTTGCATTTATATATTTGGTCAAAGGTGTTGGATGTAGTTAATAGCGCATCTTTGATTCAAGTATCGCCTGACAAGTTCTTGATGAAGTTCTTGTCCAATGCATTGGATAGTGGAAAGCAATTCAGCTCCTTGTGAAGCTCACCCTTGTGATGTCAGCATTACTTCAAGGAGTGGGATAAGTATTCCTGCTCAAGTAGAGTGCGCCATAGTGCATACCGAAACTTTATTGCAGTGTTAACTAATTACCAAACACAAATCAGAAGAAATTAGCAACATAATATCCTTAGGCCTACAAACTGACCAAAATCTTGACTGGAAGACACAAATTGAAATATGTTCAAAACTGAGATTGGCGTGTTTTGCTTTAAGAATTTTGAATGATATATTACAACAGGATGCATTACTCACGGTATATTTTGCATATTTTCACTCTGTAATGAGATACAGAATCATATTCTGGGGCAACTCTTCACACAATCAGAAAATATTTAGATTACAAAAACGTGCAATAAGAATAATATGTGGAAAGAAAAAAGAGAATCTTGCAAACTGCTATTTGAAAAATTAAAAGTCCTCTCTCTCACTAGATCTAGGTAATGTAGGCCTATATCACACATATTGGTTAAATAAAATCTACGTATAATATATGCTCAAATGTCCCACTTTTTGATGTATATCGTACGTCTATTCATGTCAATACAGACATTTAATATATATCAATTATACGAACAATCGCATACATACTATTGATGTACAATATCTATACGTAAAAAATATGTCAAGATGATCTATCAAACGTATATTTTATATATAATTTATGTAGCCTATATAGGGCCTTTGGTTCATAAATGTACACTGCTCACATACATTTTACATATACTATCAATACATGAGATATCAATAACTAAAAATGTCATCAAGATCACTTTTTCAGTTTTTTGGGACTTCTTGCTGAGGTATTTTGCAATTATTTATTGTAAGCAAAACACTGAGAAATACAAAATTGAAAAATCCGAAATTGAAAATTAAAAACTGTAAAACTGAAAATTAAGTAATCCATAACTCCAATTTTTTAAAAATCCAAAACTACACATTACAAAATCCAAAACAGAAAAACTCAATTTAGAAAATCCGAAACTCCTAACTAAAAAACCCAAAACTCCGTATTAAAAACTCCAAATTAAAACATCCAAACTTCCATAATAAAAAAATAGACAACTAATTAAAAAATCCAAAACTCCAAATTAAAAAAAAAAATTATAATTAAAAGAAATAAAAATTCTAATTTAAAAGAAATTCTAAAAAAAATTTAAAAGTCCAATTAAAAATCCAAAACTACACATTAAAGAATTAAAAAATACAAAATTAAAAAACCTAAATTAAATTATCCAAAACTCCAAATTAAAAATCCAAGACTAAAATTAAAAAATCCACAACTCCAATTCGGAACTCAAAATAGAAATCCAAATTAAAAAATCCGAAACTCCAAATTAAAGATTCAAAAACTCCAAACTAAAAATCCAAACTCCAGGACTGTACTAGGAATTGGAATGTTTTTAATTGGGGGTTTTTAAATGTTGGTATTTTTAACTTATATTTTTTAATTTCAAATTTTTAATATGTAGTTTTTTATTTTGTATTTTTTAATTCTAGTTTTTTGAAATTGCGATTTTTCAATTTGTTTTTTATTTTGGATTTTTAAGTTTCGTTTTTATAATTTGGATTTTTTAATTGGAGTTTGAAAAAGTCCAAACTCCAAAATCCTAACTTTAAAATCCGGTTTGGATTTCTATTTGGATTTTAAAAAAATTATTTTCTTTATTTGGAGTTTTAAATTGGAATTGGTTAATTTGGATTTCTAATTTGGCTTTTAATATGGATTTTTAATTTTAATTCTACTTTAAAGTTTTAATTTTTATTATTTTAAACCGGAAATTTTATTTCTTTAATTTGGATTTTTATAATTTGGATCGGTTTAAATCGGAGTTTGTTAATTTGAATTTTTTATTTGGATTTTGTTAATTTAAAAAAATGAATTTGGATTTTTTTTAGTTTGCATTTTTTAAATTATAATTTGCATTTTTGTGATTTTAATTTTCTGGAGTTTTTTTTAACTTTAATTTTTTTAGTTTTTTTTAATTTGGAGTTTGATTTCTTGGATTGGATTTTATAATTAATTTGTTTCATTTATATTTTATAATTTTTTATTAGATATTTTAATTTGGGGTTTTTAATTCGGCTGAACTTTTTGGTTTCATGTTTGAATTTTGGAGTTTGGATTTTTAAATTTTCTGTATATACTTTTATAAATATGGAGTTTGGATTTTTTTAGTTTGCATTTTTGGTAAGCATTTTTATAGTTTAGATATTTATAATTTGGAGTATTTTTTTAGTTTGGCATTTCTTTAGAATTTGTTAATTGATTTAATTTGAATGTTTTTTATTTTCAAATTGATTTTTTTTTGTAATTTAAATTCAATTTTTAATTTTAATTTCTTTAATTGCGTTCAAGTTTGGAGTTTCAATTTTTTTATTTTGGATTATTTGGTTTAAAATTTTAAATTCGTATTTATTTAAATTGATTTTTTTAACTAGCTTTTTTTTTAAATTTTAATGAATAATTTGGATTTATGAATTTAGATTTTTAGATTTACATTATTTTAACTCTGACTTTTTAAATTTTTTTTTTTACAGTTTTATTTTCTTATTTTCACTTCTTGGTATTTTTTAATACACATGTTTTAATTATGACTTTTTGAGTTGAGTATTTTAATTAGTATTAATTAGTATTTTAATAAGTAATTTTTCATTTAGGGTTTTAAATTTGATTTTTAATTTGGATCTTTTAGTTTGGAGTTAGAAATTTTTAAATTTTCAGTCCTTTAATTTAGATTTTTTTTTTAAATTTGGGATTTCTTTAATTTAGAATTTTAAATATGAATGTTCTAATTTTTTTTTTAATTTTTATTTAGTATATTTTAACTTCAATTTTTCATTTTGGAGTCTTTTAAATTTCCCAACTTTTTTGGGATATTGTTATTTGTGTTTTTATTTGAATTTTTTCTTTTTTAATTTTTATAATTTGGATTTTGAATTTTTTAAATTTTAATATTTTATTATTTAACTTGAATTCTGAAATTTGGATTTTATTTTTGGATTTTAAAATTGTTTGTATAATATGGATTAATAATGTGTTTTTTTAATTTGGTTTGTTTAAATTATTATTTAAATTCTGTTTTTTATTTTAGATTATTTTAATTTAGTTTTTGCATTTTTAATTTTAATATTTTGGGATTTTTTATTTTTATTTTATATTTTAAATTTTCATTTTTTAATTGAATTTAATTATTTTTAGAGCTTTGATTTTCTTAATTTGTATGTTGTATTTATAATTTTTTTAGTTTAGGTTTTTAATCCAAATTTTTAGTTTGTAGTTCCATTTTTTTAAATTTTGATATTCTTTTAATTTTTAGCTTGGACTTTTTAAATTAGATATTTTAATATGGATTTCAAGTTTTTTAATTTGGAATTTTTTAAATTTAGGTTTTAATTCTGATTTTTTAAATATTGTTTACTTTTATTTTTTTGGATTTCTATTAATTCAGATTTTTTATTTCAAAGCTTTAACTCTCACACTTTTATTCAGTCATTGGGGTATTTACTTACCTAACTTAATGTATTGCTCAGTTAATTTATTTTATCTTGCTTAGTTAAGCTATTTATTCCAACAATATCTTATCTATAATTTAAGGTTATGTTTATATAAAAACGAATTCACACAATTAACTTTAACTTAAGACTTACCATATTGTAAGACATAAGAAACTGTAGGACTATTGTAGACATTACGCCTGGTAAGAACTGTACAGTATTGTAAATAGTGTATATTAGACATTCAGATTCCAATACCAGGATAACCTATTGTAAATAACATTTGTGACATCTCCAACCCTAATGTACCTTCGGGTGAAATAGGGTTTTGTGTAATGTGGATATTCAATAAATAAATAAATAAATAATTCAATTTTTAAACTTATGATTTTCGTGTTATGATGATACCCACTCATGAATTCTCGGATCTTTGATTTTTTCCGAGAACTTTAATTTTTTTAAAAAATATTACTCAATAATATTACGCAGGTATGGAAACACTAAAGGTTCTTTTTAGTCAATATAACTTCTTAATAAGACATATTTGAACAAACACTCAGTACTTCATTCTAATTTTTACACTTACTAAGAACACGTTTTTCAGGAGAAGAAAAAAAAGCATCTTTTTTTTTTCAAAAGCTAAGCTTACAACTGTGTACTGTGATAGTTAATACAGGAAGTATTAATAATAATTTCACAAAATAGTAATCTTACTAAGCAATTAACATTTCTTCTTTCTTCAAAGGAATAAAGCATGCAGCAATAAACGTTTAAAAACGGTCACAAATTTCTCTCTTTTCAAACTTGTAAATATTTTTAAACAGCTCTACTGCAAAATAGGCGTTATTTATAGAAACAAATAAAATAATTTCTCAACATGTCAAAACAAATCTTCAACTCAAGAAACAAGAATTTACTACTTAAAAACAACTAGAATATGTGAGAAATAGTCAAATAGAGAAATAGTCAATAGATCTTTTAGAGAGACAAAGCAAAGTTACTAGTAAGAGTCAAAATTAGACTTAGGTACCAGTAGTGAATGTTTGTTCAAATGTATGTTAATTTGTCTCACTTCAATGTGTTTATGAATAGAAGTGAATTAAAGTTGTACAACATCTGCTAAATACTTTGAGGGATTTGTATAATAAGTTCAATTTGACTTCCCCAGGTTCATCGGTTCAAATAAACATAGGCAATAAATGAGAATATTATAGGAGAAAAATTCCTCCGACACTGGGACTTGAACCCAGGACCTTTGGCTATTCGCGCCAATGCTCTACCAACTGAGCTAAGCCGGAGTTCAATTCACAGCGTCGGATGGAACCTCTCTCCTATGAACCAATAATCTGTGGTTCATGAAAGCTTATATATCTATCTTGAATGTCAACTGTACAATAACAGTGGGAGCCCGGTCACAAAAATCACTAATTAGTGTGCCTCACAGTACTGCATATGACATAACTTGTCTGTCTGTGAGGTAGACCATTGGGGCAATCAGTCATAGGAGAGAGGTTCCATCCGGCGCTGTGAATTGAACTCCGGCTTAGCTCAGTTGGTAGAGCATTGGCGCGAATAGCCAAAGGTCCTGGGTTCAAGTCCCAGTGTCGGAGGAATTTTTCTCCTATAATATTCTCATGTAATGTCCAACAGAGACAATAATCTGTGGTTCATGAAAGCTTATATATCTATAGGCAATAAAACCTGATAGATACTTGAGTATTTATACAAGTAGTTAAATTTGATTCCAAAGGCAATAAGAAAACACGTCAATATTTCTTTAAAAGTTGTCATCTGCATTACATGTAAATATAACCTCAGATTGTCATTTTAACTTTTAGATTTTTAACACAAATTCAAACTCACTTTTCAATATAATAAAGAATTTCAGACAAGAACAAGTATTTACTATTTAAATAAAGGTGTAATCAGCCCAGAAGGAGCATTAAATCAGTGACTTTGAAAGAATAAGCAGATTTTTAAAAAGTGTACTAATAAAGAAAAGTGGAAGGAAGCATGAAATGAGGTGTTTCATTATTATATAGTACAATAAGTGTGTGCCACAGAAAGGTGGCAACCATATATGTAGATTCCAAAGGTTAAGGAATCATGCAAGATGCTTTAACATAAGAACACAACTCACCACACGTAAGAAATATTCAACATTTTATTTTATAATCTGTAACCAGAAAGTGTCCAGTACACATTGACTATTGAATCTAGGTTTTTTAAACACTGGCATACACATGCTTTTTATCTTCTGGCAACACCGAAAGATCTCAGTTTTTGGTGTTGGAAGATAAGTTACACATCACAAATGAAAACTGTATCATAAAAATGTTGGCTCATTTGGAATTATATGCTGTAGCATTTTAACATACAAAACAATAATGGAAAAACGATTAACCATCCGTGAGCAAATTTTTATCCCACTGTACTTGGTTTAAGCATGATGTTAAAAAGCAGTATTTCTTCTGGAAATAATCTATGTCATTTTGATTTGTGTGTGTTACGGAATCAACAACCGAACTAAAATCATACTAACCCCTATGGCACGTAGTCAGATTTTCACACAGAGGAGTATAACTTTCAGAGAAAAGTAGTTTTTACAAAAATAACATTCTAGGTTATACCATCTGTTGTTGGATCTATTGCACAAAATGAAGTCTTGGAGAGATTTTTTTTCCTTTCTTTTTAAACTCAAATCTAGCACACTGAACACAAAACATCTGTATTATAAGTTTACAACCATACGTAACAATATAAGTAAAAATGCAATGTAATAGAACTCTGAACAGTGTACATATGGATAAAAAGACATTGAGAGACCTTGGAGCATGAATAAAATATGAAGGACACACTGTATCATGATATGGGCTGCAGTATTCAGAAATGAGACACAACAATAACCCCCATTCAAAATGAAGAAAGTGGAGGGGAGGCAAGGAGGTCGGTTGGGATTAATGGGTCCTGCAGTCACCTCAATGCATGGTATTAGTAAATCATTTTGACGCACGATGCCTGGTTTGGTCCCAACTCCTCCAAAACGCACAAAGTTGGCTCCTGTCGTGGGGATCATAATTGTTACATTGATGGTTCAGACTAGTATCTGCCTACGGATGTAACAGCGCAGTCAGAAAAAGGCATTTATTTGCCTACTACTCAATGCTGTAAGCTGCACTTCTCATCGTATCTTTCTCGTTAAGAGTGCAGTATTCCACAGTTTGTTCAGTCGTCTATTCCTCAATCAGGCCAACAGTCTTTTTCAGTCTTTATGATGACAAAATTCAAGCCGGCTCACGTTCTAGCGAGTCCCTCGCCTGCCGGACATGCATTTGCACCTGTTGACCATAATTTCTTCTTGGGGAGCGGTCCCTTTTAGGTGCAAAGCTTTTGTTACTGTACATATTTTACAAACTTACACAGATACAAGGACAGTCTCTTTCTGGACTAATATTATATTTAACAAAAGAACAACAAAATAATGGTAAGTAATTTCCAGCAACTTACCGCAGTTACAAAGTTAAAATTTTGTAGCAGTATTTTCTAGGTGTTTAATTTTTATATAAAAATGGGGATTTAAAATAATAGCTCTGTAAATCCTCCCATAAATCTAGATCCTGGTGAGGGGACTTTTTTTTTTTGACACTTTTCTCTAGTATCATATACGAGGCACTCAATGTTAGGAAACTAGTATGCTTTATAGATAACTGGCACTCATCACTTTCCCAGGAGACAGCTGTTTACGCACAACTCCATCACCCGATCCCAACAGAGAACGTAACAAACAAAACGTGTCTTGTAGTCCCCTGGATCACAGTCTGCTGAAGCATATCACAGTCACTTCACATCTTGTCTTAGTAGAGATTGGCCAGCAACAGATCGGGCGACTCCCGTCGTCAGCATGTTGAAGTTTCTTCACCTTCCAGTGTACAAGCTACATTCTCAAGCTTGTGAGCAAGGTGCATTTTCTTGCAGTGTGGATCTGTTTCCAGTGAATCCAGAATCTGAAATCCAAACATACTTCACAATAAAGGTTGCTACTAGAATACAAATTACTAATGGGACCTTTTCTCTTTGTTATGAGTTTAAAAAAAGCAAAACAGGAAACTTCGACACCTAGGCCTACCGTATTTTAATTTTGCCAGTCATCTAAAAATCTTTGAAAATTATACATAATATTTACATTAAAAAATACTATACTTTTATCTTTCCATTTATTTTTTATGTTAATAGAATTTCCGTTTACTTCTAAATTAAGTAACTAGAAAGAATATGAAATTTGTAATTTACAGTATAATGTAATTATGAAAAAAGTAGTCTTTCAGCACTGGAACTAAAATTTATTTTAATTGCCAAATAATGTCGTATAATGATTTTGATTGTATTTCTCACTGCTATATTTGAGTAGTCGTGTAAAATGAAAAGTAAACTTTTTTATGTCAAACATAGTAGTCTAGGAAAATAACTTATTCCAAAAAATACTCATGGAAACTGAAGGACGTTTTCATAGAATATGTAAGATCCAGCAATCTTACCATCCTTTCTGGTGTTCCACAAGGATTGATTCTTGGACCAATACTCTTTTTTAAACCTTTATCAATGATATTGCAAACCTAGTATTTCAAGACAAACTCATCATGCTTGCTGAAGTAGTCTGTTTTTTATACTGGCAAAAATGAAAACAAAATAACGAAACAAATGTAAAATGACCTAGCTATATGAATAAGTGAATAATTACAATTTGATAGTGTCAATTTACCTAAAACAAAGTACAGTATGTATTTTGTATGAAGAATATAGATAGCATATGAAGCATGATCCTTTAAAATTTGAGAGAGAAAAAATTACTACTAGTGTTAATTATATGAATGTTCTTTGGCACTGTACTTCGAGTGGGACATTAGACTTGTGTTAATATTATTATTATTATTATTATTATTATTAACAAAGCAGAGCATTCATCCTGTGTATAAGAGGTAAGTTGACGCTAAATCTCTTTCATATTATTTTGATTCTCTGCTTCTTTTCACTTTTAAATGTATAATAAAACTGTAATAATAATAGTAATAAACATGTTACCAATAATAAGAACACAATAACAATAACAACAATAATAGTAATAATTAGGGTTCGGATGTTTATGACATGACATGTCATGTTTTTTTACCGACCTCAATTCTTGCTGCAAACACAAGTTAAACACGAACTGCAAACTTATAATCCTAATCGGACCATTCTTATTTTGTATGGAAAGTCATATTTTGGTTAATTTTATGGTCTTGGTCATATTTCAGTTATAACTTCAGTAAAGGAGCACAATTATAACTTAAATGATCAAGTTAAATTTCAACTTTATTTTATAGGAACAGGCATGGTCTACAAAATATTATTTTGAACTGATGAAGCAAACAAAGAGGACCAAATTCTTTAAAACTAGAAGATCATTTACTAGTAAATCGCCTGTAAAATTGTTAAAAAGTTATTATCTGATTGAATTAATGTGATGTAATTATTTAGTGTCTTTAAACGTTTTAAACAGGAACATTTATTTTTAGAAAATATGTCCTATTATTAGGTCATATTTAGGATTTTTAATCATATTTGGTCATTTTTAAGGGCATATTTCCAGTCATATTTTCCACATTTTTAGGTCATAAACCCTAGTAATAATAATATACAGTCAAGCCTTGATATAATGCCCCACTTTACAGTGCCACCCTCGCACTGCACCAATAAATGCAAGTGAACGGATCTTCCGCCATATAAAATATACAAGAAACCTCGTTACAGTGCCAATTCATTTAGTGCCAGTGAATATAAGATAAGATTTTTACAAAATATACCTTGCAGTGACTTTTTTCAGTTTTAGAATTCTTTTGAAAGTGGCGTGAAAGTTAGGAAGATTATTTAAGAAACATGCTGTACTGTATTTCCCAAGAAGTGAGTGTTCCCCTGCCACTAAATGTCAATGTAGTGTGGTAGAATGAGGAAGCTATGTTATGAAGTCGGACAGCCTGCGTGAGGGTGGAACAGGTAGAAAGAGCCCTTCATACAATGAGACATTCCAAACTTTTACTTCTTTTAGTATAAAGTGTTTTGCAGATGACAAGCCATTTGTTCATTCTCCTGCTTAGATACGCGGTCCAATCAGAGATGGCTAGACGGAGGGAAGACTCTTCCTGCTAGCGGCGCTTTTTTAGCTCGTACACGTGATTGGCGGTGAAGGAAATGGCTTCTCATTTGAAAAATACTGTAGTGTCCATTTAGCTGTTAAACACTATACAAAAGTTACTCAGTTACATTTATGGACCCACATGATTTTCAACCCCTTTGTGTACTGTTGCACTGGACATCTACGGTAATAAATTCAGTTACTGTACAGTACAGTGTATATTATTTTGTGATGAAATTCTCTATTTGCTTTTTATTTAATTTTTCTTTCTTAACTAAGTACAGTAAATTAATACAGCACTGTTATGCAATTTTTATTTTAAAAATCAAATTTCGTCTTGGTGCCACCCTCGCTTAGTGCCACTAAATGTTAGAGAACGAATGGTGGCATTATATCAAGGGTTGACTGTACTAACAGAAATTAAATGTTTAAAATGTCAGAATCATTTAAAAAATTCACTTTTTTAAAAGGCCATTTATTATATTATTTTTTGTTATTGGAAGAGAAGATATAACGTTTGAAATTTTCATGCTCAAATTTTCTACCAATTAACTATATTATTTTTTGTTCAACCATACTATAATGTGCTTATTACATGTGACAAAACGGTATCATAATGATACCCATTACGATAGAGATTTTCAATAAAACACTGGTACGATATCGATTATCATCAAACATGGAACAATCTTGGAACCTTGAGAGCAACAAGTTAAACTGCATAACAAACAACCTGTGTTTAAAATAAAATCAATTCCGTTTGTGTTAATTTTTAATATTATACTAAATTTCATTCATTTTGTGATGTATAAATCTGTTGGATTCATGAAAATTAATCGAGAAGAAGTTTCAATGTGAACGGATGCCAACAGCTGCCATCTATCACAGAAGACAAAAGCTATATGAACAGCTGATTGAGAAGGGCAGCTGTCTCCGTTTGTTTGAGTGAATCTAAAACAGGCATGTCAAACTCAGCTTTTACTGAGGGCCAACTTGACTTGATAAATTTAAGTCCAAGGGCTGCATGCCGAAATGAAATTTGATACTATGTGTATTCCAATCCATACGTTTTAAAAACAGCTCACTGAAAAATGTGTTAATAACCAAAATAACAGAACTATAATGCAAAATTGCTTACAAATTTTAGGCTAACCACTAATTATTCATTAATAACTGTGTTATATTGGAAGCATACTGACTGGACTCGGAAGCAATGCGGGAATCTTGAAAATCCTGCTAGGCAGGAAAATGAATTAAACTGCTACTTTCCAGTTACCCTTCCCAAGGCCTGAGTTTTAATTTAAAAGCCTTAATATTATCATACAATGAAGTTACAAACTGATCTTTCCCGTGTAACTTTAAATTTAAGCATTTTAAGTGCCCTGCAATTATTTGAATGTCAATTATTTATTGTCAAATAGCTTATCGGGTGATTCACATTTCATTTCTAAGAAAAGTTTAATTTCTTCTCGAAGGGGCCAAAAGTTTTTTAAAACTTGATGACAAGAAAGCCAGTCAGCTTCTTAATGGCATGGTATGCCCTCAAATTCACTGCCTATTTCACTAATCAAAGTGGGAAACCGTTCCCGTGCAACAAATAAAATTCACTGTTTTCTTTAAGAAATTTAAAAGTCTGTTCATTTTTATTATTTTAAGTAGTGTTTCCTGGTGAACAATGCACTACAGTGCACACTGCTTATTGTGATCACTTCAGGATGCAACTAATCTGATAATATTAATTGATTGATAACAGTAGCCAAAAGAATTAATTCAAGGTTATTTATTTATACATAAGATAATGCACTACAAAAAAGAATTAAAAGCTATTTATTCATATGTTACGAGGGAGAATCAAATGAAAACCACAATTTTTCTGCAGGAAGAATGTTTGCTTGTACAATATTTTTCTACATAATCCCCTCCCAGTTCAATGCCTTTATGCCATCAGATAGGAAGTTCTTTGATACTCCATGAGAAAAATTATTCTGGTTGACACTCTAGGCACTCATGCACCGCCGATTGGATGTCTTCATCAGACTTGAACTTCTGCTCTCCAAGGAGCTCCTTTACTGAATTAAAGATCTGGAAATCTGATGCTGCCAAACCCAGCAAGTATGGCAGATGTGGGAGGCACTTGAAGCATATGTCATCGACCTGCTCTCAGCAACCCCCTTCGCTTTGTCACCAACAGATTTCCAAATCTTTGGTCCGTTAAAGGATCTCCTTGGAGGGCAGAAGTTCAAATCTGATGAAGACGTCAAATCGATGGTGCAGGAGTGGCTACAGCATCAACCGAAATAATTTTTCTCATGCGGTATCAAAGCTCTTCCTATCCATGGCATAAGTGCATTGAACTGGGAGGGGACTATGTAGAAAATAATGTATAAGCAAACATTCTCCCTGCAGTAAAATAGTAGAAAAAAATTAATTGCGGTTTTCATTTGATTCTCCCTCGTACAAGATAATACGTAACTGAGAATTATTGAACCAGCTATTTTTGGAATCACTAAAAAGTTTTTAACCATTATTTCATATTCATAGTTTTTTTTTTGGAAGTTTTGCATGTCATCACTGTGATCTTCACAAGGTGTGAAACATGTTTTATTGCTTAAAAGATAAAGTCAGGGAATACCACCCTCTCGAATAGGTTCCTGTGAGCTGGGAACAGTACCTTTACTTCCAATACAACATAATACAGTATTTGAGTTAGAAACAAATCTCTTGAAAACAAAAATTTGAATGAAGTAAAGTACTTGGAAATAAAGCCGCAAAAAGGAAAATGTGATAACAAATTGATTCTTGGATCACAATAAACAGCATTTTTCTAATGTGTGAGTAATCCATACAGCACTTCATGAAAGCGATAACATTACCCAACTGATAACATTATCCGTGATTACATTAAGGGATGACACACTTGTCTTCTATACTGATATAAAAACTGGTTTTAACCAATTTTATTTTACATTACTTTATTTTGGCAGACAAATTTATACATTTTACCTAAAACTTTAGGGGCCGCAAGTTTTACACACCTCATGTAAAATATTAAAACTTAAACATTTAATTATGGTTGAACAAAAACAGTCGTATGCAACTTGCTTATAATGGTAATTAAGGTACCTCATTTTGCTCACATCATAAACATATTCGTACCTTAATAATGCCGTTATAGGCCCATTGCATAATGTACTATTAACACTAAATATCTGCATTATAATTTATACCTGGTCATTATATTTTGTTACATAGATGTACAACTCTTGGAGTGCTGAAACAGTATCAAATTCTCCAATCTGAGATACAGATAGCTGCTGCATTGCCGTACTCATTTCTTGATCTGTGATTTGTGGCAACATTTGGACGTCACAGTAAAAGCGAGAAACCATCTCCCTATAGTGGGGAATGTCCTTGGCAAACAATAGTTTATTTGATGGAGAATCTTTTCCCAGTCGATGTTCAGTCGTGGAACAAGAATCCATAAAAGTCTGAGCGATCACACTTAGACAAGAGTCCACTGTTGTTGTTTTGTTGATATCAAATATAAAGTCAGGATTCTTGATAAAATTTACCCAAAACCTCAATGGAAGACTGTAAAAAGAGAGCAGTTTATATAAATAACAATAATTAAACAACTTAAATAAACAATGTGTCCAAAGATATACAATATAGGAAGCAAGTCTTGTCTCTTACCTTAACAGTATTCTTCTCTCTACAGAATCATAATTTGTAATAATGTGACACATATGGTTGGAATGCAACATTTTGAACATGTCGGAATTACAGAGCATATGAAAGTAGTTAAGAACCTATGAAGCAGCTATATTATTATATTGATCCTGGTGTCCAAAATCATGAGTCTGAGTCTTCAACCTTCATACTACTTCATTAAGGCAATGAAGTGTCCATACTGGTCGCTCCTCTTCCAGCACCTGTGATATTACTCTAAGTTATCTCGTGTGATCTTCCACAATAAATTTGGAACGTTATCCTTTTTCAGCACTGTTTTCTACTTTGCATTTTTATTCTTCTTATCTTCATTTTTTCTTTTACATTATGTTTTACTCTTGTACGTTATGAACGTTACTAAAGCTCATTTACCACTGGAACGACATTTTGTGTTTGAGAGCCTATTTTTATGTAAGCAGCTTCTTTTTATTTATTAAAATGCTTGTTTTTAACATTATATCTTAATAAAAGCATGTGTATTCAGTGCTATAGATTGTGCAACATACTGTTATTCCTTCAATCAAATTTTAGCCGATGCTCCAAGGTACTATTACTTTAATTATTTATGTACTTGATATCGGCATTTCACATAATTTCAATTTATCTGGCAACCATAATTGTGTTTGTTGATTTTTATGAATGTGATGCAATTCCCCTTTGTATCTTCAATGTATTTTTCTTTCTTTCTTTTTGTGATGTATTTCTTCTGTACGATATTATGTATTAATTAATTATAATATATTACTGCATTCAAACAGATTTTTTAATAGGCCTATATTTTATAATGAATTGATAAACTTCATTGTTCCCAAAGAGGGTAGATTTATTCCAGTTGGATAGTATTTCTCCTTATACCCTCTAATATATGGTAAAATGTTACCAAATTAACCAGCAACAATTTTATAATATTATAACCCATTAGTTTCTGTAGGTCAGTATCTTCATTACTTCTGTACAGAAGTTTTAATGCAATTTATAGGCCTACACTGGATTATATTTTGTGTAGAAAATTGTTAATTTATGACAGATATTTCAAAATACTAACTGAATGAATATTACCGCTCCAAGACAGTATCAAAATCTCTTCAGCATATATTATTGTTCAAAAAGTTATTGCTTACATCTTTCACAACAAGTTGTAAATTCTTTATTTATTTAATTAAAAATTCTTTATTCAAAAATTCTTTATTCTAAATTTCCTTACTTTCTTTTTACAGTGTATATTACTTTCATCCTTATGTCATTATTAAATGGATTTACCAGAAATAGCAAGTTTCCTTAAAATGGCTGTTCATTTTGCATTTTCTTCCCAATTTACTTTTACAACCCTGGTTTCCATAATCAAACTAATATAGCACAGTCTGTGAACATTATACATGTGATCAATTTTGTTTCAATACTCTTCCCGCTGTAATTCACAAAATCAGACTATAAATACTGTAGACGTCATACAAATATAGCTTATTATTTCTTGTTTGTTTTCTCTCTTAAACATAATTCAAATTTTATTTCTAAATGTCATCAAGTTCTATTGTATATCTATACCACCTTCTCTTCTGTTTTAATTTCATCTGATTTCCAAGTCGACATTTCCCTGCATTTATCCAAATAATGATGAAAGAGTATGAATGTCTTGAAGGCCATGTATAGCTATTTTCATGTTAAAGTCTTGATTTTCATTAGCTGTGAGCCATCGTGCAAATTTCTCCTACTGTGCATACAGCTCAGTTCACAAGTTCGCAAGTTTCTTTTGAGAGAAAACAAGAAACAGACAGAAGAGAGGGATCACTGATCATTAAGCCACAAGCCAGCTAAACCATCCCAGGGTGATCAACAGTTGGCTGAACCTATTTCTTTTTCATTGAATTACCAGTAAATGAAAAAATATATATCCTGAAGTAATGTTTATTTGGTTCCAGACTATAGCTACGACATGATTTTACCGTTACTTAAATCTTCATTCAATCATATATACTTGCTGTGTAACAAGATTTCATTATCACATTTACGCAATTAAAAATTTACTGTCTGCCTTATTTTTATATATTCTTCCTCTTTAGTTAGATATGAAGTTGGTATCTGATGCACAGAAATTGTAACTCCAATGGAAATTAGGTGATATTGAGCTTGGCATAATCACATTCTTGATAACATTGTTAATTTTAGTACCATTTAAAATTCCATTTTATGTTGCATGTGAAATTTTTTCCTTGTTTGGCAGACAGCGAGTTTTATTGAAGTAGTTGAAAACTGCTTCTGTTACATTCCATATTTTACCCTTCAGTTTTAAATGTGTTCAAAGACATTTTGTTTGAAGTCTGATACACTGTATAACCGGTTTTCTAATTTTTTTATTCATCAGTGTTCGTTTATTTGTTACACTGTAATACTATATTTTAAAATCTGTCAT
This sequence comes from Ectobius pallidus, assembly GCA_964059195.1. Taxonomy (NCBI): domain Eukaryota; kingdom Metazoa; phylum Arthropoda; class Insecta; order Blattodea; family Ectobiidae; genus Ectobius; species Ectobius pallidus. The sequence continues at coordinate 13,258,391 of CAXKWD010000013.1, forward strand.
GGGTACTTCCAGAGCTGAATTTATATTAATATCGCCAGATTTATAAGTTTGAAATCAATGAACATTTTTTTTTTTAATGGAATAGCTAGTTTTCATAAAGTAATTCTCATACAGTAGGTGGATAAAATTTCTCATTTAAATCTGCTTTTATGAAAATTTTTGGTGATTCATAAAAATGTTAGTAGCAGTGAAAAGGTAAATTATACCCTTCTATAAGATTTTATTTTCTTTCCTTATCTGAAGTATCCCATACAGAAAACAAAATTGTAAGACCTAACAATCTGTCTGTAGTAATAGTGAACAAGACATGAACGATAAAGATTTGCTCAAATTCTGCTCATAGGCACTTGGTCTGTCTGGCTTGTGATTTTTGGACCTTGGATTAATAATGCGATCATTTCATTCATTATATCCATTTCTAATAATTATTACAATCCATTTGATTTCCTTGAAACAGGACATATCACAGACATACAATTCTTTCGTTTATGTAGTTTTTCTAGTAGTTTTCAATATGAAGGTTTAAAAATTATTTTCCCTGTTTCTTTTCCTCTTTGCTCTTCTTGCAACTTCATAAAACCTTTATTGCTTGATATAAATTTACTTAATTTTAATTTTCAGTGGTGCCCATTCTTTGTTTTACAAGACTTATCTGATTCTTATGTCTCTCTCCTTTAACTTTTGTTTCTTTTCATCAAATAATTTTTTAATTACTTCACAAGTCCTAAATAAATTAGTTTGCAATTGAACACGAACTTATTCAATGAATTCCTTTCCTTGGATTTTCAAGTCACATTGTGAGGAACCACATACCATCAATTCCAAACTGCTAAGACCAGGCTTATGTGAAATACTCAACTTCTTTTTGCAAAGACAAGCTCTAGATGCAGAATAACCATAACTTCACTTTTCAACACAATCCTTTCCTTTAGTAAACTGGAATTTTCCTTCCATCATCATTAGGTCTATACTTCTTCACGTTATGCAAAAATCACTGTAACATTCTTCATAAAAATTTTATCGATTCAAAAATTGAAGAAGTAATTTCTGCATACCCAACATATGTGCTTTCAACACAACAGCTCAAAAGTTTCGATTACTGTCCTTAAAATTACTAAGGACTTCATAGACTACAATCACTTTCTGGCAGCTCAGAGAAAATACTTAAAAAACATTTATGTTTTGTATCTTTTATGCAACAGAGTTAAGTATTTCATAACAGCTCAAGCCTGGTCAATCACTATTTTCTTGCAATTCCATCTGTTGTCTGTATTGCAGCATAATTATTTATGCACTCCATATTGATTTTGTATGACATAGGTTAGGTTCATGTGACCCAATTTCCTCTTTGTGCTCTATAATCTTCTACCTCTGTCATGTTTTTGTTCCATTCAAACCATATGGTCACAAAATTAGCTTTATTAGAGTTTTCATGGTTTCAAGACTTCCTATTTGCTGCAAAATCATTTTTTAGAATCTGCCCTCTAAACCCTGACCTCAAAATCAGCTTCCATGACTTATTTCAATTAATGATTTTGACATTTACACTGCAAGGCAGAAACCATCACTAATTACTGAGCTTGGTTTCATCCTGCATAAATGTTTTTGCAGTTTTAAAGAAAACCACAAAGTTCTAGTAGTATATATTGATGTCATTTATAAAGCCATTGCTAATCTGCCAAAGTAATTGCAGCCAATGAACTCCAAGTCAATAATTAAGGACAGTAACTGAGCTATTGGAGTATTCACCAACAGCAAGCACATTTAAGTTCTGCTATTGTCGGTTTGCAGCATTTTCTGTTCAAGTGTATGCATATTTCCACATGGACAGTTTATCTAATTTACACCAAACCCACCTGTTAGATTTCCAGGCATGCACTACTTCCGGATCCAATATACCGTGCCTCCTAGCAGCTTCATCTAGGAGGTCAAACAGCCATTTAACTGCAGGAGGGAGGGCTTCATTAGCTGTCAAAATGGTATTAAAGAAATCATCCACAAATTTCTGAATTGTGCCTTTTGTGGATAGTAACCGGGTGAGAAAGATTTCTGGAATAGCCTTGTGCGTGCGTTCCGAAGTTTTGTTGTTTTGGTAGTGATGCTCATCAATCAGTCTGACCAAATGATAAATGCGGAGATTTGAACCTGCTTCAACATCACCATTGACTGTTATAATGGGGGAAAGTGAGTTTGTGAAGTACGTGCCAGTACCTGAAAATGAGAAAAAAATATACCACATTAAAGTGAAACAAGGAGTGACTAATATTTACTACCTACAACATACCTTTTTTATGTCTTGATGTAAACTGTTTCTGGTTATTTCACCTTCACAGGTTATAACGTGATTGTTTTGAAAAAAGTATCGAAGGTATGAAGCATAACTCTCCAGAAATCACATTTCTTATTTGATTGTATTGAAAGACAATGAATTACCACAGCTAAATATCTATAGCACGTCTGTGTACGTGTACAACACTTTTAATTTAAGCAATTGTTTTGATTTGCAAGATATAAGTAGTGTTACCTAACACAAGATGTCAAATTCATGTAGATGTGTAAGGGCAGATAAAGTAAATTTCTCTATTAGATATAAAATGTATACTGGTACCTCATAGCACTCTGAGATTGTACAAGCATCAGTGAAATTTTGGTCATTTAATTTGTTCACATTAAAGAAGTAAACATCAAAGTATTTATCCAAATTAGTACATTATGCAACAAGCCTATAATGGGCATTTATTAAGATATCAGTATGTTTATGAAACAAGCTATACGAATTTCAAAATTTTCATACAAGTAACTTAATACTGTTATAGGCAAGTTGGATACAACTGTTCTTGTTTGACCATAATTAGACTAAATGTTTAAATTTTGAGATTTTAGATTCATACAAATGAACCGGTTAGAATTCAGCGTGCTGACCTTCGCACCAGTTGGTTGATGTAGTTTATGTCATCTACGATAGATGGCAACTTATGGCATCAGTCAAATCACAGCATGATATGAATTCTTTACTATGATATTAAAATTAACAAAAACAGAATTGATTTTATTTTAAATAAAAGCTATTTGTTACATACATTTCAGCTCCTACTCTCAAGGTCTGAAGATTGATCCATGCTCGATAATAATCAATACCACACCAGTTTTGAAATGACTATTCCACTCAATAACGTTTAGCAATTCCTTTGATATAGACCAATCACGGCCGTTTATCTTGCAATATTCGTGTAGGAATCGCGAGGATGGCATTTTATCAGGTAAAACTGTCTGCTCGTTACTGGACACAAAAGCATCAGTGTGCAGTGATTAATACATCACATGTTGCCAATATACAGCACGAAAACAGATTATTTTATACAACATAACTTGTTTGGAAATTGAAATAATAGAAATGTACATTGATTAAAAACACAATGTTCATTCGAGCAAGCCAGTTCGTCTGCTTTTATCCTGTTCTGCTGTTAGCTTACTTGAATAAAGTTAACTATGTCTTATATGCACAATTGGTAGCACTGGTCACAACATGGATATAGTAACTCGAATCGTAGCACTGGTCACAACATGGTCTTATTTCTACTCAAAGAAATACAATACTAATTTACTGTTCAAAAACATTTCCACCAGTATGTCAACAGTCAAGAGTAACTACTTATTCTGAATTTTATAGTTCCAGATAATAATTTGAGAATAGTATATTTTATGTTATTTTTCCCCAAACAATATAAACTACTGTAAAACTGGACAGGTCAGATTTCATGGCTTGTGAATTCGCGGGTGCGCGGGCAAAGAGAGTTAAGTCCACCATCCTAAAAAATTGAGATATGTCCATAGAGTTATAGATAAAAATGTTCTCTACATTTGTGTTAAGTCCAGTAAGTCATATTCAAAATGGTACGGTAGTTATGGATGTGTGCCTCATGGGTTTATCCATCTCTAAAGCTATGTTGGGCTGGTATAGTGTGTAAGTCACTCTAATTCTCAGTAACAAGTAAGTGGACTTAACTCTCTTTGCCTGCGCACCCCGGAATTATATAATCTGTCATATACAACTTAAGTAATTAGATGTAACTTTGCTTTTCAAATATATTATACTGCAATAGACCAAATGACACAGAACTTACAATTGTGGCAAGGTGGTTTGCAGTTTGCATTGAAACTGTCATTCTGTCGAGGAATGAGCGACATCACTGCAGACTCTTTCACACCATAGTGTGCCAATGTGTTAAGTTTCTTCCAACCTCCTGTGGACTTTGTTGTCAAATCTTCATCTTGCAGAGTCAGATGACCTCCTCGTCCATGCCTCCATTCTGTTTCAATAAAATAATTGCTTCTTAATACTTCTTAATTTGTTTTTCAATTCAAATATGAAGTACACAACAGCGTTCAACATATTGTAAATATGGGTTATATACAACATAATGCAAATGTCAATTTAAATTTTACACATTATATGAAAGATTGCCAACTTTTCTTTTCCAGAGGAAACGTACAATATCAATATGCAATGATTAATATGTCACATGCTTCCAGTGAAACACGCTTATTTTACACAACATAACTTGTTTGGAAATTGAACAGTATAAACGTACATTGATTAAAAACAATTTCGATTCGGTGAAAACCAGTTTGTGTGCTTTTAATTCTGTTCTCATGTTAGCTTATCTGAATTAGGTTAACAATTTCTCATATGCATTATTGGTAGCTTTGGCTAGAATCTGGTAACTTAGTTCGGATTCATTGAATGTTCATTCATTTAGTAACCTGTGATCTCACACCTGACAGAATTTTGATTTCATTTTAAACAACAAAGTAAGGAAATAATTATTTTTGATATAACCCTTTACATGTTATTCAAGGAATAGTCTTAATAAATCCCACTCGAGATACACGTTATATGAGATAAATCTATAAGATGGAATCTCTGTTGGGAATACCTATGATAAAATAAGTCTTGTTCCATTATTTATGCTCAACCAGTACCTTTTTCAGTTCAATTTTGTTTTCCTTTTTTCCCACCCTTTCTTTTCGTTTCCGTTTCCGTTTTTCTCTGTAAATTACCTAGTTGACTTGCTTTTTGCATTTAGTTAGTCTAAGCTTAATACAATGATCATGGGAAACCACTTATATAGGTAAAAATGCTAAGCTCCGCCCACTCACTAATGGGTCCCGGAGAAACATCTAGGAGGCACTGATAGAACTACTAGCAGTGTTGAAAATGGGAACAATTTAATTTTTTCCTTTCTTCTTCTCTGCTCTTCCTCTTTCCTCCCTATTCCTATCCTAAAAATTTATGCTTCAAGCAGGATTCGAACACGGGACCGCTAGCATCATAGCCAGTCATCTTAACCTCTACGCCATTGAGTGATCATGCGGTGTGAAGCCAGAATTCATCTATTTAAGTTTAGAGACCTCCATGAAATACCATTCACATCTAAAACTCTCATTTCCTCTCCTTCCCAAAACAACCTCTACAGTCACGTGGTGAGTCATGCTAAAGAGGCTCTGGTGATTATTTGGTACAAGGGTTATTTTCGTATAGTGGTAATTAGTGCATATGTTTTGGTACAAGGGCCTTTGTCGTGGGGTGAGTGAATAATGCATTTAACAGTGAGCTGCAGTGCCAGCACAGAAAGGCTGGTGGCTAGGGGAAGCAGGCCATTGCCATAGCAATGCATGGTTGGAGTGGGTAGAGCTTAAGGGGTGACCAGTTCTTCTCTTTTGCCCATTATTAACATCATAGAGTTCAAGTACGGGTGAAATATCTTCTTAACTGAAACCGCTAACTGTGTAATGAATCAAGTTCTCACAATTATGATAAAAATAAGACACTACATCACAGGTAATTTATCAACACAATGCTGGCACCTTGCCAATAGCAGATGACATGTGTTAGCTTGCACTATCACGACCTTGGCCTCAATCCGGGTCTGGTGCAGTAAATGCATACAGGATAATAGGCCCAATATTTGTTGAAGAGCATTATAGGAATAACATAATTAAACCATGCTTTGAAGAACTGACCGATATTTACTCTTGGAGAGCATATTTCCAGCAAGACTCTGCCATTGCACATACAACCTGATGAGTCATTAAGTTTATTCAAGACATTTTTGAACATTGAGTAATTAGTAAGGGTTTATGGCCTGCATGGTCCCCAGATCTAACAGAATGTGACTATTATTTATGGGAGAAGTTGAAACATAAAGTGTATAGGTCAAACCCCATACATTAGAAGAACGTAGAATACAATATCACAAGAGAAATTAACTCTTATCTCGGAGCTGAACTTAAGCACAGGAAAAAAAAAGTCCCAAAATGGTGCCAGTGTTGTGTGGAAGCAAGAGGAGGACATTTTCATCTTTTGCAATGAGGTACGTGGTTATTTTAATTGTAATTTTAACTGTAATTATGAGAACCTGAATCATTACTCTGTTAGCGGCTTTATTTGAGTAGATATTTCATCCAATCACTTGGGAGTTAGAGCAGGGTGCCATTATGCCAACCCTTATGTGAAACACACTGTATAAGGGGAAAATTTACTTTTCTTTTTTCAATGTTTGGTCAAAGTGACGAAGATGGTGAACATAATTATAAAGTAATTAATGATTACTGAAAGTTTAACTCACTAAAAGTTGCAATAAGGTATAGGAATGATATTTCTAATTATGTAAATCTTACAAATACTTCGGGTTAAGGGTAAATTTCATAAAATTACCTTTAAAAATCTACTTACCCAAGTCCACTTCATGGATTGATGGTCTCATTGAAAAAGGTGTGTTCTTGTACAATGCATCCAAGATTTTGGACTTGACCTGACTAATGGTGTCACAGTCCAAAACTTTACACTGAATTTTTTCATCTAAGTCATCTTGAACAACATGAAGAGTCTGAAAAAAACATTAAGTTCAATAAATATCATTGTATAGTATCTACAATTACATAATTGCAAGCACTTGTAGAATGACAGTAGATTTATTTTTAGATTCCAGTTTATACTTTCACTGCTGTATGTCGTTATTGATACTCTCTAACTTCAAATGTATAAAAAATATATCTTGAAACCTTAACATCTCACCATCACATTATTAAGGTCAATTACGAAGGTCATTTTATTTTAGACTAATTTGTTTTGCAGTACTACAATAACAGCACATTAAATTTCTTCAGTTGCACCAAATAATGGACTACTGTTATGAGAGTGTATGCAGTTTTTATGTTTCTGGTGCTAAGCTGTTAAAGCATTTTATAAAGTTCCCGGGAAAAAAATAATTATGTGATACCTTTCTCTCAACTTGAATCTTTATTTTTCCCTAGCCCTTTCGGTGTCAAGTGTAACTTATATCAGGGTAACTTATTTAGTTCATTATTATCTTATTTATTTATTTGTTACAAATTAATAAACTATTACAACAGTTTTCTATTTCAAAAAGAAAAAGAAAATCAATTAAATGACTCAAACACAAATTCTAGCAAGCTTACAACAAAATAGGCCTAAATATCATAGTGTGGACAGGTGCAGTTCCAAATAGTTCAGAGTGAAGGAGGAGGAGAGAAAAGAACAGACTGAGAAAGGAAAGCATAAAATAGTGTGATATAACTTATTATTAAAAAAAAAAAAAAAAAATTAAAAAATGACTTAAAAGGAATCAAACATAAATATCTTATGCAGAGAGTTCAGGGTACATTCTGATCATAGAGTTATAAAAGTGGCAACCAAAATTAATGCTACGTTTTAATCCTGCCGATGTGAGACATTTGGGTTCTGTTAGAGATTTCGTCCAGTGCAGTATACATAATCACTGGATGTGTATTTTGTATGAAGTTTGTGAAAATATTTTAATAAAGAAAATTTGTAAAGTTGGTCAAAATTGAAAACGTTAAATTCTGAAAATATTAAGCCAGTTGGCTAATCAATGTCTTTCAAGACAGATTTTTATTACTCATTTTTGCAAAAGGCAAAGGGGTTTTGCTAAACCTCCCCAAGTGAGAATGCTATATTGCATAATGGATTGGAAAATAGTTTGACAAACGGAAAGTAGAATAGTGATGGCCATACAGTGACTTAGAATGACACATTTTTGTATTGTTCTGCATAGTCAATTACACAGGTAGTTAACATGGTAAGGCCATTTAAGGTTCTGATCAATAAAGGTACCTAAATATTTCACAACTGCGGCTTCTTTCAATGGTGAGAATTTAATTTTGTTTGTCAATATTACAATTGTGGGGTACGCCATAGCGTAGTGGTTGAGGCGCTGCGCTACAAACCGGAAGGTCGCGGGTTCGATCCCCGATGAGGTCGTTGGAGTTTTTCAATTGGCCTAATCCTTCTGGTGGCACTATGGCCCTGGGGTCGACTCAGCCTCAAACAGAAATGAGTACCAGGAGCAATCCTGGGGGTAAAGGCGGCCGGTGCGTAAGGCTGACAACCTTACCACCTTCATGTTCCGAATGTCTAAAATCTGGGAGCCTCAACCTCCTGGAACCCTCTGGGACTCCACGGCCTGTATAGGGAATACTTTACTTTTTTTTAATATTACAATTGGTATTATTAAATTTAAACTTGTACTTTTTTTTGTGCTGTGTGACCAGTAGATGTTAATGGGAAAGGAAGTAATGTTGATTTGTCTACATTTAGTGAGAGAAGGTTAGAATCAAACCATTTTTTACAATAGCTATGCCTGTGTTAACATATTTATATGGTTCTTCCCATAAATAACCTCTGAAAATTACTACAGCCTTGTGTGCATAAGAAAATATGGAGTCGTTTATTTTATCTAGATTAAAATTTAGCTAGTCATTTATATATATATTAGGCATAAACTTGGTCCTAATATTGTTCTTTGTGGCATGCCTATATTGATATTTGATATTTCACTTACACGATTGTCAAAATTTGCCATTATACACCTATTGTTCAGATTTGATTCAAATAACTTGTATAGTAACCTGTAATTCCTATCTTATATAGTTTATCTAATAGTATCGAATGAATAACAGTATCAAAAGCTTAGTGTAAGTCGAAGAAAGTAAGTAACCTAAAGAATTATTACCTTTATCTAACTCATTAATAATGCTACCCATAATGCTAATTGAAGGCATCGTCAGTAGATATATTGCTCTGGAAACCAAATTGATTTTTAGAAATAATCTCATGTTTTTGTAAATAGTTCAGTAGTCTATCTTTTATGCATTTTCTAGTATTTTGGAAAAGGATAGAAGTAAAGACACTTGTCTGCAGTTGTTTAGATCATTCTTTTTACTGGATTTGTGTATAGGTATTGCTACAGCAGTTTTCAGAGCATTTGGAGAAACAACTTCTGTGAAACAGACTGAATATATAGACGAGAGGTTTTACAATATGTTTAATGATGGATTTCAATGTGTTTTATTCCATCAATGCCTGAAGCTACGTTATTTTTTTAAGTTTATACTCTGTTATTAATTTCGCATTCATTAATAGGTCAGAGAAAGAAAGAGGAGGCTGTATTAATGTGCATAGAAAAGTCAGACGTTACTCTGTGCCCTATTTTGGAGAAGTGTTTATTAAATTCATTTGCGATAACTGTTATAGTTTATTTTTGTACTATTTTCATTAATTAAATCTGTAATTGACATCTGTGGCTTCACTTATAGGTTGAAAAATTTCCTAGGGCTGTTCTTATGTTCATCAAATTTTAATTTAAAATCTCTTGAGAAAGCTTACACAGGAATCAGGAATTTCATAAACCACTGCTTGGAATGTCACCAAACTTTTAAAATCATTACAACCCTAAAAGATAACCGTAGTTCAAAAATTGAAACCACACAATAAAGTATAGAGTTAGTTTTTGCAATTTGGGCTTTGGATATGTTAACAATAGTTCTATTGACATTTGTTTAACGGACCAAGCATGGTTTTTATTTAAATGGCCATGTAGCAACAATAAATGGTCTGTATGTGATATGTGGTTATGGCATGGTTATAATTTGCATGAGAAATTATGCTATGAGTATCCCACTTTGCTGGCAAATGGCATGCATCACGCTGCCAAGCAAATCCTCATTAAATTGGCCATGCTCCAAATGAAGGCTCTGTAGATTCCAAGTTGACAACAAAGGTATCATTTAATTATTTGATTGATTTGGCTCAGCAGTATCCAACATGATTCACTGAACTAAAGTAGTTTTATTTTTTATTTTTATTTTAGATATAACACTATCTCCATACATAAAAAAGTCAGAGGAACTTAAACACACTTCACACACTTCTACATTTCTAAAGCTTTACCATAGCTATTATTACTAAAGGAATAATTCTACAGTAGGCCTACTTAAAATACAACGTATATCAGTAAAGAGTATTTTATATAATTAGATTATTATGGGAAAACTACTAGGCTAGCATAAAGTAGTCTTGGACCAATGGTTCTCATATAACAAAATGTGTATGTTACATAAAACAATACACACAAAGCACCCACATATACAAAAGATTGTTTAGAGCTTGTTTAGCATTCACTATGAGGTGAAGGTCACTGACGATATTTACGCTGTATCGTATTTTTGGCATCTGCAATAATTTCATTGTCAGAAATAAATTATATCATTAATGCTACAAAACTGTATTGATTCATTTATTTATTTGCAGAGTTATTGTATACTGTTCTTGTAAAATATTCCTTGTTTGAAAATATTCCAATATTTTTTTAAAAATAAGACATATTTTTGTAGAATGAATGATCGCTTGTTGGGAATAATATATAATTTCTTGAAAATATGATGTATTTTCATCAGATTTGGAACTTAACTTTCAAAATGTCGAACATGTTTAGATGCAACAAGAATTTTACTTAACGAAGCAAACCCCTTTGTCATTAGAATTTGAGAAACAAACATCTCGAGAAATTGGAGATGATGCTGAAAAATATCATATAAACCAATTGTGTTTGAGTTGCTTTCAGTGATAAATGCAATGTAGGTAAATCCAACAACTATTCCAATTAGAATACAAGCACCCATAGCTGTAATTATCATCAATGCAAGGCTTCTCTTTTAAAATTGGCAAAAGTCTAGCAGAAAGAATTTTTGAAGCTTTTAATTTAATTTAATTTTGTGTAAAGAAAGCAAACTCTATTCTTCTACTGCATATAAGCTGATCTGGGGAGCGTAGGATAAAATACGAGGGAAAATCAAATGAAAATCACAATTAATTTTTTCCCACTAATTTACTGCAGGAAGAATGTTTGCTTTTACGTTGTTTTTCTACATAGTCCCCTCCCAGTTCAATGCACTTACGCCATCTGATAGGAAGTGCTTCGATGCCGCATGAGAAAAATTATTTTGGTTGACGTTGTAGCCACTCGTGCACCTCCGATTGGACGTCTTAATCAGACTTGAACTTCTGCCCTCCAAGGTGCTCCTTTAACGGACCGAAGATGTGGAAGTCTGATGGTGCCAAAGCGAAGGGGATTGCTGAGTGCAGGTATTTTGTTTCAACATGATAATACCCGTCCTCATGCTGCTTGTGCAACCATGAAAATCATCAATGATATTCACTTCAAGTGCCTCCCACATCCACCATACTTGCCAGATTTTTGTCACCATTTGTCATCATTTCCACATCTTCGGTCCATTAAAGGAGCACCTTGGAGGGCAGAAGTTCAAGTCTGATGAAGACGTCTAATAGGCAGTGGCTACAGCGTCAACCAAAATATTTTTTCTCACATGGTATCAAAGCACTTCCTATCCGATGGCGCAAGTGCATTGAACTGGGAGGTGACTATGTGGAAAGATAATGTACAAGCAAGCATTCTTCCTGCAATAAAATAGTGGAAAAAAATTAATTGCAGTTTTCATTTGATTCTTCCTAGTATAATTAAGCAAGCTATAATTGAAATACGTAGCATCAAAAGACAGAAGGGAAAAAAAAGCACACTGCAGTTACTTCTACTTAGACATTTTCTACAAGCATGTTTGGTATAGCCTAGCCTACATACAAAATCTCACTCATGCAATTGATTCAGTTTATTTATAACAGTGACAAAACAGATTAAACAAATATTTCTTCAGTTGCCAAATAGGTTTCTTCTTGGGGAATGTTTCTTGTTAAGTTTCAAGATTATTACAAATTTTCAATAATGTTACTAATTACAAAATTTCTATAATTTCACTACACACACACAAAGAGAGAATCGTAGACTGATTCGAAAACCTAACTACACCACGTCAATACTAAGTAGCCTATTACTTACAGAGCTCTAAATTTAAATAAGCAAATTAATACCTCATTAATACTTTTCTTTTTCAGTTACTTTTCTGTTTCAGTTACTTTGATTTAAGTGTGCAAACCAATGCAAACAGGCAAGACAATCTATGACTACTTGTAACTACTACACTACAAGCAACAAACATCTTACAGGCAAGGAATAATTATGGTAACAGTTCACAACAATTCTCTAATTCCCATATAACCACAGTTTTATTTCCATAATTAATATATATTTGGTATTAACTTCAGTCAAACAAGTAGATATTTTTTCCATTATTGCTAAGTAAAAAAGCACGCAAATGGCATACAGTTTATTTTCTCAGCCAAATTTGAAAATTTACAATGACAATTCTGAGAACAATAAACAAAACAGAAGAGATCGACCATCTTAAGGTGGTTCAGAAAAACCCCATACATGAGTGGTTACATGATGAGGGGAAATGCTCATGGCAGCTTGTCCCTGTTTGCTGTGCACTAGGACTTTCCCCCCCAAAAAATGTAGGTTATAGTGAAAGGATACAAAGTCAGCTGGAATAAAAACTGGACTTTGGTCTTAAGTAGGGTTACCAGAAGTCCAGATTTTTCCAGACAAGTTCTGCTTTCTGTGTCTTTGTTTGGTGTCCAGGAAAGCACTGTAGAAATCAAACAATGTCCTGCTTTATAAGCTACTGGACCTATTAACACAAATTTTCATGTGAAACATGGTTTTACATGACACTTTACAGCTCAATTCATATACAAGTCATGACGCATATGACCAAAGAATATAATTAAAAAAACTTGATTCTAGTAGGTGGTGTATCAAACACAAGGTATGGAAGCAGCTTTCATGAATCGATTAGCATGCTTCAGGAAATGTAAACATATGAGCTGTACACTCATGTGGTGAACTTTTTCAGTGTATGTGTTTCAGTTGCTGTATCCTTTTAATATTGTCTAATTTTCACTTCTTTTAAGATGTCAAAAGTTCATGGAAGTAGTGAAAGAGAGTGCAAATCTGAAATTAGGTCAACAAAGCAGTGCCAAAGTACCTGGGCCTACATTTAGATTGACGACTGACTTGGTACACCCATATAAACACAAAGCTAAATGAAGCTTATGCTCGATTAATGAAGTTATACCCAATTATGAATAGGAAATCATCTCTCAAAATCGATTATACTTTTTTGCTTTATAAAAGCATACTCCGGCCTCTGCTGCTATATGCATGTCCAATATGGTGTGGTGCATTAAGAACAAAAATCCAGAGTCTTCAAGTATTCCAGAACAAGGTTCTAAGAATGTCAGTGAACTCTCCTTGGTTTATCCGAAACAACCAGTTACATAGTGAATTCGGTGTACACTATATTCATGAACATATTTCTAATCTAAGAAAAAAATTTCTTAATAATCTAGAACATGTTTCAGGGGCTCAGTATATAGGCCTCGGACAAAAGTCCCATCACGCAGGGTGGCTCAGATCTCGACTCCCACAAGATATAGTTCTTTGATTAAGTTCATGACCATATGTCAGACAACTCTAAACCATAATTTTGAGTGAGGGGTCAAACTCATCTCTATAGCGAGAATTTTAATACTGTTAAAAATCTCCAATGGTCATTGCCAATCTGATATAGCAATGTAATGCTGAACAATTGGGGGGGGGGGGGGGGGAAATTAGTTTTTATTCTATTACAGCAACTGCTGCCTACAGCATTTCTTAAGAACTCAAGGGCTCAAGGACTCAAAGGGATGATTGTATAAACCGTTTGTTCTTGGATCACTCTAAACTCGGACATTTTTCTTGGAAAAACCTAAATCTGAGGTCAATTTGCACTAAACTAGGATCAGTTTTGACTAGAGAAATTTATCCAATGAAACTCATCGATCTCAGTTCAAGGAGTTTTCTTATTTGAGACACAAGATCAGCTCATTATAAACATAATATTGCCTGCGTTATTTTGATAAACAGTAAGAAAATACAAAAAAGGCTAACTTCATACATTTCTAGCTGTATCGTAGTTGTGCGTAGACTATGAAGCTATGTTAGGCTCCTTATAATGCAGTGTACAACATAAGCTCTACAAATTGCTTATGCTATTATCATCTCATTCCAATTTTACAGATGTCTGAGGCCCTGTATCTTCTAATGATGAAAATGGTTAATTTCATTGAGCTCCCCGTTTGCTTTACCTACCAAGACAATTCTGACCAGGACATCCTTATCCTCCTTGGAACAATCTTTTTTCTGCTTAATTTTGGTCGTATTTTCCCTTCCTTCCGTACAACATATAGTCTCGCTTCGTGATACTAAGCTGTTTATTCAATTTTGCCAAGTACTCACATACAAACTGGGATCAAAATTGAACTTGGATTAGCTGATGTTAGATCAGTGTTATACAAGAAGACTCCGGTCTGAAGTTATCTCCAGTCAGTGATGTTTATGGTATAAAAGTTAATGTTTCATGGACACTGCATTACTAAGCTTTACGTTTCAGTCAAGTTTAAACTGAGTTTTCTCAAAATTAATGTTTTAAAACATTAAAATTCTGAATGACAACTTTAAAAATATTTTGAATTTTTAAATCAAATAAAAACCACTTTGTATTTTCTCCTCTAAAAAAAGATACCGGTAAACAATTTGGTCAAAGTGGAAGCCAAGGTCCCCTTTTCCATGGACTGTCATATTTAGTTCAATACAGACTGAAATTTCCCACAAAAGGACAAAGGACACAATTTTTTGTATCCTAAGGTTTAATTGTTTCCAAATATACAAATGTTTTATTTCAAGAGAAGTTGTATGTACCAAGAGTAGACACAATTCATATAACAGAAGTTGCCTGCTTTCAATTGACTGTTCCTTTGTATGCATAGGGGCACGGAGGACCTGAGGCTAATTTGTACAATCAATTATAACAGCACAAATGCTAAGCAGAAATTCAACAGCCTGCAGCTGGTGGCTGAGTAGTTAGCCCTTAGCAACAGAGCCATTAGGCCCGAAGGTTATTTAAGCATACAAACTTGAGAGGTGACCTCCTTAAGAATGGAACTGTCACATTATCACAAGTTAACTTTACACATAAAGTCTTCTTTTTGAAGAAAGAAATCAACAGATCTACATTTTGCAGAGTTTATGCAAACTCAAACATTAGTCAAAATAGGGGATACAGTAGTAATATGGTAGTAGGGATTGCAGAAAACTGTTACCAAAATAATAATTAATTATGTCATTGCACATACTTGATATGTTTGGTAAGGGATTTTTTCATAATGTGGGTCCTCCTGCACAAGATGGATTGTCTAGGACAAAAAGAAAGGAAAATATTCAGACAACTAAACGTAAAACATATAAGCAGCACAGAAATTTCCCGTAACCATATTTAGTAAGTTTGCTTTAAAAGAACATCCCTAGAAAATGGAGGTGTAGGACTAAGTATGGTGCCTTATTGAGTCAGATTATTAGTAATTAATTAACTAATTAAATAAAATTGTAAAAAGTTTCAAATGTACTTCGTATGTCTAGAATTACTAGGACTTAAAAGGATTTAATATATAGACCTACCAGTAGGCTACACACAATGAAGAATTATGTCAGCATATTAAAATACATTCTCAACTTATGTCAATGTTTAAGATAATAAAGAATAACTTCTGTCATTCATCTTTGTTTAAAACATTTATTAAGGAATTAACATTTAACACATACATACAGTAAAACCCCAATGATACACGCCCGCTTGTTATGCTATCCCGCGTTATACGCTCTTTTCAACTGGTCCCTTGACATCACTATATAAAACTATATAAAATCCACCTCTTAATATGCTCGTCATCCTGTTTAATACACTCTTTTGTCTGCTGAAAATTCTAAAATATCGTGCTTTTAAGGATACTGAGAAAATATTTTCCAGACTTCTACATTTAGCGTTGGCGCCCGCAGCACATTTACTGTTGGCGCCTGCAGCACATTTACCGTTAGCACCTGCACATTCAATAGAATGGAATGCAACTCTTGAGTACCTGCAAGACTATTCATAGCATGGATTCGGTCCTCCTTGCTGCCAGTTTTAGAGCTCATTGTGACTTGATCTTGTGTAGAAGTGCAAAGTGATTTGTTAGTGCCAACATGAGTAAAGGAGTGAAACGGAAAGCTTTGTTGATATCGGAGAAATTATAAATTCTCCGTAAATATGATGGAATCACCAGTATTAATCAGAAACAGTTGGCGGAATCATTATGAATCCCTTCTTCGACGCTTAGAACAATAGTCAAAATTCGTGAAGTGGTTTACTAATTGTACTGCAGTACTGTATTGTATTTGTTCTTAATTTTTTCTGAAAGGAAAGAATATAAAATACCCCTCAGCATAATTACTGTATTTAAACCTTAATTTAATTCAAGAAGTGTTTATTTTGATTCATATCTTGGTGTTAAACTTTTTAAAATCTAAAAATGACCCACTCTCGCTAATACGCAGTCCCATGTAATACGCTATTTTTACGAGGCCCCTTGAAGAGTGTCTTGCCGAGGTTTCACTGTATATATATATATATATATTTTATGCAGGATTAGTGTGCTTCAGATGGAATAAATGAAGAATTTGGATTCTTTCAAAATCCCATACTAGTTGTTTAAAAAAAAAGTAACTGGTCCAGAGGCACCATACTTGACCACACTACAAAGTTACACCACTCCACAATGATATTGTTGCATGCACATTTGCAAAATTTAGAGAAAATTTAACACAATTAAATAGTAGTAGAAATATTACTTCTGTGATTCCTAATATTCTATATAGCTTCCATCTAAACCCTTAGAAAAGTAGAATATACTGTACAATATTTAACAGCACTAGGCACAGTATTTCTCAAATCTACAGACTTGCCTTTTATTTACAGTCATTGATAATTAATACTATGGCCAATAAGTCCCCCTACGTGGGGCTCCATACAATACAATACAATACAATGGCCAATAAGTGATACTGGTACTCACTATCTGCAGTGTATTAACAGACAGCAGTAGAATTGAGATGTACTGCGTCAAGAGGAAAACTTCTTGTTAATCAAAGCAGCAGCCATTTCTAACCTCATGAATATAACATGTATATTTTTAAAGATCCATGCAAGAGTGAGCGAAAAATTACTTCTATATCAATAATAAAGTGCATTTTTTGTACAGTTTTTCACATCATATACACAATGAATTGAAAATAAAAGTAACGAATGTTGATTCAGTTCATACTGTTGATAACAGTAGCTCATAAAACTGAATTGTCGTAAATACACTCACCCCATCCACAGTAGGAAAATGGCCTATTTATTATCCACCTTAAACAATTTTCGAAGGTTCTATCTCTATTAGTAGAAATATTAATTATTACTTGTATATGAAAATTAATCATTCTACCTATTGTGATTCTAGTACCTGACAAGTTCAATGGAATGACAAAAGTTTCTAAATTTTGGGAAGTTATCACATCAATTTTAAAAAGATACTTAAATCCAGCTGAAGTCATACTGAATCCAGGAAAAATAATATTCTATTATTTATATAAATTAGACAAATTATATGTAATATTAATCTTTATTTACATACATATAAACTGGTACTTTTCTTTTCTTTTATTTGTTTGTTTGTTTGTTTCTTTCTTTCTTTCTTTCTCTCTTATTTTTCACAACAAACAAGTATATAATTCTTCCTTAAGCATTTATTTATGTATATACTTTTTTGTAGTTACTGAATAAAATATTTGTTTGCCTCTTCCCTCAAAACAACATAAATATTTGCTTTAGCGAATGTGCCCACAAAATTGTATACTTTTTATTTCATGTTGTAATTAATACAATTTGCTATGTTTTATAAAATAATATCAAAAGCACGGTTGTAAATTTATCATTATGGTTGCTTGGTAGACTGAATCATATGATTGCCCTTAGGAATGGTTATCCATCTTTTGTGTTTCTCTTTGCAAAAATGATTTATTGCTACTTTCTCTATATGTGTCTGGCATTACGAAAACCAGTACCTTTTCTACAAATGAATTTACTTTTTCTGAAATTAGCCATACTTCTTCTGAATCTCTGTTACTATTTCCAAAACTGAAATTACTTTCACTAAAACTTATGACCGTTTTAAAAATATAGCTCAACATTTTTAAAAGTGATGCTACTTCATAATAAACCAAACAATTCTGCTGTTATTATACTCCGAAAATTAAACTGAAACTTCTCAAATGACTTCTAGTTAGAGATAGAACCTCTTAAAAAGATATTGTCACTAGGGCTTTTAACTTTAGGACAGAAGATGAGTGGTAACATTTCTACTTACGACTGTGCCATGTTCTATCTGTTCCCTTAACAGACGTTCTTCCGATAGCGAGTATCGAGCATCATGGGTAATGGCATCAACTGGGCCCTTCTCAATCTGATGTTTGATGGCTTTGAAGAGAAGGAATAAGGAAGATCCGGCATAGTCTTTTAAGTAGTTGTACATACAAAGCGCCATCCAATTGGTTAACATTTTTTCAACAACTGACTCTGTTCTTCGGAGCATCAGCTGTGGATGTTTGGTGCCAACAGATTTATCAATAAGACGCAGCAAGAGACTTCGAAGGATGTCAGTGGCATATTCCATTTTACCCATCAAGACAACCATTAGGAGGGAAGCCACATTAACTCTGAAAGTTACAAGTACATAATTAGTATTATTATTATTGTTATTTCATTAAATGACAGAAAACACACAGCTGAAAAAAGTCAGTAAACTGAGTACTAAGAAACATTACAAAAAATATATACCAATTCAAGCACTAACTCGAGCACTAACTCTGTAGATCTCCTCATGGACATTGTATTACACTTTTCAGAAATTTAATAAATGCATATTATCTATTATCCAAAATTAATAATGTTACGTCTTCCTTCTAACTCAAATAACAGTGTAAGGTGATTCATCACTTCCCTTCACTTAGTTAATATTCTAATAATCCTCCACATCTCCTAAATATTTTCTAAGTTTGGTTTTCATCTCAATTTCCTTGGCTCTCAACCTATTCCACTTCTGTTTCTACTATGCCTTATACAACTCTTGTGAATTTAATTCCCTCCTTGTTGTTTTCATGCCATTGGGTAACTACTTCTACCTCACTTCATTTACACTATCTCTGCATTATACAATTTTATTTCCCTTCCTCCTGCCCATTTCAACGTAAAAATCATTAGATACTGCTGCAGCTTGATCTTTACATATCTCTAATATCTAAAAAATAGACTAAAATTTAGGTAACTCTTAAACAGACTGCAATAATTCACAAAAGGTTCACAAATATGAGAGATCATTAAAATAATATATATATACATATATAGGCTACTTTTTCAATATTCCCTTATTACGAATCACTAGGAAGTTGCATAGTCCTTAAAAAGAGTGTTAACATTAATCGTAACAGTAGAAAAACGATCACAAAATCTACTTTCAAATTGAATTGTTAAGAATAGATGGGATGACAAAAATGATAAAACTGAAGTTTTGTGTAGTCTTCTGCATAAGGATTGCTTTACCTAAAAAGGGAGAATGTTTATATGGAGTGGAAGGAGTATAACTATATAGGTATTAATAGCTTATTCCTTCGGTAGAAACAAACAAATAATTCAAATACCTTATTGACCCCTAAGTGAAGAGGAACTTTAACTCTGCTTTACTTAATAAGTATTAACTGTACTCTTCAATTTTTTCACATCACCAGGAAAAAGAACAAGGAGTAAAGTTTACATTTCTAGGTACCGTATTTTACGGACCATAAGACGCATTTTTTTACTTTGAAAACAGAGCCTTGAAAGTTGAGTGCGTCTAATGGCCTGAAGTATAATAAAAAAATTAAAATTATGTTAAATATTGCCGGAATACCATAGTTATAAACAAAGCGTTCTAAATGATAAGATTGTTACAAATTTGGCAGACAGTAGGCCTACTTCACTACACTTGTCATAATCATAAAATGAGGGTCTACAATGTGAAAAGAAAGGAATGTTGAGTTCTTTTAAACGAAAGGAGTTGTCTCTGCCGGGTGGTTAAGCAGCATTGTCCCATTACACTTACCGTATGCTGAATTTAGGATTAGAGGGTGTAAAAGTCTTTCATGAGAAATCAGTTCAGTTAAAATTTACGCGATGCCATCTGTACAGAAGAGATTTTCATACAACGCAGGTTTCAAGTTAGAAGTGATTTACACTGATTCCATTGTACAAGGTTATAATTTGTTTATGCAATGAAGTATATTATTCCTTTTAAAATTTTTGGTTTAGAATCACATTAAATTTCCATCCTAAAATAAAGGTGTGTCTTATGGTCCGGTGCGTCTTATGGTCCGTAAAATACGGTACTCAATATATCTGGCACTTTTCATTCAAATGTAATACAAAGATTAATAAGTGGATCACATAATACGCAACATAAGGGAACATCGAAGCGGTGTGAGCATGGTAGTATGTGTGTTGTTATATTCGCGACAGTACTTACTTGTCTCTTATGTTGAAAGATTTCTGTGCCTCTAGTGTTTCTATAAATGTCAGTATAAAACATTTGTTGTTGATTAGCTGCTCAAACTGTAACATGGCTGCATCGTAATTCGTACGAGGACCATTGATGCGAACCTGAAATTAATAAAGTGCATCATGAAAACTAGGCAGTCAAGCACTACGTGCCTAAATTTTTACAGAAAAACTTTCTACCAAGAAGTTTCTAAAAAATCTGTTAGGCCCAAAATTATTTTTGGAGCGTATGCTGATAGAATTTTTATCAGAATCACCACTTAGTCCATAAACAGCAAGAGATGGTTCTCAGATGATTGCAGTACCATATTTCCAACTTCATGTGAATCATACTTCTTTTGAATGTTTAATGTCATACTTTTAAAAACGCTAAACATTTATGAAATGCTTCGATGTGGGTACAAGACTAAGGTTATTGGCAAACTGGTCATTAAACAACTGCTAGCTAAACATGCAGAAGCACTATTTATGTGCTATGAAACTCTTATAATACAAATATATATCCAATCTACGATAATTACAGAGACTAAATACCTGAAAGTTAACATAAAAAAATGGCAATCTAGCAATCTTAAACTTAAACCCACCTAAATCAAAATATAAAATCCATATTTATATGCTTCTAAAAATTAATTATGCAGAAAGCAATATACATCAATAAAATTTAAATCATTATGGGACAATTAGTCATAGGAGAACCCATCCCTCTGCCCTCTCTCGGAAAATAGCAATGGCACAGACAGCCATAGGTCCTGGGTTCGAGTTCCAGTGTCGGAATAATTTTTCTCCTATAATATTATCATTCAATCATTAATTTACTTTAAGTTTGTTTCTATGATATCTGGATAGTCTGAGTAATCTTGTTTTATTACTGATAGAACTTTCTACAAACCTTTTGTGTTGGTTTCTCACACTATTTTATTTGTCTAGAAAGGTGCTTTTTGTAGGCTGTCAGTCAGTCAGTCTTATTTTATAAAATATAATAAAGCAGGAGTAAAAGCTGTGAGGCTAAGATATTTGATTCTACACACTACTAGATTCTTTGTGATTAGAATTTTTATTACAGAATTTCCTTTCTCAATTTAGAGAATGAAAGTGTCTATCAATTCCTTATCTTATTTTCTTTCATTTCTTTCTTATTTTAGACCTGTCCAGATACTTGTATACCTGAATTTAGTTACTCATGTATAAAACTGGAAACTAAAACATAATGCCAGTTACTCCACAATGATCAATATGCATAGAACTTAAAAACTAAAATAAGCAGGATCCACAGGTGATGCAGGATATGGCAAGCATTGCGTTCTAAAATTGAAAAACCACAAACCAAAAGCAAAATCCAGAAATGCTCATTGAATCATTGAGAAGAGAGAATATATTCTGTTATTGCCAGTGTCCATGACAGTGTTTATTTCAGAATGATCATATGCCTGTCTTGGTTTACTCTTTGTGTCAGGAGGTAAGTACTCGCTGAATCATAAAGTTAGTATAATTCCATATTTACCTAAATATAAGCCACATTTTCCCCTTGGATTAAGACTTGTGAAAGATGCCTGCGAGTAAAAATTGTGTATGAATGCTGCTTTCAATAATGGTAAAAAATGCATGCAACATAGCTGGTTTATGTAGCTCCTACTTCTAAGCAAACCATGGCCATGTTGATTTTTGGCAGCTAGAACCACATAATTATCTCGAATCTGCACAAGGTGTCTATTTAATAATAAAAAAGATATATGAAGGGTACAGGGGAAAAACAATCAAAGTCCACCTTTGGTGAAATTCGGGATTTTGATGCTATTGGCTTCTAGGAGTGTAGTACTACATTCTAGCACTTTGAAACATGAAAATAACACACCTAGTCCTCTAAAAATTGGCAGAAAAGAATAGCATACAGGGGAAAAACAATCATAGTCCTCCATGAAATACAAAAACAATCACAGTCCATTAAATGGACTACGATTATTATAAAATTTTTAATTGGGGAATTAAATTATGTGGTTCTTAAGTTCTTTAATATCAGTTTTACCAGTGAAATGAAGAAGACCATGGAAGCCAGAAGAAGACAGCAACCTCCGATAAGCAATCAAAAAGTTCACATTGAAACACCCAGCAACTTGAACGAACACATTAGAAGTTATTAAAATACATGTTTAATGCCAGTGAGCTCGAAAATGAAATAAAATTAATATGGTACCAGGTGCTCAACTATTATATAATTTTGTGATTGCTGCCTAGGCCTTTGGGTGCCTTTACACCATCTTCAGGGCATCTTGCAATTCATCAAGTTTTAAAATTCCCAGGGAAGATTCAGCATTACTGTCTGTGAAAGCTCTTCTGTGAATATCAGAGCTAGCATTCCTACTGGAAGCAGAGGCTGAATTTTCTTATTATACTCTGAGAGCCTCAAGGTAGCATCCTTGAACTTACTTGAAACTGATTCTAAACCACCGATTACTTTCTCCAGATGAAGACTCGGCTTTGCAGCTTGCATGGTATCTGAGCATTTCAATGATGAAGAGCTATCTGAAGATCAATGAGCTGCTGTAGATGAAGCTTGGGGTACAGGTGGACAAGTAGGAGTTTCATCAACAAAAAATATTAATATCTTTACCACCTACTTTCGTAGGAGTAGAGTTGGGCATGGTTTCAATAACCTGACTCTAGCGCCTTTTTCAAATAAGTTATTAAGTTTTATTACATTAGAAGAAGTCACATGAGGTCCTTTCCCTACAAGGTCGTTGAATGTTCTCAGGATGTCTTCACGGTATTCGTTTTTCATTACAATTTCCTTCAAGTGGAAAGGAAAAGTATATGATGTTTGTGATGGATACTGGCAATTACTAAGCTTAGACAAAAGTGCACAAACAACTGTAATTCACTTTTAGTTTCTTAACAACAGAGATATATTAGGCAGTGCAAAATCATGTTGGTGCCAATTAATAGCAGAACATTTATCTTTGCTAGATATCCATGGGATTTCTGATGCATTTTCAGCAAGAAACAGTCATTTTCACATGCCATCCACAATACCACTTAGTCTTTTGGGTTGACAGGGTGTACTGAACGGTGAGACCTTAAACTAATTGATTATGAAGTGCCTGAAGCACTCCCATAGACATAAATGTTTTATTGCATATCAGTACTTTTATTTTTGTATAAAATGCAATATCAACCATTTGCTTATTTTTTAAAACTGTCATTAATCTAGTAGTTTGAACAGTTATTAGCCATAAAATAAGCACAGATTTATCTACAGATTTATATGACTATAGCATGGAATTCAATGTACTAAATGACTTTGCCTCCCATATAGGGCTGCTGTACGTACAGCATTGTGCCAAGCATTTTGGATTTTAAGCAATTTTTTCCTTTCGGCATTAAGCCATGCCGGATGCTAATTATTCCTCACTTTGTTGAACTAACTACACAAAAATATTTTTCTACGATAGTCACAGCATTGATAAAGGGTGAAGAAAGCTCCAAAATTGCTTTACAAGAAAGTGTTAGAAGAAAAGGTTAGAAGAAAGCTCCAAAACTGAAACAATTTCTGAGATGAGTACGTGGCAACTAGAAGCACCAATTTTTGCCAGATTCCCTAAATTTTGTTATAGCCAATTTAGTATATTTTTGCAACTTTCAATTAATTTTGTCAACAAGTTTCCTATTTTTTTATTTTTTTATTTATTTTTAGTTTTAAAGAATAAGAGCTTCAGCAAAATTTAATTTGAATTTCTACTACTTGCTTTCATTTCGAAAATCCAAACAAACTCTCATTTTCAGTGTATAATGATCTGCCTTGAAATTGACAGAAATATCAACTACCAGTATAAACCTTTGTCACAGTTTGCCTTCAATGAAGTTGCCATCATCTATGGGTGCCACCTTTAAGTTGATTCCAATGTACAATAATTCACATAATTTCATGTTTTTTTGCAATTTTGCTGAAAGGTGAATAATTTCCACCTTTTTAGTTGAACTTGTGACTTGCCATAAAAAATTTAGCATTTTCTAATTTGTGAAAAACAACTGTCTCTTACAATAACACTCTGTGCAATCGGCAACTTGTAAAAACTGCTAGTAAAGGGCAGAAATACAGAAAGTAGATAATGATCGGTTCTTGGTAATTATTAAGAAACTTTTTTTTCATTTTAGGTCAATAATTTTATAAACCTATGCTGTTTTGTCTGAAGCAATTTGAAGCGATGGATTAAACACTTAACAAAAATGCACATGTTTGTCCACCAATTTCAGAGTTTCGAAGTGGCTGCCCTACTCTCATATCACATTGGCCTAATTATAATCATATTTCTCATTAAAATGCAACAGAATGCCACATTCAAAGTCTTGTAATTTAACAATAAAAATTAAACATGGGCATGTAGACTGTGGAATTTATGTGAAAATAAAAGAACATTCTGTGTCTTGAATGGTAAATGCTACTGGAGTGCTGATTTAGGTCCTCTTGTAAGCCCCTTTCTCAGTGCTCCTGTAATTCAGTGCAACACAAAACTAAAATAAAAAATAATTAGTAAATTTAAAAACATGCTAATCGCTAATGGTAAATGTGGTTGGTGCACTTAGGTACTAAAATTCTATGGAAAATATATATAAACCAAGGAGGTATTTAAGTGTTAAGTTAGGAATGACACAAAACACACCACTGGCTTGACATACTAGCAAAATACTACTGCAATTGCCGTGTATGAAAGAAATAATTTGCCATTTTAAACACCACCAAATATTAGCAAATGTCCAACCCAATTTTGGGATAAATAATTTTCAAATTAGAGGTGCTACAAGCAATATAGCAGTGAAAGTAAATTGAATCAAACTACGATAAGTCTTGCTCTATGTCATGAATTTCCACAGAAACAGAATTTATATGTAACTTTTTCATTTAACCCAAAATGTAAAAGAGTTTGTTTATGAAATAAAATAATTTATAAACGTCCCACACAAATTTCAGGAAAGGTAAAATGTATTTTTACTACTGAAATCTGTATACAATTCTCGTACCCATACTGTAATCCGATTACGTTCATACATCACAACAATTATAAATTGGATTAAGAGGAATAAACTGTTTAAAAGGTCATGCACATCTTCTCCCACTAGAAATATATAAAGTTTATAAAGAAATTGTTCTTTCAGTAGTGAAATATCTAGGCATAATAATTTACCAACAACCATGGCAATCATCATGAATTAACAGGGTTAAAAACAACAAACAATTTAAGTCTAAAATTAGAAAATTTATATAATTACTTCTAAAATTATTTCCTTAGTTATATTTATCATTAATTGACGATGCTTACTGTTTGACACTTAATGACAGATTATAATAATAATTGTACATTTCCATTGTTATATAATTAACACGTTCTGTCCTTGCTTTAAATATTATTAACTCATATTTTATGTTTCTAAATCAATTTTTTGTATTACTGCAAATGATTTCATGTATTTCATTCTAGTGAACACTAGCACTAGCACTAGCTTTGTTTTTTTGTATAGCAGTCAAATTCACATTATACAGTAAAACTTGTTCAAAGCGGCACGTGTATAATCCGGAAATCTGTCCAAAGCGTACAAATATTTCGGTCCCGACGCATGCAATACATTTTTAAATGTCAATATTTTGTATAAAACGGAACGTGCTTAACGCGGAAACGGAATGCAAATTTAAAGATTTAAGTAGCAATTAAGATGGGCGTATGCAACAACTGTTTGGGACCAGAGGAAGGGTAAAAGAAGCAGAGGCAGACCTCGACGCAGATGGGAGGACGAATTCAGGGAGGAGTTAGGAATGAGATGGACAAGACAGGCCAAAGAAAGAGTGAACTGGAAACAAGTGATAAAACATTTAAATCATTAGGAAAACAGTGATCTAGGAAAGGAAGAAGAGTTCAGGCAGAAACGAGATGTTCAGGATAGGTCACAGAAAAAGTGAACTGAAAACAAATGATAGAGCATTTAATTCATTAGGAAAACAGTGTCCTAGGAAAGTGTTGTTAATATATAGGTCTTAACCCACCAGGAGGCAAAAACCCAACTCTCCAAGGAAATAGCTCACCTTGGGAGAGTAAAACAGAGCCAGCCCTACCATGGTAGGAGGCCCTTGCCCTATAAGGGATTGTGACGGGCTTATTTATTTATTTATTTATTTTAAGTAGCAATTTATTCTATAATGCGGAAAAGCAGCATTACAATATAATGTATTTTCTTATTCACGTCTGTGTGAACACGTTACTTCTTAGCGCGAATATTGTACAGCCCTGAGAGTTCCGTTAGAGTATACACGGCGGTGGCTTTATGTTTCGGCCAACAATGGAATTTACCCAGTAGTCAAGAAATCTGCTACCTGCTTTGTTTTTATTTTCCGCCAGGCTTCAGTTTCAGTTGGCTTGTACTGCTTGTATCTTAAGTAACATCGTGTCGAACAAAAAGTACGTATCGCTTACGCTCAATGAAAAAATGAAGGCGATCGAGGCGAGTGAGAGAGACAAACTTTCTGTGCGCGAAATAATTTTGTGCTTCAAATGCGGTAAAACGCAAACTTACGAAACTTTAAAGAGCAAAGATAAGATAAGGGAGGAGTGGATGAAGGGGAACGGACAAATGAAGAGAAAAGCAAAGAAGACGGGAAATGAAGAAATTAATGAAATAGTGTGGGAATGGTTTGTAAATGCGCGGGCTAAAAACTTGCCTTTGTCCGGACCCATGTCCCAATATTAGACATTAGAAATTAGAAATTAGAAAAAGCCACTGAATCCTTTACAGGCAAGGGCCTCCTACTATCGGTAGGGTTAGCTCAGTTTGTACACACGGGGTGAGCTATTTCCTGTGTGCATGCTCGGATTTGAGATTTTACTTTAACTGTTAGTTACTGTGTGTAGCTTGTGTTCCATTTTGAGTCTAGAATGAGTGTCCTGTACTTTTTCCCTAATTCACTTCACTTCACTTTCAGTTTCTAAATTATGTCAACATTTTATTCTAAATCTAAAATTGTGATTTTCCACTCCCTCCTATCCCTTGCTATTCGTGACCATTGCAGTCCTATCACTTCTATGAAGTCCTGAGCCCATCTCCTTCTCGGTCTCCCTCTTGTTCTTTTCCCTCTTCTTGGGTCCCAGATCGTGGTGGCATAGGCCCATCTGTCTGCAGGTAGTCTGGCCACATGTCCTCCCCAGCTCCATTTGAGCTTTCTTGCCTGTTTATGTGCCTCTTCGATACCACTTCTTAGCCTCAGTTCTTCGTTTCTTACTTTGTCTACTACTTTAATGTCCAAGATTTTTCTCTCCATTCTGCGCTGGCATCTTTGTATCTTCAGTTCTTGTTGTTTAGTCAGCGTCCAGGTTTGACTTCCATATGTTAGTGTCGGTATGATGCAGGTCTGTAGTGCTTCCAATCTTAGTTCTCTGTTAATGTCTTTGTCTAGGAGTAAGAATTTGAGTCCCCAGAATTTCCCCCATGCTTGCCTTATTCTTCATTGGATCTCATTGTCCCCATTTTCTGTCTATATGTACTCGCTACAGTAATGGATTGGTGTGCCATCAATTATTATTGGTGTCTCTATGTGATTTGTCATTGCTTTGGTCTTTGTAGGGTTCATTTGTAGTCCCACTATTGCGCTTTTAGTATTCAGTTCTGCTAGCATTTCCTGTAGCTCTGAGGCGGATTTTGCGAACAACGCTATGTCATCAGCAAATCTTAAGTTTGACAGTAGCCTTCCGTTGATGTTTATCCCTTTTTTTGCTCCAGCTCAGTCCTCTGAATATCGCCTCAAGTGTGCATGTGAAGAGCTTGGGCGAAATAGGATCTCCCTGTCTGACTCCTCTTTTTACTCTAAACGTTTCTCCCTCAATTTCTGTCTTCACTATCGCTTTGCTGTTCCTGTATATTCCATATAAGATCCTTATGTACTTTGGGTTTATGCCTACATTTTCTAGTGCTTTCAGCATAAAGTTATGTTCTATTGAATCAAAAGCCTTTCTATAATCAATGAATGCAACATATAATCTTTGGTTAAACTCATGTGTTTTTTCAATCACTTGGTTTATTGTGTGTATGTGGTCTATGGTGCTGTAGTTTGCGCGGAAGCCTGCTTGTTCTGGTGGCTGGTTTTCATCCATTATTTTTGCTAGTCTGTTTGTGTCCCGATATGTGGCGACAAAAGTGAAATAAACCTAGGGATAATGAGGCAAGAAAACAGTTAGCCTACAGTAATTTCATAATTATATTGTGTTAGTGTTATTAATTATTAATAATAGTGTAGTATTTTACTGTATATAAAAATAAAGTGAAGAATATCTGCTATACAGGAATTAAGGTTTGTAATTAATTACAGTATTTGCATAAGTTATTACAAATTCACATTTTTGGCGCATGGTACAGTAATTTATAACACTTATGTGGCCTAGTGTATTTTGTGTAATCCGGAAACTTGTCCAATTTGGAAAATTCTTTTGGTCCCATACGATTCCACTTTGAACAAGTTTTACTGTATTTTAATTTGTAGTAGTAAATTTATTTGTATTACTTTTCTAAAATCTATTATTATAATGAATTTTGTGTCGTGTATGTATTATTGATATTTTGTCTTCATTATTTAGTCAAAATAATGAAGATTGTGTGTATTATTAATTTACAATAATTCAAGTTTAACTCACTTGTAATAAGACAATATGTTTGAATGACGGTCTGAGGAAATTATATGTTTAAGTAAATCTTACCAATAATTCGGTTTAAGGGTTAAGAAGTGAAAAGTAAAGTCTGAAAGCATTTATACGATAGTTACCAACTTTAATATATTTCCAGCGATTTTTCTTCTGCTCCTAAAACTCACTAACAATTACTTATTTCAATAACTACATGAGATTTATTTTCCGGTCAGATAAATATTGATATTTTCCAATTTTAGGTATTACAGATTTATAGATAATGTTTTCACAGAGATGAAGTGGTAATTTCATTCTTAAAAGAAAACTAATTAAAAAACAACTATTTTTTCTTACAGTCTATCTTCCCTTTTAAAATGACACAGAATTAAGGAAAAATACTATTATTTATTTATAATATGGCTGTTTGATTTTGATGTCAACAATTCATCTCAGCCTACAGTGACTTATGCTGATATAAAACACGCAAGATCTATTGATTAATATACAAACTGTGTGATGAGTTTCTCATCGAATCTCTGATGAAATTGAAAACATACTGTATGAATCAATGAAGTCATCAATGAGCTTAAAAACTCCCCCAACTTGTTACCAGTAGTTTATGTTCATCTTGTAAAATTCTTAGAATGTGCATAGTGGAGAATTATTAGTTTATTCTGGTGACATGCGTACAGATTTCAGTATGCAGACTAAGTTTCTAAACATTTCATTCACATTTTACTTTATACAGTCCTATAAGATTTTTTTCTCGCTGTTTTAGAGATAACGAACGAGTAGCTATGGGCCTGTGCCTGATGTACACACCTTAACAATTTGTGTAAAAATTAGGTATGGGCTAACCCTTAACTCACTAGGTGACGAATCTGTAACAAATACCTTGAGGTGCGGTTTGTGGGACTTCTACGTTTAAACCATTAATAAAAATGTAAACATTTTGAAAATTGTAATTACTACCGGTACTCATAATGTACTTTCAACAAATTTGGCAAAAATGTCTGAACTGCTGGTTCAACTGCCACTCGTTTCGGTCTATTTTGACAGTCATCGAAACGGAGGCTCGAGAGGATGATGTCAGATCTTTTTCAGCCTGTGACACACCGAAAAATGTACCTTCCTATCCCATCTGTTACTCAAATAGCAGCTGTGTCGTTGTTAGATCGATAACATAGACATGTTCTTGTGAACACATTTTGTACTGTAATGAAGTTAACTCATATGTTTCACGAGGCCTGTCTAGGAAAACCACAGTTTACAACCTACCTTTACACACTGTTGGGTCTGTGAATTAACTTTTTACTGCTGTGGCCTGCCCGTGAGGAAAATTTGCTTAAATGTGCCCACATAAACTCGAAAATTATAAAATATAGGTATACAGTAATGCTTTATGTAAAGAAGTGCAGACAGGTATCCTTGTGTTATAAACATCACTTGTAAAAATACAGCTATTTTCTTGAAATTTTTCTCAGTGAATTAAATATTATCTTCTGCCGTCACAGTGATGACCACTCAATCAGTCAATATATTTACAGTTGTGATGACAATAGAAATGAAAAGTTTAAGGAGGGATGGGGAAGCAGAGCAGTTTCCCCGCTTGAAATCGCCTTGGAAAGAGAGTTTGAAAATTCTCGTGCAGTCCATGAGAC
Source organism: Ectobius pallidus (assembly GCA_964059195.1). NCBI lineage: Eukaryota > Metazoa > Arthropoda > Insecta > Blattodea > Ectobiidae > Ectobius > Ectobius pallidus. The sequence continues at coordinate 13,289,496 of CAXKWD010000013.1, forward strand.
CACCCCTAGTGAGTCAAAGGTTAATGAGAATGAACATAAAGTGAAGCTAATATAGCCTAGTCTTTCTGGCTGTAAGTAAGAAAATTTGTGACTTGTTACATTATATTTTTTTAAGGAATAACAAATAACTAATAGGCCAAATCATGACACTATCAAATGGTTCTATTATTTGGGAACAATATTTTAGTGTGTTATAAAAATAAAATTTAAGTTTCTTCCAAAGGTTTTCTCACAAAGAAATACATCAAAATACATTCACTGAATAAAGCTGTGTATAGCCCCTCTAAATAATAAAAATGAATCAAACCATGCAGGATGCTCTCAAGTTTGTGATATTCAAATTTTCAAACTACAATGCTTTCATCATCCAAATACCTCCTTACCTTGGGATCATTTAGAATAGGATGATCACTTACACCAGGGAAAAACACCTTCATAATGTAGTTCTTATGATCTAATGTTGGTATTCCTGAGGATTCTAAATCGGCAGTAAGGTCAGTCATATCTGTTTGCAGTTCGGCAAATGCTGTGGAGTAAGAAAAAAACAAATAAAAATCTCTATCAAAACATTTATGACAGGTATTACCTCTTCATGCACATAATCCCAAACAGTAGCTAATCTGAGAAGTGACTTTATGACTTGCATTCAGGTATCTTTTAGATTTACATGTGCCGGCTATTCAGTTTAGTTGTATGCTGCTACTTAGGCTGTAACCATCATCGGTGTGCCAGAATTTTGCCCCTTAGGAGTTTTTCACATGCATGTAAATCTAGATATGACTGTCATATCAACACACACAAATGCCATTGGTACTAACCAGGTTCAAACCCATATACAGTAAAATCTCAGTGGATGGTACTGAGACTACCTCAAACTATAAAAAATAACTTGTACAAAAAAAAACCTGTGCACATAAAGAAATTTACTGTGTGAAATATGATAACACAGTAGTTTAGAAAACATAATCATGCAGACTGCCTTACACTAAAAGAAAAGTTAATCTTTGTAAGGCCTATTTCAGTAGTTATGAAAACAAAAAACATTTCATAAATAAAAAAATCTGATGTGAAACTCACGTAACTTTTTCTGCCCAAATAAAAGTTTACCTCTTATTATAATACATTATGTATGACACTCTCTTCACTTAAATTGGTTGTAAAAATGAAGAGAATGATACCTATTGTATTGCATCCACGAAGGATACACAACCAAAATAAAATCTGATAAATGAACAATACATCTTTCTCACTTCACATTTTGACCTAGAACAAAAAGTCATATTGCATAGAGCGCGTATTCAGTTGTTTCAACCTGATGCAAAGCTTTGCACTGTTCACCAGGCAAGACTGTAACTACCCTTCAGATAATTTTTTTAAATTTAGCTCTTGATATAAGCACCCCATGTACAACATTTCAACAAAATCATTAGAGCTGTTTTTGAGGAAATCACAAAAAAACTAAATTTTCTTCATGTAAAGTCCCCTTAAAAATAAGAGGGAGTCACTGCCAATCTATGTGTCACATCCTCAGGAAGTACCTAATCCAGATACAAAGGTTTGTTTTCATAAAATTTTCTGTTATGGAGCTAGGCTGTTCAAAAACACACACACACAGAAATGTTTTTGAAAATATTATTTTTGGATTCAGAGGACCTTAAAACTTGTGTTTATATTAAAAACTCGTGTTTATATTAAAAACTCGAACTAAGAATTCGGGAGCCAAAAACATTGTCAATTATCTTCTGGTTTTTGTTAATTGCACCATTTTCGAGCAAAAGGTCACAACATCTCTGAACAGGAGGATGCCCATCGGGGCCAGCCAAACCTACTTTTGGACATAACGTAGTATGCCCCTCGCTGAGACTTCCCAGCAGTACAGTATTGTCCGTTAAGATGACACCCCTCATATCCCAAATTGGCAACTTTTCAGGAGACCAAAAAAGAAGTATTTAGAATTTCAATAATTATAATGTTGAATCTGTATTCCCAATAATACAACACTGAGATCAAACAGCATCCGTTGAAATTAGAGTAGACACACAATCTTTACTTTGTGTGATAATTTGAGACTTCCAAGCTCACGCTACAACTGTTTATAATGCCAAAATAGATTGTTGTTTGTATACGAGGCTTCACCAGAAATACAGAACTGTTTTTTCTGAACATTTCAAAACTATAAACTAAAAATGGCCAATTTCAGAGAAATGCCGAGACACTACTTGTACTTGAGAACAGAAAGCCAGTAGGCTACTCTAATAACTACTCCATGCAGTTCAATATTCTTCAGTTTTAAAGAATCAGCAGTTATAGTAGATAGTTTCCGAACAAAATAACACAAACAGACGGTTTTTCAATGACACAAGTGTATTATAAAAGAAATCCTACACAGTATTCAGATTATGCAGTCACATTTGATATCCACTATCGACCAAACTGATGAGGATTTACGACTAACCTCAAACATTCAAAATGAATTCCAGGATGAATTACCGATTATCATTTTAATGTATTCCCCATTATTTAATTCTTATTATTCATTAGTTGACATGTATTGCATCCATGTGTAATACTTGTTCTAGTTGCAGGACAAAGGGTTTCTATGGCATAGAATGAGATCTAGAGATAAAGTGTGTTGATGGCTCTTACCTAACTGCAGCATATTACAAGCACAAAATTCTAGGTCATATTCTCTTTTAAGCCTTTGAAACCAAAAAGAAAGCACAACCTTAAATGAAATCTAAACGTAAGAGAAACTTCATTCTTTGCTCAAAAGTTTTCAGTTTTATTGCATTGAAGAGACTCGTATTAATAACTGTAGAGGAAAATTTGTCTTGGGCAGGAACTGAACCAGAGTTTTCAGCCAGCAGAAACCACTTGGCATCAAAAGACAGTGTCCTTTCCCATTCCCATTCCCATTCCAAATACTTCTCTAGACTCTTCGCGAGAGATATTAGCATATCCCGGTTTGACCCTCACGCAGGACAAATTTACCTGTACATCACCATCCATCGTCCTTGTTACTATTTACTATTTACTATTTTATTGGTACTTAAAAATGTGCTTTTTATTTACAAAATATATTTTAGTTTAAAATACAAGCCATGTTTTCAAAGAATCAATAATCATAAATTACTTTTTAACAATTTACCCACTGGATAGCAATAAAAAGTCACTTCTCAAATCAGTGCACGAATATGCTTTTCCCAACTTACAGCTGATGCAATAAGTAAATATAGATAAAGCAGGAAGTGTAGCAAACATTTTGTGTGTACTATAAGGAACCATTATATATAAAGTCTCAAGTGAACATCATGGAAGAGCTTTGGTTTCATCCAAGAGTTTTTTTCTTTCCTTTCTTTTTAAAAAGAATCTCTTTATAAACAATGGGACAGTTAGACCTCCTAACATTTCACAACTCTGAATATTACACAAAATGCAAATGGAAAGGAGATATTATCTTACAGAGGGTTCATTGACATTTGAAATGAAAATTAACAATTAACAATATTCACATAATATTGGTCAACTATTGTATAGAGCTGACGAGATGATCCCTTGCCTGACTGTGGAGCGTTATCTTGAGCGAGGAAGGACAATTGCGGAAGTTACTACTACTATCTGATGTGAGGACATTAGTTCCGAAATTCTCTAGCATAATAGCATAACTTCCACGATTGTCCTTTCTCGCTCAAGATAACGCTCCACAGTCAGGCCAGGGATCATCTTGTTAGCTCTATGCAGTAGGTATATATAACATTTTCAACTACAACTGAAAATAATTGTATTGATAACATTAACTACTTCTGAGAAAATAGGTACCAGTATTTGTTATAAAAGGTTGCAAAGAATAACCTACAAGTACAAGATGGAACAACATTTAGCAGGTGTATCAAATCTACTCATAAGAAAACTCTCCAGTTAATCTAAAAGAAAAGTACCTTCACAGAATGTTAATGTATTTTTCATTAATTGAGGTCATGAACAAAATTGCAAAATGTGATAATTTTCTATTGAAGTAGGAAGAGGATGATGCGAAACTACATTTTTGACCATCCTACAATATCCTGATTTTTACCATTCTTTTTGTATATAGGTTTTCCCTTTTCTTCTATCTTGAACTGTTAAATTATTTTTCTATATGTTTGTTTGAAATAAAATAAAATATAAATTTCTTATAGGCATACTTCTCAACCTTCAAGTTACTATAAACCAAGGATTGTAATATTACAGGGTTATTTGAAATATTAACAAAAGATATTCTTACAACCACCATCTTCTGCCGAATTTTTAGGGTTCAGATAAACCTGTGAACATAATTCCTGAAACTATTTTTACTTCTGAGAAAATATGTACCAGTAGTTGACAGAAAAGTTTGAAAAAAAAAATCGTACAAGTACAAAGACATTGTACATAGCCAAAATATACGAAATATTAAAAATGACGGGTTCTTACATGTTTAAAATATTCACTCACATTATGAAAAAGATGTCAGTAATGGATCTTTGTAAAATATTTCTAAGTTTGGAAAAGTTCATACCGAAAGCGTAAGGAGAGTTGTCAATCTAACCAATGGCTCAAACAAGATGTACTGTAGTTAAACCTTCAGTTTCTAACATCAGATTTTTAAAGCAGCAGTTCAGGAAAGTGGCATAACAGATAAAGGCTGGGCCCCCCTGCCGAATTTAATTTTGGCCCCCTAACAAATCATTTTATGCTCAAGAGTATCATGTCTTCGGCCATATCAAATTTGATAAGATTGACAGGACCACAGAGGTATTAAAATGTGCCTATGTTATTATTACCAGTAGGTATCATCCTCGTCGTCGTCATCATCATCATCACCATCATCATCATCATCATTATTATTACTTTGTCGTTGTTGTTATTATTGTTGTTATTATTGTTATTATTATTGTTATTATTATTGTTATTGTTATTATTATTATTATTATTATTATTATTATTTTTATTTTTATTTTTTGGAGTGTAGGAAATAAGGAAATAAAGTATTATTATTGTTATGACCCCTTAGCTCCAAAATCTGGTGCAAGTACTCTGAAGTAAAATCCTGTAAAATCCTTAAGGGTCATTGTAAATTGCAAAAACATCTAACCTATACATTACCTGTGGCTCTGTTTAACTGACCTAAAATGGTTTGTTCACAGGAGTATTTTGTCTAGTATCACACAAAGGTATCGAACTTGATATCAACAAAATCTAAGTCCTTTCCAAACAGTACAAGCTATCTGTCCGGTTTTTTGGCACACTTGGTGAAAATTACTGGTTGACTTTCATCTGGATTTACATGTTATCTACAGGAGAAACCATGTTTCAATTAAGAGAAGCGAACTCTTTTTATTTTACTGCTTTGCATGTTTTCCACCATTACGATAACCTATTTATATTCCTTTTCTTCTGGTTTTAATTTTGGGTCTCCTCCCCCCTCCCCCCCCCCCCCAGCATCAAGGGTTGTTCAGTTATGCCATTTGTCCAGAAGTTTTATAACCTTTAAAGAGTTTAATTCTACCTCATTTTCCAGCTTCTCTGTATAAATCAATTTCCAACACTGAGACTTCACTCGTTGAGAATGCAGCCACAGTTCCGCTCCAAAATAATGAAAATAAAAGCTTTCACAATAGCTAGAAACACAAGACTGGTTCCTACATGAACAATGCAAAGGAAAGTCCAAGTAATATATCATGTTAAAAACCTCAGTACCTATCACAGTAATGCTTATTGTAAAAATATGGTAAGTATGAGATGAAAAAGAAAGGGGTTTGCATTGAAAGTACGAAAGACAATGAAGCACTTCTGTGTGCCTGTTAGACAAACAGCACCCAATGCCAGTCAGAAGCCTTTCCCATTTACAACATGCTAACACGAGAATTCCACCTAGAAGAAATAATGATTAGTTCATGCTGAATGCAAGCTGTAAAACAGAACAATCCAACATACTTGGGTTAGTCATGTTAGTCTCCCAAACACAAATAAAATAAATGTAAAACAGAGCTACAGTATTAAGCGCAGTGGAAGTACCATGCAGGATGCGCGAACCACCATTTCGGCGTGGGTCCCAGGTGCACATCTGAGCGAAAGCTGAAAGAAATGGAAAACAAAGAGCCCTTTACCACTACTCAAATCAACAGACCTTCGAAACAAGGAATTAACTTACTACAACTAAATAAATAAATAATTTAATGAATAATAAAGTAATAAAATGTACTAAATATTCCGTCTAGAATTAAATAGAGCATGAATAAAGAAAAATTAAAAGATGTATAAGCAGAGGGTCATTCCACTGAGAGCCGACATCTACATTGGAATTACTTTTATTGTAGACTTGATGAAACAATAATTGAAGACTGTCTTGAAATCTTTCGTGAAACCTCCACTAAAGCTATGTAAACACAGTAGTCATACCTAAAATTAGCTTGAAAGCTTGGGAACTTACTAAAAGTGCAATGGAGTTCCTCAAAGATACTTTACAAGTAATTAATGGTTAACCCTACAGCCAGAGGAAATAATCTTGCAATGACCAGTTTAGTTTAGGAATTTGTTATCAAATAACAGTACATCAAATTTATTCCTTACAAGTACCAATTCAATATCCCAAGTAGTATGGTTCAATTTTTTATACAGCTTTCTTTTGTGCCTGTCTATCTCCGAGAACATTAAAAAAATATAAATGTCATAATGAGCAGGAATTTTTTGTTGAACGGCCTTCATTCTGATTGTTTTGTTACTCATAATTGATACAAATGATCATTAATAGTCTCAGCTGTTTTGAAGGGCCAACATGAAAAACGGACCTTAAATGTTTATTTTTCTCATTGGTGAGGGGAACAATAATATCCTAAAAATGGGCAATATGTTATAATTTTATATGCCCACTTCTGGAAGAGTAAACTTGTGATTATGATTGTTGTATATACAGTAGAACCCAAATATTCAAAGCCTGGCTTAATCAGAGGATTAAGTTTATATTATCCAAGGTATATCCACATACAGTAATATTTAATATAAACTGTGCAATGCAAACTAAAAACAAAGCCACCAGACTTCTAGCAAATATAGCATGCGGCTGTACTGGGGACAGAATGACTGTGGCTACTTCTTTTGCTTGCCAAGGATTCAAACAAGATAATATCAAAACTAATTTCAGTATTTAACTCATCTTTCTTGAAGGACAGTAAATACTGTTTCTTCTGCTTTATACATATCTGACAACAATGTAAAAAATTCTGGAACACTATTTGTAGCCATACTTTGGATAATTCACGGACTTTTCTGGTTGTTTCAGTATTTTATTCATGTGGATTATTACAGTAGAGTTTTAGTTTTAAGTTTCCCCACAGAAAAAGGCCACAATCACTCATATCTGAAGAGCAAGTTGGCTATAGACCATCACTAATTTTTCTCTCCTCATCAAATACCGTAAAGAGAACAGCCATTGAGTGATTTGCCATGTGGGCTCTGGGCTGATGAAAAGTATGTATGTTAAAGTATTGCTATTACAAAAAATTAGTCTACACTTACTAAGGACAGGATTAACGTCATGTGCAGCAGCAACAATGTAATCATATGATAACTAAATAAACAGCAATCATCTGTATTATCAGAGTTTTCATGTAGAAATGAGGTGGATCTGGCCTGCATAATAACTGAGGTTCTACTGTCTATCCTTAGCATCGCTATTTACACAATAATCCTTCACATTATGCACAATATTTGATCCACGTATTATTTAACATTTGCATAGAAATATAATGACAATGAAATATAATGACAATGCAAATGAATAAGTTCAGATGACACAAAATGATCCCCCAAATGTATAATTTATTTTGTATTTGTTAATAACACTGGATGATGGATGCTTCAACATTAAGTTTTAACATTTAAAGCAAGCGTGTTGTGGTTTAATGGTTAGTGGTTGCCTTGTATGCTTGTAAGCACATGCATATTGAAATCATCACAAGACTTTTACTTGTGGTCTCCAGTGTGATAAAACTAACCAAGGTGAAAACCGTTAAATTGCATATTACAAATGGTTATGTAATTCCTAGCACAACAACTGTATGATTCAGCAAATGTTTTAAGTAAACGAAGAAATAAGAAACTACTGTATATACTCGAATACTAACCACATATTTTTTTAAAAAATCTCGGAACATAAAACTGGGGTGCAGGTATCATTTGAATACTGGACTCCTCTCATCTGAATATCAACATTTTGTACAATATCAGCTCAATATAGCATGATGCTTTGTAGTAGCATCACCGTATAGTATAACAGTAAGCGAAGCTGTAATGAAAGGAAAATGCATCCTTTTGACAGATGGGTGCAATACTAGCGATCCAGTGGCCAGCAAGAGGCAACTAGCAAACAGCCATTTTCAGACCGGGAAAGAAAGGAATATATATGATCGTATTTCTTGTTATTTGTAAACAGCACTACCTGCATATCCATATGTTTTAGACATTTTCAAACTCAAAACATAGAAATACATGTTAATTGTCAAGACTGGCATTTCCTGGAAAAATAATTTTATAGAATTTCCTTTCCAAAAATTCGGGCGCAGCTAATATTCAGGGGATGGTAGTATTCGGGAATATATGGTATTTTGAATGAAATATATACAGGTACTGAAATGATCAACAGCAATCTATCTAACAACTTCAAACATCCAAGTTAAATTACGATTATATCAAAGTGATTGGACAGAACAGACATTAGAAAGCTAATTCAAATAAAGAATGAAACTAGTGAGGTGTTTTGTATGAGAGAGATTGTTGTACCTCTCAGGAACAATAAAAGAGAGTGCAAGTAGCCCATTCTAGAAACAATTAACAAAAGAAAAAGAAGAGGAAGAAAAACAAGAAATAAGACAAAGTTAATGGTGACTACAGTGAACTGACTGGAGATATAATGTAGAGAGAAAGAATCTAAAAAAATAACAGTGGAAGGATAAGAATAAAATCAGACATGAATCTTGTTTGTGTTTTTAAGAGTTCATAGATATTTTGAAGTTCACAAATTGAATTTTATTCTATTGGTTACTCAAAAAATCCTTGTTAAATCAAACACTCTATTATTCTTACATTTATTGATGCCCAATTTAGATACTTAAAGCAAAATGGTGAAATAATATCAGAGCCAAATGAGCCTAAGTTCAAATTTGATTTTTGTTTTATTGCAAATTTTGTCTTAAAATTTCATTTTCTATTTAACCATAACATTGAAACCCACTCGTCAATTTTTCTAAAACATTAGCAAGACTTATAAAAGCCTAACTCCAAAGCATTAATTGAGCCAGACAAACGTAAGTCCAGTTACAATGTTATGGTTTTGAACCATTAGCTGAATGGATAAAAACATAAGTCCACTGTTGGATATACATTCTTCTGGCTCTATTCATTTGTTTACATGCTAATCATCTTAAGTCCTTTTTTCTGTTCATTATCAGATTTTCACTTCTCATGATGTAATTTATTTTACTGTGTTAGTGTTTTTTTTTTTGAGTCATTCTTTCTAACATTATCAAGGTTATAAATAAGTTAATTCGTTGTTTTGTTTTATAATTTTATTTTATTAATGGTTTAATAATGAATATGCTACTAGATTTAAGTAAAGGATGACTTCTTGTGAACTTGGCAGAGCAACATTATAAAGTTCATCATCAAGACTGGATGTGATCAAGACTTAGTTACTGAATGTCCATTAGTGATTAGTATTCTGCACCTTCATTAACAGAAGTAAAGGTTAGTTTATATTACCAGTATTTAAAATATCATTATTATTTAATTAAATTTATGACATGTTGACATGTAGTTGAAGAAACAGGTGAATGGCCTGTGAAACGCGTCCTACCAAATGATTGGTAAGTGAAGTCCAAGTGTGTTAATCAACTCATTTTAATAAAATATTGATTCACTTCACTGTGTTAAGTTCCAAACTATTTATAATATTTAATTAACTGTTAGCTTTACATCATCCTGTAAAGTGTACTAGAAGTAAATATCATGATTGCATAGACATATTATGGAATGTGCTACAGCACATTCTTCCCGTACAAAAACTGTTTAGACCTAATAACAAAACCTAATTCATTGCGCCTACTTATTTCTTACCTTCTATAAGTAAAAAAATAAAAGTAAGTTGATGTAAGTTAAGCTATTAATTTTTGCTAATCTAACATTAACCTAGTCTAATTATGCTGTTTCATTTCCCAGTACTGCATCTTGAACAATATAGAGTTTCAATCAAGCCATGAGTTTTAAGAACACTGCAGAAGAAAGTGATAATATCTGTGGCTTGGTTCTATGTCATAAAACTTGCTTTTGAGATAACTGATAGAAGTAACATTTTTTGCTGAGAACTTACAACATTGGCCTGTAAGGTTTCTGTATTATGTCTACTAATAGCACAGCACTAATAGCACTTTTAGTATACGAAAGATAAAGACTAGCCGAACTCAATAATACATAAATCTCATTTTTGTAATAAATTGACATTGGCCCTTTTAGAACCAAGTCACAGATATAGCCATGGAAAATTAAAGTTGCAATTCAGATCTTCAAAAAAATGATTGCATCTCCATCAATGTCAAGTGAGTGAGTGAATTAACATTTCATATAGCCTAAGAAGATAACTGCTATGAGCGTATGCTAACATGGTTTGATGACTGTGACAACTCACGTTGTGACAAACTGAATGATTTCAGATGCTTTAAGTTTGGGCACTTTCAGCAAAATTTGCATTTATCATCCCAACCAATCCTCTTAAAATGTTTAATTCTTCTATATTTTATTTCTATATTACTGTAATGCCTATTGACTTTTTTCAGGCTCAGAAATTCAAGATTACCTACTTTCTAAAGTTGGACAAGATAATCCACATGCAGAGGATTTACAAGATCATCTGCCATCAGATGTATAATTAAATTTTTTGGATGAAAATTCATTTGAAAGCAATTTATTCTGTGACAGTGACTTGGATGATCCTACCTATACTTTTGTCCCACATCAAAATTCTGACTCTTAGAGTCACAAAACCTGTGAGCACAGAAGATATGACTAGGTTTAATCAGGCTTCTCTAGTAGCATTCAGAACTCTAAAGGAGAATTAAATGAAGAAAGTTCACTTTAACCCCCATTAAAGATACTTCTGACTTATGTGTAACCAATGTTTTAGACATGCACAAAGATGGTTATACATCCCAAGTAGAGCGAAAAATAAATTCCACAATTTGCACAATCAATGATTGGGACAACTACATCACAACCTGCCAAAAAAAGAATACATTCGTCACAAAAACAAAATCTCCTTGATTTCTTACATCTGAAGAAAAATGGGGTCCTCTCATCTCAAGGAATAAGAATACTATTCCTGATACATTCCTGATATCTGAAGAAGTATGGTTCCAGCTGTGAAGAGAAGTTAAAAAAATTTCTCTACTACAAAACTAGTTTTAGTGAGGATACTTTCAAATGCGCTAATTTAAAGAGAAGCCAGAGATTAAATCTACAAATGACCCAGACGCTTCAACTCAGAACGACAAGAAAGAGAATCAGCAATGAAATGTTACCTCCAAAGCGCAACTGAACAAACTGCTATGCTTCGGAGGTCACAAAGGGAGGGGAAGTTGGAGAATGACTTCAGACCTTCGGAGTACTGCTTGATAGGCCATATTTTTTTAAAAATCTTCCACATGGAGAGGGGGCTGAAGACTTTCCTGAAGATGATTCGACAGAGGAGATATAACCTGTTAGCTCTATGAACACTATAATATATATATATATATATTTTTTTTTTTAAATGCATTTTCAATCAGTTAATTTTTACAATCTGTTTTTAATGTCTGTGTGTAAAATCGACTACAATATTTCAAATAAACAAGGTAAATTAAAAATTTTATTATAATATTTCTGCTTGGGTGGCATGGGCCACTTAAATGTCCGTAAAAGGAAGAGGTAAAACTAAGGAAAAGAAGAAAATAATGTTTCTAGTTAATTACTTTTTAAAACAAGAATTTAGGGTAATTTATAATTTTTCAATACAGTTGTTTACTTCTACTAAAACAGTGTTTCTTGACAGAGTAATAATACAAATTTTGCTGTTATTATTGTTTTAATTACTTTTTAAGAACATTGTTGTAGTAGCCCAAGTCCAATATTTACTTCGCTGACAGCCACATCATCGTAAGTCCTCATTTTTCAAATAAATAATGCAGTTAAGAAGAAAAAAACATATTTTATTACAAAGAATGTTTGCAAGATAAAGTTTTTTTAATCATTAGATGTGGTTACTTACTTTATGCCAAAGCTCTAAAAGGGTAAGATTAAGTTTTTTTGTTTTTATGTTTATTCTGTTTTTTTGTTTGTTTGTTTGTTTGTTTTTTTTTTTTGCTTTTGTTTTTTTGTTTGTTTTGCTCTTCTGTCAAGTTTTCCAATTGTGACTTAAGCTCGTTTGGTTCTAAGGTTGGCCTATAAAACGATTTGAGTTAAGGAGGGAGGTACACCTTTTCTAGTATAAAATTAGATAACTTTAACATTTTATATTTCAGGAACCTTAAGAACCAACGAACTGAATTGGCATACATAATATATATTACATCTGTGTGATTAGATTTTCTGAAAGACTTTTCATTGAACTATACATATATTATCAGTAACTAAATTATGTGCAGTATAACTTTTAATTTCTTGAATTTTCTACTGAATCTTGTTTTAGAAATAAAAAATCATTTTATTATTTCAGAATTTTTTTATAATAAATATTTTAGAAATAACATAAAGCAGCATCTTTATCACATCTATTCAAAATGCATTTTTTCCTTCCTTGTAAACAATATTTAAAAAAAATTGAACTTGTTATGAGAAAAATTATTTTTAAGAAATAAACTACAAGTAGGAAAGAAAAAAATCCTGCCTTATGTTGTTCACATAATTTAACTATATCAGCACAAAAAAAATTCACTTAAATAATCTATTAAAGGAATCATTAAACTATTAAAGTTTTCAAGTTATGATGTAAAAGGTGTATAAAATTGAACATTGTGGAAAACAAGCAACAAACTTATAGAAGGGAGCGAATTTAAAGTGATAAAGCACATGACGTCCATCAAAATTTATGGCCATAACATCAGTAGCTTTATACATACATTCTTTCACCAAATTGGAGGAAAGTCCATGCTTTACCCTGAAAGCTATACCTCCCTTTAATCAACAGAACAATACCACCAAATTCTATCACAACTACTACTACTACTGAAAAATAATTACTCCGCACCTGAACAGTAAGTATTCAAAGTGGTTTGATCATACCAAGGAGTAAATTAACTAAAATCAACCTACTTTCTTACGTAAAACTTAAAAATATATGTTTTAGGGTGGGGTTGCCATATGTCATGGATTTCACGAACAATCTGTGATTCTGAAGCATAAGAACATGTCTAAGCCGAAAAGACAAAGACCACGACCGTGCGTTTTGGTGTTACAAATTTTGAAAGTTTTGGCTAACAGATTGCTGCCTCATAACAATACTCTTGCCATTAATGAAATTACTGTACTGTTACTGCCCTATATTTCTATAAGTGGCAAAAGTGGTCGTTTGTCTCAGCACAGATGCTATTCTTAGCATACATATTTAGAAATATTTCCTCTAGTCCACTATTTTGCTTTTAAAGAAAGGGTTCGAACAAAACTGTTAAATCTATTGAATGTGACAGTGAAAATTATAGTGCTCTGTCAATTGTGAGTATAAAATTATTTAATTATAAATTATATGTAATTAATATTATATCAATAATGATTATCGATTTGGTGAATGATATCCTGATTTTTCACTCCTGCATTATAACCATCCTATTCTAGGATGATGGGTGGGATATTTTGTCCACTCTCTTACAGAATGACCCTGACTTTAAAAATATAAGGAATAACAAACTGAATATCATTACTGAACTAATCTATGCTGTTGGGTCTTCCACCACTTGTCAACCAGCTTCTACGAATGCATGTTAAAACAGTAACAGCAACCAAGGGACTGACATGCCTTTGCAGTATAGCTTACCTTGTTTACATTCCGACCTAACGTTGCTTTCCAAGGTGTCCATCTGTATCTGGATTCGTTTGTACTCTCGCTCTGCCTGCGTTGACTTGCGTCGGTAGACCACTAACACTATGATGAACAGGAACACTAGAAAGAATGTGCCAGCAGCAATTCCGGCGATAGCTTCTGGAGGGAATGAGTAAGGCTTGATCACTTCATAGCGAAGATATCCTATGGGGAAGCGAAGACTACGGCCGACTCTCACCACTACGAGAGGCAAGCTAGTATCGGTTTTGATTCCAATTTCATCTGTGCCACTAGGCTGTACCTCAGGTGGGGTGCACACCAACTGAGTCATGGCCAAGGACGTCACATTGCAGGGACGAGTTCCGATCGTCACATTCACATCGGATTCATCACTGGCAAGATTCAAATTTTCCCCCTGAAAATGATTTATATTTATTAAATTATGTTTGCAAACTATCAACAGTTGAGTACATTATTAATGAATTTTAAGAGCACAGATAAAAATTGCCAGTTTTGAGAAAATCAGTTTCATATTATTATTCTGATGCCCAAGTGCACCAACGTTGGTTTTCAGAATAACGCAGTAAAGTTGCTTAGTTTACCCCTGTAAAGTCATACTTTCATTGCACCAAGCTTGGTTTAGACTTTTACCACGGTAAGATGCTAACCGGCCGTGAAGGAGCTGTAAAGAAAAAAACCGTGGTTTTCTTTCCAAGATGGAGATCAGCGTAATGCAGTAGCGGCTCGTGGCTCAAAACGAAAGTGTGCTGCAAATAGTATTTCATACAGCAAACTTAAAATATTTTTAAAAATTATTAGTAGGCCCATCTAAACTGCTCGTCTCTTAATCCATCTCTGGGAACTCTCACGCGATTTTCTCTGCCCTAATTATTTTTTTGCTAATTTCTCTCGTCTCGTCGAACGTTGTGTGAGTTGTGTGACGAGAGAAAATATCAAAAATAAAAATAAAAATTAATAATAACAACAATAATAATGATAATAATATTAATAAATAATAATAATAATTAGGGCAGGGAAAATCGCGTGAGAGTTCCCCGAAATGGAATAAGAGACGAGAAAATAGTATTTGAATGATCGAGGTAGAGGAAGTCGCTTAGTGTTCCCAGTGCGACAGAATACTTAATCGGGGTTGTGGAATCCGGGTTTTTCTGAATTTAACACATTCGAATTTGGCGGTGAAGATGAAAAGCATTGCTTACTCGCTACATCACGGTCCCCTACCGTCAGATGGTGGAAGATCTTCTCACAGCGCGCCCGCCGGTGAGACGGTGAGAATCCCACTCTGGGCTGCCGCTGCCGCAGCGCATTATGCAGGTTAAAACTCCCATATACGCCATGCAGTCAAGGTCGAGCATGACGTCACACCCTACGAACGCTGCGCTGTTCGCAAGATGCATTCACGAGGCGGAAAAGATAATATTCACATTACCGACTCTTGACTCCCAAGCTACCAGCTAAGAAATTCTCGCGTGGACGCGCCAAGTTCAAAATCTACGCAAAAGAAAATATAATATTGCGTTTGAAAATAACATTATACGACGAGCAGAAAATAAGCTGTGTGCTGCAGCACTGCAGCACATAGGAGAAACCGCCACTGGCGTAATGCATCATATTTTCTATTTCTAGGCCAAATATAATGAATAATGAGACACAGGTGAGATCTATGGTACATATCTTTGCAAATACTGTACTGTAACATCAATTGAAATAACTTTCCTTTCTTACCTCAATCAAACCTGTCCATCCAGTACCAGTAGTAGGCATAACCAACTCATTATCACGATTGGTGCAGTATCTGTGGTGTTTGAATTCAAAGTGAGACGTATATATGCAATACAATATTTCATTTTATTCTTATGAATATTTATTACTGAACATTAAGACAACAAATAAATAAAATATGGAAAAGCAGTGGGCCTAGGCCCAATTTACAGTGAAGGCAGTGGCGGCTTTTGACCATGTTGCAGTGTTGCACAACGACCAGTTTTTAATGTAAAGAATATTTAGATTTTTTTTATTATAGTAGGCCTACTGCATATGCCTACTATTAAACTACTTCGAAATCGTCCTTGTGGTAGGTTTTTATTATCTATAAACACGCTTCACGCGATATTTAACTATTTTAAATCATTTAAACATTTAAATGCGCGGCGTTGTCGCTCTCCGAAAGCCACGACTTGCCGCCTCATCTTGCCGGCTAGTAACGGGTGCGAGAGGCTTGACTGCGTGGTAATACTCCCGGGGTTTAAAGGTTTTGGGAGTCGCTTTCAATCTGCGAACCATGCGTGATTCTTGTCTTCACCGCCAGAGCACGTCGCGTCGGCTGCTGTGTGCAAGCAAGTAAGAGCGCGAGCTATGAACTATGAAGTCCCTCACAGAGATGCTAATTGCCAATGTAGTCACTTTTTGGCGAAACCTATATTGCTAATTTCATCGATATATTAGACACTAAACTAAACTCCCTGGCTCTACATCCCTAGAGGGACTAGACCTATTATCCGACATCCTACTGCTCAATCAAGTATCTCCTCAATTTGTATCAGGAGGCTGAGTACACCCCATTCCAGACCTCCCTACTTCAGAAAAAATCGATTAAGTACCGGGGAACGAACCCAACCTAATATTTACCCACTTACCCATGAGCTAGAAACTTGAAATTTGGCAGCTTTTAGCCTACAACCGACGGAAAATTCCAAAAAGTACAAAATTTTATTTTTTTACCCTCCAAAAAGAAACTTCGAAAATTTTTACAGGCATTAATGTTGACCCACTTCCACATGAGCTAGAAATCTGAAATTTGACAGACTTATAGCTTTTAGCGTGTAACTGACGAGAAAATTCCAGAATGTTCTAAATTTTAAACGTTTACCCCAGAAAAATCTTAAAGTCGTTCTGCAGATTTTTTTAAGGTTTAGTATGGCTAAGTAGTTATTATGGGCTACGGCAGTCTAAATACAATGAATGTATCTTCGATAAAGTGTCAGTTACTTTTTCTTAGAACCACACAGAGAGGCAGGGCCCCACTGGGAGTTTGGAGGTAGAGCCCCGAATCAAAGCGACTTTTTTATTTTTTTTTATTTTTTTATTTGACCATAGTTGACCAAGAGTCCCACAGCCGGAGGCTACACTACTGGGGAGAATACAGATAATACATAGACTAATATATACATACAGTTTGCTAGCTTGGTTTCAAGACTTCGGTATAAATGTAGATCATATATGGGCAACGCCCGGCCCGCGGGCCGGATGTGGCCCGCCCCGACTTTTGAACCGGCCCGCGGAACATTTTTAAATCGCGCTCCTAAAAGTAAATATTTTCGGTTCTCGCCAACTAGAGAGTGAGAGGGGGAAAACAAAAGCCTGAACTACGAAGGTGTTCCATCCGGACAGCGCTAGAAAAATGCTGCCATAGGTCTAAATCAAAGTATCGAACCAGACTTTCAGATGAAAATTTGGAAAACACTCTGCGCTTGTGTATTAGTGGGATTGATGCCAACATTGATTATCTTGTTTCTCAAGTTTAAGCTCAAGCTTCTCATTAATTTCTGCTTTTTGTAAATAAAT
Organism: Ectobius pallidus; assembly: GCA_964059195.1. Taxonomy (NCBI): domain Eukaryota; kingdom Metazoa; phylum Arthropoda; class Insecta; order Blattodea; family Ectobiidae; genus Ectobius; species Ectobius pallidus. Next base: position 13,307,161 of record CAXKWD010000013.1, read on the forward strand.
GCCTAATCAGTTCGATATTGTTCTCATTCATGTATCTTTAACATTATATTTTATAAATATCACTACTACCTATTATCTACGGCCCGCGACTTTATAAATATCGTAAAATTTAGCCCGCATCTTTCCAAAGGTTGCCCATACCTGATGTAGATGATGATGATGTGAGTGATGAATTAGCGAAGGGTGAATATTTACAACATGGTACAATGGCAATAAATCAGAAACAATCCGTACATATGTAGAAGATGACGATGAGGTGAATGATGAGTTGATGCAGGGCGAATATTTTCAACACATTAGAATTACATAAACTGGGAGGAATCAAGTGTACATGTAGAAGATGATGATGAGGTGAGTGATGAATTTGCGGAGGGTGACTATTTATATATTATCAGGTTATGTATTTAATTCCTGTAAAACCACCCCCCCCCCATGACTGAGTGGTTAGATTGCTCGCCTTCCACCGCTGGGACCCGGGATCGAATCTTGGTGGATCCATGTGGAATTTGTGGTGGACAAAATGGGGTCAGGGCAGGTTTTCTCGGGGTACTTCTGTTTCCCCTGCCACATATTCCATCAGAGCTCTATTCATCATACTATGGCCATTGGTTGCAATAAAGGGATTATAATTCCCGTAAAATAGTGCAACACCCTGTTCCTACACCCACGATCCGCCACTGAGTGAAGGGCTGCATGCATCACGATATAGCCTGTGTACAGGTATATAGGGTATGTAAGCAATTTATCATACTTGCACGTACACGAAAATAATTATAACAGCCCTTTCATGGCTATGTATATGACTTTGCACCTAAACTTTCCACTAGTCTAACAGGAATAATAGTGAGGCTATGTCGAACTCAGAACAGAGATTTCATGGTGTTGCTTTGCCTTGGATTGCACACGTGTGAGAATTATTATTTAAAATATAAATGTTATTTTATTTAAATGTACAGACTGTTAAAGATGATTACATTAATACAAATAATTAACAGAAACACTGAAAACATTGCACCATATTGAGTCACCGTGACTGACAGACAAGCAGAGAGAGAGAACCTAGCGGCCGCTGGAGCGATGTGCACAAGTTTTCTTAGAATATCCCGATATTACTTTTACTCCGATTATGAAACAGCTGAGAAAACCGGAGAAAGGTGCACTTAGGCATGAATGTGAAAGAGTCCACCTCCAATCTCAATGATGTGCAGACAAAAGTAAACCCTGCAATTAAGTAGTCTTATATTTAAAATATTTTGATTCTTTAAAATAGGGCAGGAGTTTTACAACAACAATGTTTATCCTTAATACTTCCTACATTAATTAATAATACTTATTGGGTTTAATATTAACAACAGCAACTAATTGTAAATTGTAGCAAGAACCTGTTACAACTGAATTTTTTACTTTCTAATGCCCGAGTGCACCATTCTGTGGTTTTCTCAGCAGTTTTGAAACTGGGGTAAAAGTAATATCAGGATACTATAAGAAAACCTGTGCAGCATTGCTACAATACCTTGGTTTCCAAACACTCGAATATATCACGGTTACTCTTCTAAGAAGCCATTCCCATGGAGAAACTTGTGTTTGTTTCTTCCATGGCCGCTCTCTCTGCTTGGCTGTCAGTCACAGTGACTCAGTTCCCAATTCTTGAGAGAAATAAGATGCAATGTTTACAGTGTTTCTGTTTATTATTTGTGTTAATGTAATTCTTTCTAACAGTCTGTACATATAAATAAAATAACATTTGTTTTAAAGATTATTTCTCACACGTGTGCAATCCAAAGCTACCAATACTCTAAGGAATCTCCGTTCTGAGTTCGACATAGCTGCGCTTTTTTTTCTCGTTCGACTAGTGGAAATTATAGGTTAAAGTAATGCATATAACCATGAAAGGTCTGTTATAATTATGGTATGTTCATGTACATGCAAGTATGATAAATTGATTACTTACCCTATATATCACTAAATAGGCTTCACTGTAAATTAGGCCTAGCCCATTGGTTTTTCAATTTTATTTCTTTGTTGCCTTATTGTTCAGTAATAAATGTTCATAAGAATATAATGGAATTATATTACAACCTACCGGTGTATATGTCTGACTTTGAATTCAAACACCATAGATAGACCTACTGTAGGCCTACCAATTGTGGTAACGAGTTGGTTATGCCTACTACTGGATGATCTGGTTTGGGTGAGGTAAGAAAGGAAGGTCATTTCAATCCATGTTACAGCACAGTATTTGCAAAGATAAGTACCACTGTTCATTCTTCAAACAGAACCCATCTGTTTCTCTTTAACTTATTCATTGTATTCAATTAAATTTAGGCCTAGATATCGAAGATATATTACATATAAATGCTGACTTCCATATTGGAAAGAAAACCACTGTTTTCTAACCTTACAGCTCCTTCATGACAGGTAAACATTTTACAGCAGTAAAAGCCAAAACTGAGCATGGTGCAAGTAAAGTATGACTTTACCGGGGTAAACTAAGCACTAATTAAGCATCTTTACTACCATATTCTGAATACCAAGGTTGATGCACTCGGACATAAGTATTTGAGCATAATAAAGGAGATGAACTACTAAATGAACAAATATAAATAAATCTGTATATAAATTAGTAAATTAATAACTGAACAAATTATTATTATTCAACAGAAATTTTCAGAAAAGAAAAGAGCCTGCAATTTATTCCTTGCAGTATATGAACTTTGCCTGTAAGTAATTTCCATGACTAATAGCACACAGTATACACACAATCATAAACTCAACACAGTAACCGATTATTTGGGTGAAATCGTTTCAGCGGGATTCGCATACTGATAGCCTGTACTGTGCAAGAAGTCACGCAAAGGTCATGAGTCAACCAAGTTCTAGGGATATCAAAAGGAGTGCAAACAACAGAAATATCTGTAGTCAAAAGACAGCAAGTAGTCCGCCGCCGTGGGTGAGTCGGTAGCACGCCTGCCTTCCACTCCGGCGGCCCGGGTTTGATTCCCGGCCGGGTTGGGGGTTTTTCAGTAGTGAAAGATCCCCTCCCCGGGTTCAGGACTGGGTAGGTTAAGTCTTAGGTTAAGATAATGCACATTGTGCACGATTCCTTAATTATTATAAAGACAGCAAGTATACACTGGAAAACATGGTAATCAATGGATTTGATATTGATGGCCCCATGTTTCTCACAATCTATCTTAGTTTGGGTAAATGATTTTAGTTACCGTACTTCAAAAATTATTTCTAAATAATGAACTCTCCCATAAAACATTAATTTTTTTCCCCTGGCAATGCCTAATATAAGGAAGTTTCATTGCAGTTCTAGCTCTTAAGTCCACCTGAAAAATCACACTTACTTCTATAACTAGTGTATCCCCCTTGTAGAGTTTGATTTGGTTCGGAAACTGGAAGAATTTGGGATCATCCACGTAAACTAGCTCTGAAGGCATATTATGAAAATGCTTTTCCAGATCTTTTACAGATTCCACGTTATCCATGATGAATCCAATCCTTAGTGTTAGCTGTGTCTCCCGGTATTTCTGCGTTGAATGTCTTTTCCGTCTACGCATTTCCTTGAATTTATCATTCACTGGTGGTGACGGGCATTCCATCTGAATGCTATTCAGCACAGAACACACCTGAAATGCAAGACAATATGCTGTCAGTACTACTGGAATAATGTAAAAGAAAAGAATATATTTCAAGAATCAAGAATTTTTATTTGCCATTAAATAAATAGATTACAATAGGCATCGTCAAATCATAAAAATATGTACATAATTAAAAAAATACACATAATAATAAAAATAAAATACAAGTTCTTATCTTACAAATTTAAACTATTACTTTCTCATCTATATTTTCATTTAGGAAATCCTCAATGGTGTAGAAGGCCTTATTCTTAAGCCATTTGGACATAGTCTTACTAAAATTGTTTGTAGGTAATAGTCCAGTCATTTGGTGCTCAAAAATGGGGTTACCTGGAAAGTTTTCCGGGAGTTTTGAAAATTGGTGATTTTATAGATTTCGACGTGCTCTTTTCGAATTTTCACTTTGCTACCTCGTATCTTTGCCGCTCGCGCCGCCATATTGGAAAAATGGCGCACAAAAACAGTTTTTTTCACAATATCTCCTTTACGGCTCATTTTACGATGAAAATAGTTATGTAATAAATTAAACTAGAGAAAATTTCCTATAATTTATGCCGTAACAATGATTTTTGTAAAATGGATAGTTTCAGCGTACGAGCGCCGCAAAGTCTACTCCGACACGCGTTTTGGCCAAAGCCACGGAAGATGTGGATAAGCTAATAATAATCAATACGGCAATCAATACTTCATCTACATTTGATTCCGTAATAGTTGTCGGCAAAGATGTAGAACTTCTTATTCTTTTGACGGCTCTATCTACGCATTCAGAGACACACACACACACACAAATATATATATATATATATTCTCAAACCAGGAAAAGGGAAAATTTCGCAACGAATATATTCAACAAAAAGTATCGTAGATAAAACAGCCGCAAATAACATAATATTATTTCTGCACGCCTTCAGTGGCTGTGATACAACATCAGCATTCTTTAAACAAACAAAAATAAAATGTGCTAATGTATTTTTAAAAAACAGAATTAAACGAGCTTGTCCAGGTATTCAAAAACCAAAATGCAGATCCAAAGGTCATTGCTGAAGCTTCCTCCTTGCATTGTATGGTTACAGTGCCGTGAAAAGTGTGTCGTTAAACAACTATAGATATACTGTAGGCTACATGCTTCACAAAATCAGCATATGAAAATAAATTTAATATTGCATCGCTGCCACCGACGGAAGCAGTAGCACGACAACATTCGTTCCAAACCTATCACCAAGTTCAGCAGTGGTATGGAGTTGAATATATTAGTTGCGAAATTTTTCCTATTCCTGGTTTGAGATTATATAGGCTATGTTTGAACGCGTAGACAGAGCCGTCAAAAGAATAAGAAGATCTACATCGTCGCCGACAACTATTACGGAATCAAATGTAGATGAAATGCTGATTGCCTAGAAAAAAGACGAAAATTTCTGCGGTAAAAACGAAAATAGGTGTGTTTGATTAAATTCGCTGTGCTAAATTCGAAAATGCATTTCGTTTTTCTCTATCACATCTGGTTGATTGACATTTGTGAAAAATATTATTTTGATGCTGGATTTTGAAACTTTTTCCTTTGCGGTAAGTGGTGTGATAGGTGATCTTAACCAATTTTGGGTCACTGAACATGAATCCGTTGACCGTTTCTATGTAACACGTCATGTTTTCTTGCAATAGGTTCTTCACAACGAGAGATATAAGTTATTGCTTAAACTAACTTACAGGATTAAAAAATACTTAAAAATTTGGATAATTTTGATAATAGTTTTCGGGGAAAAATCAAATAATATTTTCAAACAGTCCAAGACGTATGTATTCCAGTACTTTTTGTGAGTGCAGGCCAAATAAATTTATTTTTGCCAAATCATCTGATGCCGTACAAATGCTCAGTGACAAAAAATCGAAGTTTGTTTGGAGGGGGAAATATTAAGGATTTGAACTTTTGGGAATTTTTACATTGGTTATAAGCTAAAATCTATAAAATATATTTTAGCTGAGCAAATGGTATCTTATTTATCTTATTACATTGATCGAGCTGAACGGTTTTGAACATGTATTTTAATAAATCTAAAATCTATAAGTTAGCCAAATTTCAAGTTTCTAGCTCATCTGGTAGTGAATAAACATCAATGTTAATAAGTGGAAGATTAGACTGTCGTAGATGGGAATGATGTCACGGCTATCCAGCAAGTTTTTCTATACTTATGGGGCAGCTAGAATCACCAAATTTAGCACGCTTATGTGCCCAAATTCCTACCAAATTGTATGATTCTATCTTTCATACCATGTGTGCCAATATTACATAATGTGAGAAAAATATACAGAATTTATTTAAAATAAAAAGATCTAACTCAATCTAAGGGATAACCGATGAAGATACGTCAAAAAGTCATATGACCAAACTTGTAGATTTCTAAAAATCCGTTACTACTTCTGCAACAGGTTTTTTTTATACGACTTACCGTTTAGCTACTATAAGCCTCCAAAAAGTCTACACAGACCTTCAAATTGCGTCCGCCATAACAGCAAACACGAAAACTAGATTTGAAACAACAAAAATAATGACATTTTTTAAATCAGGAGACCTTATTTAGTTAAAATCGCTCATTAAATGCTTTACCGGAAAATGATGCAGGTAGTGGCGTATCCGCATCTTCCGTGGCTTTGGCCAAAACGCGTGTCAGAATAGACTTCGCGGCGCTCGTACGCTGAAACTATTCATTTTACAAAAAAATCATAACTACATAAACTATAGGAAATTTTCTCTAGTTTAATTTATTACATAACTATTTTCATCGTAAAATGAGACGGAAAGGAGATATTGTGAAAAAACTGTTTTTGCGCGGCATTTTTCCAACATGGCGGCGCGAGCGGCAAAGGTACGAGGTAGCAAAGTAAAAATTCGAAAAGAGCACGTCGAAATCTATACAATCACAAATTTTCAAAACTCCCGGAAAACTTTCCAGGTAAAACTACCAAATGACTGGACTATAAGTGTTTAATTGTGTTTGGCAGTTTGTTAAAAAACAGTAGTTGTTGATATTTAAAACTTTTATAATACTTATCCAGTCTAATACTAGGTTTTACGAGGTTTGATTTTTGTCTTGTATTATAGTTGTGTTGTGTATTCTGCTCTTCGAAATCTTCTATATTTTCTTTAATAAACATTAAATTATGTATTAAATTTCAAAAATACACTCAAATAATTTTAAGATAGGGCAATCAGACATCCCCATTTTAGTCTCTGATCCCACTGTGAGTTAGGTTGTTTCTTCAACGTGTACATAACATGCAATTAAAACATCATAAAGTGCAACTGCTTTAATTTTAACTTAGATATGTGAATTATCCTGTAGATTAGGCCTACACCGTCTGCATGCAGTCTTTCTAATGTTTGGCAAATTACAACCCCTCAATATAATAATAACCCTCATATCAATTAAATCTGCTAAATCCAAAAGATATCGCTATACGGAGTTTTCACTGTACTTTGTCTATTATCCACCTTTCTGAAAGCAGTCTTTTTTGCAATAAGTTGAAAATGCTGCAACGAGATGTAGTACTGCTACATGAAGTGTGTATGCTGATGCCAGTCAATTTGAATTGTACCAGCAATAATATATATATATATGTCAGCAGTGATATTTCATCCTAGTTTTTTATCATGCTGAAAAGGAAGTACAGTTTCACTTGGAATTTAAAAGAACAAGCAAAATATTTCTTGTATTGACATTTATGAGAGAATACTGAAAGAAGAAAACATTTTGAAGGAGTTAATGTCTTCATATAAATATAATTAATGAAAATTCTGTTACTGTGTAACTGTAATCATAAACACTTAAATCCTGTTTACTTTCTGCTAGTGACGAATATTGTTGAGTATCTTCTCGACGTCTTATGAAAAATAGCACTGATCTTGTGCTTCCTAGACAGAATTTGGCGATAAGGCCGACTAGGTGTAGAATAGCCCCCCTTCCACAAGGTCTATAGACTTTGCCCATAACATGGGGAGCTTTTAACCGACTAGTTGCCATGACAACTGTGATGTCACCCGCCTCGTTTTGTCAGCAGAAAAGTGTTCCAGTGAGGTAGAGGAGAACACTTTACTCTTGCTACTTTGAGCGAGACATTACAGCTTATGCATGTTTCCTGAGTCATGACTCTCGAGCATTCACCAGCAAGCGGTGGAGGTGTGGTCTCTCTGCCATAAGCTTGAGTTAGAATTCAAAGTAATTAAGGAAAATTGATTGTATTACGTAAGTTCTAGTATTAGGAAATGTTTTTAATGAATATAACACTAACATATATACAACTAAATACAGTGATGGGCAAGTTACAAAATATAGTAATTGGGCTGAATTACAATTACTTGAGAAACATTTTACTTTTCTTTTAAACAATTACAAATTACTTTTTGAAAAAGTAATCACTAAAATTACAATTACAATTACAATTACTTTACAAAATTGCGGTACCTAAAAATTCCTTCTTTTTGGGGGCACAAAAAGTAATCAGTAAAATTACAATTTCAATTACTTTACAAAATGGCAGTACCTAAAAATTCCTTCTTTTTTGGGGGGCACAAGGGCAGAAACTATTGGGCCATTCAGCTGCTTGGGACGTTACAAAGTCTAAAATTATTAATGAACAAACAAACAAACAAACAAACAAACAAACAAAACACATCAATACCAATATTTCCATACACGTTGAGTAACTATTGTTAATACTACCTCTAACCTGGATATTAGTTGTGAAAACAGTAATGACGATGTTAGCCTATAGCAATTGAGAATGAGAAGCAAGTTTCAAAATATATTTAATTAAGAAATGTTCTTACTGAAAACATTTAACTGAAAAAGTTTTAAATGGGAAGAAATAGATATTTATTTTCCCACGGCTTACAATATTATGTATAATCTTTAACAATCAAATAATGAAGAAATACATAGTTATTCCAGTGTCATTTTTAAAATGTCTGATGTTATTGCACACTGAACCCCGTTCTGTCTGCACATGGTGCTTTCCGTTCTTTTTTAAACCGAATCTGTAAATCGCTTCAGCTTCACTGGGCTTAAAAAGAAGGCCATGGGCAGTTCATGAGCAAAACCCATAAACTGACATTTACAATAGTGAAACCCCCGCAACACGCGGTGTGATATTGCAGTATCCAGAATCCTACTATCAGAATTATATGTGAGTGTCACCTTGTTGCAAATCACTGGTCCACATACAGCATACATGAATTTTCAATGCCAGAAGCAGTATTTTCAGCAGAGCATCTAATGCTCGGTAATTAACTTTTAAGTTGAGGTTAGATTGAACTTAGTTTTATACCGTGTTACACATAACCATCTTTTCAAAGAAAAGGATATAAATAAATTCTATAGGCTGAGAACAGCAATTTTAATTTCTTTAACACGTCTTGAAATAAATGGAAACCACACAGAAATCTAATTAGGCCTATATGTAGTATCGCTCCCCGTAAATTGCTTTGGCTGTGGTCCCCATTGAAAAAATACATTCGACTTTCGCTCATCTCAGCTGATGTCGCGTTGCCACGTATTTCCGCAGAAATACTGACTTGCCATGTCGAATGTCGCGTCACTCCGTAAATCGCTACAGTTTTGCTGCAAGTTTAAAGTGTAAAAAAGAACGGCTGATAGTCTATGCAGCAAAACCCGTAAAGCCAGATCTGACCATTCACCACCGCTGCAGCGACCATACAGCGATGCTGCAACAACTGTAAAGCACTTTACGTTCGCTCTAAAAAGAATGCAAAGTTCACCGCCGCTGCAGCGACTGCCAGCAAGTACAAGAAAGTAACATTGCCAAATTCCCAATACGATACTTTCCGATTACTAAATTGTAACGATTACAATTTTATTTCCAGAAGTAAATTACGAGTAAAAATTACATTTTTAAAAAAGTAACGATTACAAGTAAAAGGGACCAAAAAAGGAATCGTTACTGAAATCCGATTACTTTTACTCAATTACTTCCCATCACTGACTAAATAGTTATACATACATTTTATGTATTGAGATTTCCATAAATTATACTATCCACAGCTCTTATTCACTAGCATTTGGGCATAATGGCACAATAATTAAACACGTGTCGCTTACTATGCAGAGGTAATCTACAAAAATTGCTTAAGTTTCCTTTCGGACTACTTTGTATTCTTTGAATACTGCTGGAATGAATATTTAACATTATACATAATATCCTATATAAGTTATATTAATGCTCTCAAGTTTTACTTTATTTATGTATGAATCCTGCCTATGATGCAGTGTGTGTTTATAAATTGTATAAGCATTTGCAAATATATTTTTTCTTTCTGACCAGCTCTTCACCTAAGTTACCAGCCATGAACCGCCACTGTTCCCAAGTTCTAAATATAATTTCAAAAGCATGGTTGGCAACAGTAACTGTTTTTGAAAGAAGATTGAATTTGTTGAATATTTTTCATGAATCTATAAACAGTACTAACAAAGTAAAAATAACTAAATTGAACACTGTTGTGCTACAATCCCATGAAGGGTGACCACTGCAACAATTAGGCTGAGTGAACCCCATGTCAGAAAAATCCATGGAGATACTGGGGACTGAATCTAGGTCTCCAGATCTTTAATCGTAATCACTAAACAACGGAGGCAGTCAAATGCAAAGGGCTCCCTATACACAGTCTGTGGAAACCCTTGGAGTTGATAGAAGATGCTCTTGATTTTTATACAATTGGCACATGAAAGAAAAATACCCCCCCCCCCCCCCCCGAGCTTCTTAAAATGCAGATTTACTATATGTTCAAATGACTTATCAATCTCAAAATCATGGGCGACGCCAGAGAGGGGCCAGGGGGGGCCACTGGAAAAAAGGGAAAAATTATTAAAAATAAAAATAAAACTTAGAACTGGCTGTTGGTCAAGCTTATGATGGCTGCAGTACAATGACTGGAGAAATCAGCAGCGTGCACAAAAGAATCAGTGAAAAATTCCCTATGGCTAACTACTTTCACTTTGCCAGCCACAGACTTAATTTGGTGATCAATGATTTAAGTGGGGTAACACAGATTAAAAACACTGTAGCAACTATTAAAGAAGTCACTAATTTCTTTAGAGAAAACTCACAAAGAAGGGCAGTTGTATGGTCTTTACAAAGTTGTGTGAAACAAGATGGACAACAAAAGATAAATTGAACAGGAAGTTACACCAAAAATTTGTTGAAATTGTTGAACAACTTCACACACTTTCAAATGAAGAAAACAGACACGAAACAGAAAGCGTTTCAACATTATTTTGACATCAACCATTTTTATTGTGTGTTTGGAGGTTATAGCCAAATACTCGACAAAACTAGAAATAGTAGCTCAGATGTTACAAGGTTGACCTAATGCGAGTTGCAAAGCACATTAACAGGTTGATTGATATGTTTGATGCTGACAGAAAAAATTAAGAAAATGAATTCAAAGATACAGTGAAAAGACAGCTGAAGATTTACGGCTCACACTGACTAGACCTCGTGTAACCAAAAGGGAATGTCACCGTTCTAATGCACCCTCAGAAAATGTAGGATACTACTAAAGAAGATCTGCTTCCATACCCTATTTAGATCCCCTAATTCAAGCTTTAAGTAAGACATTTTCCTAGAAAAACCAAGGATCATTCAAACTTATTAACCTGTACCCAAAATATATGAGAACACTCACAAGAAAACAGTATGAGCACTCCTTGGAGGTTATATTTGCTGGTTATAGCAGTTTTCTAGACAACTTTATGGCAGAAGGACTTTTATGGTAGGGTTCCTGGACTCTTAATGCGAGTGATAAATCTTTGAGCAAGATCTGCTTGGTAGAGCTGTTGAACCACAATCATGACTTCTTCTTGCCAAATGTCAATAAAGCAATCCAGATAGCAGTTAGCATGCCTCCAACAATGTGTGCGATTGAAAGGATTTTTAGGTAGGCCAAATTATTCTATTTTTTCTTTAAGATAATATGTGCTGTATTACAGTAAGTACATAATTTTTATTTATTCTAAAATTCTGTGCCTTACATTTTGTTACAATCAAGTTTAAGAGTATCCTAATTGACAGCTGACAGTTTGAGACGAGTAAAGACTTGGGTACGAAGCTCAAGGGTGAATTCCAGACTTAGTGGACTATGCTTGTTGTCGGTTCCTAGGGATTTGATTAAGAAAACAAAAGAAGGAGTTACACAAAAATCCATTGACTTGTTTGCCATGGGAGGAAGGAACTCAGTTTTTGTTTGGATAAAAAGAATGTGTAGTAAGTAGTTTGTACTGAGCTCATTAAATAAATAGTTCATGGCCATGGCCAGACCCCAGAAACACCCAACAGTACTTGCCCCCCTGGGAGAATTTTCTGGCAGCGCCCTTGGTCAAGATGCCTACAGAGTAATAAAAATATATTAAAAAATCTATACTTTGTTGACATTTGGTAAAGAAAAATATAGAAGAACTACTAGAATAAGTCATACACAATGTATGAATACTTACTGTTTTGTTTATGGGATTAGGCTCTTCATCTATATAGACCACCATTTCTGGCTTGAGAATTGTGTCCAGATTGGTACCATGAACAGTTATCATTCTGCCACCAGATGCAAAACTAACGAGGGGCTTGATTTCCATGATCGTTGGGTCTTGTGTATAATTGAAGGGGTTGCCATCCAGTGTTCGATTAGCACCATCAATGATAAGAAGAAGGCGGTTAATTCTGAGTGGGCCATTCGACTTGGATGTGATACATGTGATGCGACTGCTTGAAGCCTGGGTTGAATTTACTTGGCAAGGTAGGTCGTCGAGGAAAGCTGAAATGGTGCTTCCAATGTTAAGATACTGGCCAGTAATGGCCAGCTGTGTTCCACCGCTCTCTGGTCCCATCAATGGGAAGACACCTTTCAGTTGAATATCCTGTAATTTTATTCAAATTATTTTTTAGTCTATTTTTAACATTCATCCAATTTTTTCTGGTAATGTCTAAAACATGCAAATAAACATCACCTGAAAAGATCGACTTTCTGAATTTAGTTCTGCTTACTGTTTGTTTCATACATTTTTTCCTGTTCATTTAATCAACGTATGTCCACTTATTACTAATTTAATCAATGTTCTCTTCTGGCATTTTCTTGAGAAAAAAATTATTTTAAGCCTTGAAGTACCAAAAGTAGGAAGCCTTAGAGAACTATAACTTATGTCCTTTTTACTTATGTTTAGACATTTTTCTTTTCACAAAAAATGCTTTAATATAAATAAATTAAAATGATTTCTATGAAATATTTAAATTGAGTTCTACCTGGAGTAATTTTATTTGTGGGCCTCAAATGCTCACCCTATGATAAAATAAATGACAAAAAATTTGTTAGTATTTCCAGCGTTAATCTGTAGCTAATGGCAATGAGATATATTTAATTGATGTTGAGTAAATTTCTCATTTACTCAAAATATTTTCAACTTGGCTGGTTCTGTTCCCACTACTGAATCAAAATGTAAGTAACATTTTGCTACCATTCTTCAATGAAATGACAAGTGCCACAATTTGGTGTACAGTGGTAGAAAACATAGAAGGTCCCATAAAAACAAAAAAACAGAAATTCATGTGTGTATACGTAAAGTCAGCTTTATTCAGAAAAACACTAATTTAAAAAAAAATAAAAATAAAAAAAATTGAAAACTTGCAAACCCCAGATTACAGACAAATTACCACTTTTTAAATTTACTTACTAATAAAGTAAGTATAATAAAATTTAATGACTTGACTGTTTGTACACATTTTTATAGGAGTGTAAAATTGGACAAGTCATAGGAATTCTGACTTTACCTTATTTACACACCAAGCTTTTGAATTTTACTAGATGTCTAAACCTGCACTAAACGACTTAGCCGACTACATACAAAGACAGAGCATTTTCAGTTTACAGACAAAACTTATTGAACACAATTTAGTCAGTCTGTTGACTTAACCGACTTGACACTTGTAAGTACAAGCTACAAATATCTGGAAAGAATGAACTCAGTGAACACTAGTATGAAATTCTGACTTTGGAAATGTAAAATAGCTAAGAGTTATCTTCTGACATTAAATTCTGAAATATTAAATTAAATCAGTGATTATGTATATTATGAAAATTAAAGTAAATAATGAAATCTTAATTTAAATGCCAAAGAAATCAAGGGCGGATTGAACATGGAATCACTTTTTTTATCAAAGCAAATAATCTGTGGACTTAAAAACAGTGGGTAAAATGGCTTTAGATTAAAGTAATTAAAAAGGGTATGTTGTCTGCAGACAAATAATGCCAACAGAGAACACAGGAAAGGTAACAATCAGCTTGAAATGTAAGATATGTACCTTGTAACTAAAATGAACCGATGATTCTGTCACTCCAGCTTCATTACCAACATACACTGGAGCCACGCTCTCTCCATCAGATGCCCCAGTGCGGCAAGTGATCTTCACAGAAACTTCGTAATGCATCAATTCACAAGGTGTGTTCCCAATGCTTATCTTCCCTCTCACATCTTCCTCCTTCAAACCCAGATTACTCCCCTCGATCGTGACAAGTGTTCCTCCTTCTATTGGTCCACTCAGTGGTTTTATCTGTAAATGAAATATTGGAGTCCAAATTTAATGTTCCATGCTTCAAAGCAATGTCTTCAGGGTTTTTTTTTTTTTTTAGTAGTAAGAGCCATTTTAATAAGTCATTATAGCTTGTGGAAAAATTACTGAATTAATTAAAATCTCCACGTAATATGCAATTAAGGCAGGCGGTTAATTATTCTGGTAATAGGGTCATGCAACAGTTAGGATTAGCTAAACCTTTAAAGAGCGGCTTAGTTGACGCTAGTTCATTGTTGCTATTTGGATTCAAATTTCGTAGCACTTTCAGTTGTTAGTTGTAACATTTAGGTGCAAAGCTGCAGACTATCTAAGAAATGTGTAAACGCATGTAGTGAATAGCACAAATTTTAATTTTAACCTCCAATGGAAAATAAAAATATGCAGTGAGTGTGATATCTAACAACTGGACATATTAAGTTTTGATAAACAATTAAGTAGGGAAAACATAAGCTTTGACTGAAAAGTGTAAATTCTCTGTACAAATTCACAGTGAAATATTGCATTTTGAAACGTTTAGCTCATATGAAAGAGCTCAGGAAAGTGACAAGGTTTTTCATCTTTCTGGAGATGAGTTTTGGATAATGCTTCTCAAATAAGGATACAAGTAACTGATAACTGTGAAAACTACTCACCATGTCGATACGAGGTTTTGGACACTCGCTAACAGGGGTGTGCAAACAGCTCTCACTGAAGCTGCATGTGTTGGCACACCATGTGCATTGGTACTTTGTATTGCGAGTGACACATAGGGAGCAGTCTGGATGTTCCCGGTGAGAGCCAAGAATGTCACACTTATATAACACCACATTAATTGTGTCCACATGATGGTTTCTGTTCCATACTATTGTTACGCTGGCCTGGTATTCTCCTGTATTCGCTTCATAAGAGTACTGCAAAAAGGACAAATTTGTTAGTATTTTTATACGTTACATTAATTAAATGAGGTGGTTGACATTTAAACACAGACTTCACTTTTACTTACACTTTTGCAGAATGTACGTTTCATGGACTTTTCCCACTTTTTTAACTGCTAGTCAACTGTCAAATTCTTGCTTGGAGAATACTTATGTGCCCGCTGGTGTAGATTTTATGAACCTCTTGATCAAGTTTTCGTCTTGTGGTATTGTGAATGCCGCATAATGTAATTGCGGATAATGTTATGAGTCAGGTAATGTTATCACTTTAATGAAGTAAGTCATTTAAAATTTTGTTTTTAAGGGTTTTGTTTCTAACTCAACTGTATTGTGTTGTATTGGATGTAATGATGCTTCCCAGCTCACAGGATGACCTGTTCGAGGGGGTGGTATTCCCTAACTCTCTTTTCCAAGCAATAAAACATGTTACCCCTCAGTTTAGCTGCTGTTTTTTATTTGTGAAGATCACAGAGTTGACATGCTGTGATGGGTAGTGTAAAATGAAAAGATGAACAGACAGTGACACAGATGTTTTGACACAGATGGCGTTAGATGTTTTGCTACGTGGTGTTCAACCCAGGTCAGTAAACTTCCAGATCTGGAAGTTGAAATACCACAAGAAGATAACTAGATCAAGAGGTTCATAAAATCTACACCAGCGGGCACATAAGTATTCTCCAAGCAAGAATTTGACAGTTGACTAGCAGTTAAAAAAGTGGGAAAAGTCCATGAAACTTACATTCTGCAAAAGTGTAAGTAAAAGTGAAGTCTGTGTTTAAATGTCAACCATCTCATTTATGTAACATAGTATATATCTTCGCTGTATAAAAGTTCCATTATCATATAGTGTTTTAAATTTATATTTATGTTTAGATACCTGACTTCATTATAAATATATACTTTTTTATTTACAAAATTAGTAAATACTGTAAAAATGAACTGATTTCATTCATAAATATTTCCAGGTAAGGGTAAAAGTGAAGTCAGCTATGATTATCAAGGTCAGAATATTATGTTAATACATTCTGTGTAAAATTATTATTGGTCACTGTACAACAGTTGGACCATATTTTACATGGATTTAATAGCATCAACATAAAAGGGAACGGAATATGCAAGGATTGTTCAAATGTTTGGATATTTAACTTACTCCAGTAAAGCATAGTTTAATCTAGTATCAAAAGTTTACTTCATAGTAGGTCCATACTCATTCATTATTATTTCTTTATGTTTCAGGTAACCTGGAGAGTCAATGACTTGCCCACAACTGGTTCTCGAGACATTTATGTGTACTGCCAAGTTTGATAGGCTGGTTCAATAGCACCAATGACAACACCCATACATATAAGGCATGATAATAAAATTCAATTAATTTGTAAGCCCAATATTGTAACAATTGTATACAGCTAATCATTACATTAAACTTTGTATCATCATCTTGTACTGAATTTAATGTGTAAATATCTGTTATATATAATAAATTGTAAATATTTGAACCGCATCCTAGTGACATGTACATGTTTAGAAAGACTAAATTCAATTCAGTTCAATTCAAATCTAACTTTCTTGACTTTGATTTTGCAAACTGTAATACAAACTGATCCACATCAAGGGTCTTTGTCAAGGCTCAAAAGCACAAGCTCTGGCTTCCTTTCATGTGACATGGAGAGTCTTTGTGGTTGTAATACAGATGTTAAATGTGAAAAACATGTTTCTACTGTGAGAGTACTACCTATAGCTAGAATAGTGAATGCCACAACAACTAAAAGCCGAAACCCTGGAAATGCTCCTCCATATTTATTCAATGTTTTACAAACTCCAGTTAAAGATTGTTTGAGATTGGGATAGTAAGATTTGGGACCAACTGGAATTCAGCTCCAATATTTTCCAACTGCTTCTGGTTTTCACTGTATTTTTTAATGTTTAGTACTTGAAATGCTAAAATCTAGAGGGGAAAGACAAGATTTTGAGGGGGCAGCATCCTCTCTAGCCCACCCCTGGCTATGGGCCTGGTTCTCAGCAAATGACATATAAAAAAAGGCAAGCTTTTTACTTGGCATTCAGATCCCTGATGAGTTAAGAGTCCAGGACCTTGGAGTCTTCCAAAATTAGACTCTGCTGACAACCCAGGAAAAAATTACTAGAATGAAATATTTACTCTGACTGTACAAATTCACTGCAGAATGCAGTATAAATATGACACAGTTATGTAATTCCATGTTTACATGCGGGATTAAAATTGATCTGAATAAGATCACAACTTAATATGCTCCCTGTTAACATGGGTTATGGCTATTGTATATATGACTGCTGCATTTATTCTGTGATTAATATGTACCGATATGTGTTACAATAATTTGTGGTCTCTTTAACAAATTCTGGCGTAAGAGAGTGAGATGATAATATTATACTGTAGTATAGAGTTTTCAATTAAATTGATAAACAAATGACAAATGGCCATGCGATTGTTGAGCATGCAGCAGGATTGGTTTTTCAAGGGTTTACATGGATTTGAATTAGATTCATTGTTCCATTTGCAAGGGATCTGATCAGATTTAAAATTCATTCCAGACAGAGTCTGCATTTACTTGACTGACAATCTCGATATGGGGAATGGATTCAGATCAATCTGAATCCTGCAGGTAAACAAATAAATATTTCCATGGATTGTTAAAAATAAGGACCAGCTCATGTTAATTTAATTCCATTTAATGTGCAAATGAGGAATGTAATATATTTAAAAATTGCACAACACACTAAAATCTTAAGACAGTGGATAAAAACAGCACATACATAACCGCTACGTTTCGACCGGCACCAGCCGATCTTCCTCAGGCACTGGTAAGAAGGTTTGCTGGGTCACATGAAGAAACTCCCTCTACGCCTGCGTCATCATCAGAGAAGGGGGGTTGCACAGTTTCACCCGGAATGCGCACAGATGCAGATGGTTTCATGTCAGGACGAAACATAGAGTAACGTTTAAATCTAGAGATCCAATCCATGGGAATCATGAACTCAGATTCCGGAACTTCACCAACCTGACAATTAATTTTTAGGCCAACGTTATTATGAACCATTCTGCGAATAACACCAATCCATTCCTCACCCAAATCGCCCTCGTAGTTATTAACACAATTACCATGATTCATCGCAATGTGAACGGCTTCACAAATCTTCCTCTTGATAAGGTCATTCTCAACTTTTACAACCTCTAGGTCTTTGATATTATGTTTTAACGTAACCATATGTTGACTTAACCCCGTGTTTGTTTTCGAATTACGAATGTCTCTATTGTGCTCTTGGAGCCTAACCTTGAAAGACCTGCCAGTTTCACCAATATAGATCCCGTTACAGTCATCACACTTAATAGAATACACCCCAGGGGCGTCAAAACAATTCTTTTTGCATCCCACTTTCTTATGCGAAGAGAAAATCCTTTCCAATGTTCGCTCAACTTTAAACGCAGGTTTTAAACCATATTTACCAAGAACTTTACCCATACGCAGACTAACGCCAGGTTTGTAAGAAACGCTAACGTATTTATCCGTTAGATTTTTCTTTTCTTTACTTATCTGTTCTGAAATAGCTTTTTTCCATATTCGTTCCATAAACTTCCCTGTATATCCATTAGCTTTGGCGAGCCTAAATATGTTTTTCTTTTCATTCGACAAGTCAGCAGAATTATTACAAATTTTCAGAGCTCTCGAGGCAAAGTTTTTCCAAACGTTAGATTTGGTACCATGGAAGTGAGCAGATTCTCTATGAATATACTGTTCACATTTGTTGGCTTTCCTATACACTCCAGTAAGCAGTAAGTAGGAAAGCCAACAAATGTGAACAGTATATTCATAGAGAATCTGCTCACTTCCATGGTACCAAATCTAACGTTTGGAAAAACTTTGCCTCGAGAGCTCTGAAAATTTGTAATAATTCTGCTGACTTGTCGAATGAAAAGGAAAACATATTTAGGCTCGCCAAAGCTAATGGATATACAGGGAAGTTTATGGAACGAATATGGAAAAAAGCTATTTCAGAACAGATAAGTAAAGAAAAGAAAAATCTAACGGATAAATACGTTAGCGTTTCTTACAAACCTGGCGTTAGTCTGCGTATGGGTAAAGTTCTTGGTAAATATGGTTTAAAACCTGCGTTTAAAGTTGAGCGAACATTGGAAAGGATTTTCTCTTCGCATAAGAAAGTGGGATGCAAAAAGAATTGTTTTGACGCCCCTGGGGTGTATTCTATTAAGTGTGATGACTGTAACGGGATCTATATTGGTGAAACTGGCAGGTCTTTCAAGGTTAGGCTCCAAGAGCACAATAGAGACATTCGTAATTCGAAAACAAACACGGGGTTAAGTCAACATATGGTTACGTTAAAACATAATATCAAAGACCTAGAGGTTGTAAAAGTTGAGAATGACCTTATCAAGAGGAAGATTTGTGAAGCCGTTCACATTGCGATGAATCATGGTAATTGTGTTAATAACTACGAGGGCGATTTGGGTGAGGAATGGATTGGTGTTATTCGCAGAATGGTTCATAATAACGTTGGCCTAAAAATTAATTGTCAGGTTGGTGAAGTTCCGGAATCTGAGTTCATGATTCCCATGGATTGGATCTCTAGATTTAAACGTTACTCTATGTTTCGTCCTGACATGAAACCATCTGCATCTGTGCGCATTCCGGGTGAAACTGTGCAACCCCCCTTCTCTGATGATGACGCAGGCGTAGAGGGAGTTTCTTCATGTGACCCAGCAAACCTTCTTACCAGTGCCTGAGGAAGATCGGCTGGTGCCGGTCGAAACGTAGCGGTTATGTATGTGCTGTTTTTATCCACTGTCTTAAGATTTTAGTGTGTTGTGCAATTTTTAAATAAGTGACACAGTTGGAAAGCTTGGACTTCATGTGTTTTAGAATGTAATATAGATGTGGCCTTCTTTTTGGATTCAGTACTTGAAATGGACTGACAAAACTGATGAACTTCGACTTACAGTAGTTTTGTCGCACACAATCAAGTGTTTATCAACTCTTGCAGGAACCATCATTTTAGCTCCCTCAATTGTTACGATGCACTGGAAGCCTGTGTGTCCAACTTGAGGGTGCGGTAGATTTTCAACTTCCAGAACTATTTCTTTTGGCACATTATTTGGCAGTAATATATCTTCTGCTGGACGTCGAAAACGTGGACAATAATTTGGTCCATGTGTCATAAGGTGAGCAGGATTCTGAAAGCAAGAAGAAACCATTATAAAATCTGAAACACAAATGTACAATGGGTAAATGAATGTGATTCAGGAATATAAATGTTGTTGGTAATATAACATGATTTGTCAAAGGATTACAACGTCCCCCAAATTTAGAGTGATGGATTTAGCTGCTCAATATCTTATTGGAAGGTTAGGCTTGTGCATCATGAGCAATGTCTATTGCGAGCACCTCTTTTAGTTAATGGGTGGCCTTAACGGAAGATTGGATTCATGTACAAAGATATTCACTTCAGAGTTCGTGAACCCGACCAACATAATTTCTTCTTCAGTTCACTTGATAATAACTTTCAGGTTACGTGTTTTGTTTTGATTGCATATATGCAATGCCTTATGTACTAATACAGGCCTACTCAGAATGCACAGTCACAATAGTTTTATTAGAGAGATCGTTTTTGGCTTAATGCAGCTCGGGACGGCGAAGTCATTAGAGATATGGGAAGTCAACAATTGTGTTCCACATGAATTCAGCAGCTGTTCCAAGTTTTGAATAATCCATGCAACCCTAGACTCAGAAACCCAAACAGACAGCATTAATCTCGTCAGGCAAGTTCCAATTTTCATATACCTAGTAGTATTCCTTGATTCTCTATCTTGTCAGGTTAGGCTCAAAGTATAACATAAAAAGGACCCCTTAAATTTATACATTGACTGCCTTTATGGTGACTGCTGAATTATACCATATGGGGTTTAGGGGAATTATAATTGGACACAAAAAATTTGTAATGCATTTACATTTGCCTTAGGAATATGTTTGCCACGAATTCACATTCGATACAGATCAGTAATTGCCACAGTTCTCTTAGTAAAAGGTGAATTGGTCACAGGTTCTTACGAAGTAACTTTCAACACAATTAGAATTCAAGTTCCTACATTGTTTTGTTCTGACAAAGCTAAAAATTCTATATAGAATTTACAGCAAATAGATTTGAAACTTGTTTAAATTGACACAACAAATGACGAACGGCCTTGTGAGTGTATACTTGCGCACCACCAAGAGTTAATTTGCTAGTGGTTACATGGAAATGAATTCGACCTGAACCCAATTCATTCCCCCATTTGCAGAGGACTAGATCAACAATTCTTTCCGGACTGAGACAGCTTTTATATGATCTCGATACGGGGAATGGATTCAGATCGATCTGAATCCTGAACGTAAACATACTAATTACTTCATGTACAAAAGACAAATGGTAAACATGAATCTCAAGTGTTTTCGGTAGACAATTTACAATAGCAATCTTGCTTATATTTAGAACATTGTTAGAAGAAAAATGTGCTTATTTAATTCTTCCGAACTTACAGAATTCATACACATAACATGAATTTTGGCCAAAGAAAGAGTGCCTGACTAGGGTAGAGCACTATCTCCTTAGCATTGCAATTTTCCTTCCTGGAACTGGAAACTTCATTAGATGTACTTACTTTTGTTCAAGAAATTGATTAAGGAGTGAAATTAGTAGTTTTTAGAATTTGATCTTACATTTTTACCGATTTCAATCAGTTCACTGTTATTACGCATAAAACTCGCCAGCCATAGGCTATTATGGTTCTGAGCAAAGCAGGATGACTAACTTCTTCTTCTTCTTCTTCAATGTAGTAGCCTCGGCCTAGATGCGGCCATGTAGCCAATTAACTTTATATCGATATATATTATATAAATGAATAAATAGACGTATCATGAGATGTTAGGTTAGGAATGCCTCTCTAACCTAACGGAAATTATGGCCTTAGCGGAACGCCTTATAGCCAGTGAAATATAGAAGAATTGAATATACTAGTAGTCTGTTCGACCAATTAACGTGAATTGCCTCAACACATGTAAAATATAACTCATGTACCACCTCCAAGGCGAGTACACGCACGTGGTAAAAAACACGATTTTGCATCAGTATTTAATAAAAAGTATGACGTAAAACGCCTAAATGAAGATTATGCCGTAGAAGGATTATAACACCATTAGAGAATAGAGTATCTCGTTAATCGAAGCACTTGAAATCCAAAAAGATGAGAATTGAAACACGTGGACCACCCTCCAGGGCAGGGACACGCACGTGGTGAAAACACAATTTTTGTATCTTATGGCCTCAGCTGAACGCCTTATATCCACAGAAATAGTACAGAAGTGAACTGTGTCGGAGAAAGAATATAACACCATAAAATAATCGAAGAAACATTTAAAATCACTATATAAAACATATATGAAAAGAATACTGAGAAAAGAACTGAGCGAAACGACCCAGCCGCACCGCGAGCCGGAAGTCGAATGATGACTAACTTAACTGTCCTCCTTGCATTAAGGTAAGCAGTGGCATGTAGATTCTATTTTAGTGGCAGTTAGGTTAGGTTAGGTTGGTTAGGTTATGAACAGTGATATTATACCAAACCACCATACCAAATACCAAGCATACCAGCATACCAAATTCACGCGTTTCTAAAATGTGCCATATTATATCTCCCGTGAGGTGTTTCCTGTTGATCAACCTGTATATCCAGATAAGATGGCCGTCAATTATATGTTGGGCTATTATCACGAATTACGCATTTTAAGGTAAGAGAATTACAGGATGTATTCTTATATTACCAAATTTCGCACCTAATTATAATCCTTGCACCAAGGGACATATTTTTTAACGTTGTTTCGTTTAGTAAAAATTAAAACTGTAATGCTAAGGAGATATGGCTGGTCCCGCCTGACTATCCCCCAAAAAACCTGCTCCAACAACCACTTACATGTTTAACGTGAAATATCTGCATTGTCTCAAACAGCAACATAAACGGAAGCACCGTGGATAAAAAGCATGAACACTAAATGTTTCAGAAGGGAGGAAAGTGGACGATGATCCAATTAGGTTATGAATGGGAGAACAGCTGTTTTCATTCTCAAAACTGATTTGGTCCCTTTTGCAAATTCCTGACTCATTTCATCCACAGTTTACAATGGAAGAGCTTAATGAATAAACATGAGGCGATCAAATTGATTGCCACCTAATGCATTTTGAGTAGTCAATCAAAATTCAGTATTTTAACAAGAAAATTGAAACCGCTGCAATGGAACACACATCACGTCACTGCCTTTTAATCAGACTGTTTACACTTTTAAATTGCAAAATAATAAAAGGTGAACTAATTAGACCACACTTTATCAATACATTTTTGTAAGAATAATTTAAACCTGTCAATATGTAACACTCATCACGTTTCTATAAGGAAGGTGAAACAGGGCTCGCAAAGTGTTGGTAACCTTGTTAAAAAACCGATCAATCTGGCGCAAACGGTTTTTATTGAGGACATCTTGGTTCAATTCCCTACAGCATACATGGGCTTCTTCTTCTTCTTCAATGTAGTGGCCTCGGCCTAGATGCGGCCATGTAGCCAATTAACTTTATATCGATAGATATTATATAAATGGATAAATAGACTTATAATGATATGTTAGGTTAGGAATGCCTCTCTAACCTAACGGAAATTATAGCCTTAGCGAAACGCCTTATAGTCAGTGAAATATATAAGAATTGAATTTACTAGTAGTCTTTTCGACCAATTAACGTGAATTGCCTCAACACATGTATGATATAACTCATGTACCCCCTCCAAGGCGAGTACACGCACGTGGTAAAAAAACACGATTCTGCATCAGTATTTAATAAAAAGTATGACGTAAAACGCCTACATGAAGATTATGCCGTGAAGGATGATAACACTATTAGAGAATAGATTATCTCGTTAATCGAAGCACTTGAAATCCAAAAAGATGAGAATTGAAACACGTGGACCACCCTCCAGGGCAGGGACACGCACGTGGCGATAACACGATTTTGGTATCTTATGGCCTCAGCTGAACGCCTTATATCCACAGAAATATTACAGAAGTGAACTGTGTCGTAGAAAGAATATAACACCATAAAATAATCGAAGAAACATTTAAAATTACTGTATAAAAGAATACTGATAAAAGAACTAGTGCTGAGCGAAACGACCCAGCCGCACCGCGAGCCGGAAGTCGAATGGCATACATGGGCATTTACTGGTTCGCGAACCACTTGTGGTTCTCGAACTTCCCGCATAAGACACAAGATGGCATTGCGGACATTCGGTGTACGTGGTGGATTATTCCCATGCATGAATCATATCTCTTTGTAAGCAGTGACGGGTTGCGACACTGTTCCGATTGGAAAGGCGTTATGGCACTTTCTAAGCCTTTGTATGATGAAATAATTGCACACGTAAAAGAATAATTAAAAATACAAAATTGTTTGTATTATTTGTTTTTTGTAGTGTATATTATAAAGTGAAATTGGTGTTTCCCTAAGAATGAGCAACCGCCACTGCACTTATTGTCTGTTTGTGTCTCCATCTACCCGTTCTTTTCGAACTATGTCTAAGTTGACCAAGTTTGCGGGTTGCGTGTCAATGGATAGGGGTTTGCCCATGATTGCCCTACAGCGACTTACCTGACAGATTTCTTTTCTTTTCCTCTGTCTCTTAAGATGACTGCTGTTAGAATTACGATCATCACTTCTACACCATTTATTTTCGTAGTTGTTGTTGATGATGTGAGTGGGTTCCCAACATTCTGCGTTTATCACTGCGCTTAAAAAAACACTGCTGAAGCGCTTTACCACTGCTGCATTAAAAGCTTTCCTTTTTACTTTTCGCTGCTTGCTCGCTTTGCGCCTGCTTCACAGTCCGTGCAGCTATCTAAAATCTATCTTTACGAATGCTGTCATGGCGTAGTATGTGTTAATCGAAATTTTCCTTGATGGCATTAACATCAATGTTCAAATTCCCGAGTACGAACGCCTTCTACAGCCCAATTATAACCATTTGGTTTTACCTGTATATCATATTGTACAATAATTATTATTTCCATCCCGGCTTAACTGTTATTTGCATGTGGAGGACATTGCCAAGGATCGGTATTTGATCGAGCAAGCTCTCAGATGATCGACTTTGCCGTTCTGTTTTTGCTGCAGCACTCGTAAAATGCTTTACAGGTTCGCTTTGAAAAAGAACTCACTGTATACAAGCAATCTGATTCTCCTAGAACCTAGAATAAGCTTGTCGTGTAACATTCAATGGTCGCAGGAAAAACGAGACGAGCAGGCAATTTAGATTACAATTATATTTCCCGCCAAAATACAACAGTATAAATTCCAGATGATTTAAGTTTTTGAAGGGATGAAGAAGGACGTTCAATTTGCATTAATTTATATAAATGCAATAATCAGTTTCTACATGTGAAGAAATACTAAATTTATTGTATTTTTCAAATGAGCCATAGTATATACTGTAGTAAAATAATTACATGATTATAATATAACTAGGTTATCTAGTTTTTAATCTGTATGCGTATATTACCTGTTAGGTTGCTGTCAGAAATTTCATTAAAAATATTATGCGTAAAAGGGCATAAGCACATTTAAATACATTAAAAACATAATATTTACACTTATAACATAATAAATTCCAGCTTCAGTGTGGTAAGTTCACACTGTTGATTCTACAATGGTATTAGTTCAAATATACAGGTAATTGTAAAAATGTATAACCTCTTAGTCTAAAACTAATATAAACATATATAGGTAAAACTCTTCTCAAGTAGAGAAGTCATATAAAGTCAGATGTTCCTCGTTTGTAACTTTATGTCGGGTTTTTTTTTTTTTTATTTCTGTAAATTTTTAGTGTGAACTTCACAAACAAATAAGCAAAGGGATTTATTTTCAATTTTCGTAAAGAATGTTTGCACGTTTTTATTTTGGGATTTTACATTACGCCTATTCTTAATTTTTTTTGGTTTCGTGTGTAATCTGAAGAGTGATCAGAATAGTTTTAAATACGACCTCTAAACGATATGCGCCTATATAGTACGGAAAACAAACTGATTAAACACGATTCTTCTCACTTTCCACCCATTGCAAGGAACTCAAATCGTAATATTAATGACTTTATTCTACTACCTGTAATATATATAGCATTCTGTTGTTTATATTGTATATATTGTTTGTTTATTATTTATGTGTTAGTGTTAAGTGACATAAATGTACGTACACGAATAAACTGAATCCCCGTGGACATGAATCAAGAGTACTAATCCAAACCCCAGTTTTCAGAATGATGCAAACAGTTACAAAGAATACCCAGTCTTTCTATTTCTTCCTTCCAAACGGATATTGTAGTCCTATTCTCTTCCTCAGCCCACAAGTTGCTTCTGGAAGTCGCCTACTTGTGAACTTCTCGGATTGGAGGGTGTCATAGCCGAAATTAAACCTCAAGAAATTGTGAGTGGCCTACGTTCTGGAATGTCTGTGCATGATGTAATGACAATGACCAATAATTATTGACATTGAAAAAGCAGAAACCATGTGATTATTGACAAATATTTCATGTAAAAGCAAGAATAAACAAACACTAATTACAAACTAATTTTATTACGAACATAGCTGTGTGTGAAAACTGTTCAACGTAGTACGTTAGTTTTAAAATAATGATACAGAATTAATAGATTAACATTTTTCATCAAAGCACAATGTGTTTTCAACTATTTTCGTATCCTAGGATATCAATGTTTGCGCCAAACTCGATGGATTCATTCTTGTCACATGTCCTTTACAGTACCATTTCGGTCTTACTATTTCTATCTCTCACTATTGTGACTATCTCAAATAAGAACGGAAATGCCTCAGGTTATCTGGATGAAATTCTGACGTAATAATAACTAGACTGGTGTATGCAATTAAAGATCTTAACTATTAAATAATTTAATTATCTTATGATGGATGTTTTCTATATGAATACTAACTTGCAGTGCATTTTCTCTTCCGGTACGGTGTGGTAAGCGTACTGGTCAAGTTGTTGGGTGCATTTTAGAAATGCACTTAATTGTTTACTAATAAGTACAATTTCTACTGGTGAATGTGAACAAGGCTCCTCCCAAATGAAGTTATTTATGTACAATGAATGTAATCGCAGATAATGTTATCAGTCGGGTAATGTTGCCACTTGTATGAAGTCCCTTACGGATTAATATTGATGCATTGAAAAAATGCTGTTTATTGTGATCAAAGATTCGGTTTATGTTATAAAATTTTCCTTTTTGCGACTTTATTTCCAAGTACTGTATGTCATTCAAAATTTCGTTTTTAAGGGTTTCGTGTCTAAGTCAACTATATTGTGTTGTACTGGAGGTAGCAATTCTGTTCCCAGCTCACAGGATGAACAGTTCGAGGGGGGCATTACCTAATTTTTTCTTTTAAGCAATCAAATATGTTTCACCCCACAGTTAAGCTGTAACTTTTGATTTATGACGATAACAGTGTTGACATGCAGAGATGGCAAGTGCAAAATGAAAAGTCTTGAATAGACAGGCGTTAGATGTTTTGCTATGCGGTGTTCACCATAGATCAGTATAGATTTCCAAAACTACTCGTAACTGAGTATGGAGTATTGGTTAAGGACTCCTAAAGGAAAGTAAAAACAATTAAAAACTTTGTTACTGGTTGAAAAAAATAGTTGCTTGGAGTCTAATACTGTATTAGCCTATGAGTGGTTCAATGATTCACAGTTACGTATTCTTTTATCAATCAATATTTTTAGTTCTGTTTTGTAGTGTATTATCTTATATATAAATAAATAACTTTCTTAATTCCTTAGGCTACTGTCATCAATCGTTTAATATTATCATATTTGCTGCGTCCCGAAGTGATCACAATAAGCGGCATGCACTGTACTCCAACAAGAGTTTCTTTAACTTACATCGGAATACCATGTTATCGAGTTGTTCGGTCCCACTCTCCACTGTTTTTTGGCCTTTGTCGAATGTCAGTTGCTGGATCCTAGCAACCAAGAGGAAGGAAGGGCACGTGAAGGTGGAAACAGCTTCAGAAACAAATGTAATAAAAGGTACATTACTTAACTAAAGTCGCTCTCCAAGCCCTGTCCAATACCTATCAGATTTAATGGTTTCTAGTCCTGTTAAATACGCAACAAGCGTGGGAAAGTAGTAATTTTGATATACGAATATTGCAGACGACAGAGTATCGATTAACTTTTTCCTAAAAAGGCATTGCTAAAAAGTCTCCGATGTTATGAGAGAGTGAGAATTTTCCATCTGTTAACAGTGCAAAAGGCTATTCCACTACTGCATATGTACTAAGCAAGCAGCTGTATGATATAAACCTTTACGACTTGACTCAGTTGTATCTGGGATTTAACTTTTTTCCCCCTATCCCAGTCACGACCATAACTTCTCGGATAATATGAACCGGTACGATACCATTAAATGCTACGCGAATTAGGAATATGCAATGTTCTCTGCGAACAATAAAATAGTCGTGTTGCATGCTACGAGAAAATGACATTCCACGGTTATGACAAATATAAAATATCTTCAGAATAAAAAAAAGAAAAACCACCGCAGCGTTTTATGATTGTGAAACTACTCTAGCCGTCTCTTCTCATCGGCCAAGATCCAGCATTCATGTCTTCAAGACATCTACCAATGTCATTATGCATTCTACAGTATAACATTTTGAATATTCAATACAACTTATCATTCTGCCGGGCTCGGTAGTAAGAGGGTCAACCCCGCCCGAGGAGGTTAATGAATTTTCAAAATATAGAAATCCTTATCACAAGTCCTCCGAGAGGGATCGTAGGTCCGTTTCGTAAATTTACGGCAAGTTAAAAATCAAAGCCTAATTTCCCGGCCCTTTCATGTCCAAGAATCGATGAACGTGATATGCAATGTAATTTTGGAAAAATATAACAACTCGCAGAGCCTGCGACACTATTTGTAGATGCAGAAAGAACAGATGGTTTCCCATTCCACTGTTTTCCTACCTGATTATGTTTCCTGTACCTGTACCTCGCCCCGATTTACCTCGCTTATAATTTCCCTCCGGCAAGTAATACAAAATTGAAGATGGGTTTTATGATCTCAGTGACTTTGAGAGAATCGATGTGGTATTAATGTTGGTAGTCCTATCATCCATAGTGTTGATATTATAGGAGAAAAATTCCTCCGACACTGGGACTTGAACCCAGGACCTTTGGCTATTCGCGCCAATGCTCTACCAACTGAGCTAAGCCGGAGTTCAATTCACAGCGCCGGATGGAACCTCTCTCCTATGACGGGGCTGTGAATTGAACTCCGGCTTAGCTCAGTTAGTAGAGCATTGGCGCGAATAGCCAAAGGTCCTGGGTTCAAGTCCCAGTGTCGGAGGAATTTTTCTCCTATAATATTCTCATGTAATATCTAACAGAGAAAATAATCTGTGGTTCATGAAAGCTTATATATCTATCCATAGTGTTGCCTTACGACAACTGATTAGTTTCCAGTCTCTAGTTTTGCAGTCATAAACGAATATGCAGTTCTCAATTCGGCAGCATGTTTTTCTTGTGGAAAAATTTTGGCAGACAAATTCATTGATTGAAACACAACCGGCTTTAGGAAGACAATTCAATGTGCGCAACGTTCCAACAAGGGCAACAATGTGGCAAGAAAGCTGGAGACAACTGACTTTCTTCTCAACAAGACTGAAGTCAAGATCGTGTTGATGACGTGAACTCATTGCGCCGGTTGAGCAAAGAGACAGTAGACTACTCATACGGCACATGTCAGACAGCATACAGAGTGCGTGTAGTGCATGAATTAAAAGAACATACGAGAGGCATACTGAAAGTCGTGAGCAATATTTTTTCTCAACCTTAATATTTATTTGTAAGTGAAACCAAGTATATCATCTCATCTTTCACTTTTCCACGTAGTCGCCATTTTTTTTGCACACATGTTTCCCATCGTTCTGCAAGTTTGAAAATACCCTTGCGATAGAATTCCATTCCAGCTAATACCCTTGCCATAGAATTCCGTTCCAGCTGCCCGTAGACACTGACGCACTGCTTGCCGAATATCCTCCAGTGTCTCCTAGCGTTGGCCTCGCATCTGTTCCTTCCCAAAACCGAAAAGATGGTAGTCGGAGGGTGCCATGTCGGGGCTGTAGGCAGGATGTGGAAGTGTTTCCCACCCTAATCTCTTGATCTGCTCCATAGTGGCACGTGCAGTATGCGGAAGCGCATTATCCTGTTGAAGGATGATCTTCTTGGAGGATATTCGGCAAGCAGTGCGTCAATGTCTACGGGCAGCTGGAACGGAATTCTATCGCAAGGGTATTTTTAAACTTGCAGAACGATGGGAAACAGTTGTGAAAAAAAAATAAAAAAAGAGGAGACTATGTGGAATAGTGAAAGAAAGGCCTGCAGATTGAGATGATATACTTGGTTTCACTTACAAACAAAGATTAAGGTTGTGAAGAAATGTTGCTCACGACTTTCAGTATGCCCCTCGTATATAATGAGAATCTCCTAAAGCTACTCTGTAATTCAGCAGAGCTGCACATGTCTGCTATTATTAGTTTAGAAGTTATAAGTCTTTAAAAATGTTCAGTTTTATATGGATCACACTATGGGTATAAGCGAATGTTCATTGAGACGTAGCCCTAAGTACTTGTAACAGGAATAAAACGAGGGATAATCGGTGGAAAGAGTTGTTCTGAGAAACTTATAGTACGTTCGCAACCTTCTTTATTACAATAGTTTTTTTATTATTATCTCCACTTTCAGAATTATTTCACATGGAAACTATTGTTTTTAATTACAAAAACGCACAAACTCTGTGAGAAATGTACTAATTAAATTCTTGTTATTTGTAGTCTGTTTTATCATATGAAGTTTTGGATTTATTAGTTATTACTGAAAATCTACGTATCAAACTAATGTTTCGTAAAGCAATGTAAATAGTGTGTATTTTTAAAATCCGGTAAAACTGTTCATTAGAACACTTTAAATATGCTTTGTAAATTTATGAGTTATTTCTCTCTGGAGATTGAAACATGTAAAACTTTATGAATCATTCAGCCGTGACACTCTGCTACTGGCTGTTATTAGCCATTGCCAACTAAATCTATACTATAGAAATATTTTTTCCTATGAAAAACCAAAATTGCATTTTGAACCACTTTCTTACTATCCTCAAAGGTTCGCCCCATTAGGGAGTTGTCTTCTACAATCAGAAAGATCTGGTTAATAACAATTAATTTTACCATTATGACCTATTTTTATACATCATGAGGATTCACTGTTAAACATGATAAATACGACGTAATACAGTTCCTTTTACGCATTAGGGAAGGCATTCTTCTTTCACGTTCCTCAAACAAAGAGAGGAAAATTCTAAGCGAAACTGTCATAAGAACTCGTTTCGCCCAGTGAAATGGAAAAGTAGAAAGGGGAACAAAGGAGTGACAAATTCCCCAAGACTCGACTCTTTGTTATAGCATGATATCTGTTGTCTAGTTCACAACGAGGCTTTTGCATGCCCAAACCCATAATGGAAACGTCTCTACAGCCTAGGCTGTTCAATACATTTCCTTTGAAGTAGCGTGTTCCGGCATCAAGAGTGTACCAGAAAGATCCCGGGCCAATCTGTACACCCAGTCCCTTTTTAATACTTCAATTTACGAAATTGAGGTTAAGCAGTTGATAGGCTCTAAGAATCAAAATAGGCAAGTAAAATGTTACAATTAAAAAAAAAAAAAAAGTACTTACAGGCGAGTCTATGATATTTTATGTCAGGGAACACTAAACTGAAAATCCTAAATTCCTTATTTTTAAGGATAGGAACTTAAAATTTTGGAGATTTTTTTTTTCATTTCGCAACGGTTCCGATTATACGAAATTTGGCTTCGTGCAAAGTACAGACATAGTGGCAATGTAAAATTTTTCTTTAAATTTACTTATTTATTTCATAATTGCATAAACGATATATAGGCTGGTCCTGAAACCCCGGCAAGCCAGAGCTCGTGCTCGGGGGCAGTTCCAGTGATACATTTGTAATGTATTTTAATGTATTTTACAATCCAATACAATACAAGTATAATGTTAACCTGTTTTTAAAACTAAGAGAGAGAAAAATTAATATAATGAAAAAGTACCAGGGGAGTAATATTGTTTTATCGTTAAATAAATGCTCCATGCGGTAGAATGTTCATTTTTCAAGATTTATTTTTGGCTGGTAAAAAAGTACCATTAGTGGAATTTACTTAATATGTTTATCTTTGCGTACGGAATAAATAATAATGCTGCTATTTAAGAAAACAAACACTAGACAACAAACACAGATCCAGAGGAATCTTACAGAACACCTATGTAACAGCGTATATGCAACACTTGTAGATAACGTTGTCACAATCAGTGCTTTAGTTGGAAAAAATATTTGGGTGGGACTCACCTTTACTATGGTAGCTTCCATAAAGATGGAAACTACAGAGAAAAATTAAGACCGAGACTACTACACAGTCTCTTAACATTATGTTCTAAGTAATAGGCCCATGATATTCTTTTTACATACAGTATTTCACAAGCTACATGATAAAATGCATTGTAGTTCGTGGTTATTTACATACTCCGTAAAAGTCAATATTTCGCAATACTTCATGAATTTATTATTTGTTGTATCTTAAACATCTAATAAGATGAATGAAAGTTAAGAAAATTGTTTTGCAAAAAACTGTGCTCATCAACGTTACAAATAAAAAATTCAGACCCTCATTAACCGGTTTTAAAAGTGTACATAGGCAGGTGAGATGTGATTAACTTTACAATTTTTCAATATACTGTTGCATTTATAGAAACGAAAAAATAATATATAGGCTACGCCTAGAGTACTCTTCATACACAGCGGAAAACATTTCTAACTTGGCTGCTCTTGGAATAGACAGCTGAAGTGGAAATCTGTCCGTGTGTCTGGCAGTGAGAACTCTCAAGACGGTGGCATGATACAACTAAGAAAGCAATTTTATATTGAAACGAAGGAAAAATAGTTGATCAAAAAGAATTAATTGTTGAAAGAGACGCAATTTAGCGAGTGAAGCGTTAGTAATTTAATTCATTCCAGTTCAAGGAATAAACTGTTTTATTGTCTGAAGAAATTCCTCCTCGAGTCGTCGGAGAATGCATTCAAATAAAATTGTACTCACATAATAGAAGTTATCACTTGTGAATAGGCGAATTACAGATGAACTTGGTTTGTGGAAGAATGAGGATCAGTTCATTTGGTGTAATAATAATAATAATAATAATAATAATAATAATAATAATAATAATAATAATAATAATAATAATAATAATACAAATAATTACAATGACAATAAACCTATCAGTGTAGTATCGTGGGTAAGACACTTAGCATACATTAGGTTCCTTCCAACTTTCACTTGGACGTGAGTAGATTCGTGTAATGACCAATGAGTGAAGTATATGCAACTATTCTAAGATCTGCGTTCAGTGTTGTTAATTATTTATCGATGTATCGGAATGTTTTCATGGCTCCATTTTACATTCCTGATCGAAGTGTACTGGAATCGATTTTTAATCCTGCGCAATATCCATGCTCAAAGAGTTACATACCGGTACCAATCCAGAAGTAACTTACGTTGAAACCAACTTGTGGACTAAATATTGATAATCTTTAGTTCATAACTAGTATGCATTCCTACGGAAAGCCTGAATTCGCCAGAGAAATATGAATAAAATATGACAGAGATTAAAAAAAGAGAAGAACATAGATATCTGAATAAGAAAGAATGAAAACTGAAGTGATAGAAAGGATGTACGATCGGAGAACAGAATACTGCAAAATTCACAGAATAAAGCAAAGCATCAGAATGGTAATAATAAACGAAATAGACATGAAAAGAGGCACAGAAACACAAGGATGAGAACAGAAAAATAGACCGGAAGGAGAGGAAGTAAGAAATAATCACGCAGGAAGGTAAACAAGAAGGGAAACTAAGACGGCAAGAAGGAAAGGGTATAGCCAAAGGAAATGAAATGATTCAATTAGCAACAAATTTAAAGAAGGAAAGGAGAAGGTAAGGGAGGAATGAAAGATGGACAGAAAGAAAGAAAGAAAGAAAGAAAAGAAACGGAAAACAAAGAATGAAATGAATGGAGAAAGGAAATAAACTACACTGACTGCAAAAAAACCAGTGAGAATTACCAAAGGAGAACTAACAGAACCCAGGTGAGTCAGGAGTAATGAAAACTGGAGTTCTCTAACATTTCATAGTTATTAGTTATTACCAGGGCTAGGATTTATATGTAATTACATATTTCTTAATTTCACATATAGACACAACTTTTCACTTATCTCCATCTATTATGTTGTCCTCTATTCAATTTAAATAAATTTATTTTACATATTTTTCCATATTTCTGACATTAGTACATATTTATATGTAAAATAAATATTTGTCCATATTTAGTGATTTTAATGCAATATTCGTACATATTTCATTCTTAAGAGTAAAACTATATAAAACTGTCGTTTTCAGTGACAGAAAATATGGCAGCACAGGATAAGTCTACAGTTATGTACAGAAATGAATGTGTGAAAAATGTTTTGTGTTACATTGAATCAAATTTTTGTAATATAACAAAAATAATTCAGAAACTACAAAATAATAATCTGACATTACTTGGAAATATTGACATTGTGAAAAAACATGATTCATGAACTCAAATGTATACGTGGACATTTAGCCGATCTTATCAAATGTAAAGTGGACAATGTGTTTTCAAGAAATCCAGGCTTTGAAGAAATGTGTAAAATCAGTGCAATCTTAAGTAGCTCGTCAAATGTAAAACTAGAATCAGTGAATTTTAAACATGCGCCAGTCACTTCATGTGCAGTAGAACGAAGCCTCAGCCAATACAAATCACTTTTGAAAATTTAAAACAACATTTTGTGGCATACTGTTGTGGTAGCAGAAATAATCAATGAATGAATAAAGTAAGTAATCTGGAAAAAAAGAAATTGAATAATTTAATTTATGAATCCAGTATTTGTAATGCATTTTTATAGGTTCTAAAAGTAACAAAGTTAAAAGTCTAGAGGTTAAATTTGTTTTGATGTCCATATTTTACAAAATATATTTGCATATATATATATTTACGTATTTTGACATTTTTAGTACATATATATGTACATATTTTGACATTTTTAAGTATATATATGTACATATTTTGACATTTTTTAGTACATATAAATCCTAGCCCTGGTTATTACCTAGGTATATAAGTAATTTTATATTATTTTGGAATTCAATTTTAGTGAAACACGTTGCTCTTCGTTCCCCCTTCAGGGATTCAAAGCCACGATAGCCAAATCAACTAGACTACAAACCGCCAACCCTCTATTCAAATTCTCAACAATGACCATCCTCTTGGAGATGCTGTTTTCCTTTTTTCTTCTCTTGTTTTTATCACAATCCTTGCTCCTTCACCCATTCGTATGCTCACAGAGCTCCCTTCTCGCCAGCATGCGACCTCCCCCAACTCTCTGCCAGCAAGATCAATAATGACACCGTTTGACCATAGCATTCAATTCGGGACCGCCTGGTTAGCGTTGCTGATTGCAAAGGTTTGAATCCCGGTGCCTCTTCAAATTTCTGAAGCAGATAGGTCTGGATCGGAGTGTATTCAGCCTCGTGAGGAATGCTGAAGAGTTTATTAATATAGTACCCCGGTTATGGAAATTATAATTGACTCCTGCGCCCTTTGACCTTACCCTTACGATCCCGAAAATGTTACATTAGAACTAAATTATTGTAGGCCTGTACAAAAAATTAGGGTTAAAATATTTTAGATTTAACTGCAAAATTTCTAATTGTAGTACGTGGACCGTGAACGGTGTATCTGTATACAGTTCAACGTCCGCCCACCTCATGTTTTCTTTTGACACACATTGAGCAGGGTGTTCTGATTTTAATTGAAACCGATTTCTTCATCAGCAAACTTTGTGAGTCAAGCTCTAAAATGAGACTCTGTTAGTTATGTAATCAAATAACGGACATAACATTTGCTTTAAGAGATTTAATATACGCATTACTGTATTATGAACCAATATGTAAGCCATATATTACCGTTAAATATTATCAACTTCAGTAATATCAATAGTAAATATCAACTTCAGTAATATCGATAGTAAATATTATCAACTTCAGTCATACCGATAGTAAAAATTATGAATTTCAGTAATACCGATAGTAAATAGTTCAAGGGATGACAGAAGTCTTGTTTTTGCCTTTTGGTAAACAATGCCATCTTTGGATTTTAATGTCAAATATCACGCATACCCTAAAGTATACCTGAGCAAATTTTTATGCCGTTTGGACGCATGGAACAGGTGCTGCCTTCACCACTTTGAAACCTCAGTGCGCTTCGAGCTGCTAATGCATGCAAAATTTATTCGCCGCCGTTTTCTCAGCTTCAAAATGCACGTTACTGTATTTTTCCCCATTCAAAATCTATCTTCTCCCACAAGAATGGAGACGGGGCTTTGTAAACATTTCCACAATATATTTTACAATGGTTGAAAGAAAGTGTATAGTCAGATTTTCTTTACAGGCGTTGGTTAATAAAGACCCAGGGCAGTTTTGTTGCATTTTTCTGGGTAAAATAGTTTTTAAAAAGTTTAAAGAATATCAATATGTATCAAAATCAATTAAATTAATTAATATCTCAAAATAAAATTGATATATTAGAATGAAATTTTAAACTTTAAGTATGCCTATATATTTAAATTAAGTGGGCAAAATGTCAAGTTTCTAGGACAAGTAGTTTAGAAAACCCTCTCAGTACTTCGGCCATCCCTTAATTGGCATGGAAGAGATGGTATCAGGTAGTGCCAACATAAAAATACTATTTTCGACCGTCAGTCGATAATATCTGTAGTCAGAAATATTTTTAATCCCCTGGAAATATATAAAGGCTATTCGAAAAAAAAACGTGAAAAATATTTAAAAATCGGGTGATTTTCAAGGCTAAAAATATATAAAGTCCTTATAATGACGAAGATTCAATTTATCAATGTTCCAAAGGAGTCAAGAGAATAAGCTATATCTTCTAGAGAAGCAAACACACTCTTTACCAAAACCGCCTAGAACCCAAGCCGAGAAACTGGAACAAATAATTTTCACTTTTAAAGCAAAATTGCTTTACTCGTACGTAGGTCAACTATGAAGTATTTAACCACTTCTCCACGCCCTGCTGACAACTTTCCAAATGTCATTAATTCAATAAAGACTAAAACGATTACTATTTTAAAGTAAAAAAAAGGCATTTCATTTATATGCCAGAACTAAGCAAGACAAAAGAATAACTTAAAAAGACGAAGGAGGTGCTAGGGTCATATCGTCTGCAGATATCCACAGACTAGGTTCCCCAGCCCCACCGTATGACAATTTCCAAAACTGAGGAGGAAGTTTGGTACAACTTCAAATTTCCTATGTAATTCCTGAAATTGTAGTTAACTCCTTTCTACTTCGCATGAAGAGAGAACGTTAACAATAATCAAGACTTTGAATGAAGCATCATAAGGTTGGGCTTTAGGTGTCCCATTTATAAAGTGCAGCCATTGCTTTTAAAAGACATTGTCAACCCCTCCCCACACTGCTTTCTCTCTTTGTCTCTTCGCTTTGCCTCTTAAAGCACGTGTAAATGGTCTAATCCCAATGCACATACATAACCATCAAGGGGATGAAACTTAGGGGGTAAATGTAGTCGGGGGACTTCAAGCACTTCACGCTAATTGCAGACCTCCGCAATGTCCTGTCTTCTTTTACTGCTATGACTCTATCTTCTCTGTACCAAGAAGTTTCGTCTCAACTTCTAAACCATGAACTCACTTTCTTTTACGCGTTTCCTTTTTAACTGCTTAATCTCTCCCTCTTTATTCAAGGCACCAAACAAACTCCACGAAGAAGTTTTAATATTACAAACTACATTTGGTTCCGAGTTCCTTCTAAATAGCTAATCCACCACATTGAAAGTCTGCGTTTTACGGAGGTCATTGCATCGATGTCTAAATCACGGCATTTATTTAGTTAATGTTATACCGCTATCTAATGGGCTACTATGGGAAATAAGAGTATGTGGTAAAATCCATGAAATAATATTTCACTATGTAGGGGTCGAGTTTTTATAGCCTACTCAAGTTCCATCGAAGATAAGGTGGTATGAACATAGGGTTGGGATGAGAATTATGTTTGTATGTTTTAAGGTTATGTATGTAGTAACAACTCAATAGAAGAAGAAATTAACAACAGAATAAGACTTTTAAGAAAAATTACCACGCAAATGCAACGTTAATTCGAAGTAAACTGATAACTAAAAATGCGAAACAAAAGCTTTGCAAACACATATTACTGAGGCCAGTTGTAACCAATTCCTGTGAAACGTGAACATTACAAGAGAATGGTAAACAATAGACAAATAAATTATATAAACTGCATCTGGAGAATGACAACAAATAATGAACTAAATGAAATTATTAAAAACAGAACCACAGCAGGTTACATCATGCAAAAACTGATCGGTTTGGGCAAATTAATAGAATATCAGAAGAGAGATTAGTAAACAAGATGGAAATCAATTGCCACAAGATCTTGAGGAAGGCCAAAGAAGATATGGGAAAATGAAATAACAGAGGATCTTAAAACACGTGGATATTAAAAAATGGTTGAGAACTGTCAAGAAAAGGAAAATATAATAGAAGGATGTATTAATAAATTTCATATTTTCAGCTAGTGCTAATGAATGCTTATATCGGGTTATATTTCCACCTAAGCATTAGTATGAGATGAAAAGAATAGAGAAAGGTTGAGAAGGAATAAAAAATGCTGTAGAATATCAATTGTATAATATTGAGTGTAATTCTAAAAGAACAGTTTGTAAATTATGAAAGAATTGAGATATTTTAGGTTAGGTACAGTTTTGGTATGTATAAGCTTTACACAAAGTCAATGCTAATAACTAACAGATAACTTTAAGTTTAACATTAAAAGACAAATACAAATATGTTGTAATAAGTACAATAATTTAAGAGAGTAAAAAATGTCCTTGTGGAATAGAACAATAGAAGTTTTCTATATTGTTTGTTAGGAACTGTAAAATTATGTTCGTATATATTTGCAGCTGGTTAAAACTAAGAAATTATTAAGTTATAGAAGATACGTCAGTAAATAAAAATCAAGTATAAAATCGTTATAGATGATACGTCAATATATAAAAAAATCAAGTATACAATCTGTAGAATAATCTTCTACAATGGAGCTGCAAAACTGTAATTTGTAGATATCAGTGTCAGGTTAGAAATCTTCTTATAGTTGTCTATATCTTCTTTTTATTGTAGTTATTGGTTGTAAAAATTAGTTATAAGGAATATAAAGCGTGACGTTATTTCAATTTTGATTCCTTGTCAGCGTAGTCTATTCAAATTTCAGTATTGGAAATGCATTTCGAAGCATGACGCTTCATCTTCAGTCCAAAAGTACAAATCTTCTATGTACTAGTTGAAGTAGATGAGTTAGTGCCATGAGCAGGCTGACTGACACTTTATTTTCGGCATGCCGAACACGTATTATAAATTTAAACACGCACAATGACAAAGTACACTGTTGACCAATTTGAGAGGCACCGTACCACGAGCGCATTCACTTCTCAGCCTACGCAATCAACCCCCACCCCCTATACTCAGGTTGTTGGTAACCGGAATCAACTCCCTCTGTGGGTTCGGGCACTAAGTTTTAAAGCCTGGTTATTAGCATTGACTTTGTGTAAAGCTTATACATACCAAAACTGTACCTAACCTAAAATATCTCAATTCTTTCATAATTTACAAACTGTTCTTTTAGAATTACACTCAATATTATACAATTGATATTCTACAGCATTTTTGATTCCTTCTCAACCTTCTTCTATTCTTTTCATCTCATACCAGTGCTTAGGTGGAAATATAACCCGATATAAGTAATAGAAGGATGTTGTTGAGAAAGTCAAGCAAGGTCGATTCGAATTTTAGCGCCTATGGAAAATTAAAGTTATTTTTTAAGCGAGATTTAATGTATATAGTTTTTAAGAATTTTAAAATCTTGGTATTTTTATTTTTTTGTTGAATTTTAAGAGTGACAACTTCAAACGAATATCTCTTAAACTATGTGAGACATAGTCATGATATTTTCACTATGTTATAGTTAATAGGTCTATAAGGGTTTAAGGGAATAGGCTATTAATTTCGTAAGTATTTACTACATTATTACAGCCCACGGATGTAAGATTTGGCAGAAACGCGTTTGATAGCATCACTGATTTGGTATATTGAAATAACAGGAGAAAATGACTAGAACTGGATTCAATGCAAATGTATAGAAAGATGCAGAAACACGTTAAAATAATTTCTTAAACATACAAAATAGATTCCGAAATTAATTAGAATTTCGTAAACACTAAGTATTCCTTGAATGAGGTAGGAAATTTTGGGTTTTATCGTAACTGTAAAATTAGATTTATATTATACTTTGGATTTTCTACAATGCATTTGGCTCATCACAAAATAATTGGCTTCTACTAGTGGATAGGAAAGAAGAGTAGATTACAAGAACATGACCTTTAATAAGGGTTATAAGAATTAGAAGTACGATCTTAATATAATATAACCTCTCGTGTGTGAGAACGAAACAATAAAAATGATTTTCGAAATAAGGCAGTTGCACTTGGAAGTTGAACACTAAGAATACTCTCGCAAAGAGTTAGAAATGTTAGGAACTTCTACTGCATGTCTGCGATAGCAATCCGAATCACTTCCTTCACGAGCAATCATAAACAGCTGGGTTAGTATTTCAGCTATCTTGTGAAGAGTTTTGGATGTTAACAGTTCATATCACGTAAAACGAGGCATAACTTCTATTCCGTGGGAAAGGAAGTTGAAGAGAGAAAAGTTTTCACAATGTAGATATTGGCATCACGCGATCAAAGTATCTCGGATTCGAAACTTTCCTTCTCGCTACTCTCTGAACGCTGTCCTGAGGTTAAATGTTCAGTTCAGACATCGTTATTCGTTATTACTTCTTCTGCCCATACCTCAGAAAGATCTGTATTCCATCCTGAATATAGGCTACGTTCCGAGGTCCCCTGATGGGTTAGACACCTTTTGGGGATTTGACACGAAAATTGGCGACGAATTTCTCTTACTTTCCCAGCACATCACATTAAGAAAAAATTATTTATATTTTTGAAAGGCTCTAACGATTTTGTTAAACTATGTAGATGAGGTAAACATGCTAATATTCTTCGCAAGAATCCTCTGAAGAGTAGTTATAAGCATCCAATCACTGTGTACAAACCGTGGCTTTTAAGTAGGCCTAATGCGTTGCGAACAGTACTTTTTGTGCGATAACGTTTCTCTTATCCGTTTCCCGTTCATGCTATCGTGGTTGAAGCTGGAAATTCTTACACCCACTGCCGGTAATTGAACATCCCTTCATTTTCCCTTCTATCAGCACAAGTGTGCGTCATTATATCAAAGTTTCTAAGTTTTGATACATAAGTTATATTATTGCAGACATGAAATATGATCATACATGCTACTTGGATTTTCCATTTCAATCTTACCTGTGTCTTTACTTCCATTTTATTTCTTAATATTCACTTACGATTTAATTCATAGCAGCTTAAGCTCGCGTAAAGAACTTCGTTACCAGGATTTGTTTGTGAATGGATTTCAAAGTACCCTTTAATAGCTGTTTATGTATCAGTATATATAAAGCAAGGCTTTAGTGGACGAAACCAAACTCAGTTATTCACTAATTTTCAATGATTCTGTGTCAAGCAAGCAGAGTAATACCAGTGCCTATCGCGCAGGTTTGCTAAGTAGCCTATTTTTTCTTTCTTTCTTTCTTTCTTAAAATACTTTGACACACATCTTTACAACTAAAGCATTGGTCTAATCTGCCGAAAAACTGGCATGAAGGAAGATATTGCGTGAATTCTTTTGACGGTTTCGGTAGAGTCTGTGTGTCATGAAGAACAGTTTGGAAACCACTGTGTTTTACGACTTAAAACAGCCTCAGTCAGTTTTGATATAATATTACAACTGGTTTGCTTGATGTTAAATGCACATACCGCATCAGCATGATCTGTTACACTGCGTTATAATGATATAGATCATCTTTGTGAGACTGCGGTAAATGTTTGGTGCCTATGGATGTGATGCATCAATTGAGCAATGGATATGACTACATTTATCTAATGCCTTCCTGGCTCATAGCGGTCATAAGCTTATTGTGACAACAGTATGTTATTAGCGGAATTCTGCAATCCAACCTGAATTCCACTGTAATAAATTACCTCTGCTAATACACATGTTAATTTGGTAATACAATTAATTCCTCTCCATAAGGAGAGATATTCCGCAGTTATATTGCTCTGACCGCAGATACTTTGCACCAACATAAATTAAATATCAGGAATTAAATACAAACATCCAACAGCATACGCATTAGAAACAAGACCTCAAAGTATTAATTAATTACACAAATAACATTTCTCTACTCACTTACTCGTCGTCATCGGGTTGGATTACTCAAAATAAGCATACAGAAAAAAAAACATGTATGTAAGACCACTTCTATTAAGTGAACTCTCCTCTTCGCGACCAATTTTTTAAATAATAATAATAATAATAATTTATTTAAGCCTTTAAAGAAGCAATGAAACCAGTTTTATTAATTTTTCCCTTCTTTAAAGAGCCCAGAAGCTTAAAATTACAGTTTCAAAATAATACAGGTTATGGCCAAGTGCACCGAACTCGATTAGCAAAATCATGACAAAAGAAAGGAAATACTTGATAATGACGTCTAAGAGTGAAATATAAAGGTAGAAGTGCGCACAAACGTGCATGTTTCCATTGAGTCTATTTCTCGTTGCTGTATCCCAACAGCGACTTCGATCTTTCCGCACATCCACTAAAGTGGTATCTTGGACACATTTTGCCACACAATTTGCACATACAATCATGTGAAAGTTCGTGGTAATTAGGTTTCATACAGAGTTTAAGAGTGAAATAACCACTTGTAATGTGACAGTTTTCAGTAAAATATGCTATTTTAATCCTTCATAATAAAATACACAAGCAAAATCGTTCTTCTCTCAGAATAAGCAAAATAAACACCATCAAATAAAGTTAAAATTGCTTGTCGAGGAGTGTCTTAGCAAATATAACATTTCTCCTTATGATTAGGAGTATGAAAATAAATGCATTCTGCTTAGAAATCCGGACTCTATAATTATACTACAGAGCAATGACGAATAGAGAGGAAATCCAGATCCAAATGGAATCGGAAGCACTAGAATACGTCCAGGAATACGTATACTTGGGTCAAAGCATATCATTTCAAGACAGCAACAACAAAGAACTAAAGAGGAGGATCTCACTAGCCTGGAGAAAGTTTTGGAGCCTACGTTTCATCCTAATGGACAAGTCGCAACAGCTAAAGTTCAAACGCGAAATCCTAGACAGCTGCATACTCCCAACACTAATATACGGAGCACAAGCGTGGACAACAACCCAGCAACAAAGGACTTCAATACAGACTACTCAGAGGAAGATGGAAAGGAAGATATTACAGATAGCAGTAAGAGACCGAATAAGAAACGCCGAAATCAGGAACAAGACACAGGTAAAGGACGCCGCGACAGCAGCCCAAGTAGCGAAGTGGAGATGGGCAGGCCACACAGCAAGAATGGACAACAACCGCTGGGCAAAAATAGCAACGATGTGGGACCCAAGAGAGGGAGAGAGGGGACCAGGAAGACCAAGAACGAGATGGGCCGACGAAATAAAGAGGAACGCTGGCAGCACCTGAACTAGGATGGCGAGGAACCGAGAAGTCTGGAAGGAATACGTAAACCTCATAAAATACTAAGAACAGACTAAGACAGTGAAAGTGAAAATAAGTGAATAGTGGAGTGAAAAGGAGAAAGTGTAGACTAAAAGTTACCAGAGACCAAGACAAACGAATTCAGAAGGACAAAGACAGGAAAATTCCACATTCGTAGCTCAAATGTGGGAAGAACAATCGAGTTACCCTCCTTTTAGGAGAGGCCATTGCCCTTAAGGGATTGAAGGCTATTTTTATTTTATTTTTATTTTAATACGTTTTATAATTCTACTTAAATCTGACAACAATGTTGACTATTAGTATTGAACGCCCGATTCTTTCATCTTTAGTGGAATGTGGACATTTCCAGCAAGAAAATGGATAATATATATGATAGCGTCTCGGGATTCCAGCTGGGGGAAAGGGTTGAAGTCCGAACTTCCGGCTGCTGTTTGCTCGTTTGCCATATTCTGGGAAGATGTGAGCTGGGTTGGAAATTGGAAATAACTTTTTCTTTCCTCGCGTGGAATTTATAGATGAAAACTATTAGCATTCGAGGTATAACTTAGATAGTAA
Source organism: Ectobius pallidus (assembly GCA_964059195.1). NCBI lineage: Eukaryota > Metazoa > Arthropoda > Insecta > Blattodea > Ectobiidae > Ectobius > Ectobius pallidus. Next base: position 13,351,964 of record CAXKWD010000013.1, read on the forward strand.
ATTAGTTCCAACATAACTCCACTATCTAGCGCTGGTCTATTACAGTTCCAGCATAACTCCACTATCTTGTCTATTACAGTTCCAGCATAACTCCACCATCTAGCCTATTACAGTTCCAGCATAACTCCACTACCTAGCATATTTACAGTTCCAGCATAACTTCACTACCTAGCCTATTACAGTTCCAGCGTAACTTTCACTACCTAGTCTATTACAGTTCCAGCGTAAGTTCACTACCTTGCATATTACAGTTCCAGCATCTCCACTATCTAGCCTATTACAGTTCCACCATAACTCCACTACTTAGATTATTACATGTCCAGCGTAACTCCACTATCCAGCCTATTACAATTCCAAATTTCAACTTAAAAGTGAAAATACACTATCGTGGCTCTTTAACAGTTTAATGAACTAAGTTAAGGGTAAGTTGAAAAATAATTTAATATTGAAACACCGAATTTAAGCAGGGGATATTAAAACAAATATCAGAGAAATATCTATGACAAGTTGTGGATTATTTCTTCGAAAGTTTGATTCAATTTGGTATCAAACGTACCACTCCTTTCTGGAAGAGATGGAGTAAAGCTTTTTATATTTTTGAGACTAAATTGTGAAATTATCATAAAACCCGTCTTACCGTCAGGAAAAGTTAAGTTTTTGAAGCAGCCTCGTTCTTTTGATTATATAAAAAATAATGACCGAATGAATTGCAATATCTAAGCCATTTACTTGGTTGCAATGTTATAAATTACATTCTTATAATTATGCCGCCCCAGGTACAGAGATAGCAGGGATGCTAGGGGCAGCCCAGCCTAGCGTTTACAAGGATGGATGGAGGGAAGAGTAGAATATAAATAAAAGAGACAATGGAAGTTACCAAACTTGTGCAATTTTAGGGGAACATATGGTAGATAAAAACGCCGGGGAATTTTTTTGGTGAAGAGGCATACTACGATATACAACAAAAAAGGAGAGAGTGAAGGGAAAGTAAAAAGATGAAGAGCGTATCAGATACTACTCCCGGAAAGCAGGGAACTCATATAAAACTTATTTTGTTGACTATCTCGTCGGAAAAGGAAGGGTCAAGTACTCAAATTCCGTTTGTACAAAACAAAAAGTTTCGTCTGTTATTTATTTCCGGTCATATAAAGACGCTACTTGCTTAGATATTCTGAAGTCAATTACCGTAACTAGCTTATTGCATGGGATCTTCATACCGGTATAAGACGTAGGTGCAGTAGCCTATGCGTTATGGATAGTCTGATTCTAACAAGTAGCTTTAAATATTTGTTACTACAAAACATACTAAAGTATACAGAACTAGTCTCTTATAGTCAGCGCGCAAATGTTTAAAGCAACCATACACGCTCAGTTTAACTGTCCGTTTATCTGTATGGCCGGCCATATACTCTCAGTTTAACTGACCGTTTATCTGTGTGACGTCATGTCTGTACGATTACTGTACGATTACTGTTGCGTAGGTTTTTCTGTCAGGCCATCCAATTTTTTGGACTGAGCTCCGGGACGTAAGTTCCGACCGATAAACGGACAGCCCTTCAGTTTTTCCATCCGTTCCCTTCGAAACAATTGGGAGCTTCAGCCGATTCTGTATACATCCCAACACTCTTTTACTTTAACGAACTGTTGTTCGAAGATCGACCATGCGCAGCTGACCCTCAATCTTCGGTGAGTATTTTGTATTTTTATATTTTTACAATTACATTATTAATACAGTTCATTCCACCTGTTGGCAGTCGGACGGAAAACTAGGCAATCTGCATGTACTATTTACACATTAAATAATCTTCATGTAGGTTGAGAGCAATAAAATACGTTCAGCGTTACATAATTCAACTTTATTCCAAATTAAATTAAGGCATTTTTACTTTTTAAAAAATATTTTAACGAAGTTATATCACAGCCATGTTGCCATTCTACCTTTCCTTCCTTCATTATTGAATTAATCGCAGAAAGTGTCGCGCCTTTCTTTAGTGTATTTTTTGACGAACTTGGAGCAGTTTTCAACTGAATAACAAAATCCCGGGCTCGATGAATGAGAACCCTCTTGGGGTTTATTTATTAGCTGGTTGCTATAAGCGCATGGTATTGCCACTTTTTTCTGAACGCGTCTGCAATTAACTTCCATTCCTATGCTTCAAAAGGCATCTGGAAAAAAAAAATACAACTTCTCAATCATGTTTGGATTACTACTGGATTTATATATATTATTAGTTATATATTACATTATTGTTAACCTGAGTGAACATTTGATTGGAACTACATAGTCTGGGTTTGTTTTATTTCAGGAAACCTCATCTCCAACGACTTCACAAGCAAAGAAGATAAAATTACCTTCCGACACTCAGAACTTTTTGCTGCGGCTACCCGTTATCTCGAGAAAGAAGACGATTTCTTTTTACTTACGCAAAAGGTTATGCTGATAAATTGGGAAAAAAACCTAGCACCAGAACAGTTTCTCTTTAATGACAGACTGATCAACGAAGTGGTTTTGGAGGCACAAAAGGGCAACCTGAATAGGTGAAGCGGTATTTAAATCTGCCCTCCATGTTCAGCAGCATGGACAGACTACTCCACCCACTCAGGACAACCACAAACTGTCATCGAGACAACCACAAACTGTCATCGAGACAACCACAAAGTGCTAAAAACATTTTGGAAACCTTTGACTAAGATTAGAAATTGAATGCTTATTTAATTAGTTTGTTTATTGTAGTTTATTGAATTGTTCTAAAAAAAATAACGTGTCAAGAAAAATTCTGAAAATAATTAAAATTAATTTTGCCTAAGCTAAATGTAGTCTGTCAACACCATCGATATTGTCTCACTAGTCTCCATTATAACCTTTCCTAGAGCTTGAGGAGATATTCGAAAAGAAAATTTCAAGTCCTCAAAGGTTCTCCCCGTAGCTAAGAATCTGAGGGTTGCTGTGAGTCTCATTTTGGCGGGCATTGGTTCTTTCATGCATGAGGTTTGCTTTTGGATAAACTTTGTGAAACTTTGTAAGATTTGAGGCTTTCCTGGCGAATCTTATGTAGAAAATCTTCTCGGGTTTGCAGCCAGGTGAGAAGTTTGTTGTGGTCCAACGTTTCCGAGGCTGACGCTGCCTCCATCCTCTGGGAATCTGAAGTGTCTAACAAAACATTAACTGTAGTGTCATCCATCCGAAGATAGTTAATGAAATCCTTTTCTTCTGTGCTGCGTAATTCTTCAAGCAGGTTTACGTCACCGGATATGCTCCTATCCAACCACTCCTTTGTCCATACTCTTCTTTTTTCGCTGATTTTCATCTTTCTCCTCCTAATGGAGTAGTGAAACAGCTACCAAAAGGCAAAATGAAACGCAGCGGGCTGGAAATTTACTCTTATTGCCCATGCCACGCTATTATTGATGTTTAACACATGGTATAACTGACACAACTGAAGGAAAAACTGAAGAACCTGGATGAAAAACTGAGGCGTGGCTACACACGCTGAGTTCAGTTAATCGTTCAGTTTTTTCTTCCGATCAGGATTCAGGATTCAGATAAACTGACAGATAAACCGAACGTGTTTGGACCGCTTTAGAGAATGGGATGGTAGGTGTTGTCTGGTCCGGAACCAGTGCTAAGTAAACAAGTACGTTTGTCTCACTCTTAAGTGGATACGAGTAATGCGCTAGAGTGAGACAGACGTATTTGTTTACTTCTGGGTCGGTTCTAGAGCGGACAGTATTTACTATCGGCCAAGCACGAGTAAACCTCTGTAAGCGGAGTGCGGTGAGAGGGGTTGGTTCACAAGCTGGTGGATACTAGCGTTCTGATTGGGCAGAGAAAAGACGAGCCTCTCTGTTGTAAGCGAGTTGTAAACATTAGCCTCCAGTGTGCAGTGTGTTCCAAGCTGCAAGGTGACAGTGCTTTCTTAGTGAATAGTAGCATGGTATGACGTCACGTACCGCTCCTCGTTCTGCTCAGAGTTTTTCTCGTGCTTGGCCGATAGTATATGGTATATGGTATATGAAAGGTTGCCTCGTTCGACGCGCATGCGTATTGAGCACGAGGGATGTGACGTGGCCCATAGCCCTGCAGGAGGATTTAAACACCTACATACAGTGGCAATGATGGGAATAAAACTTATTTTTAACTAAAATAATGCATGTATCTGTAAAGATAGACTACATATGATCTTACAGGGGGTATGGATTAATAGAGGGACCACTTCTGAGTGCTCAGGCCTCAAATGAATAATCTGTAACAAAATATATTGAGACATTTGAAACAAAATATTTAAGCTGCTGGTTTCTGTAAAACATACTGTGGATCTCAAAATAAAGAACACGCACAAACATCTTACATTTCTCTTTAAATTTATTGGGGTACTTTTACAACTCTCTGGTTATGACTCAGAAAATGGGAAGTAGCCTATACGACTTTTTTTTGTCTTATGCAGAGGGGAGTTTGCCCTTTTGTAAATAATTCTTTACTCATACACATTGCCAGCAGAAACTTAAAGAGCCTGTCCATTTTATTTATAGACAGCAGCAGACTATTGAAAATTTTCCTTGCTGAGCTGACCACCTACACTATATTTGACAAAAAAAATGTTCTATTCAAAAAGATGGGTTAAGGGTTAGAAAATGTGATTTTACCCTTCAGATGTAAAAAATGTAGATTGTGAAGCAAGACTCCCTTTTAAAAATCTTTAAAACATCAGTTCACAGTCAGACAGCTCTAGTTTCAAGTGTCGTGCACAAGTTCTGTGTTAATATTGATTCAAAGTTCTGATTAGTTACGTCATATATGTGCTATAATTATCGCCTGAATTTAATAGTTGGGGAATTCTTATAGCCTATATATAACTGTATCACCTCAAGTGTCAGTGTACCAGAGCGTGTGTTTTTTTTTAAGTGTGGCTCACTATTGAATTCCATTACTCCTTTAATGCCGCTTAAATAATTACAAAGTTAGTGTACTGTACAGTATAATGTTTTAATAACGCTTCGAGGAATTAGGAATCCTCTTTTCCAGTATATACCAGTATTAAAGTAAAAATCCTTCAACATTTTATTTATGGACTCCCCTAATAAAACATGTCAGGAACTGAATAACTACATGTACCCATAAACCTGACTGGGGGTCACCCACTGGGGTGGGGGGAAGAATATTCAACAATGGATCTGTTGTTAACTGCAAAAGAAGCCACTTCCTACTGAAGGTGAGTTATTGACTCATTTTATTATAAGCGCGTCTTAAAATCCATATTTACATGTAAACATGACTAAATTGAGTCTTGGACTGTTCTACCATTTAAATGCTGTCGGTCGGTATACATTTAAAGATATACCTGTTATATTTATGATCACTTTGATTCATTTGTAATTGTTTATTTCAAAGTGTTCTACAAACAGAATACAGATTGGTTTATAATATAATAATTGTTATTCCGGGCGCAGATTTTATTATCTTCCAGTTTTCTGCCTCTGGAAAGCATTATTCCATGTTGTCTATTCTTCTTTGGTTTTAATAATTGTTTAGTATCTATGATAATAAGCTTTGTAATTAAATTGTGACAAGTACATTGCAATCAGAGGTGACTTCGTTCATCTTATATACGTTTAATTTAAATTAATTTCATGTAAAATTAATACAGAAAATACACAACAGTGCATCGATCTCATTGAGAAATTTATTTTTCTAAGTCAAGACGAATATTGCAAAGTATACCAAAGTCTATTCTTTTTAAGCCTCCTTCCATAATTCAGAATAATTTACCTGAAATAAGTTAACATACCTAGAAATGTAAAATTAACAATCTTTCAGCATAATCTAAGCTATATCTACTAGACTACTTTTTCCTGAGTCAGACAAACTTTGTAAAGCTGCACTATTCTTATTTGTACCTGTATTAAATATTTATTTTAATTTGTGTTAAATCCTCTTTATATGCAGGGTCGTATACATTCTATCTTCACCTCGGAAACATGTATTAGGGGCCTATTGTTGGTAAAACGATGGTGTTTTTGTGTTACTTCTTCCCATCAATACCATTGTATGTAGCTGCTTAATTCTCGCGCGGGCTGGGGGTGACGTCACACAGCAGTGTAGGACTCTCCCCACAGCTCTTACGGGAACGAGACAACCTTACATATACCAGCCTTGGATAGTACCCACTCCACTTTCTAAAAAATTTGCGCGCCGACTATACAACTACAAGATTTCTAAAATGTGTTCTAGCAACCTACTGATTGCAGTATCATAGGTCTACTCTTTAATAAATTTTCTAGAATATCTTGATACGTCTATTTATAAATAATTTTCTTCCAGTTTAGTAACCTAACCTACTTGACAGAGTTCTCTCTTTTCTTTCTCCCTCTCTGCTTAATTGAATGTAAGTTATAATGACAACTTCTCAGATCAGATTTCACATTAACATTAGTAATGTTCTAAAATATTATTTACTCCGTTTAGTTATGTTTACATTAGACTTCGGATTTTATGTAAAATCTTATTTTAACCTTAAAAGATGTACTGTACACAAAAACTTGTATATATGCGTTTCATAGGTGACAGTGCCTGAAACTGTAGTAACTAAAAATAAAGTAAATGATTCAGCTCTAAACAACTTTGTACAACTCAAACAGCCTGTTGTCAAGGGCGATGATAGCTTATTATACCTAAGTCGAAATGCATACCTAGACACATAATAATAATTACTTGCCACTAATACAGAGAAAGCACAAGTGGCAGGAGCGAAAAGACCACATCGATAAAGAAGAGAAGAATCCAAACAGCAACAAGGGAATAGTAAACAAAATGTGAGAACTAAGTCAATTAATGGAATATTCAACGACTTGATCGGAACGAATCAAACTTGGAAGTTTATGACAGTGATTTGGAGCGATATTTTTAGACTGGTTGTCCAAAGTTTAAGTTTCAACCTGCTGTAATACAAGAGCAGGTCGCGACCCTGTAAGGCCCGGGCGGCGTGGGTCGCTTAAACGTCCCTAAAAGAGAAAGGTAAAACTAAGGTTGGTTGGTATATGGTTATTTAACGACGGAGATGTACTGCAACTTAGGAATGTGACCGTCGCCACTGTGCCGGAATTTTGTCCCGCAGGAGTTCTTTTACATACTGAAACACGCATATATATATTTGTAAATATATGCCTGCTTCCCTTTTGCTATATTGAAAGAACTTTACTTCGATGTCTCGCCACCAGAGATGATATTTCACTGTTGTAGTATGTTAGACTCTCTGCTAGTCTCATGGAAGAGTTCTAGAAAAACAGAGTCTGCCGAATGGATGTTCGGTTATGTTCGTAATTGTGGTGGGGAGAGAGAGAGTGATTTAAGTTAAGAGTATGGTGGAGACGACTTGGAATTTGACTAGAGACTCCGTTACAGCTCTTGGTTCAGTCAGCATCTAGGCCGTTCGGGTCTGCTCTTCTTGGTGTAGTCATGTAGTCGCTCGGATTCGTCATAATGTAATTATGTAAGTGGACCGCATTTTTCCTATTTCTTTCTTCTTGTCTTTTCGTTTTGGGTTGTGTTAAGGGTTTCTTTTGTTACGCGTTTTCTTTCCTATCTTCTGTTCTATCGTCGAGGTCCTATCATTTTTCCGGTTAATTACAATTAAATAATTTTCTATATATAAAAAAAAAAGGAACACAGCAGTACCTAACATTCACGTCATGTAGCTTTCTGTAAGTTCTGGCGAGCGGTTAGATTTGTTATTACTCTATTGCGAGCATTACTTTTATATTATCAAGAGCACCCGTTATTAAAGTAATTGTGTTGTAATTAAGAATACGGATAGCCTGCATATTTAAATAAATTTATTTCTAACAAGCTGTGAACTGAGTGCTTCTCTAAGCCGCCATATTAAAATTTAAATCTATTTAAAGTTAATCTGAAACCGCACTGGATTTTGCTCTGTGAGTAAATTCTATTTCTTTAATATCTGATTTGATCAGCATTCCAGTTTATGATGTTTATTTCAATTAGTAATGTTATTTACTGTAGTTGAGTAATTTCGCTTGGTCTTGAAAGACTGCTTCACGTAATATTGTTTTGAAGGATTCGTTATATTTTCTCTTCTTTTGTTTCATATATTCTCATCTCATATTAACGGCAACATTAAGGTTAATAATTAAATTTATTATCGGGTTTTCTTTTGTTTGTTTTCTATATCCATTTCATAAACTGTTGTTACGTAAGTGATAGTAATTTGTCGAGTCATGTGTTCTGTTAGAGTCCAATGTCTCTTACGCTATTCATAGTCGTGCAGTGTTTTGTTTACTAAGCTTCTCTATCCCCGTAAATCCAGTACGACTTTCGGTATAGCTTTAAATATGCGGCTTAACAGTGATTATATGGTAATATTCATAAATAAGTTTTGTATCACTTATATAATTTTTTAAATGATAATAAATATTTTACAGTAATTGAATTCATACCAAATATTTAGCATATGTAACAAAATTAATATTTTATTATAAATTTGTAAATAATTTCACCACAATTTGTATATTAATATTATTATGTAAATATGAATTTGTAAATATTTCATCAGTTTTCTAGTTAAAGACGAGTATACAAGCAAATAAAAGAACAGTATAAAAGATCTGCACCTTTTCTTAATTGGGTTATGTATGTCCAGTCTTTCCTTGATTATCATTTTTATGTGCGCTGTTTGTGTTTTCGGCTGTCTGAATTGCTATCATTCCCTGGTAGTTTTTCAGATAACCTCTTTTATTTAAAAGGAACACAAATAGACGTAACAATACCAGTAAATCCACTGACATGAGCCTATCTCATTTATGCATAAATGCCATCGACCTGGGCCTGAAACGAAACTGCAACCTTGGGCACAGAAAGCCAGTGCGATACTAACTCCGCCACCCAGGCAGACTTAAAACTAAGGAAAAGAAGTAATGTAAAAGAATAATAAGAAGGGCAATTTCATCCACTTGCCAATAATCAAGGATTAAGATTTTACCATATTTTAATTGTATATATTTAACTATAGCTTGGAACACAACCTAATTGGACAAACAGCTCAAGCATTTACTACATACTACCTAGAATATAATTACTGTATTGTAAATTAATGGCAACCTTTTTGGGTATCTTCATTTATATTGGTCATATCTATTATATATAGCTATAATATAAGACATGTACCTTGTCTTATCTCTCCGTATCCTTACCACTATGGGAGAGAATATTATTACAATAGGTTTGTTCGCAAAGCAAATCCGTGACTGCTTGAGAATTGGTTGTACTGCGCATGTCCAGTCTGTAACTTACCCGTGATTTGCATTTTGCGAACGGTTAGAAGAATTTGGAATCGATAGTTTCTCCGTTTAATCGATATGATATGCAAATAAAATATATATTTCCCTTTAACATGTTATACATGCAATATACATCGGCAATATAAACTATATTTTGGGAAACTTTTAATTATTTTCCATTATTCATACATATAAGTAGCCTATGCTTATAAATCTGGAGCAAGGATTTGGAGGGAGGAGTCAGGCGCGTGAAAATAGGTTACTGCGCATGTCTCTGAAAACAATTCATGGTAGAGCCTGCAAATTCTTCTTACAGTACAGAAACTGTCCGTGAGAGCTTTGCGAACAGAAGATTGAAATCAGAATCACGGATTCTCGCTTTGCGAACGCGTGTGGAGAAAGAGCGCATGCGCGAACGATTTGTTCCTGGTTTCTGACTGCTTTGCGAACAAACCTAATAATGATAATGCATCCTTGTATTCCAATGGAGCTTGTGATTTGGGTGTTAGGAATCTCATGTACTGTTTTAATTTGTTATACTAATTTTATTAGTTTGGTCTATTCTAACGGACACAATGCGTAGTTCCATCTGAAAATTCTTTTACTGGACAGCAAATGCCAAGATTGTAAACAGGGTGATTGGAAACACTAGTGTTTTGATTCGCTGTTCACGGCACAATCACGCAATTGAGTGCCCACATTTCTATAACACCAAAAACTACATAACTCATTGTGTAAAGGATAAGTAGTGTTATCTAAAAAGGAACTACTGAATCTCCTGTAACGCTCGCCAATATTCCCAGCTTTGCAAACACATAAATAGGCTAAACATGAAGGTAAATTGAATAGAGGCCGGCTTCAAGTAGCCTGCGAATGTTATAAATACTAATTGACGCAGTTCATGTAAAGAGCGTGGATGTCTGTATATGTGCTTGTATTTTATTCGAGATTCTTCAGAAATAAAGCTTCTTTGTACCTGGCATCGTGATTAATATTTTTTTTTTTTGCAGGATTGTTGATCTTTCCTTAGTACCAAGGAATAAAGTAATACATTAGACCCAGAAAATGAGAATAAACCAGTTTCGTTTTAATCATGCATATTATTTAAACATGGTATTAATGAAATAGTCCACCGCTGTGGCTCAGGGGATGCGCAGCGGGCCCGGGTTCGATACCTGGTCGGGACAACTTAGCTGGGTGAAGTTTTTTCCGGGGTTTTTCCTCACCTATGAGACAAATGTCGGGTAACTTTAGGCCCTTGTGGTCCCCGCCGTGTTTGGAGAGTGTGTGTTTGTGAATGGTGTGTCTAGTCTTATGTGTTCGTGTTGTCTCGGAAGTGGCCCCGGCAATGGGCTGATCACTCATCCGGGGAGGCCCTCCATGTCCTTGTCTGATCAAAAAAGTATGTATGTGATCCAAAGTTAATCCCTCTCCCGACAGGTCGCGGCCCTGTAAGGCCCGGGCGGCTTGGGCCGTTTAAATCCTAAAAGGGAGAGGTAAAACTACGATAAAGAAAGAAAGAAAGAATTACTTAAATAATCTGCCAATTAAAACGTTTAAATGTTATATGAACTTTTCAAATATGTCGCTTCTCGCGCCACTGATCTTGTATTGGTGAAATATCCTGGTTGTGACTGTCATGTTCGCTTATTACATCAATTTCTCGTTAAAGAAGATTACTTTAAAATGAACCACGCGCCATGAAAACTACTGAGTTAAAAGGTTTTATTAGATGGTTAAACATGGAGAACATTTGCTGGTGAACAACGATGAAAGACAACATCATATTCAACCCGAAGGGATCGTAAAAACCTAAAATAACAAACCAGAGAGTTTTGACAGAACATCATGGAAATAATCTTTCCTGGATAAATCAGCTATCGTGCCTGGGACTTGGAACACCGATACTTACTTACTCTTACCTCATAAATATTTATATTTCATTAAAACAGACCCCTGCTTTTTCGCTCGGCAATGAAGGGTGCGAAATGACGCCACAACACAAAAGAAAACAGCGAATGCAAACAATTCCAGAATTTCAGAAACTTAAAAAAGAAGCCGGATTACGAGTTAGGCTACATTCACGGTGAAATAGCTTACATGAAATAATTGCTTTAAAAGTGAACAACATACACGATGAGAGTTCTAGCACCAAGCAGAAACTGGTGGCGTGTACAGACGCATATTTCAGCTGAAAAATAAAAGGCGTGATTCTTATCATTAAAGGGTAGTGCTGGGGTTACCCGGATAAAATAACCAATATTTTTATCTAATTAATAGGATTAATAGTTATCCAGATAACTGGATAATAACGGCATCGTAACCAATAATTAAATTATTTGTAATTAACCAATTATTTACAATAGCAATCAATATATGGCAAGTATTGCCCGAATCAAGGATACCAGTTCAAGAAGGTTGTTGAAAACATTTCGTGATGTTTTGGTGCCTGCTTCTGGCGATTATGTGATTATGACAAACATAGCGAAGCATACAGTACATAGACTGAGAGAATAAGAATTTTCTTTCTTTCTTTCTTTCTTTCTTTCTTTCTTTCTTTCTTTCTTTCTTTCTTTCTTTCTTTCTTTCTTCTTTTACCTTAGTTTTAAATGTCCCTAAAAGGGCCGCAATCTGTCAGGAGATAAATTATCTATGGCTCATATACATACATTTTTACTAGGCTAGGACATGGAGGGCCTCCCCGGATAAGTGACCAGGTGCCGGGGCCTGAGACGTTTCTAAACAGATATCTACCATTATAACCAAGAAAAATACTCTATTTTCCAGAGCAGATCTGGAAACCCCGAACGATGAAAGAAGTACGTGATATCCAATTTCAAACTGATACTGGGAATTTCTTGTACTGGTGCTTCTTTCTGACTTTCCTCGTAAACTTTTTAAACAGAAATGAACATATCCTTTTTTGCAAGAGTTTAATCAAAACGTAAGATATAACCAGTCTAAAAAAATTTTAAATTTTAAATTGACGGTGTTTGTTAATTGACGATGCTTTCAAATACACATGTAACATAATGCTGAAATTTTAACGATCAATCTTCTTTGAAGCTAAGATCATTTTTTTAACAATATTCGCAAAGTTGTTTTCAAATTTATTAAACAATGAAAAGCTTTAGCTACACAAACTCTTGTTACGAAACACTAAGCACGAAGCTATTCTTCAGTATTCTTTCGCTAGAAGAAGAATTTTGTTCAGAAGAAAACGTTTTTTGTTCCTTCTGTAAAAATTTTAAAACTGAAAGTATACATTTTTGAAAACCAAAGAAAAGCTTATAAAATAACGAATATGAAATGTGACAGAACATTAACATATTGAAATCTGAATAATATTCTTCGATTTTGATATTATTATTAAACGGAAGTAAAAGAACGGTGCGAGATTAGAGAGGGAATGGGTCAATACCGCGATCTCTCCTTAGATATCTGCAACACGCTACAGTTAACTGGGGATTTCCTCTGACTACAAACTGCAATGCAACACAGTCGTATGTACGAAGATGTAGCTAAGTGGTAGCCATAGACATAGCTACTGAAATATTATAACTATAAGGATTAAATTTGATCAGGAAAGTTGCGCTCCTAGCCAGCCATCCACCAATAAGCTTTTACAATCGGAGGTAGATGTCGAAATGGTCGTTCAGGCGGTAGGGCCTACGAATCTTTTCATAGGATGTTGCGCCGCAGACGTGGTATGTAGAGGTGTACAAATCTCTATTTTAGCTTGCCCATACCCGCTTGAACGCCAGGCAAGCAAGTTGCCAGCGTCACAGCTAGCAAGCAGGCAGGTTTCTTTAGGCTTGCGTGGGTCAGGTGTTATTTCTAGGCCCAATAGTTTGGACAAGTTCGTTGATGAGCAAAATTGGCGCAAAGGGGTGGTCGGGGGAGGGGGTTGAAATGTTAAAACATTTATATCTCGGCCCCTATGAAGTAGCCTATAGAGGAAAACTTTGTTTGAATAAATCAGAGTACTCCTTATGGAGTTCACAGAGACAGCAACGATTCGGGGGTTTTGGGGGTACGAGTGGGGGGATGGAAATTCGAAATTTCTGAAACTACGTCTTGTGGGGTATCGTTGAAAAGCTCTGGATGAGTACTCGACAAATCAATAACTAGTTTCTTGATAGTTATCATATAAGGCGAGATTTGAATGTTTGAAAAGTTCTCTTTCCTCTTTTTTGCAGTTATTATTGCGGGTTTGTCATGCCAAGGCTAAACAAGAAGAGTGCTACTCAGCGACAGTAAATTAAACCAAAAGCAGTTCTAAATCTACCTCAGCTTGTAGGCTTGCCTAAAGGGATTTTTGTTATTGGTATTATTGATTTTATGATGTTTTCTCGAAAATGTTTGAAAATTTTTCCCATGCCGGACTAGTACCTTTTTTCATTGATAATTCAAACTCTCCACATTTTAGTTTCTCCTCAGCTTCCTTCAGGGTATAAATCTCTAAACACATCTGAAGTTCCTCAACTACGTAACTGCACGACTTACCAGTGCACTGATATACCCAGTTTCATATTCTTTCCGCCAGGCCTTGCAGTTTCCTTAGGCCCTGTGAAACCCACCAAGTTATGAAGAGCTTGTGACTCATAGAGACAGTGTTTCTTATCATCGTTGTAATCTGGCTTGCTCTCTTGTAAAACAAGTTAAAAGCTGTGGCTGGTTGCAGAATTTCAAAGGGGCAGGCAAGCTAAAATCAGTATATGTACACCTCTGGTGGTATGTAGTTACTATTTCCGATTACTGCTTGCACCGCAAGTGATCCGCTTTCTTAATCGTGTGTTAACGCCTAACTACACATAAAAAGCGAACTGTTAAGCTTCAAACGAAGCTCGAAACAAATGAAATTAGTAACTCTAGGTATAAGTCAATGCAAATATTGGTCCAAAAATAATCTGATTTAGGTTTACGAGTAAAAAGTGAAGAAATTAAAATTATAGAGTGTATTAAAAGGACTGCGGAAAATTATTTCTGGGACAAAAGTACATTCCGAAGGCAATTGCTAAGATATTAATTGTTTAAGTTCGAAGTATGTGTCATCTATTTTTGTCATGCAAGACGTATTCTTTTAATGATGGAAATTACAACGTATATTCAATTCTTTTGGGAACTTCATTCCATATCTTCGAAAAATTTCTAGAAGTTTCGATATCAGTCTAGCTTAATAATTATAAAATATATATTTTAATGCATTTTTATCGAATTTAGTTATAAAACTGTACAAGTAAATTTCAGTTTCTTAATCTGTTCAGTAGGGCTATTGTTTCTCGTCCTGACACAGGTTTCATTGTTTTCCTTAACCCAGGTCAACATAACCTCAAACTCCTCTAGAAACAAAAGGGAGAGACTTCCCTACACAAAGAAAAAAGGGAAAGCGGAGGGAGAAAAGCTGTTTCAGGAAAATAAACTTAATTAGAGGACGGCGAAATGTCTGCCCAATTTTACCATAGAACAGTAAAACGTAGCTGTAGCCCCACAATTGTGGTCACAAATGTTAAAAGAAAGTCCACATGTAAGCAATAACTTACAATGTTACATTTTGATGAGCTGACAAGACAGGGGGTACCAAAAGACATTCACCATTCATTTCACAGGTACGTAACAAAAAATAAAGCCACAATTTGAACACTCATTATAAATCTAAGAAGTTAAATCTAATAAAATCTTTAAAATTGCAACTCATGACCTAAACGGGAAAAAGTCTTACGCAATACAGCCACATCACAGAACAACACATAGTAAAATATTTCTTTCCAGTCAAAGAATAGATGAAGGAGAGAAAGGGAGAATTCAGAAACTTATCAACAATAAGCTGGTGTCTTGCGGAATGTAAACTGTGAAGGAACTAAGTAGGCTACCAATTATAAAAATTTGCAGGAATCGCTTAGATCTAACAGTAACCCAATATTTTCTTGAAGAGACTAATAATCTAACCTATAATCATGTCGAATTTAAGTTATATTACCTTAAAAGTGATCCATTTTATGTTTCCGTATCATCTTGTTAAACAAACGTTTAAACTGACGGAAGTACCTAATCAAGATCATTTTAAAAAGGTGATAGCACCAGAAAGTTTTCCTACAAAAGGCTTAAAGTTCCCATTAACTGAACTTAGGCTAAGAAAGACGTTGGTTAATATTAATGTAGGAAAACAAGGGTAATTTCTAGCTCTTGTACAAGAAAGTAGTACATAAATAAACCTACACATAACAGCAGAAAACAATATCTTGTAGTAAGTATACATTAAGACTACAGCACTTTCACTTTCTCTAAAGTGTAGGTGAATTTAACTTAACGTAAGCGGAACGTAGCAGTAGCTTACAATTGAAGAGGTTAGAAGTAGCATATTATGCATATTATACTATAGTCTCCAGCGAAAAGAAATAATTTGTCTTCGCTTTGTCTTCCTACAAACTTTTCTATCTGCATGTCACTTTGTCTGTAACAGATGATATCTGAGAGTGCAACTAGGTTAGGAAGATTATGTTGGTATCAAGCACCGTGATGTCACTTCCGTGATTCTAATCTCTAATGCATCAGCTAATAGAAACATATGGCAACAGATTAAGAATATCGATCAAACCGAAGCCGATTTTTTCAGTCCAAGACACAATCAAGTAACTAAAGTCTGGCCGTTCTAAGAAGGGAACCTGAAGTAAACAAAAACTAGTATGCCTGTCTCACTCTAGCACATTACTCGTATGACCTAAGAGAGAGACTGACATACTGGTTTTTGTTTACTTCAGGTTTCCTTCTTAGCTCGTCTAGGGTATAGTACGGAGATGTTGACTCGGTTGTTTGTATTAGTAGCCGATACAGTTATAGCTTATACTGCAATGAAAACGCTTTTGAACACTTCCAGTCAGAAGTTAGCAATCTAATGAAATTTAACTAAATGCAGTGTTAGCATTATTTTCATAATGACTAATTTGAGAACGTAACAAACGTGTAACGTTCAGGAATAATCTTGCTAGCTGCACTCACTGCCGCATGATATGGCATTACGCTTTTTTGTAAAATAGGATAATGAAATGGGTTACAAAGCCCTATTCTTTAATATCCATCTTTCAGATTGTCTCCGTAAAATGATACTTTAGAATATGTATAAATCCTACCTCAAACTCCTGAAAAAAAATTGAATTCGACAAAATATTGAAATATTGTTCCTTCTCGACGTTCCTGTAAGGAGTTTCAGAAAACCTAATTATTTAATTCTTAACAAAGTTATTGTATTTAATATAATTGCTTATTTTCTCTTTAGCGGCAACGAGTTACGTAGTTAGCCTAGGCCTTCAAAGCTAACCACTCACCGCGACCGCTCTACCTGCCCTCACTTCACCACATCTTATCTGACTGGTCAGAAAAAGTGTATATAAAATTCTAAATACCTGTTGTAGCAAATGGAGCATGCTTACTTTTTCGCCACTGATCACTGTTCGTTGACACATCGACGTGTTGTGGGTGCATGTGTTCTCGTAAACACACCAGTTGCAAGCCCATTGGGACTTGACGCAGTCCATGCAAGTTGTGTGTCTCGCACAGTCGTAATATGCGAAGTTTCTGCTCACGAAGTCCTTGTTCGTCTCCGAGGATCGTACAGACAGCGGCACCAGCACGTGGTCTCTGGATTCCGGAATTCCAGGGCGCCCAGCGACGCCAGGAGTCGGACAAGAAAGTCCCATGGAAGTGACGACAGCATCGATGGGTTCCGCCTTCCCAAATACACATTTGTACTTCGCGCCGGATGGGAGTTCTGGAAGCGTTCGAATTGTTAACTGCACCTGAAACAAGAAAACAAAAAGGAACATCAGTGTGTGTGTGCAGTTACAGGTTAAAGACTACTCTCCTGCTATCATTGTACAAATTAAAAATCCTAAATAATAAATTGCCATTGCATTCAAATGGATCTTTGCTACTTTATTGTACAGGTAGGGAAAGAAGCGGACATACTAAAATATGCAAGTTGCCGATATGAGCCACTGCGCATGCCTAGAACCCACTACTTTTTGTGTCCTGAGCAGAGCTTTCGACTGTGTGGAACATGATACTCTGCTAAATAAACTCAGGTATTATGGTTTTGGTAATGGCAGCATAAATATGTTTAAATCTTTTCTTGAAAACCGCCAACAAGTAGTGTGCATTGGCAGTGAGAGATCAAATTTGACTAATATTAGGTTTGGTGTTCCACAGGGGTCGGTGCTGGGTCCTTTGTTATTTTTGCTGATGATCAATGACCTACCATCATTTGTAAAATCCCATACAATTTTGTATGCTGATGATACCACTTTTCTAAATGAAAACCTTGATCTGAATGCACTTGAAACCCTAACCGAAAATACACTCTCTCAAGCCTCTTTGTGGTTTAGAGCTAATGGCTTCTTTTTGAATGAAAGTAAAACCCAGGAACTTTATTTTAGTTTAAGAAATATACCTAACCATCAAGAATTGGAAACGGTTAAATGCTTAGGTATCATTATCGATAGTAAATTGACTTGGGATCCGCACATCAAATATCTAACAGCAGGACTATCTAGAGTTATTTGTTTAATTAGAAACCTAAAAAATCATGTTCCAACTAATTATGTAAGATCAGCATATTTTGCTTTTTTCCAGAGTATTATATCTTATGGAATTTTGTTGTGGGGAAATAGCTGTAATGTACATGAAATTTTACTCTTGCAGAAAAAGATTATTAGAATAATAACTGAATCAGACAGATTAGCCCATTGGAAACCATTATTCATTAAATTGAAGTGTCTAACAGTGGTAAACTTATATATTTACAACGTGTTATTGTTTGTTAGAAACAATGTTTCAGAAGTTGTATTAAGAGGTGATGTACACAACTACAATACCAGAAATAGGACAAGTATAGATGTGCCATATCAAAGATTATCAAAGTCACAAAACTCTTATTCAGTTCTCGGTTTAAAGATGTATAATAAGCTAAGTATAAATTTAAAATAATCCCCTGTAAATATTTTTAAGGCTAGATTATACTATAAATTACTTGTTAACAATCCCTTTTACTCTGTCGAAGAATTTTTCAAAACTGAATTTACTGTATTTTAATATGTATTTTTAGAATAACTGACCATAGAGTATGTATGTATATGTATGTATCAGGCTTTAAAACTTAGTGCCCGATCGAATATGTTAACAGCAACCGTACCGTACAGACTTTGCTCGGCGTATGCCCTAGCTACCATATGCTAGTTCACGTGATAGTAAACAAACAGAAATACAGATATAGGAAGACCACAAAATAACTTCTCATTATCTAAACTCACATTACAAGCATGCAGAACGATACTTTCTCCTGTTTGTGTATAATAGTCCCTCCCAAATGTTTCAATATATGTTTGCGTTTTAGAACACTTTACTTTCGGCATGCCGAACACGTATAAACACGCACAATGACAAGGTACACTGTTGACCAATTTGAGAGGCACCGTACCACAAGCGCATTCACTTCTCAGTACTGCTATCAGCTACTGTCTTATCAGCCTACGCAATCAACCCCCACCCCTATACTCAGGTTGTTGGTAACCGGAATCAACTCCCTCTGTGTGTTCGGGCACTAAGTTTTAAAGCCTGGTATGTATGTATGTATGCATGTATGTATGTCTGTATGTATGTAGAGTATGTATATGTAATGAATCTTTTATATAGTACATCTAAGTCTAGAATTGTATTTTGACGTTGTCTATTGCTGAAAAAGTTACATGACAATAAATTCTATTATTATTATTATTATTATTATTATAGGTAAGCGCAGTGGCCATATCGGTAACTTAGATATGAGGGCGTTAAAGCCAAAGTGGTGTAAGTCATGTTTTAAAATGTTTTTAACCTAAGTATTGCAATGCAATGTTGCGGTATACACATGTTAGCAGGAAGAGTCGCGCAAGTCCTATTATGTTCATACACTATAGGCCTATATGTATGTATATACGTAGGTGGGAGGACAATATTAGGAGAGATTATTATAATGCATATAACAAAACCTTCTGTTTCTCTAAATGCATAAAACATGACTTACACCACTTTGTCTTTAACCCCCTCATATTTTAGTAGGTCCGCTTTTATTTCCCTACCTGTATAATAACTTTTACAAAATAAATTATTGTACTAACTTATACACATAATTACATAACTAAAGAGATCAAGATTAAGACGACTGACTCAACCCAGATGTTTCACATTTCTCTGTTTTAATCTATCAATAATTACGGATCATCATTGTATAACAACTGTTGAAAGATATCCAACATTAGAAAACACAAAGTGTTATTTTAAAAATAAAATAAAATAAAAATGCCTTATTTCGAGATTCTGGGATTCTTATCTCAAACACAAATTTTCTTTATATACTATGTATAGTATATGTACGTAAAACTGCTCTATGCGTTTAAATTGATTGATCTGGATTTTAATTACATATTTATTTTTTCTTTACCTCAAGTCTCTCTATCAAAAGTTTATCTTTAATTTTTTAACACGAGCTTTCTCTTTCAGCAATTTTAGTGGAACAGAAATCAAATAATGTTAATTTTGAAGACACCGTGTAAAATTTGGAAGAAATTTCTTCTATGTAGGCTACATTGTTGAGGAAATGCTTTCGAGGATGTGCTGTACAAGAAATACAGTTAATTTGTGGGGAAGTCACGAAGCTGTGTTTCCTCGTTAAGTAAACCATAAAATTAATGAAAAACAAGTCCTATGCTCCATTTATAATTTAAAATAAAATTCAAAACTGAATTTTTGAGCCTGAAAGCTCCCAAATTAATGTGTAAATTGGACACTTTACTTTCTGCATCAACTTTGGTTGGACGTGTTTCTTTTTTACAGGAACGTTTCCTCTTGCACTGCTTTGTCTTTTATAATAATAGAGCCAATATTCTCTAATCAGCCTAGAAATAATGTGAGGACCATTTCTTGGTAAACATATTAATAAGTCTCGCTATATTTGTTGTATAAGTATTTATAAATGTAAAGAAAACCATAACAAATTGAACCCAACAATTTTCCATGTACGCAATCACAAATTAAGTTTGTGAATGTTATGTATGATACGAGGGTAAGACAATAGCCTAAGTATCCGCACTTTTTGTTTAATCCATTGTAATTTGACTGTGCCGCTTTGTGCTCGCGCACGTCGACAGGTTAATTTGTCTCCGCTTGTGGAATGTTTGACCGTTATGACTCCGCTGGGTGTTGCGCTATTGCACATTAACATGGCTGCACAGTTCAGCATTTGCACCAAAGTAGAACAACGTGCAGTGATCCGTTGTTTGTTGTCTGAAGGTGTACCAGGAGCCGAAATCCATCGAAGACTTTGGAATGTTTTACCACGGCGAAGCGTGTACGAATGGATTGAAAAGTTCACAAATGGTCGGAGAAGTGTGAAGGACGAGGAAAGAACAGGACTCCCATCGACATCCACATCCAAGAGTGACTGACAAACCATACGTAAATTAGCCATGGCTCTGCATATGGCATTATTCATAACAGGCTTGGCTTTCACAAAGTCTGTGCTAGGTGGGTCCCAAAACAGCTCACTGAACAGCACAAGCACAATCGTGTGTCCATCTGCCAACGCTTACAGACTGGACTGCCATGGTAACGACGGTGAAGCTTATTTGAAACGAATAATCACTGGAGACAAAATGAGCCTGAAAGCAAACGCCAAAGCATGCAATGGAAACATCCTGCATCTCAAGTAAAAAAGAAATTAAAGATTCAACCCTCCCCAGGAAAAGTGACTTGGACTCAAGGGTCAATACTGCAAAAATACTTGGAGAAAGGATCAACAATAAACAGTGTACGTTACAGTGAGATGTTGAGAAACGAGCTGAGGCCTATTGTCGAAAGAAGCTGTTTTGTTGCATGACGATGCGCTCCCTCATACTGCCGCCCACACTGGTCAAACTATTGCGAAACTGGGTTTTGAGGTGTTAAGAGCATCCTGCATACAGTCTCGATTTCGTCCTGTCAGATTTCCATCTTCATGGCCCACTTAAAGATGACTTGAGGGGCCGCGTCGATTCACCACCGACCAAGAACTCAAGAAGCGGTGCATACGTGGCTTACTACTCAGCCGAAAAACTTTTCTCTGAGGGCATCAGGAAGCTTGTGCAGCGATGGATCAAGTGCACTGAGATGCAAGGTAATTGAAAAATGAGTCAATTGAAAGTTTTGTATCGTTGTTGTAATAAATTTAACAAAAGAGAGTGCGGATACTTATTGACTTAACCTCGTAGACAGAAAATATAATTTCTTCCATTTAACGGAATCTCATTGACGTTCTGTCGTACCAATAAATAACAGAACATTAAGACCTTATATGTGCATTCCTCCATAATGTACTAGAAGTCACACTAGCCTCCTCTCTCTCTTTTGAACAAAGGTCAAATGACACTCATAACTGCTGTTCTTTGATGGGAAGGGCATAATATTTAACTTTGTTTAAAGCTGGACTGTGGATATAGTTTGCATTTACCCCTCATATCTGGCAAGGAAGTAAGATGGGACATGCTATCTTCCAATACCTGGAAACCACTGCCTTTACGATCATATATCAGTTATGTATATTTTAATGGACATACAGTAAAACATACTTTTAACAAAACTCAGCGGGACTGGATTTTTTCTCTTAAATGCGGGTTTGCCTCAAGTGAACATTAAAGGCACCGATACAGAAATGTATTCAATTTACAGTACCTTTAACACATTCTGTATTAGTAAAATGATTCAAATGTGGTTCAACACAAAAAGTAATAAAACAAATTACTTTAGAAAATTCAGGAAATCAAAAGCAGGAGTTAGGTCTATCATCAGTGACTATGTCGTTAAAGTGATGCCAAATTTTACCCCTTCCAGACATTTATAACGATTTAATTCCTCGGGGATTCCTTAAAAGCGGCAACATTCAAAAGAGGTTTTACTTCAATTACCTTTTGCACGGGACCTTCTCATTTTGCCTAGAAATGCCGGCATGTAATTTTGTGTTTTCCAAAATAAACAGAATTTATTAGCTAAGGTGTGCCTTGGAGCTGCGGGTTCGAGTCCCGCTGCGGGCATGGGTGTTTGTGACTAATAAGGGAAACAGGAAAACACAAGGAAAAAGGAAAAAAAGAAAGAGTGAAACAAGCAAAAAGGAAAAGGAAAAAGAATAAGAAAGAGGAGAAAGGGGTCTGATCTTGCCTGATTGCCAGACACGAGAAGAAGAGTTTCGTGGTGGGAGGTCCGGAGGGTCGAGGGTGCGTGAGCGGTGCTGTCATTATCCAACTACTTGGCTACATTCATTAGCGTAGTAATAAGCAGGAAACACAGGTGTTCGGGTGATCCTTAGGGAGTAGCTGTGATCGACATGATTCACCAAAATACTTCCTCACTCGCCCATTGTTGTCCACGCCTTATTCGAAGTTTCAGAATACAATTTCGTAATAAAATGAATAGCTCACAATGATTCCCATCATCACGGATATGCTAGTTAATGCAGATTTGGAACATAGGACTGTTTAAAGCATACATTGCAAGAAGGGCACATGAACGAATTTAAGAGTTTTACTTATTATGTACAAAATCATAAACATACCATATTTTTAAAAAGTAAAGCACCCTTTAAGATGACCCCTATCCCGCAACATTTCATGTTCCTTTTTCTCTTGTGCTACTAGATACAGGGAGATGAAATAGCACACACATTTCATATAGGTATTAATTTTTTCTCCTCTACAAAAATAGATAAAAACGGTGTTATGTATTTTCTTCCAGGACATACTAAAGGAAATCCTTCAATCTAAATCTAGTTACCGATAACTATAATTTTACATATGGTACAAGTCTGAATGATCTGTGTTCAGTAGAAGCCATGAAAAAGGAATAAGTATACAGATAGACACGTTCAGTTAATATGTATATTTTAAGATAAGGAAGGCATATATTCTTTTTAAAAAGAAAGGTGAAATATACTTGTAACATATTTTTCAAAGAAATTTTGAACGAGCTTCCTGTAATGAGTTTAAATTTATAAGCTCATCTCCTTTGTATTATAAATCATGAAAACTTTCTCAATGAGTTTACTTTTACTCTGTACCAAAAATAATTGAAATATAAATTTGATATAATTGAGAAATTTAAACCACAACATGTAATATGTCATACCTCATGATTCATATTCATTTAAAAGCAGAGAACCGACAATTTCAACATTTATGATCACTCCGAATCCCTTTAATCCCATAAAGCCCAACGTTCAAAGACTCTTCAATTTTTTCCCATGCAAATCATGTTAAGAGTGTATCGAGGAAACCATATTAAAAAATATCTATATTTTTTGGTACACATTTCAGAAAAGCTACATAGGTGTCATTGGGGTAACAATTCTTGCAAAATATAGGACAACGTAAAAGTACGCTTATCTTTTTTCGTACGTACGGAATGGCCTCGTACCCGACATCAGAACCTGTAGGACTATATCCTCGTTCAAATCTAAATTATTTGCATAATCCTGAAAATGCTTAGTTTTATTTTTATTTCACTATCATTATTATATTATTATTAAAAATTATTTTATTGTACTCTAAAATAGTGATGCCAATTCGAATATCCTTATATCCTTGTGATTACATTGCAAGAATTATTCCCAAGGTGTCTATTTCTGTAAGTAATTAATAATATATCTTAATATTTCTTTTAATTATTTTGTGTAATATTATTTATAAGATCGCCTGTTGTAATACCAATTATTTGGTAAGTTGTTTGTATTTCTTCTTTTTTTTTTCTCCTGGTTGAGTGGCCTCACGGCTTTAACTCTGTCGGGTAAAACAAAACATTACTATTATTCCTGTAATTCCTCTAATTGTTGTAATTAGTGTTATTATTAATACTTTAGAACTGCGCAACAATGTGCACTAATGAAATATCCCCAATCCGGCAGGGAATCGAACACAGACTGCCGAGGTAATCGGCAGGCGCTCTACCGATTCACTCACGGATTACAGATACCTAAATAACGGACATGATGGCCAGCTCAACAGAACATTTTGCATAATCTTATTTTATTTTTATAAAATATTTTTAGTACACGCTCTTCAAACTGTCTGTTTCTCAGACTGCTAACACGCCGTCTTAGGCCGATAAAGTAATTTTACCGTACTAGACCGGTAAATTTGCCATGGTAACCCCTAGTGGTCATGGTTACAACTGTGGTTCCTAGGTGTCTTTACACTGTCTCCCAGTGTAAGTTCAATTTTATATGTTAAAGGATTTATTGTTCATCCTCTATTAACAAGCATAGGAAACCTTATCATTTAGAATTCTCGAATTTAAGAAATAAATTCCATAATTGCAGGCTTCAGCTCGTTGGGTAGGCGCGAACGCGTGAAATTTGGATTACTAAGCCGTAGGTTAGTTCCCTAGGCCACGAGTGCTAGTTGAAAGAAACGAATTCAGATGAGCCTCTTGTACGATTGCTTCTCTTAACAAGGCATAATAATAATAATAAGTTTTGTTGCAGAAAATATGATAAAAATGACGCGTAATTTCAACTGATGTAAACATATTTAGTTTAATCAATCAACATTATCATCTAAACGATGTCTTTAAAAGTTTGTTTTTAAGGAAAAGAAATAATCCACAACAAGCAAAGTTTATAAACATACATTATTGATACAATCGCCATTATCTTTGCTATCGTTAAGGAGGATCATAAAAAATGAGTGAAAACTATGCTCATCAGTAGTAAAATTACAGAACTTTTACTAGAAACTATTGTATGCACCACGTACGCAAAATCTTTAACGTACTCGTCCAGTATTTCAGCCTCGGCCGCAATACTAGATTCGTCCGCTAAAGCCTCATTTTGCGTACTTGATACATACATAGCTATTACTAGCTACTCTGCACGATTAGCGTTCCATGTGGTTAGGGGTCTGTGGAAAGAAACTGCGCAGCAGGCATAGTTTTGTTCCGCCCATGTTTTTTTTTTATTTTTTTTTTATTTATTTTTTTTTTTTTTTTATTTTTTTTTTTTTTTTTTAAAAGCTTGTAGACATAGCATGACGACTCCCTTATCCAATGTTCTGAGCTATTTTCATTTCGCGAGGACATTAAAAATATTTTTGCTGGCATTTAAACCATGACCAATAGATCAGTAACAAAAGAGAATAAACACTTGAAGGAAGAAGTCAGAGGAACAATTTGAGTAGTTTATGAACACTGCATTGATTTCTGTTAATATAAGTTTAGTAACAACTTAACCTTTAGAATTTAGACAGTAAGTAGGTATTACCAGTGTTGGTTTTAAATGTCTACACAAACGGGACATTCACCCTTTCGGCACTGTATGCTTCAAACTGCAGTTTTTTAAGAAAGTTTTTGTTGTTTATTTCTTGTTTTCTTACACTCGTGAGATTTTATAAGTCTTACACCCAATTTATGTTTTCTAAATAATAATACTTATATTTGTAAACGCATTACTTATGTAATAAAATATTTTTATAATAAAACACAAAAACCCGAAAGTGCAAAAAGGGAACGAAATTCTTTTTTAATGTCACCTTATTGAAAACTGCATGCTAGGTGTGTGAAAACGTTATGTAGTGATATAAATTGTCAATTCGACGCTTATTTTGAACATTCCTCTAAAGAGACAAAACTAAAAAAATCCGTTGATTTGAGCATCAGATGATTATTAAAAACTGGTTTTATTTTGTTAAGACTTCCTGGCCTGTTTCAGTATCTTACGTAACAGTCCGTTAAAACAGTCCGTTTTTGTGATTAACAGTCCGTTAAAACAGACAAAACAGGTTTAACGGGAATTTGTCTCATTCTAATGTTGAAAGGATTTTATAAAACAGATCCGTAAAATATGCCGGTAACGGGCTATTTATAGGACGATCTACTTAAGTGAGAATATTCAGAAGACATAAATCCCTATTGGTTTATCTGTCCACAAATTCAAATTATTCGATTTGCCTTGGTAGATTTACGGCCGTACTTTGGGTAGACCGCACAGTTAAGGATGCCCATAATTATCAGAGTGAACTTTCTGCTGACAGCAAGCTCTACTAACAGTTTCTAGGTAAGCAGTATTTCCTACAGTAGAGTAGCTATCTACTGTATCTATCTTTCATTCATTTCATTTCCCTGAAGAAAAATTATTTATGGCAATAATAACAAAAAGATTTCCTATACTGCTGTTAAAAATGTACGGTAATAACTTAAATCAATTTCATCAATTAAAGTTAATTAAGAAACTGTAAATAAAAAAGCGCAGCCTATTATTTGAAATGATTTTTCACAAGCGTTATTAGAAACCAGACGTACGATTAGAATACAAAATAAAAATAATTCAAGGTTAAAAGTTACCATAATATTACTGAAATATAACTAAATTAAGACAGTTAAATCTGACTTGGTTTATTCGCCCTTCTGATTCAGTCGTAATTCCGACTCTATTCTGCTATTGCCTGTAATTCCAGGCCTTGTCGTAACTTGAACGAAATATTGTAATCATTATTTAAATTATTCTTAAATGGAAGATTTTTCGCAGGCTAATGTTATAAACAGTATCTCTACATAGGGATTAAAGCAAAGGAAATTGTTGTATATACCATTTTATAACTCCATTTTGTGAATTTTTTATAATAAAAATTATATGTACTGTTGGTGACAGCTATGAAAATCGTAACGTTATTAGGAATAATATTATCCTAATTAACAGACTCTGAATTTTCTTATAAATGCATGTGTTTTGTTTGAAAACAAAAGATATGCTAACAAGATCATACTTGCATTAAACACTGTACGCTTTTACAAATTGCACAAAATACTACACACTACTTAGTTTATTAATATTACATATATTTAAATGAAATGACTAGATATTTTTAGATGGAATTATCATCACACCCATACCAAATGATGTTTAATAATACCAAATGCTGTATAATAAAACACTTTAAAGAGAATTATCAATATTTAAGCATAAATTAAAACGATATTATAAAAATACTATGTTCATGATTGCTATTACTGAAAACTCATGCATTTCAATTTCGTTGTATTCACTTCATGGTTGTATCTGCATTATTTACTAAGCTCTGTTTATGGGCAACCCGCAGTCTAGGAAGCCTGTTAATAAACTTAACAAAATATAATTCGATAATAACTCGAAGTATTCCTGGCACAATAGGGCGAAAATTTCAGCGTTCAGGAAGGAATTATTCAGGTTCATGTTTACATGAAATATTTTATATAAATTCGTATTAAAAATAATACTGCACAATACATAATATTTATAGTTGCTTATGAATGTTTATACTAAGTATTTATAGACCGTCCCCACCTTAAAAAACAGTATTGGTCTTATGCAGCGCACTGATGCCAGATCTACTCACATTACAAGGCCCGGCACATGATGTGAAAAAGCTCTTAAACCTCGTGAAAACCTCGAAATTTGTTTCTTGTACATAATAATTATTGTAAATCATGCCCTGCAGATAGAACGACGGCACGCCCTCCTTCCCTTATTTTCAACCCCCATGAGTAATATTTTCTCTATAGGCCCACAAATCTACATTTTCTGACCAATGTCTACAAAATGTTACACATGTACCCTGTGGAATCAAGTAAAAATTCTACGAGACAATCATTCACGAAAAAACACCCCTTGCGAAATTTTAAATCCCTACTTTGTGATCTTTTTACTAGTCTGCATTCTTTGAACGATTTTTACCAAACTTTACACACAGACCCTATAAAACAAGAGAAAAATTAGGCGAAGTTAATTTTGGAAGAAGCTACCCCTTAAATGTTTCTACCCCTATTACACCACCAAAATTTAGATCTACATTCTTGACGTGTTTTTAACAGACTTTGTGCACAGAACGTATAGAATCAGGAGGAAATGGTAGGAAAACTAATTTTGGAACAAACCACATTTTAGATCTTTCACCCCTATTTTGTGATATATATTTATCTACATCCTTTGACCAATTTTATCGGACTTTATACCAAGAACCTATTGAATCAAGAGAAATTTTTAACCAAAGTTTATTTGGATGAAACCACTCCTTAAATGTTGCAACCCCTATTATATAAATATTATTTAAATCTAAATTCTCTGATCAATTTTTACCAGACTTTACACAGAGCTAACAGAACCAGGAGAAAAACTTAGGTAAAACTAAATTTGGGGAAAAAAGTCCCTTAAATGTTTTAATCCCTATTAAATGACGTTTAAATCTACATTCTTTTGGCTCATTTTACGACTTGACACACAGAAAAGAAAGAAAGGAATTTCTGTCTCTTCTTACCTCAACCACACCATCCATGGTCTTTAGAAGTAATAGGGTCCTTGAGTATGACAAGTTGTGCTTTCTCTAGGGCCTAAATTTTGAAAATTAAAAGGGCTTCCTCCAAAATTGACTTCGAAGTACAAGTAAAATACAAAACCAGGTGACGCCGGGCCCTTTAAGCTAATAATTTATAAATGTTAAATTTAATATTAAATTTCATTTCGATAACATTATTTTTCATCATTATTATTATTACTATTATTATTATTACTGTTATTATTATTATTATCATTATTATTATTGCTATTATTATTACTATTATTGTGTTATAATTTTCAAGAATATAATTATAAAGGGAAGTAGTAGTTAAAATACATTACATACCTTTAGGCCTGTTCACTATCCTCAGAGAGTGGTATTATTCCTTCTCAGTGGGCCTTTCGTTTTTTCTTTTCTTATTCTATACAGTAAACTTTCTGAACACCCGGTAGCTTCTGTTGTCTCTTTAATTGCCTGCGTAACGTTCATTTTCTTCAAGAAATAATTAAGTATATTTAATACTACAGTTCGCTCTTTACTGTGCAATTTGCCAACACTACGCTTTCTAGCTTCTCTATTCATAATTAATATAAAATGTTAATAAAGATAAAATTTAATTTTTTTAAACACAAGTTCCACTTCACAAGTTAAACTTCACTATGCAACTAATATTATAGAACTGAGCTCTGAAGAAGATACAATAATCTTAGAAACATCTGAGTAAACAAAATGTCTACCGCGTTGAATGATGAAGTCTTGAATGGTGAGCTCGGGAAAACTGTGATAATTTATTAATGCTACAAGATACAGAGGTCTGGTTTGTTTTCAAAACTTTTTCAGACATCTATAAACATTTCTTCTCGCTTAGTCACCAACGTAAAATAAAAAACAAAGTAAGTTACTCGCTACCTAACTTTTTTGTGTTAGCATCCGAAATTTTTCAAGCAGCACTTAATAAAAAAAAGATAGCTTTCTTCTTATGTAAAATTTATTGCCAAGGGAAAGAGAGTATTTTCTATAAACATCAGGCAATCCAAGAAAAAATTCTTGGTCGGTTTCGATTATTGGTTTTTTGTCTATCGCGTGATAAGTTATTCATCTGAAAAAATATGGATTTCCGCCAAAATAACGTAATTGTGAAAAACAGGCCTCATGTTAATTATTTATGACTTCACAATTGACACCATGAGAAAGAGCGGAAAATTCTCTATAAGATCTCGCAATCACATTATTACATTTATCAATTCGAAAAATTGGCAACATTGTCGGGATAGAAAAGGACGAAGCTAATTGCAGAACGTACGAGTGCGAGTGAGATGCAAATACTACATTTAACTCAATACTGTCATTTAAGGTTGGGACGATCTATAGTTATTGTTTTACACGTTTGTGTACAAATTTATAAGAAAATATTACACAAAAATCCGGACCCTAGTTATTAATAATATAATAATAGCAATAATAATACCACTAGCATTAATATTACTATTACTATTAAGAAGAAAAAATTGAAACCCGGAGGTTCATTGCCGCGCTTACATAAGCTCGCCAATCAACTCTATTCTGTGCTATCTCCATCTAACCATCCCTCGCAAATTCTACTTCCCTTAAATCTATTCTAATATTGCTATCTCACCTATGTCTACGTCTTCCAGGTCTTAACCCTTAGGGCCTCCCAGTCAATTTTTAGATTTGTTTTTTCTCCCCCATGCGCGCAACACGTCCAGCCTCATTTCATCCTCCGCGATTTAGGTACCCTTAGGCTACTATTGTTTTCCCTTTCTTTTCCTTTTTTCCTTATTACACACAAACACCCACGCCCGAAGCGGGACTCGAACCCACTGTCTCCTTCACCGCGACTCCAAAGCAGCAAGTTTTAGCTGCTACGGCAAAGGAGACCGGCTGTTTTCACCCTAAATAAACAAAAACGAATATGTCTGTCTCACTATCAGAACATACAAGTAATGTGCTACAATGAGATAGACGTAGGCAAATGGTTTTTGTTTATTTTAGTTTTATTGTGAGAGTGATAACTGCATATACAGTATAGGTAAAGGGTACCGGTTATGAAGCTCGTCATTAGGCAGTTTTATCTAATGCTCTATTTCATCTCTCTTACTGTTAGGTCCGAATATTTTCCCAAGCACCGACCTTTCAAACACACTCAGATTATGTTCTGCTCGAAAGTAGTAGTAGTGGTAGTAGTAGTAGTGGTGGTAGTAGTAGTAGTAGGTCCAGTATCTGTACCATTGTTAATAACTGTCAAAATAATGAATTGCATAAATGGGTGTGATACAGATAAAGTGCATTGGATCGAAAACACTGGAAGGGGGCAGAGGGCTGAGGGGAGGTTCATGTTTATGACCAGCAACGACTAGCTTCAGCAGCCCTGATCTGTTTGCATATGAAATCAAGTTTCATCTGGTGCTAGCGGGTTTAATAGCTTTCCAAGAGTGCTGAAACGAGATTAAATAATACTACTTGGTCGCCTGCGCATAACGCTTTCTGTTGATTTCGGGGGAATTAATAATAATAAAAACTTACTGTTTTTCACATCTTTTCAGGAAATTACACGTTTTGCATAAAAACAATGTAGCTCGCGAAATTGATGATAGACTGCATCATAAATTGTAGGAAAAGAGTTTTACAAAATAAATAGAATGAATTAACGACTAAATTAAAAAGCTGACACAAAACAAACAACGGAGTAAGCTTTCTGCATTGTATATTTCTGTACACCTATATTTATACATAAAAATTGTGCTAACATACACTATTAGGCCTACTATAGTTTCGGTTAAACATAACATACATGAAAGTGGCCTACCTAATATATTTCTTACTTGCCACTGCAAATATTAAGCAGAAACTTACGGTAGTGTTTATTGTTTCGTTACGTCATGAGAAACGTAATTATATTTATTTGCACTGTACAATTAGTATACCGAATAAATATTTAGTGGGTTCCGAACACCAGAAAGCCATGTAACTATACGATGCCCAGATGAGTTGCGTCTATGGCATAACCAAAGATTTTTAAAAATATTTTCTCCACAATACATTGCCATCATCTGTTGCCGATCTTCAATTACAAGGTTTTTGTACCTGTTGTAGGGAACACTTTATGCGTATCAAATGAACTGCAGACTGAGGAACTGAGATCTCCAAGGCACAAGTCAAGTTGTTCAGTATCAAGAGTTATCAAGAAAATCCTCACCGTCTCCTGGAGTTAACTGCATATAACTTTTACTTATATTATTTTTGATTATACCTTGTAGGCCTACTGTACGTTTCCCAACTGGTAATGTCTTCTCTTCAATAATTGTTTACTTGTTCGTTTTGTTTGTTGGTTTGTCTGCTTTTAGTTTAAGTTTTTTTGTTTTTATTGCTTTCGGTTTAGTTTTGGTTTAGTTATGGCATATTTTAGTTTGTATACTTAATGTATATGTAGCTACTGTAATTGCTCTGCTGTAGCACTAAATAAATAAATAAATAAATTAACACTTCTTATTCTATGTATTGTTGTACAAATAGTTGTAGTTGTAGTTTAGAGGATTAAAACTGAATAATACTAAATATAACAAAATACAAAACTACTGCCCCACCACGAGCAAATGCTCATTTGGATAGCGGCATAACTAAAATTTTAAATAATGTGGAAAAACTGCAAAGAAAGCTTTCATATATAACATTTGTTCAAGACAATAAACCAACTTTCCAACATAAAATAACATAACAGTCAAGTGAGCACTGTTCATACACACGTTTCCCACACACTAACAGAAATAGGCTGAGCACTACTGTCCTTTGTACAGTGAGTCCCACGCAAGAGTTGACCAATGACGCGGGTTTCTGCGTCGCGGCTGGCACAGCTCCTACTTCCGAGCGATCGGGTGAAATATCTACGCAAATAATGCCGCGGTCGGTGTAATGATTCAGGTTCTCAAATTTACAGTTAAAATTACAATGAAAATAACCACGTACCTCATCACAAGAGATATTGGAAATGTTCTCCTCTTGCACCCACACAATACTGGCACCTTTTTAGGAAATTTTCTTTCACGAGCATAAGTTCAGCTTCCGAGATAGAGTTAATTTCGTTTGTGATATTGTCTTTAAGTTCTTCTTATGTATGGGAAATTGACCTATACACTTTATTTTTCAAGTTTCCCCATAAATAATATTTACATACTGTTAGAAGAACTTAAAGACAATAGCACATAGGCCTATCACAAGAAAAATGAACTCTATCTCGGAAGCTGAACTCAAGCGCGTGAAAGAAAATTTCCTAAAAAGGTGCCAGTATTGTGTGGATGCAAGAGAAGAACATTTCCAACATCTCTTGTGATGAGATGCGTGGTTATTTTCATTGTAATTTTAACTGTAAATGTGAGAACCTGAATCATTACACCGACAGCGGCATTATTTGCGTAGATATTTCACCCGATCGCTCGGGAGTTGGAGTTGTGCCAGCCGCGACGCAGTAACCCGCGTCATTGGCCAACTCTTACGTGGGACTCACTGTATATGTCAGGCTGTTAACAAATGTAAGAGTTCTCATAGGAATAGAATTATCCATACAGTTTTCAACTAAAAATGTCTTTGTATTTATACTTATTTGGAGGTAATAATGTTCAAAATATTAAAAAAATGCATGGACAGTTTCACATGCCTTTTTGTGAAGCCTTTTTTAAACTTTGTCAGTATATATAGCCTACGCCTCTATCATCAAATTCTAGCAATTCTAGTATGTAGACCTGGTATTGGTAATTTCCCATCTAGGATTCTTTCCAATGCGATACCAAAATCCCCTCAAAGATGTTGATACAAGGTTAGTGTTGCCTGATTAATTATTCCGTGAATAAAGTTATTAGATTAGAATATTAGGATTTTAGTAATTACACAATTGCCATGCAATGAATACGCTGAAAACTTTACCTAAGCTACAATTCAAAATGGCGGGCTTAAGGTGCGTATTAGCGTTAGGTCGGGCTTATATGTGATTATGCATGTCGCTGGCGCCAGTCATTACAATTAGTCGCAATGCACAAATATCGGCCCCTGCTAAACCTCGCTTCATTCTCTGGCAGGTATAAACAATAGGTTACTATCTGTTAAACAAGTGCAATACCAATAATTCCTATTACTATTTAGCCTGCTTCTTTAAGAAAACGATTTATTGCACTGTAGCAAAATTCTTCGTATAGCCTTTCAATAAACTGTCTGAATGCTCAAACATTTTATTGTTTATAAATAATATGAAAATAAAGTAATACAAAAACTAATAGTGATGTATAGCAGAGGTTCCCAAAGTGTGGTCCGCGGACCCCTGGAGATTTACCATTATTGTTACCTTTTTGTTTTTGGTTTGATATTACGAAACGTTTAGTTTTTCAATTTAATATATCTCAATAAATTAGTGCTTGCAAGTGTGTATTGTTTAGTTAATGTCAAACTTGGAAGAAGTCCGTGAAGTTTTATTTTCTTTCAACGGGTCTACGGAGAGAATTTTTTGGGAATCTCTGTAATTTCCTCTACGCTTTGTGCCGTGAAATATGGACTTTATAAGTTGGTTTATATTTAAGAGGACTGTGACAGTAATAGCATTTATTAACTCTTTCACATTGAACGAACTCTTTCACATGTAACGAAATCAATATGTAACTTAGCCGTTTTTACGCAATAAACTCTTTACATGGCTGTAAAGGTAGGGGGGAAAAAAGCGGACCGACTCTTGTAGCTGATTTCAAAGGCAAGTGATATGTAAATAAATGTAAGTGTTGTAACGGAAACGTTTGTTTTCACAAGCAATGCAAATTACGTGGAATAAGTCGACAGTCGTCACTAGAACAAATTTCAATACATTCGCTGCTGTCCTGTGAATACGCAGTGGCTCATATCGGCAACTTAGATATTTTACTCAGTCCGCTTTTTCCCCCTACCTGTACATGCTGCTCACAGGTAGGGCCTACAATTAGGCCGCTGCGTGAACTCCGTTTTAGACTTCATTGGGAGATGGCAGTATTTAGGTGATGTGGTGGACAATGTCGACTCGCATTGCCTTCATTAAAGGTTTTCTTGACCGGAGTAGCAAATTATTTTTCAATTATATTTTTAGTTGTACGCGCGAGGTTGATTGCACCATGCATGCTCCAGAACATATTACCTCAGAGAAATGGAAGTAGGCCTATCAAGGATCAAAAACAGCATGTTTCAGTATTACTTGAATTAGCTGGAGCATATTGCTTGTAATAACGGTGCGTGATTATAAAGGTTTGAAGCAAATATAAAATACTTTATAGTTAAGAATATTTGTATATGACTATTAAATAGACTCATTCTGCTATAAATTGAAAACGTTAAAATTCACTAGACTTTTTTAAACGTTAAAATTTTCACAATAGTTTCAAAAATTCCCATTCTTGTTGATTAAAAAGCGTTGTTGACTCCATTCCTTTCACAAACATTAACGGCTGTATAAGAAATATTGTAAGCACGGACTCGTTTCGCAAACACACCAACTCGCAAAATAAATTGAAATGTATAATAATATCTGTATAAGACTTAGTAATTAAAAATTAGCACTATCCCAGGGCATACGTTTTGAGTAAACTGTGTATTTTTTTAACAAGAAGTATAAATAATATCAAAATATCCAATAGTAAATTTGTAAAGGAAGCTGAAAGAATCTCACATAAAAATGTAGATTCATATTATAAAATTTGTCGGAGATAGATTTCAAGTCTTATTTAATAAAATAAAATAAATTAATATCTCAAACACAAATTACGATATTACAATGAAAGTTTAAACTTTGATTTAAGATTAAATTTTAATTGAGTGTGCAAAGTTTCAAGTCTATAGGTCAAGTAGTTTAGAAAACCCTCTCAACACTTCGGCCATCTCTAATGATAGCACACATCGAAGTGACAAGGGAGTAGGGCCAACAAAAGGAACACCAAAGGAAAAAAAAAAGTTTACGAATCTCAATCAGGTAAAAGCTGGAAAAAGAAGAAAGAGTCGAGAAACTCTTATATTTTTATTTTACTCAGCGTTTCTCGCTTGAGCTTAGAAAAATGAATATTTACTTACCAGTGCTTAAACCTAAATCAAATATTTCCTTTCTGCAGTATTTACATTGTGCTATCGTTTGCACGGAGTAGTAATTAAGAGGAATTTTTTGTAAGAACATTTCTGTAGTGACAATACACATAGTTTCAATACGCCAAGTAATGCTGCGTCGAGGGAGCCCATGTAAGGAGAATTTTAATTTCCCTTGGCTCAATGAAGGCCAGAGCCAGGAAGCTTTAAATTAGAAATTTCCACCGATGTGCATAAAGCGTAACGACAACTTTAAAACTAGATGGCTTAATGTATCACTAGTGAATTGAACGTTCAAATTTGAATTTTCACCACTGCTACAACCAACATTACACTGATTTAACTCTTTTTTTTTCTAATCACGGGTCAAATTTTTGTTAGACACACAAAGGGCCAACGTAATTTGTTATATTTTTGGTGATTTTATTATTATCATTATTATTATTATTATTATTATTATTATTATTATCATTATTAGTAACTACGAATAAATAGTGGAATAATAGTTCAGATTTTAACAGCTTGCTCCTTCGGTCGGGGTTAGGGATGGAATATCGAAAGCAAAATATTTATATTATATCGGTTACTAATCTCGATAACATTATTATATCGGTAACAAAATATCGATATTTGATAATATCAAAAGTTTTACTAAGCTAATTGGTAGGCCTATGTTCCTTTGGCAACACTGCTTGTTGTTACTTCTGACGAGTAAGTGTACCTGAGACGCTCTTGTGGCAGCAAAACTGCAACTGACGACCTGAAATGCTGGAAATAATTTTAATTAAACGTAGATAGTCGTAAATTCAATCTGTTACAGCCTACGTATCTCTTAATATTATTAATTTTGAGTTTGATACTGCCTAAAACAATGGTTTTATCCATTTTTATAAGTAAATATGTATTAATAGTAGGCTATATTTCTGTCCCTCTCTCATTTTCCATTTTACTCTTGTTCTTGAATTTAGAACTACGATATTATCGAAGAGCAATATCGACATCACGATACTATCGGAACTGAAATATCGATGTCAAAATACCGGATATCGAAAACAAAATATCGATATTTCAATAAATTGATATCAATATCCCATTTCTAATAGAGACAAACAAAAGAAAACGTCTGTCTCAAGTAAGTTCATTTCTCGAAGGGAAAAACTGTCCATAACCATTAACCGTACTGTCATCATCAGCAGAGGGAATAATAAGGAATGCATTTTTCTCTTTCGGTTTTCCATTCAAGTTTGCAGTTCACGTGTAAAATAAATACAAAAATTCATGTCTGGACCACATACTCCACGCAAAATGCAAACGTCAAGACAAATGTATTCGTTACGAAGTGGATCTGCTTTAAAACTAGTGACAGGTAGGTCATTGCCACCGAAAGAGCGATCTGGCTGTGCGCTGTTGCTATTCTGCGGAAAGTATAACCTAATTATCTCTTTAAGCATGAACTTAAACGCAAAACTTTTCTGCAATGTTGTATTATCTCCATTCTGTAACTTAAAATAAAGAAACTGAAATTTTCCTATTTTATAGCGTTCTGTAACGCATCCTCTGTTCTATTTATAGAAGGAAATGAAGTATCGTTATGCAAAAAGCGAGTTTACTGTGCAATATTCAAAATGAAGTTAACCTTTTCTCTGCTACTCAGGTATAAATACGTTACCTTAAAAACCGTATAAAACCAGATATATAAACTTAATAGAATAGTGCTGTATGCAGAATGTTTGGGCTTTTGTCCACAAGTTAGAACTGTCATTTATGGAAGCAAGCTATTCCACTGAAATGTTCCTCATGGATTTTAAGCTTAGAACCCAGTGATGATTTCACTTGACGATTACTAATAGCCTTCCTACTGCCAGGTTATCTATGTTACACTGAGTATGACCTACCTCTGGGGTCATATAGATCCCAAGTAACTTACATGGGAAAAATCGGTAGTTTCAATATTAATGAAATGGAGTAAGAATATACATTTTTACCTTGAAAACAGGGGAACTGTATAAGCAACTAAGCGGAATATTATAGAGAAATTGTAAACAGTATAGACTATTGTTTCAAATTAATGTATAAATTATGTTTTAGTTTAATTTTACATTACTTTAGTCAACTTTTATCAGCTATTTTTTTCCGCAAGTAGCCTAATTTAGCCTATTTTCTAGTTTCCTTGTTTGACATAAAATTATCACTTAGGCTATTCAGTAACAGTATAGGCTGCTAATTCAGTTTAGTTTTCAGATTCATTCATTACTCCAGATTTAACGTCTATTAATCTTCAAAACTTCTGTTTATGTTCATCTCACTTCTACACAATCCAATACAATATTATTGGCCTAATTATTGTACAACGTCATATTCGCATTCTTTTAAAATTTTTAAAGTAATGAAATTTTTAAAATCGGAATTTAGGTTCATGCCTTTTTAAGCCCCTACATGCTTCTAGGCTTTAACCTGATGTAAGTGTTGCAAGCACACTACGTGAAACTATATAGGCTAAGCCGTGCATGGGATAACGAGGGAACGATCACGATCA
Organism: Ectobius pallidus; assembly: GCA_964059195.1. Taxonomy (NCBI): domain Eukaryota; kingdom Metazoa; phylum Arthropoda; class Insecta; order Blattodea; family Ectobiidae; genus Ectobius; species Ectobius pallidus. The sequence continues at coordinate 13,390,253 of CAXKWD010000013.1, forward strand.
CAGGTACCAGCAATTGTATTATATTCGAATTAGTCTTACAGTGAGGCAAATCTGCGGAACAATATTTGTAATAGTCTGGTATTGGTTTCGCTAATCTGGATTCGTCAGGAATGCAATTAACGGGATTAATTATCGATTTGCCATTGTAATTTAATTACTTATTAAAATTATTTATCGGAATTTAATTAAATACAAACTCAAATAGGAAATGTTAGTTATGTGTGGAATACAGAACAAAAGCAAAATTCCAGTAAATCACTGTGTTCCTAAACTGTAAATACGAGTGTTTACAGTAGTCAAGTTAAACCGATGAACTGTTTCATCCTGAAATCTTATTGAGATGGATATTTTTAAAACGCTTTAATTTATTCTTTTCCCTCAGTTTTATTCCTATTGGTTCATTTCTCTTGACGGTTATACGGCTGTAGGTAAGAAGATATAATTCAAGACAGATAAGACAAGGGCTTGAAATCAATGTGTACTGAGTTGCCTTCACTCTTTCTGGTAGACAAATGAAAACAATGAAATAAAATAATTCAAAGTTACAATTAATAAGGTAAACTTACATGAAGATACGAAAACCCTCTACATTCATATTCACAGACAATTTATTTAGGCGGCTGGTAAAGTTTTCGCGTTTTTGACTAGCATCATCATCATTATTATTATTATTATTATTATTATTATTATTATTATTATTATTATTATTATTATTATTATTATTATTATTATTATTATTATTACGTCTGTTTGCAAATTTGTGTATTATGCAGTTACGACCAAACGCGTTCTATTTTCTTCGAATTTGGTACAATTGTTTCTTGAAGTGTTCAAAACCAACGTATGTGTAAGGATTCTGTCAAGCTTACATTTTATATATATATATCTTCCACATTGTTTCACTCCTGTTAGGTCTATGTGGCTTAAATATTCTTCGTAACAACGTGTAAGCTTTAAATAATAGACATACTGTACAATAGAATTTCCGTATTTTTGTAGTTATAACCGTTAATATATTTATGCTTTATTTTCTAATAAGATTGCTTTTATTATACTGTATGTTGTAATCCTAATATAGTAGCCTCAATGGTCTTAACTACACCGGGTGAAGTAAATATTTTATTTTATCTTCCATCTTCCAGCATGCGATATCTACACTTCTGCTGACATCGGAACTTAAGATGTGCATAACTTATACTGTGCATAACTGTATACTGAGGACAAGTGCAAAATATCCATTTTTAAAAGAAAGTTTATTATAACAATATGTTTATTATATTTCTCACCGCTTCTTTCCTGTGGTGCATGGTACTACCATATTATCCGCATTATAATACTATTGCAATCACAGTACTGCGGTAATACATTCTACAACGAGCCAATAATTGCAATTATTAAGGCATGAGTATGTTGTTTCGCTCGTTTCATATTTTTCAAACGAGTGTCTTAGCAAGTTGCATACAACTGTATTTGTTTCACCATAAATAAAGGTTTAAGTTTTGAGTTTCAAGATTCATGAGATATGAAACAAACGAGAAGTTTAACTCGGCGATCATCTTGTGGTGAGATCTCGTCTTTCTCATCTTTTACGGTAAATGACAGCTAATGGCGTGTGAGGAACTCGAAGCTTCCTTCGGCATTTAACCTCCAAACTATGCACAGTAAAACGCACGAATTGAACTCAATTTAGCATAATATTAAAAATAACACGAACAGAATTGATTGTATTTTAAACGTAGGTTGCTTGTTATGCAGTTTGATTTGCTGATTTTCAAGGCTTCAAGACTGTTCTGTGTTTGATATTAGTCGATACCACAACAGTGTTATAATTAAAGTATATACTTTAATGAATATCACTCTAATATTGCTACGTGACAAGTAATAAGCTATTTACAGGATGGTCGAAAAAATATATATTTCAGCTCTTTTGTAATGTTCCAATATGCCCTACTGCCTTTTACTTTAGGTGTACACATAATTTAATTTTGCTTCCTTGAAATAAATTTGTTTTTAAGTAAACTAATTAATGTATAATAGCACATTTGTCATTAGCGGTTTCACGTAGCTAACGCAAGTCGCAATAGTGGATGCTGGTTTCGAAAATAGGGAATCCATCAATAATACTATTTCAAGTTTCTTTACACCAACTCTCACTAGTGGAATCAGCAGCATATCACATTACTTCTCAAACATAGAACCCTTACGTCACCAGAGGTGTGTCCGTGGGGTTGAATTGTTAGGGGTTCAGTTTAAAACGCCCTTAGGTAAACATTACGCAGCGGTGCCGCACTGCCTCGTGGGAATCATGATGGTAAATATGATTTGGATCATCGTCTCTTAGGGCGAATTTATCCTCCGGATCTACTCCTGGGACGTCATTCCATATAACAGATGCTGCCATTGTGTCTTCTGATATCGGCTCCGCCTTCCACTACTGTTCAATTTAAGCCCTCCGGGATATTCAATAAAAAAAACTGCTAATGAAATGAATGGAGGTAATTGAACTGTCCGTCATTGTTCTATTGTAACTAGAAATTGAGCAGTAATAGAGAAATGCATTGCGTGGTCTCAACGTATCTTCCGCATTTTCAATGTTGCAGAGTGAGCTATCTTCTATCTTAATTAGGTGTTTCCTAAACTGTGGTTCGCGCGGGTCATTAATGTAAGTGTTAAAGCGTTCCGCAATGGTCTCAGTGATCCTGGTTGCATTACAATTGAAATTCTTTACGGTAACTGATGTCTAATTTTTATCGGGAACCAACCAATTTATTCCGCCAGACATGGCATACAACAGATGTAAATTATATAAGTCTGCAATCATTTTGCGACAGTTTCCCTTCTACTACTCCCTGAAAAGGTGGGACAACATATGTGAGAGACGGGATTTTCGTATTATGCTTAAACGAAATACAAAATTAGTAGGGCTGTACCGATTAATCGATTAAACATTTAGTCGTCGATCAATTACATTTTCCGATTAATCGGTTTAGTCGAAGTCTGAAAAACGTTTTTCGAGAAATGGTTCAAATGACCAAACTCCTTTCTCTCGCTTCTCCGGCCTTGGCACATCATGTGTCATTCAGCCTATTGTGTCAAAAAATTCCTCTTATCTAGAAACCTGAAGGGTAGTTTAGTCAACAAACTCGTCTGTCTCAAGTCTTGGCTGAAAAAGTAACCGGAAATGTAAGTTTGGTATATTTTTTTTCACTACTTAACTAATAATGGTATTCATTAATTCAGGATTTCTTCTGTAGTGTAGTAGTAATTAAACGTGTAAAACAATATTAAATGTACATTTTGGTTTCGTTTAAAATACTGACCTGTTTGTCCATTAATCAGTCGATTAATCGATTAAAGTCAAGCGTTAACTCGATTAGAAATTTTAATCGATTTTCAGCCCTAAAAATTAAGACATAATGCCGCATCTCACATGAGAATCCAGTTGCCATCTATTAGTCCCAACTACAAGAAAATTTGTGATAGTAAACAGCAAAAACACCAATCGCACTAAATTTTCAGATTCCAATTTTATTGTTGTATTATCAGCATGACTTTGAAATTTCTTCAGTAGTTGGTTTTTGAAAATTAACTTGTGTGCCTTATAAAAAGACTCTAAGCTAGGAGGTCACAGTAAACAAAACTACTTGAGTGTACTTCCAAAATTGTAGCATTTATTGTAAGCTATCGCAAAGAAAGGTGTGAGTATGAGCGTTTTGTATATAATTATCCCCTGAAAGGAAAAGGTTCCACAGCAAACACAAAAAAGGTAAATTCTGCCCTAATTCATACGGGAAGAAGTCCAACCATAACTTCAAGTGTTGGAGAGTAATAAATAAATTTTGCAAGTTGCTCAGTATCATATATTAGAGCTTGTAAATAAAAATTAATTTACATTATATATTTAGCATTTCGGGGACTCTTAGTGTCATTTTGAATTGTTTTGCTGTATGTTTCCATATATAGGCCTATATATAATATATATATATATATACCACAGATAAGAAAGCAATTACTTAAAAGAAGTAAGGAAAAACACTTTTTAGATCCTCAAGAGCTTTCGAACCTGCCAACTGATTCAAAAGCTGTTCTTTAGAAATATACTTGGGTGTATCTCACAGAAACTAATTTCATTACTGTACAATGCTAAACTAATCCACTATGTATTAAGCTATCTAGATTTCAGCATTTTGCTTACGTCTACGAAACTGCTCAACTCGTAAAGGAGGGCGAAGTAGGGTTATGTTCCAGCCACAACTAGTAATTCCGCAGGAGTTGTTACTCGAGTTTTAGAGAGGAAGGGGGGGGGGGGTCCTTCCAGGCTGCCATTACTAAAATTATTTACAGAACACGGCCTTTGCCTTAGCACGCATCAGAGCTCTACCTTTGACAATTTCAGCCTTTATAACCAAGTGTGAAGACATTTTCCTCCCGGTACTTCATACTTGACCTGCTTCGACTATAGGTTTTGCCTGCCATTGCACCACGAGAGCTGGGGAACTGCGATGAAATGTCTGCCAACACCCTCGCTACCCCCTAACCACTGAAAATCCATCCTTGTTTCCATGGGAACTGCACATAAATATCATTTGCGCCCCACAACTGTATTGCAGCCCCACGTTGTCAAGAACACAAGTAATGAAACGTTTCCTGTATCGTATTTTCAGACCGTACACTTCACGCCTTGGGACTATATTTCATGTCAGGGCACTCCAATACTACACCTTGCTATTTTATACTATTCAGTTCATGAATCGATGACCTATCCCGTAGTCTGATATGCGGAATTTCAATCAATAGCAAGGGTTTATTGTCATGATTTTATAGTTTTAATTTTACCACTTTCATTTTATCTCACCTACGTGCACATTTTTTATATCAATTTACACAAGGACTGGAGGCTGAAACATCTTCATACTTTTTGAACAAAAGCAATAAATTATGACAGCGACTATGCCTATATAAGCTGCATATGAACAAAATAAGATATGAAAATAATGTATAATTACTCAGGCCAGTGATGATAAAAATGTATTTTGTGGTGCTGAGTTAAAAAAATAAAGAAAAATGTCTACCACGTCACGTTTTCTTTCATTTGTGAGTCGGACAGCCGTGATAAGACTCAACATTGGGTCAAAGAAGAGTGGGCGAAAAGACAAAATCTTGAATCAAGCACCAAGAATGTAATTCGGAACAGTTTAGGTGACCCCAAAAAGTATTGTTACCCCCTTTGCATATAAAATTAGGTGTAATGAAGCAATTTGTCAAAGCTATTCCAAAAGATGGGGTTTGTTTCAAATACCTGTGTAAAAAGTCTCCAGGTTTATCCGCAGCCAAGTTGAAAGAGGGAATCTTTGTTGGTCCAGATATCCGCAAGTTCATGAAGGATAAAGACTTTGAGACTAGCATGACAACAAAGGAAAAATAAGCTTGGGCTGCCTTCAAAGATGTGGTCAGTAAATTTCTGGGGAATTACAAGGACCCTGACTATAAAGCAAATGTTATGATATGCTGGACAAATTTCAAGTGATGGGTTGCTCCATGACTGTCAAACTACATTTCCTTCACTCACATCTGGACTATTTCCACGAAAATTTAGGAGCAGTCAGCGAAGAACAGGGTGAAATGTTCCACCAAGACACCAAAGATATAGAGCGCAAATATCAAGGAAGATGGGACAAGAACATGCTCGCCGACTACTGTTGGATGTTAACACGAGATAGGCCTGAGTTTGCACACCCAATAACATAAAACTCAGCGAAAACGTCTCTTGTATTTTTCAACAACTTCTGTTTCGCAGGCCTGTGTTATATGTGTGGTGAAGAAATATTTTATACATCGTATACAGTAATAATAAATACTTTATAAGGTTTGTTCCCAAAGCACTCAGAAACCACGAACAAATCGTTCGCGCATGCGCTCTTTTTCCATAGGCGTTCTCAAAGCAAGAATTCATGATTCTCATTTTCAATCTTCTGTTCCGTGTGTTCTCACGGGCAATTTATGTACTGTAGGAAAATTTTGCATGCTTTATCATGAATTTCCTATCGGAGACATGCACAGTACTCACAACTCCTATTTTCACGCTCCTGACTCCTCCCTCCACTAACCTTACGCCTGACTTATAAGCATAGGCTACATATGTATGAATAATGGAAGACAATTAAAAGTTTCCCAAAATATAGTTTATAATGACGATGGATATTGCATATCCTATTGCATTCTGATGAGTACTTTTACGTTTATGGCAATTACACGAAAACATTTTAAAAGTTCTCCATCTGACCGGTCGGCCTGGGTTAGTGGTATCGCGCTGGCTTTCTGTGCCCAAGGTTGCGGGTTCGATCCCGGCCCAGGTCGATGGCATTTGTGTGTGCATACAATTTATGCACACACAAATGCCATCGACCAGGCCCATGTCAGTAGATTTACTGCACGCAAAAGATCTCATGCGGGACAAAATTCCGGCAGACCGAAGACGGTCACAGGCCTAAGTTGCAGTATATCCCCGTCGTTAAATAGCCTAATACCAACCAACCCTCTGACCGTGAACGGTACAGGCGTATTTTTCTAATTTGCTAAATGTACTTCTTTTTTTATAAATTTGGATAAATATTAGCAAATAAATTAGCCTTAAAACTCAATTAGTTATTAATAGCCTAGGCAATCCTGCTGATGCAGACCTACTTAATAAGAAAGTATGTTGGGAAATATGTAACTTAAGGATTAACTTTAATGAATCTAAAAGAATATGGCAGAGAAATTGGTATCTAAGGATTTAAACAAATACATGCATTCTTGTAATAACATTAAAACGAGTTATTTCATATCAGTTTAATTGTACCATGACAATGCTTTGTGGAATACCAACTATCAGTAAGACAAACTCTTATTACTTAGGTAGGCCACCCCAAATTTGATTTCCTCGATTTAGGCTATATTATTTTGAGGGTGTAAGGCATTGAAAGTCATTCATTATACATCAGTACCACGAAACTAGTCATCTCAATCAGAATTTGATGACATTTTACGAGAAAGTTTACATTAACGCTACAAAATGCATTGTAAAGTTTAAGATTAAATAATTAATGGCAAAATAAATTACATGAATTTCCTTAAGAGTGTTCTTTATTTGTAAAGTTGTTTGATATTCTTGTTTACAGTATTTGTAAATATCGAAGGATATCTCATATCGAATGAAAGTATGAACTATAGATTCCATATGTTTTTAACCGTTCCCAAAATGCAAAATCACGGATAGGATAAGTTAATGAATTTGACATGCGCAGCACAAGAAATCCTCAAGTAGTCATGGGTTCGCTTTGGAAACAAACCTATGATAGCCTAGTTAAATACGGAATAAATAAGAAGATTGGTTTTTTCATCACTGATTTAATTCATTTAAGATAACTCTGAGAAGAGTTAAATACCTAGGTAGAGTCGGCGCGGAAATTCTTTAGACAATGGGATGGCAAGGTATTGTTCGCTCTAGAACCGGCCCTACAGTTAACAAGTACGTCTTTCTCGGTCTTAAGTATATATGGGTAATGTGCTAGAATGAGACAGATTTGCTTGTTTACTTTAAGCTGCGTCTCCAATTATATACATTTAACATCAACATGTCAATATTAACAAGTTGATATTGACATGTATATTGCAATTTCACGTTCCAATTGACTTGACATGCAAACCCAGCATGTTGTACTTAACATTTTCAGATGTTAATTTGTTTTCCGGAGAAAATGGACACCATGTCAAGTCAATTGACTATTCGATCAATATCGGCTTTGTATCGGGAATTTCCGGGAAACGAAAAGAGTTCGCCAGCTTAATCGGCTTTGGTTCGGGAATTTCCGGGTAAACAAAAAGCAGTCGACAGCTTCCTCAATATTCCCGGCATCCATTTTGTATTATGTGAGTATTTGGTATATCAGTGTTCTCAATAGTATTGCATCTACTTTTAAAACTATTTTTATGGCATTCTCCATTGTTGAAAAATGTGATAGTTATTTTGAAAAGATCAAGACATTTGTACAAAATTAGTATTTAAGAAAGTCATAGACAGTTAACAAGAAGATAATAAAGAGTATATAAAACTACTCTCATTTTGTAATGTTGGCTGCTCTCTTCAGAGGCGTTTTCTTTTAATGTTATTCATTTCTGTTCGTAACCACGCCAACACATGTTAACCTATAACGTTGTAGTGGAGACAGTTGTTAATTGGCAAACCACTTGACTTGTATACATCAACAAGTTGATGATAAACATTTAACATATGTTAACTGCAACATGTTGGTGTTAAATGTATATCAATGGAGACGCAGCTTTAGGACCGGTTCTAGAGCGGACAGTAACTACCCATCCCAATGTCTAAAACATTTTCGTGTTGATTATAGGCCTGCATGCTTTTTGGAAAGTCCTATCTTCTACTTCAATAGTGTAAATTCGGTATAAAGTGGCAAGTCGTAGTTATGACTAGGTAGCTTAAGCAAGAGCAAGAAAGATAGGAGAATGAATGAGAGAATGAAAGAAAGAAAGAAAGAAAGAAAGAAAGAAAGAAAGAAAGGGAAGAAGTTGAACTTGGCTGTGACCACTCCCAGATGATGGTTCGCTCAATTCTTATACAGTATTTCCATCTGCTCAAGTTAAGGCACGATCTTTACCTAAGTTAGATAAGTAACTGATTCTTGAACGTAAATATTGAAAAGGATTTTTACAGATACAAGTTGAATTTACGAGGAGAGGAAGTAAAATGGACGACATAAGTTATTCATGATGGTGATACGAGCAACGATTTCAGCTTCTAAGACAGCTATCTACTCTACGTTATCAGAATATCTCTAAACCTTCCTTCTGAATGCTGTGTTCGCTCTGAGGGGACATTCATTTATCCGTACATCACTGCCTTACCCTGCCAAATGTAGACTAAGCACGGTATTCCCCACCCCTACGAGCTTTTGACTATTGAATCGCGGACGTTGAGGATTTCCCCCTTTCCACTCTTACCTCATCCTCCACCTCCTTTCCTCCCGCACAACCCATGCAGATTCCCAAGACGAACTTTACACCAATTTCGTTCTTGCCTAGTACTTGGGCTAGGTTCCTTGAATTCGTTCATCCGGGAGTAGAAACTCAGCACAGATACTTACTAAGTTGCTAGAACAACTTTACTGTGTTTACAGTCTGCTACAAACATGATTACACATAATCTAGACATGGATTTATAATGGGCTAATTATTTTTTTTCTTCCACTGAACTAAATTCGAAGCCAATTTCTCTAAATTTCGTTGGTTTAACAGCCAACTCATCACACCGGAAACTTGACAATCTTCCGGTAACCTGTTTTAACAGGATATTAAATTTGACGATCACGTTAAAATCCATTAACAATGGAAGCTTCGTTTCAACCCCTTGAGGTGTAATCAAGCTTCAAGTACCTTTAGGCCAGATTTTCCTTATCTGATTACATCTGAACAGTGAGACAAGATTGCCTTGCACAGTTTTAGGTGATCATTTTATGATAATTGTGTAAAGACAGCGCAATGTATAGTTACAAAACGTAAACAATACTCACGTCATTGCCTATATCCATTACCCTCACTTTAAGGTATAGTCCAATTATTCATTGCATGGCCAGGATGAAGAAAACGTTTGCCGACAGTTCAACCCATGCTCTTTATTTTTACCGCACCAATCAGCTAGTTACCTCGGCCATCAAAATCTAAGAATGTCCAATAACGGCTGTAACAGCTACTCGTCAACTCCACGTGGAGGGAAACGCGGGATTGCAAGATCTAGTTACAGTAAACAATAACACGTGTGAATTGGTTAAACCGAGGAAAGATCTCAGGTCAGTGATAACAATGAGAGAATAACTGCAACGTTCTTTGTGTTTTGGAAAGCGGAAACGAAGAAACACCGACTTAATGGTTTATTCCATTGAAGCCGCCTGGGTATGTAATGAAAAACTCTTACTATACAGGCATGGTTCCTCTACTGCACCTCCACAAACCAACGAAATAAAGAGTGCAGGGATGGGCATACAGACTGAGTGAAAGGATCCTGCAGACTGTTATTGTCACTGTATGATGTTAAATTTGTCTCAATATAGGCTGCGTCTATTAGAAAAATATATTTTTTCCAAACATTTGCTTTTCCAAAAACTATCAAGTGGCCGAATTTTTTTCGTTGTGCAGAATGAAACAACGAACAGAGCAAGTTAACTGTATGCAGTTTTTTTAAAAACATTAATCGTTTTTGAGTAAATAAAGAAACAAGTTATAAACAGAACCGGCGTGCTGATAACTGTACGTTTTTCATGACCCACTGTATTAAAACCCGAAAAAGGAATTAACTGCTCCTTATTGTTTTCTCTCTCAACGTTATACGAAGTTAATGTCATTCAAGGTACAGGCCAACTTTCGAGACATCCAAGATAGATATTTAATCATTCATGAACCACAGATTATTGTCTCTGTTGGACATTTTATTTTCGAGACATCATTCGACAGTAATTAGTTATATCTATAACGTTTAACTGCATAATAAACAGCTTCATAACTTGTACGCTCACCGAATGTAGTAAGCGTAAATAAATCACGGAGGATGAAATGGACAGGAGACGTTGCACGCATAGGGGAGGAAAGCCATACCTCAAAAATACTGGCTGGGTGACCCGAATAAAGAGACCACTTGGAAGACCTAGACGTAGGTGGGGCAATATTAGGATAGATTTAAGGGAAGTAGGATTTGCGAGGGATGGGTTGGATTAAGCAAACAACAGGGTTGAATGGCGGGCACATGTTAGCCCGGCAATGAACATCCGGGTTCAGTAAAACAGATAGTATTCCTTTAGCTTGCTACTGTCATTGGGTAAGTAAGTAGGCTAATTGTATAAGCAATTAATTATCAAGTGAAAACATTAGTGGAGTCTAATAAGCTTAGAATCGGTGACAATTTAGCAGAGAAGCTGTTATTCGTGAATGTGAAAAAATCATCACATTCTACACGAAACATGGTCTATAAATATTATATCTCTGCTTTTATACAATATTCCTAGATGACGAATTTATACGTCAGTAGCAATGGAAGACATATTTCGAAGGTGAAAAAGAAGTTTTATAATAAATATACACCAAAAACAAAAACTAGCCAAAACTGACCCTGGTCACTTTTTAGCCCATCCTGTAATTTTTTCCCGGCAAGCCGTACCTTTTAGATTTTTCATCACATATTTCAATTATAAAAATAGAAAAAAATAAAAATCAAATCGCAGCATGTATTCGATATATAGCTTCCAACTATTGTGGACGAGTGGTACAATGCAATGGAGGTAGACTAAAATACGGATTTTAGTATTTTCTCTAGTCTGTACATTCAACAAAGAAATTGTGTGCCTTAGAGAGAGTACAAGTAAATTCTCATCACACCTAACATTGGACGTGCGACCTATTGTTATTGCATACCCAAGCTCAAGAGATTATTCCCCTACGATCATGCCATTAAAAATAGACAGTCGGTGCATCCATTTTCTCCACCGAGACTTTCAACACCTTTCCACTTAATTTAATAGTTGGAACATTAGGAGTGTTACTACTTTAGATTGTAAACACCATCCTGGAACCTCTCCACATGTTGAGAGAAACGCAGCAAATGAACATTTCTGAACGGTTAAATAAGCGTGGTGTTGAAATGAGAGAGAACGTTCTGTTGAGCAAATAAATACAAATCTTTTACCCGGCGTGTTTCAGCGAATCTCCCATTCTTTATTACCAAGAATTCCAAACACATGACTCCTCTTATTATGTTCAACACATTCGACTATACGCTCTCCCCTCCCTCTCCCCCCCCCCCTCTCTCTCTAATTTACACATGTCTCGCCCACTCAATTTCTTTGTTTTTAGCTGTTTTCCCCACAGCTCTTTCCTCTTATTTTTTTCGCTAATTTCTATCAATCCTTCCAAACTAAAGGCAGCGCCTGAAAGTGTTCGAATGTTCAATATGCTAAGCGCTTTCTTTGGTCAAAGTGCACAGGCTGAGAGTGCATTATTCCCTTATTATAGAAGAGGAGGAAAGCCACTGGTAAAATTTTCCAGATTTATCATAAGGTTATGAACCAAATACCGTGAAAGAGAGAGGCCCTGCGCAGAATTTCTATTTGTTTGACATTGTAAGAACAATCTTGAATATTAGTGATTTTAGAAATAACTAAATATATCCTACAAATCTTCCTCTCCGGTAATGGTAAAAAACACTAATAAATTATAGGAGTATGGTACAACTGGCATACAGGCCTCACAGAGCCGACAACTTTATATCTAGCCCTCGACTGTCTTCGTAGAGTAGGCCTATGTTTATTACGTTACTAAAAACTTTTAAAGAATAAAAATAAAAATATTTACTTAACTAAAATTTATCTGGGTCCATATCATACGCACTTACTCGTAGATACTAAGACCAATTAAACGCAAATATTAAAAATAATACCCCATGCTGCTTTGGAAGAATAAGATTACTTGGGGAATGCTAATAGACTATACAATCGTCTTCTGAAGGGATGTCTAATGCTACAGATATAAAATGGTTACACACAATTCTCACAACGACAGCAAATCGTTCTTAGAGTAAGACACATAATTATGTTTGTTAGTATCAACAAATTATGTTATGTTCAACAAATTGTGCAAAAGAAACCAACTAATTTTAGAGTAACAAGTAAATGACTCCTAACAATAAACAACGATAGCAGACTTCACATCACGAACATTTAATTGCATAATAGACTATAAATTATGTTTAATGTCTTTCTTTCTTTCTTTATCGTAGTTTTACCTCTCCCTATTAGGATTTAAGCGACCCAAGCCGTCCGGGCCTTACAGGGCCGCGACCCAAGCCGTCCGGGCCTTACAGGGCCGCGACCTGTCGGGAGAGGGATTATCTTTGGATCACATACATTCTTTTTTGACCAGACAAGAACTTGGAGGGCCTCCCCGGATGAGTGATCAGCCCAATGCCGGGGCCCCCTCCGAGACAACACGAACACATAGGACGAGACACATTCACATACACACTCACTCCAAACAAGGCGAGGATGGGATGAAGACGATAATGACGGCCAGATGATATCTAGGGACCACAAGGGTCTAAAGTTACCCGACATTTGTCTCACAGGTGAGGAAAAACCCCACCTAGGTAACTTGTCCCGGCCAAGAATCGAACCCGGGCCCGCAGCGGTGGACTATGTTTAATGTCACCAAGCAAAAAGGAAGATGACGTACTGAATACGTGGTCCAGAACCCGAGCCAGCACGGCTACAAAGCAAATTCGTTATTCACTCTGCCACAACGGTGGGTTTATCACTGATATTATTACCATATTACTTTCACATCAGCTGGATCTCTGCCTCTCTCTTATCATACCTCCCACTCCATGACTCGCGCGCAATCATGAGTCTGCACGTTGAATATCATTAGAGGATGGCAGACTGAACGATCTGAATCACAATTAGATCGTGTGCCCATGTGTCTCGTGTAAGTTTGTTGTTCCCCTGATCGACCACACAGGCTAAGGGAATCCCAAGTAATGACTATATCCCTACAAAAAATTACTAAAATAACGGTATATTTCGGTGTGGCCAGTACCGCTATAGAAAATCGTTAATAGTTAATACCAGTAGTATGTCGTAAATAGGATATGTATACTTTGGTCAGAGTCTTTTGAGACAGTGGAATAGGGAGATACTGTCCGCTCTAGAACAAATCCTAAGGAAACAAGTAAGTCTGTCTCACTCCACCGCATTACTCATGTCTACGTACGAGTGAGAAAAGTAAGTTTGCTTTAGGACAGGCTCTAGAGCGGACAGCATCTTCCTATTCCACTGTCTCAAAAGGCTCTGAACAAAACATATACTAATTATAAGTAATAAAGGTAAATTTATTGGTCATTTTTTAGAAAAATTGTGTTATTTTTTCAGGTCATAAATGCATTTTTTATTTTTCATTTTTTCACTATTTTATGGTCATTAAATGCCTTGCCCTAGCCATTACAATATACAGTAGGTCTATGAGCCAAGCAGAGGCATACATAAGCCACTATTGCACGGACTTTGCGGCCCACGTCATCCTCTCACGTGGTGTTTCCATACTAACCTGGAAACTTCCTACACCGCTACCCAATAGTCACTTAGGCATTATTTAAATACTTTCATGAGATGGTTTCCAAAGCACGCTATTAAATAAATCTCATCCTTTTGAGATTACTGAATTGCAATCAGCGACTGAATAAAAAAACTGTACAAAGAAAAACGGCACGGAGTCAGGAAAAGTCATACATATCAAACTGCTGAAGGCATGATTGAATAAGAATTGCCGTGCTGAAAGCACAATTAAACAAGCTGGCGTATAATGTAAACCTCCACTCAAAAGCACACTCGAAGCGGCGGTAACTAGGCCTACACACTCAGCCGGTATTCAACCAGCTGATTCAACACCCGAATCCGCGCACGCGCACTAGCGCAACCGAAGCCCTCTTCCGATTTAAGGTAGCGCAACCGAAGCCCCCCTTCCGATTTAAGGGGTAGCCAACGTTAGCTATACCACCACTACTACCACTGCTGCGTACTCACTGCTGCGTACTCTTAATGAACTAACGCAAATTTTAGCAATTGAAAATTCGTGTATGGTGATCAAATATGCTCTCGCGCACGATTTTAATATAAATTTTTGAAACTTAAATTGGAGACCCTGTGTTACAGAAACTGCGGGTAGAATTCGGCCCATTTTCAGTTAACTGTCCTGAGTAGCTATTATGTGAAAATTAAATGTTTTAAAAATTCCATGACCAATGATGGATGTAGTCAGTGGCGTAACTAGATCATTTGGGGCCTGGGACGGATTTATTTTTGAGGCCCCTTGCCCCAGCAAAAGCTACCAACATGGCTATTTTTAACTTATTTTTCTATTTTGTCTTTCAGATCGTCTACATGGGCTATTCTATACGAAAAAATTATAGACAGAATAAGAAAGCAAACTCATGCAGTATTTATTGTTTTATTTATTAAATACAAATAGCGAGTTCAATTATATTAAATTAACTTATTAACAAAATATAAATCTGTGCATAATTAAAGTGTAATGAAATGAAAAAAGGTTATGTTTAAATATAACAATATAAGGAAGTTAACGAAATTTTATGGTAAAAACAACAGTTTTAATTTTAGTCGGAGAATCAGATAATAAATTATCAAAATCTGGATTATATTAATTCCGTATATGTAATAATAATGTTTAAAATTGTCTTTTTATAGCTTTTACATCAGAAAATTGCCTAATTGTCTCATGAAAGTTTATTTTCATAGCCAAATTGTTCTTTCTAGTCCATTATATTTATAGTCCATTTATTTGGATTTGGCTCATTGTTGAGCACAAATAGGTTTTGATTAGTTTCAGATTCGAAAATCTTCTTTCACAAGTTGAAACTGAAATGAAAATATTTAAAAACAACTTTCGTGCTAAACATAAGTTTGGAATTGATTCTTGAAAGTCTTTGAATTCTGTAAAGGGCATCATACACATTAAGTGTTTTGTTAAGTTAATTTATAAATTAAGACTTGCTCTATTTTCTTCAATTAAATGATACATTTTCTGCACGTGACCCATAGCGCATCTTCTAGATCTAGAGGCCTCTGGCGGTCGACTCATGAACTCATTGTTAAATTTTTCCGTCAATGTTAAATGAAATTGGGACATGTTCTACTTTTTATCAGTTAAATTATACATTTCAGCGCAGTAGACAACTGCGCATCTCCTAGTAACCTCTTGCGGCCGACTCGTGGACCTGAGACCAACGCAGTGGTAACTGGACTCAATTTTTTTAATTGGTAACACGTCAAATACGCTATATTTTTATTTAATAAAAAAATTCCGATGAGTAAAAGAAGAAGTGGAACATTAATTTTTTTATTAGGGTGGGGCATCAATGGGGGCCCCCATAGTAAGTGGGGCCCGGGGCGGACCGCCCCACCCTAGGAACGCCACTGGATGTAGTTTCAATCTTTGCCCGAAGGTTTTCGTCATCCACCATAGTGAAATGGGACGCGCAAATTTTTGGGCGGCTGCAATCTTCTATCACTATAGATAGATTCATTCCCAACGGTCCGTATTTCCTCTTAGCAGATCAAATTAAACATTTCTTTTGATCCTCACTCACCACAGGTTACCGTGAGCATAATATGTTGGCGACCTACACTTATTGCCGAGAGATAAGGTGTTGGAGTAGCGAAATACATTTCCTCTACAGATAAAATAAAATCATCAGCTCAACACCTTATCCTAATCTTGTTATGCAGGCGTTGATGTATTAATAATAATAAATTAAACATTAAAATGGTATATTTTTCTAGTCTTGTCATTGACACATGGCCACAGTGTCCCCCTCCTACTAAAAAAGTCGAAAGACCGAGGTAGACGATGCAACCCTGTCCACTATGGGAACTAACCCACAGGAGGTTAATTTGGAACTACAGTAAGCAAGACTGTTTCCGAAAACTGAACAAAAAATACTTTTCTTAATAATCCAACAATAGACTATAACAAAGCATTCCTAAGAGAACTAACTATAAGAAACAAACCGATATTTATTGCAATCAGCCCAATGTTCTTCCTGAATTTAAATTTTATACTAGAGTAAACCGGGGTAATTTGAATAGCGGGGGAATACGGATAATGCTAAGATGTTGGCACTCCTGAGATCAAACGCGCAACGCCGTGTTGACGATTATTACACAGTGAGAAGAATGTATTGTTGTGAACTCTCTCTGAAAAAATCAGATTGTTGAGACTTAACTGAACGTCTGTGAATACATTTTTCTGGAGGAAGGTATGTAGCAAAACTCCTATCTATTGGCTGCTTATAATATTTCACTTCAGTTACCTAAGCTTTCATAGATCATGGGATAATGCAGTATACTCGCTTTAACCTGTAATTGATTCAAGGACATTATAGAAGTCATTACCCCGACTTTTGGCGCATTCTAGTAAAGGAGCATCGTACCACGACGAAATTTTGTTTTGTCGGCATTCGGGGTAATTTGAATAATCGGACACGGGGTAAATTGGATAGTATTTTGCTGGAATTTTAAATTACACTTTTTATATTATTGGTTTCATATATTACTTACATATTTATTATTTTTTAAATTCCAGATGGTGAGAAATTATAAGAAAGAAGACTGTAGGCTCAAATGGCGAAAGGAAAGAATGGAGCAGGCTTGGGATCTGTTACAAACAATGAAATATTAGTTTTGGGAGTTACCGAACTGTTTGATGTTCCATATAAGTTACTAATTTTTACAGAAGAATTCAGTGTGATAAAAGGGAATTGTTAGGAATTAATTATTTTGTTCCTAACCAATCAAATCCGAATGGAGGGGCGTCCTTCGGTATTGGGAGCAGACCTAGAAAAAAAAATATCTGAAATACTAAAATATTTGGAATCGAGAGGTTTCGGTCTAACAAAGAAAGAACTGTGTGCTGCTGGATATTCATATGCATCATTACCATCAAGAGACTACTATGTGGATGTATCGGAACCCTGGGTCTGCTATAACTAAATTGCAATTGGGAATTCTTTTCACTGAGCCAACAGTTTAAGTGTGGCCGATGCGTGTAAACAATAAACAGTATAATTTAAAAAGAGACATTATTTTAATTTACATACATTGTCTGGTCTTATTATGTAAAGTTTCTTACTACATAAAGTTAACTACCTAAACTGAAGTAAAATGAACACCACAAATAGATTTTTCACTAAGATATTTACTGTCATTCATATTACCCCACGGTATATCCAATTTGCCCCTGATTTTTCAGTCCCGTGAAATTTTAGGGGTAATACGGATAGCTCAATTGTGAGTTCAGTTACAAACATTTTTATTTCATAAAACACCAATAGCTTCCTTAAACATGTAAGTTTAATATTTCATAATAATATTTGTAAAAAACCGCGTGCATTCCAAGAAAAATGTAAACAAGTCTGAAATTATTCAAATTACCCCGATTTACTATATAGCGAATAAATTAATGTTCTAAACAAACAACATGTTACGCAATTTGTTTATATTTTGTCCGTGTCTTCTCGACTGCGAACAGTCTTGATAGCAGACACCCCATTAATAGTCTCGATTGCGGACAATCTTTCATACAGATAAACATGCGCAAAATAACCAAACAGTTCCAAGTAAGTCTAAGTGGTCAGTTAGTTTAAGTAGGTTAGGGTAGGTTAGGTTAGGTTAAATTAGAATAGGATAGGTTAGGTTTAATTAGAATAGGATAGGTTAGGTTTAATTAGAATAGGATAGGTTAGGTTAGGTTTAATAAGGTTAGTTCAGGTTAAGATAGGTTAGTTTAGACTAGGTTGGCTTAGCTTGTAGTAAGTAATAGACGCTTTATTTCAGAAGGCTTAATTCTACCTCCAATCGAGACAATGAAATATTAACAGCTGTTCCTACACATTTTGTGTCCGCTATCGAGACTATTAATGGAGTGCCGCAATAAAGACACAATCACTTTGTCGGAAAGTGTAGAAAATAACAAAACAAACAAAAACAAACAAACAAACAAACAAACAAAAAGTGTCCCTAGCCTTAAATTGAACACACCATTGAGACTGAAACACGAAAGAGGCTTAAAAACCAAGCTGGCTGAAAATAGTTTACTCGGAAGCCTCTGTCATGAACTTAATGATATTGGCCTAACATCCTTCATAACAGCGTGAACAGCGTGTGTTAAAACGCTGAAAAGTTTGATACTCTAGACTAGGTAAAACTTGGCTTCTCACACATTTAATGAAGCTTTGTCATGTATTGCCGGCAATTTGTATGGATGCTGCAAATTAGGTTTCAGACGTAGATGAGTTGAGCTGATAGTTTTTGTTGCGGTACTCCCGGAATTATCTGGATTTCTGTAGAAGTTGTACACCATCTGGTGCTCTCCCTATCGGATCAAGTCTGCCTTCCTCCCTCCCGCCAACCCCCGCCTTCTCTATGTCTCGTCTTAATGGTGATATCAAAAGACGAAGTTTGAGATCGACCTAAAAGAACATACCGTTAATGTTTCGATTCGACCGACCAAATCTATTCTCTCACAGAAATCTACTTTCAAAATGATTGTGGTTCATGCACCAGTTGTACACCACCCGAGCAAATGACCACCGTCCAATTTCTCACTAATTACCAAAAATCTTGACACGGCAATATTTTTAATAACCTAGTTCGCCTTGCATAGCAGTTATCACGACAGGAAGGCCTACCGTAGGCCTGTGAGTAATCGGTTTTTGGTAGGGGAGAGTCCTACAGTATCGGCTACCGTAACATTTTTGCTTACCACGTACAAAAATCCAAGGGTTACGATATTTTACCTCACTAATCAGCTAGGCCAATGAATGCTTTCAGAATATCAGGGAACGTTTTAACTGTCATCTTTTCTGAAATGAGGTTTATTTAAAACACAAAATGTTTAATATTCTTGCTGTACGAAAATCGTCGTACTAGTAGCGGCCAGTGATTGCCGAAGGCTATTTTGCAAATATGCTAATCAAAAGTGATCAGTTTAGCATGGAATCAACACAAGATATACTACAGCGCATTATTATGAAATCAACAGCCAATTACGAAGACAGATTAGATCAGTTTTTGCCATGATCACAGGCATAATACAAATTCATAATAATTCATTCATACGTTAACATTGCCCATTCCATGCACCTGATACATTGCACCCAATCTTTTTGGAACGATTCGCAACTAATAACACATTTGGTGTTTTTTTTATCTCTGTGTTAATTCAATTAGAATCCGATTTCCTCTTTCGATTCGGTGTCTTTTCATTATATCCACTTATTTTCAATAGCTAAACCCATCTGGTTTTCTTTCTGAATTTATCTAAATCCTTTAGGTCTATTTAAACTAACAGCTCTCCCATTTCATAATTATTAGTCTACTCATCTGAAGTGTTATACCTACAAACACAAATCTAGAAATAGGTGTACGGATAAATAATCAGTCCCAGCCGATCTCCTATTGTGCTTCTAAGCTCACAGCTGCCTGCTCTATTGTCAGTTCACTTAACACCCTCTTCATGTTATCCCCAGTCCACTTTCATTTTATCTTCCCCTAATATTTCGCCATTCTGAAAAGTAAAGAAATTAAGGAATGTGACTATTTATCTGTAAAATCAGGGTTGACCGGTACTATTTGACGCACACGAGGATAAGACGGTTCTGATTTCATGTTGTTTGAAGAACGATTTTTCACAACTTATACATCTGTGGTATCCATATAGAATAAAGATCAATTAAACGTAAAACCAAACGAATTAATTTACTGACTTCACATCGAAAGACCAAGCTTTTGAAAATAACTCTCCGCGCGCAAATGTAAGTCAGCAACCGTTATTCACTCACAACTTAGATAATGAAGAAATAAAAGAACGTCTAAACTATTGTACGGGAAAGTTTGGCTTCTTCGATTTAGCAAGTATAAGCTTTCGCCCTCAACCCCCAGAAAGTAGAAATGGTAGTAACCGGTACTGTACGAATCTCCCCTACGCTTTCATTAAGATAATTGTACGTATTTGATCAAACTTGATATCCTACCAAATTTACATTAACAAACATAACAGAGTCGATTAAAATATCGTAGATGAAAACCGTCTTTTTCAACTCTCTCCAGGAATCGTATATTAAAAACTAAACAAACATGTGATTAACTTAGTACACGACTAGGTTCACACTGTGTGCATCTGGATTTGCGAGCGACCTTTGGTGATTCCTTAAGGGAATATCCTCAGCGATTTTTTTTCCCCCAGGGTGTGTCAGTCCCCTACCTAACACTTTAATATAAGGACAACACAAACACCCAGTCCTGAACGTGGAAAAGAGATTGTACATTACTGAAAAATCCCCAACAGGGCCGGGAATCGAAACCGGAGTGGAAGGCAGGCGCGCTACCGATTCATCCACGACGACGGATTACTTAGGCTGAAATGCATACCTGTTTTAAAATCAATGAAGGAGGACCCTATATAGACAAGCAATATTTTTCACATTTTAATTACATGACAAATGCTTTAATTAAATACTTTGTATTTTTAATATTTTAACTTTATGACGAGTATATAGTACAATTAATAGGATATGGGTTATTTTCGTGTTAATCTAGCCTTACATTACAAAGATTTTAACTTTTAATTTCAGAGTGTAACATATTAAACATAACAATGGATATCTTAGACCTACTTATGAAACAAATCTTTGAAGGTGTAATGCGAAGATCAATACCGTAAAAAGACTGTAACAAGTTAATATCTGAAATAATGCAAACATTTTCAATTATGTGAAGATACATTTATATGTTCCTTTTCATATTAAAGACAAACCATAACTGACACAAAGCTGTATGGAAATCTATACGTAACAAATGCAGTGCTAGAAACGATATCACTACAATAGCCATCTTTTCCTGCTACCAGCATTTCATTTATCTCACTAGACCTGTCAATCAGTGAAAAACAATTCAATTAACTAGAACAGAACGTACTGTCTCCCAAATTGCAACATAAAGAAGTTTACCTTTGTTTTGACCTATAACAATACATAATAACTCCGAGCTGTTTAGTGAGAGGAAGTGGCCATTCTGTGCATACAATGACAAAAGGTCGTCATAAAGTGGTCAGAACAGTAAGATTTCACAATAATACCATTTCTTACTCAAACACGGAAGGCCTTATGGGAATATGATGTGCGACATAATTTTCTACATTCTAAGCTACTGCTACTGTGTGCCTACACATGACAGACTGTAGAATTTAGCATTTTTATAAAAATATATATTAATAATGAAAATAAGGACTTTAAAGAAAGTTGTAGCAGGTTCCAGAAAATTGCAGGAAATTTCTTTTGTAACGCAGACAAAAGAATTTACAAACTTGTTCTGTGTCACATCCTCAAAATATTTGTAGACTAACTAAAAAATAAAATTAATTTTATTGATTTCGATTTATACTGTGCAGGGGTACACAAACACGAGATACATATCCTAAACGTGTTATTTTTTCTTACTTAGGCCCTACAGCTTCTCAAACACGATGCCCTCCCCGAAAACCCCAAAGTGTATGTAATTTCAGGATCAATATTTTCTCACTAGTAGATGCATGTAGAAATAGTCATTTATGAAACAAGTGTTAAATACGATACATTATTTCGAGAGTAGGTATGTTTGCAAAATGAGGCAGTAGGGGCTTGTGTAGCAATCCTGAGCAAAATAAAATCATTTAAAAATGTGTACTACTACAATACTTTTTAGACAGCCGTTAATATTTGTGAAATAATAATTCTATTACGTATCATGCAGCCACTTTGGAAGTTCCAGTTGTCCGTGAGCAGTCATGCCATCCAGTATGCACTTAGGCAGACAAAGGTTATTGATTTTTTCGTAAATGGCTGCCAACATAACGGAGTCTTAAAACGCTTTTCAGTCACCAAGTATGACTATTTTTGCAACCACCGCGAGAAATTTAAGATTTAAAAGTCGTAATGAACTTTTAACATGTTCATTTTATATAGACTGAGGTCACATGCAATTATTCTGAACTAAAAGAGTTCTTTCCAAAGCAATCGAAGTTGGTTACCCTGGACTGCTATAATTTTGTACTACTCAGTGGCATTATTTTCTCATTTTAATTAATATAATATACGGTTAAAAGTGCTTTTACCTTCGATTGTCTAACGAAAATGATTACCGGTACGGCTTTGTTAATTCGCATGCACATGGAATATGTTGTGATGTCGAAATTAAACAATAACCCTATGCTCATTTAATTACAGGTATACTATCCACATAGTGACTGGCATCATATTTTTCAATGGTCATGCAAATCTAAACTGCCGTCTTCAAAGGAGGTAGATTTAACTTTTGCAAGCCCCCATTTCTGCGTGCTTTTATATTATTTTTAACATGTTATGAGTCTAGAAAATTTTATAAAGTTATATTGAATAAGCTTTTTTTATAACTTACGGCCAAGTTAAGTAGTCAAAGTAGTAAAGAATGGTTTCGAAATGTACGATATAAAAGAGCAACTTTCTTCGTAAAGATTTGATGCAATACAAAAGGGCACAGAGGAATCTGCTTAATAAAAAAATATAAAAAAAAGATGAAGTAAAAGTAAAGAAAGTTACTTTCTCTACTCTTTCGAAAACTCCAACATCAAAATCCTCCGCTCTCTTTAATATTTTACCCACAAACACTTTTCCTTGCTTAAAGCACACAAAAATCATTGTCAGAGAGCAGTTTCTTTTAAAAATGGTAACATCCATGAAATCCCAGTTTGTTTTTATGAAAATAAACATGCTAACATATCCTTAACAATATACTACACCAACAGTAAGCATGAATAGACCACGATATTACTGATACTAAATCGGTGAAAAAAGAAACAGGTTTCTGGACTCCTCAGATGGTAGACTGCTTAGGAGCTTATCTGACTGTTATCGATCCGATAAAAACAAAGATTATACAGAAACGTTTATTTGGTCCGGCACAATAAATTAACGAAAATGAGGCCTAAAGTACAATTCTGTTGCTTGAAAACAGTCTGCATCTTCACTTCGTACGAGACAACCAATAAAAACAATCGTTTTGGAAACTTCGCACTTCGGAGATTGTCGGCTGTGTCGTGTTGGTGGTGGAGTTGAATATTAACATTAATTATTGACGATTTTGTTCTTATTTAATGGAGGTTGATACATAGCTCAAATATATACAAATATTTATCATGAATTAATATTGATTTAACAAGGGAAATTTGTCTTGGAATCGTTTTGCATTTTTCCCCATTTTCAAAAGATAGGTAATTTTTATGGCATTTTAGGTAATTTTCGTCATTTTATAGTTTTTTTAAAAATAAAGCGTTACATTAAGTTCGATTTTGAATTTATTAATAGTTTGGCTCTTAATGCTTTTTTAATGTAACTTTTTAAGCAAATATCGTCCACAGGAAAGAAAACAAACTTGCAGCATAACTCCTAACCGTTTTTTTTCAATATGCATTGTGAACTCAAACACAATTCCAAGACAACCTCGTGGAAGAATAAAACTATTATTTTCAGACAATAGACGATATTATAATTTGAGAATCTCCGCCAAGTGTTCATACTTCATTTCAACACTGCAAGTTTCTAGCAATAAAGAAATATAAAACGAACATATGATTTTTAATGGCACATATTTGCTAAGAGCATATTGAAAGGCACGTCAGCTATGATTTTTTTTACAAAGAGTGTCTAAGAACCATAAATTACCTACATCATTAGTAACGAAATTCGAGCATTTTATATGGTCAGTTTTAAAATCCATTAAATTGCTATCTAAAATCAACTGGTTGCTTCTACAAGGCTAATTACAAGAAATAATGTATAATTTATTGGTCTTATTTTAATTTCGTACATTTTTATTATTTTTAAGTGATGCATACATTTTTCATTATTTTTGGTTTGTTTGAACAGCTACTCACTCACAAACAGTAACAGTAGACAGAATGCTGTGAACTGCCTATCACCGGGCTGATTGTGAGTCAAGCATTCATCAAGCATGACGTCATGCGCCCACCGAGTTACAATAGGTTTGTTCGCAAAGCAGATCCGTGACTGCTTGAGAATTTGTTGTACTGCGCATGTCCAGTCTGTAACCTACCCGTGATTTGCACTTTGCGAACGGTTACAAGAATTTGGAATCGATAGTTTCTGCGTTTAATCGATATGATATGCAAATAAAATATATATTTCCCTTTAACATGTTATACATGCAATATATATCGGTAATATAAACTATATTTTGAGAAACTTTTAATTATCTTCCATTATTCATACAAGTAGCCTATAAATCTGGCGCAATGTTATTGGAGGGAGGAGTCAGGCGCGTGAAAATAGTTTACTGCGCATGTCTCTGATAACAATTCATGGTAGAGCATTCAAACTTTTCTTATAGTACGGAAACTGTCCGTGAGAACACAGCGAACAGAAGATTGAATTCAGAATCACGGATTCTCGCTTTGCGAACGCGTGTGGAGAAAGAGCGCATGCGCGAACGATGTGTTCCTGGTTTCTGACTGCTTTGCGAACAAACCTAATAAACATATTCGTTTTGTGATTAAATGTGAAGGTATAAAACATTTCTAACTGTGAATGTCATTTCTTAAAAACATTTTCTTTCAATCCATATGAAGAAAATGATACTGGTTTTTTAGTAAACTTTTCCTTTAAATGCCTTGCCCAAATAACTATGTAGTAAAATGTGACATTATGTTATATAGTGTGGAAGATTGATACTTGAGTGATCAGTGAGTTTTCCCAGGCTCCACACCAAAGTGACAGCAGCAAAGGGCGAAGGGGAAGGGGAAGGAAAGGCGTCCACTCTGGTGTTTGTCCGAGGCTGTGTCAGTGTTAAAGAGGTGATTCTGACTTGACCCAGAATGGCCTGACACAGGTCTGCCCCTGTTAATATTCAACTCCACCACCAACACGACACAGCCGACAATCTTCTGTGCCCCTGCTGCTTCTACTACACCGCAATAACTTCCCAAATTATTCCGCCTGCTTCTTGGAAATGTTCATTATGAACGTGTCTAAACTGTCTTCACATTATTCCAAACTATACTCTTATATAACATTCTGTTTTCTAATATTATTATATTACGTGCAGATTCATCGGGAATTAAAATTTAGTATTAAGATATTTCAAACAGAAAAGCTAAGTAAAAACACGTAAAAAGTGTCCTAACGGCACCCGGAGGTTGAGGCTAACTAGTATGTTATTAGGGGAAAAAATTGGGGGAAAAGAAAGAAAAGTTTTAGATATTTGAGAAATCAGCTTGCTTACTTTTATTTATTGATATTCTCTAACCTATAGGTCAATTGCACTGAAAAACGTTTCAAAATTAATTTTAATATTTCTCGTGTTATTATTTCTTTTATCCCTCCCAATGTTCCTCGTGCTGGAGTTTTCGCAATTCGTCCTTGAAAGAAATTTGCATCATGTGTTCTTGGCATAGGCGTACGGGGGGGTTTTAGGGGTTTGAACCCCCCCCCCCATTGATTAAAAAAAGGAAAATTGTATAATTTTTTTAAGTCTGCCCATTAATTACTTAATGCAAGTATAAAGCGTGGGAAGCCTAAAACTCGCTATTTCGCGTCTTAATTTTTAAAATTTTCCGGGGGAGGTCCCCCGGAAGCTTAAAACTCGTTATTTTGCATCTTAATTTTTTAAATTTTCCGGGGGAGGACCCCCGGACCCCCCTCTCCCGGACCCCGCGGATGTTATAACCCCTCCCATATGGTCGGCCTGGTTACGCCTATGGTTCTTGGAGACAGATGAAGAAAAATGGACGGTCCCTCGTAATAAAAAATATATTTTTGGGGTTATTTAAATTTCTTAAGAAGCTGATTTTCTTTTACCAAAAATATAATTGCCTGGTGTATTTTTAAAGGAGTACAAAGAAAATAGTGCCAGGTTTTTAAGTACAGTGTAAAAACAGATATCTAAAAAATTTACAGTCGTGGTGGCATGAAATTTGATTTCTTGTTATAGAAGTACGAGGAAATCTAATATCATACATTTCAGTTAAACTGGTTGAAATCTGCAGAATTTAGCAATTTCGGTTTTGGATTCTCTCAATAGGCATATGTAGTTGGTTAGGTTGTCAGCTTCATGTTCCGGGTTGTGGTTACCACATGGCCATTACACCACCAGAAATGTTTCAGGATGTGAAATTCTGAACCCGTGATCTTCTGGAATGTAACGCAACGCCTCTTAAAATTCCCCATGACATACTCTTATTTATCACATGGTAGAGGGCAACAAAGTCGGCCGCGGTGGTCTAGAGGTAGCGTGCCCGCCTCTAGATCCGCAGGGCGCGGGATCAAACCCGGCCGCGGTCGTAAAAATCCTGGGCACGGAGTCCTCCGGGAGGGACTTTAAGATTTACGGCACGTAAAAGAACTCCAAGCCTAAATTAGAGCCTCTGGACAAAATTTCTCGGCCCTTTCACGTCCAAGAAATACTTAGTTTCCAGAGGGGGGTTGCGAGGCGATGGGCTTACCACCTGTCCCTCTACCCTCTCTCGGAAAATAAGCATATCAAAATTAGTATAGGTAATGAAACCTCCGCTTGGAGGCCCTTTCGCCCCACCTGGGGATCATAGGGTAACAGATACAGATACAGATAGGGTAACAAAAGACGAAGTGAATATGGACTTTTCGCCCTGAGACAGTGCTTCTAGAAACCTTTTATAAAACGTGCCAAATGGTTTTGTTTAATATTTGTACATTACCCTTTCCAGATAAATGTGGATACATAAATCAATTTTTACATTAAAAATGTTTTTCCACTTAATTTCTTTGAAATCATTATCTACTGTAAATAGGCCTCTCCAGAAGGTCTACTTAATGGTATATGTACGTGAATTATTTTGAAATTTATGTTTTTTTATGTTTATAGCACTAAAAAATTGTGCTGAATTTTCTGCATCCATTGATATATAGTTTATATAGGTTTAGAAATTAAATGGACATTTAAATATGTTTACATGCTCTGAGCTACTATTCACTATTAACTTAAAATTGAATTTCCCGGTAACTCTTATTTTTCACACATATTGTAAGGTAGCTCCACAACCATTAGAGATAGAAGGCTGAAATTTTTTACACTAATTTTACATGCATATATGCATAACGTAGACTACAATGATGCCCATAGGTATAAAATTAAAGAAAATGTGTCATGAAATATTGATCAAATTTCAAGATATTTTATATAAGTTATATAAAAATTAATTGCATTAAAAATACTAACTTTAGCTGTAAAAAAGTAGTCTACTTTGTAGAAAAATATGTTCATTATATGCATTAAAAAATAAAAGGCGTCAGAGAAACCAGAAAAATGTTATGCCTATAGGACGTGATAAGTGCATCTGAATTAATTTTTTTCATGCTCCTATAAAACGTGTAATTTAAAATTAACTTGGTCAATTTTTTATACTTTTATCTGCTAGTTATATTCTATTAAGCCTTGTTATAGGATCCTGTAATTTTTGTCCACTTCTGAGTTCATTTTCTTGTAAAATTTTAATATTTTAGAACATGCGTTTTTTTATCTTTTTGTGGTTGTTCACGTACATATACCCTTAAATTACCTTTGACGTTAGACCCTATCTAGTGTGCGATGGCTTTTTATTAACCGTTCACAATAAATTCTAAAGTATTTGTTAAAATACCATGGAATGTTTCATTCACACATGTGGATAATGTGAATTATATCTCAGCTCTAACGTGTAAAAGATTCGAGTTTACCATTACGAGATTTCAGCATTCGTAAAGAAATTTTAAGAAAAAAATTCCTTCAGATACCGTTATAAACATGAAATAAAATAATAATTTATTTAGAATGTAATACTATTCTGCTACCCTCGACTGACAAAGTTTTGGCCTACTACCAAAAAAAATTCAATTATGAAATTAAGTAAACAATATGTTCAAATAAAGTAATAATTGTAGGTACAACTTTATAAATATACAAGTTAATGCCAAATAAAAAGATGTTTATTCTGTAGAAACAATTTTCTAGTAGAAAACTATTTTAGAATTTTCTTAAAAGTGATTTCTGATGTTTGTGTAATGCAATATGACAGGGGAACAGACGTTGTATGCAGACGACTCAAGAAGATGGGTTGTGTGTTTTAGACAGTTCTGTAACATATGATCGTTTGACACTTTTCTTCTTAAATTCCTTCTGCTTTAAATTAGTAATTAATTGAATATTGTTCCGGCGTCACTGCTATTCCGAAAATTAACAACGATTCGAATATCCATTAAGAATATTTCAGCCTTGTGGTAATCAAGATTGTAGAATTAAAGAGCCGCAAGAACATGCGATACGACATAATCTGGATGTTTAAATTACATTTTTGCTTCGGTTAAAGGGCCTCATATCGTATAAATCAGAAAAATGAAAAGGCTGAGTACGGAGGCAGTTAATGTTGGGCATGTCTGGTTGAATGTATCGGGTGGCAGAGCGTGCAGTTAATTACATAGCTTTAGTAATAAAACCACGCTACAACCACACACACAGCACATGTGTCTTGTTACATCTTACCCAAGTCACAGAGACGTCGGAATCTGAACTTTCAGTCAGGAAATACTCATGGCTAGGGTTCGGATGTTTATGACATTTCATATTTTTATCTTGACCTCCATTTTCGCCGTAAACACAAATTAAACATGAAATGCATGCTTGCCATCCTAAACAGAAAGTTTTAATTTGGAATATAATGTCATATTTTGGTCATGATTATGGTGTTGATCATATTTTGGTCATATTTGGAATTTAACATCATATTTCTGTTATAAATTCCGTAAATGAGCACAATTATACAGCGTATGTACTACTCGTAGATGGTCGAGTTACATTTGAAATTAATTTAATTAATTTAATTTTACGCCTTATTAAGTAACTAAATTTTAAAACTAATGCAATTATTCATATTTTATAGGGACACGAAAGGTCTAATTGGAGCATTTGGAGCTGATGAAGCGAGAAAAACAAGAGAAAATTCTTTAAAACTAGAAGTTCACTAAAAGTAGAACAGCATATCACCTGTAAAACTTTTGAAAAGTGGTTACCAAATTGAATTCATATGATATAATAATTTTATGCCATTAAACTTTTTAAATTGAAACATTTATTTTAAAAAAACACGTTCTTTTATTACGTCATATTTAGGATTTTGGGGTCATATTTAGTCATTTGTAAGGGCATATTTTGTCATATTTTCCACCTTTTAGGTCATAAACATCCGAACCTTACTCATGGCTAATAAAACGAGGTATAGTCCTGCACTGTGCGACTTTTCATCAGCTGATATATTCTTTAGATTAATCTCCCTGGTGTAACTAATACTATCACCTTATGAGTATTTATTATTATATGAGATTTAAAATACTTCTTCACCACACATGTAATTATATACTACTTTCGTATGTTCTTTTGTTCATATGTAGCTTATAAATACCCAATCGCTGTGTTCACTGATTGTTTATTTAATCATAGAAACTACAGATATGAAGATGTCATTGTTCTGTCCTTGCGAATTTACGTTCAAAAAAATTGGCACGTAGGTGTGATAAAATGAAAGCGATATAAGGAAGTTAATGCTCTACCAGAAGACGAAATATGCATGGAAATAGGCTCAAGAATTTCTAAAATATGTTCTAGAACTGATGAATTATGCTCGATCATTTAAGTAATTTTAATACTATTCGTCCTATTGTTAGCTGAACATTGCATTTTAAATTACAAAAGAATAATATAAGTTGTATACAGTTCATTATAATATTTTTTTTAAAACAACGGCAATGCAACGAATTTTAGTAAATGGAAAAATAATAATTTGCATTAATGCATCTTATTTGTTTGGTATTAAAATATTTGTGCATATTTTATTAATTCGTCATATTTTAACTGCATATCTGACGTTTTAAATATTGTGCACATCTCTGTTAATTCAAACATTTATAGCATATTTGAATAAGTGAATGTTGTTGTGAGAACCAACTGTGCATTGATTCACAGTATTTATCCTAATGTTTTCGGAACCGATTATACAATATTAAAGCGATGTTTCACTTCAGTAGTTTTCAATTTACTACAATTTATTGCATTGGCCTTGTTTTTTTTTAAGTTATGTATACAACTTCGACTAATTTTTGTAATTTATTATGTAATTCAGTTAACAAGAGAACGAAAAATATTAAAATAACTTACATGATAGAACGTATTTCACTAGTGCCAGAGCATATTTTACAATGTTCAGAGTATATCTGTTTACACTTATGGCGTCTTATGATGAAACATTAACTTCCGGGCCTTTGTCTATAGGGCAAGGCATTTGATGATTTTGCATCATTTTAAAATGAAGGTTACAAGATAGCTCGAATGTATATAAATGTGTATCATGAAATAACTGATTAAATAAGAGCAATTTGTTTTTGCATTTTTTTTGCTTTATTTTGCATTTTTAGTCTTTTTTAAGAGATAGGTCATTTTTGGCAATTTTTAGGCCATTTTCTGCATTTTTAGGTCATTTTCGGCATTTTTAGGTTATATTTCAGTGGAGGTAGGGAGGAGCTTTTCCATGTGCAAATCTTTACTTTCAGATAACAGACAATCGCTTTTATTTGAGAATCTCCGCCAAGTGTTCATAGTTAATTTTAATTCCAGTTTATTGTAAACACCATAGTAGTTTGTCTTATAGCAATAAATATTTTGTTTTTCTTTCTTTTTAAATGGCACATATTTGCACATATGATGGGCATTCCAGTTCAGAAAAAAAATTGCTAAGGGTGTCCAAGTAGTATAGATTTAGGCTACTTACCTTTTTAGTAATAAAATAAGTGTGTTTTACATTGTAAATTCATACATAACGCACTGTTATCCGTTAAATTGCTTTTAGCAATTGATTACTAAAAAAAAACTAAATATAAGTAACAATGGAAAACTTATTGGTCATTTTTTAAAATTTTCGTGTCATTTTTTCACTATTTAAAGGTCATAAATGCATTTTTTGACTATTTTATGGTCATTAAATGCCTTGCCCTATAAGTAATATAACAAGAAGTCCGGATTTTATCGACGATTTCCGGAATTTATCCTGAGACAACCGGGTAGAGAGTTATATTTATTGTGACCATTTAGCGATTACCGCAGAATACAGGGACATGTAATAAATAATCAAAACACAAAAATTAATAAGAAACATCGGCTTCGGTCGCTCTTTATGTCACTCATAGCCGATGGCGAGACAATCTATATATTATGCCAATGGTCACGCTACGAGCGGCTTTTTACAACACCTTTGATTATGGAAATCATCCACAGTAATTTTTAATAGACTCTCCAGTATGTATGTACTGATTCAAATTTGGTAATAAAAATTGTACTTACATAGGCTTTATGTTTAGTACCACCTGGTTGTTAAGTGTGCAATCGAGATAAATAAAATATGGATAGGTTTCAAGACTTTCCATACGACAATGTTGTCCTAATCCATA
Organism: Ectobius pallidus; assembly: GCA_964059195.1. Classification (NCBI taxonomy): domain Eukaryota; kingdom Metazoa; phylum Arthropoda; class Insecta; order Blattodea; family Ectobiidae; genus Ectobius; species Ectobius pallidus. Next base: position 13,422,402 of record CAXKWD010000013.1, read on the forward strand.
AACCAACGAACTGGTTCCATACAGGTTTCACTTTTGTATCAACTCCCTCCTTGCGTGGTATCTCATCGTTGGTGCCAGTGCCACTAGAATTCGTACGAAATGGCAAATGGCAAAACACTTACTTTTTTTAATATAAAAAAATTGCTTTATGTACCCCCGTTTATCTGGAAAGGGAAATGTACAAAAGTTAAACAAAATCGTTAGAATTGTTTTCTAGATAATCTACGAAATTCTTATGTCCGGTACAAAATTTAGATTTGGTAGGACATTTCTATTTCAAGCTATGCTTTTCATAGACAGGCTACATACCCACGCTTACTTGTTTTGACAGAATAGTATGTTGGGGGCATGGAGCCCAAAAATATTTATTTACGGTAAAAAAATCTATATCCATTTTCAGGACCAAATATATTTAAAATATGGTAAGAGTAGAGTAAATAACAATAATTAGAACATCCTTAACGGAGTGTTAAGAGCTTGAGGATTAACACAACTAACCAAATCATTTGAAGATGGTTAACAATAACAAAGCTCCAAGAAATGCACCATAACTCTAGGGTAAAGTTATCAATTGGCACAGTGAAAAGATCCGTTGGACCATGTTGCTACGTTTAAAATAGAACTTTCAAATAACTATGTTATTAATTATATCAAGGTGAAGTCAACAAAACAAAATCTCAGACCGCAGAAAACAATGTGCCTTGATCCGGAATCACGCCAGATTCTATGTCTACACAGACTATGTACGACTCCAAGAAATGGTAACGCGCCGACACTGTGTGGCCTACGGCGAAAGTCTAATAAAAATTGTAGAAGCCGTTAAAGTGGCCCTTCAATTGTTTGAAGTCCTTTAAATTACATTTTAATAGATTTGATGCCCTTCGTGGCTGTGGGCAGATTCAGAGCGCGGAAATTGTTTCCTTGTTTGAATATTGAAACCTGCTCATTTTTCCTTCTTTCGTTATTAGCCCTTCAGAGTTTATATTTCTCATGTCTAGGCTATAAGCATCCATCAAGTAAATCAGCAGTGTGCTTGTTAATCCTAAAACATGGATAAAAATCCTCACAATTTACACAGAAAACAATCAATCTTATACGTTTTATACAATTCGATGAGGACGCATTTATACGTCAGTAGCAATGAAATCTTGTAATGATAAATGTAATTTTTCACCATACTCACAATGTGCTCAGGCGTCATGGTCATGACAGTTCATGACATATTTGGGGACAGACCTATTAAAACTGCTCCAAAATTTAAATGCGTCACAGCATAACAAAATCAAAATGGAAAACAGCACGATGGAATTCCGATAATGTACTCAAAAGCAAATAAAACCTGTATCCAGTGTATATTTCTGTTTAAATTATTCTGAATTCTGTAAACGGTTTCATGTAAACTTCTGCAAGGATAATGGAAAGGGGAAAGAATCCTGCATACGTCATGGATTAAATGTTTTTGGGGAGTAAATTAATAAATTCATTGTTTAATTCCCTACGAATTACTTTGGGATAATCAACTAGATAATGTTAGTGCTAGCGATTGGAGCGGACCCCGAATAAGGGTCTACAGAGCAGTGAGCACAATCTGTTATTGTGTTATTATCAACAAACGGAAAGGGAATTTCATTTCAATGACAGAGGAAATAAACTTGGCGGTCTAGAGTCTTATTAACCATTTAGCTTCGCTACAATATATGTGTGCTTCCTCACCACGGGACCTGGAATGGCAAAATATGTACTTTTACGTTCAAATACCAAATCGGGAAGCCTTTCTTTAAAATTACATACATATAATTTCAATATGAAAACTAGAAGTTACTACAAGCCGCTTTGTGTTAAGCAGGTTTGTGTGAAAACTTGAATGTCAATATCCGTTAGTGAAATTTTTTGGTTGAAAGTACACTTTTGTTCATAACTACTGAACCGATAGATATAACTTTTTCAAAATTGTTCACATTACGCATGTCTTAAGCAAAATTTATGTTTTTGTACAAAAAGTTAGATCAAATAAATTTAATATATAGCAATGTAAATAAATATATATTACGATAATGTTGAAATGTTTAAGTACTAAGTCAAGTTATTACAGATGTAGGCTATGTACAAAACTGTTAAGTACAACCTTGAGGTTAATAAATAACGTAAACAGTTTTGGAGAAAACATGAATATTTAGATATCTAAATAAAATATTTACAAATTTAATATCACAGATACGAGGTCCGCTAAATTCAATCAGAAAAGGATCTGAGAGTGAAATGTGGCTAAAATAGGTATCAGGTCGGTCACCCTTGTAGGGTTCACCGACCGAATGTTCACCGACGGTTCACCGTGGGGGAAGCCACGTGGGCACTTGATCTAATAACTAGACTTTACACCCCCCCCCTTGCCCCTCACACATAATCGTACATAACGTCCACTTCCAAAGCGAACTCTTCCCCTGCTGGAATATAACTTACATGTCCTCTCCCCACGTGCCACGTGATATTAGAAATCTGGGGTTAATTCATTTCTAACACGTTTCCCTCCCATTGCTTTGGAAATGCAATTTGATAGTGCACTCCTCATATACTGCAAAATTACCAAACACAGGTGTGCTAAGATCTGCAGCCAAGTACCACCAAGAAATCTCTTATAGCTCACGTCTGGGGAAGAGATTTACAATCTTAAAACCCGAGAGCTACGATTAAAATATGTGTTGTTTAAGCATACGTTTATGTACATTGTTCTTTAGTTATTTCATGGAAACAGTAATCTACGTATGGATGGTGTGTGTTTGTGTATATATAATTATTGTGACTAGGAGTACACTATGGCACAGTGGGTTGAGCTACCGGAAGGTCGCGGGTTCGATCCATAACGAGGTCGTTGGAGTTTTTCCACTGGTGGTACAATCCTTCTGGTGGCACTATGGCCATGGGGTCAATTAAGCCTCTAACAAAAATGAGTACCAGAAGCAATCCTTGGGGGGTAAAGCTGACAACCTTACCACCTTCATATGTTGAATGCTTTAAAATATGGCAGCCTGAACCTCCCAGAACCCTAAAGGCTTTCACGACACGTACAGGTAGGCATATGACTTTACCTTTATTATTGTAACTAACCTGTGAAAGTGATTTTCAAATTTATTCCGTGATTAGAAAGTGAGTAGTGTATTAATAATGCTAAGTCACCCTTAAAATTAAGGCATAAAAAAGGAAGAATAATTAATACAATAGTTTTATTAAACTGAAGAAACGTTGAAGAACGAATGACGATTCAATGTTTGAATGTGTGCACACAGGGGTTGATTTTGTGAGGATTTACATGAAACCGAATTCGTACTCAATTCGATCCGTCCCTCTATTTCCAGGGACCCGGACTGAATATCACCTCGAACAGAATCCGCGTTTACATGACGATCTCAACACGAGGAAGGGAATTCATATAAGTTTGAATCCTGCATGTAAGGATGTATTTCAAGATGGCGCCGATGTTAGATGCTGCTGCATCATGCTCCGTGAAAGAAACGGTGGTATCCGATGAAAAGTGTGGGAAATGCAACAAAATTGTAAAGAATGGTGTTCTATGTGCAATCTGCGATAAATATTATCAATTTCGCTGTGGATATGTTGATTTAAAGAGGAAGGAAGATGAACCTTGGTCCTGTCCGCGCTGTGTAAGTGACGATCTGACGCTTGCCGACATTTGCTCAAGTAATCGGGATTTGAATGAAAACCACACATCGCTGCTGGGAATTATTAACGTCTTGCAGAATGATCTCCAAGAACTTAAGTTGGAAAATGATGATCTCAGGAAACGAGTGCTACAGCTAGAAGCAAATTCACATGCTAATGCGTGTTTTCAAACAGTGAGTGAACGAACCGTTTTTCTAACTGTGAAACAAAAATTTTGTCTAATAATAACTACAAAGACACTAATAACAAATTCTCAATCCTAAGCTGTGTTGATGACGAAGTTAAAACATCTAATGAATCAAAACTTGGATCTCACATAAAAGGGCAAAAAAGTGAAAATGTACGTTCTAAGCCTAAGCCTATTTCAAATTCTTTAACTAACCTAGTTTCCATATTCTCTGATAGTCACGGAAGAGGCTTAGCAGATGAGGTGAAATGTGGACTCTCAAATGTAACAGTTCAGAGTTTTGTCAAGCCAGGGGCCCCTATAGCAGAGGTGACAAAATGCGTGAGAGAAACAAACATTTCCAGTAAAAGTAATTGGTAATTGGTGGTACGAATGACATGAGTAAGAATAACGGTGCTGATGTTATCAGAACACTAAAGAAAAAGTTACCGAATCTAACTGACAAAAAAGTGATCGTTGCAAATATTCCTCACAGGTATGACTTAATGCAAAACTCATGTGTAAATGCAGAAATAGACATTACGAACAAAAAAATATCAGCCTTATGCAGGATGTTCAACAATGTGAAAGAGCTAGACGTTAGTAAGTTAGATAGAAATCTATTCACAACTCATGGTTTGCACTTCAACGCATCAGGTAAAGCCATTATTGGAAATAAGATCTGTAAAATGATAAAACAAGATCTTGATGCTCAGCGCATATCAATGAATTCAGTAATTCCTCTTAAGTATATAGAGCAGGGAAACTGAAATATGCTACGTACCCAGTCCGTTAAAAGGATCTGGGATACTAAACAAAGGGCAACTTTTGAAACTTTAGGAACAAAATTTGCTTCAAATGTTAAGACTAACGCTGTCAATGAATCTACTATCATCACTGAAAGTATTATTAATGGAAACTATGTAAATAACAGAAATAATATACCTAAGGAAAATAGGCCTATAATTAAAAATTGTAGTATAAAGAGAAATAGCAGTGATTGCGATAGTAGTAGTTATAACAGCTATAAGACTAGTTGTAGTGATTCTTATAGGATTAAAAATATTGTAAACACCATTTCTCTCTCATGTCAAAATGTACAAAGTCTACGGAACAAATCTTGAACTAGAAGTATACCTTCATGATGGCCGTCACGGTGGCTCATGCTTAGCGCGTGGGCCTGGCATGCTAGCGGTCCCGAGTTCAAATCTCGGGGCTGGCGGGCGTGTCATTTGTGGTGGACAAAGCCGTGACCTTTGGGGGTTTTTCTCGGGGATCCTCCCGTTTCCCCCTTCATTCATCCCACCAACACTCTCCACTTCAACTTCCTTTCCCCCCTCATTATCATCCCGTTCCCCTTTACTGGTTTTCGGGCCAGCTCCTGCTGCAGGCTCTGCTGCGGGCCTCCCCCGTCCTGCCCCGCTGCTTGTGGTCAAGAGTTGCTGGTGGTGTACCGTGCCTTTGCGGCTCTCAGAGGGACCCTGGGTTAGTGGCGCATGTCTGGCTGTGCCGCGCCTATGGGGCTCTTGTACGAAGGACCCTGGGTACGGTGCACGTGGAGTGGTACCAGGTCCTTGTTGGATGTAGGGGAGCTCCGTGGGGGCTCGTGGTGGAGTCTGTTGACTGGGGGGCCTTAGGGCATGCACATCATTCGTTTCCTAGGGGGTGTACAATGGGCCCGCCTATGTGGACTCCGTACGCGAGCCCGTCAGGGCTCAGCCCCTGAACCATACCATACCATACCTTCATGATGACTTAAAGAACACAAACGTTTTATGTCTTACAGAACACTGGTTAGAGAAAGAAGAAATTAAGTCCTATAGTATTAATAATTTTAAGCTTTCTAGTTGTTTCTGTCGAGCTAAGCAAAAAGGTGGAGGTGCTGCAATATATGTGAAAGATGGTATAGAAAGTATAGTAATAAATAGCACTGAATACCTTAATGAAGAAAAACATTTTGAACACGCCGTCTCTCAAATTTCGTATCAAAATTATATAATTAACATTGTATGTTTATATAGATCTCCCATTGGTGATTCTGATATATTTCTAAAAAAATTTGAAACCCTTGTGAAACTCTTGCAAAAAATGTACGAATACCTTTAGTTATATGCGGGGATTTCAATATAAATTTCTTAGCACGAGATAAAACTGTACCCCATTTCAATTTGCTCCTAAATCAATATAACCTAAAAAAAACTTATCAGCACGCCTACTCGTATTACTCAAACTTCTCAAACATGTTTGGATCAAATAATAATAAATGATTTTTCATTTGAATGCAATGTCGAGAACAAAAACCTTGGAATATCTGACCATAATGCTGTCCTCATACATATCACTATACGAAGCCTAAATGCGGGAAATAAAAAACAAAGAAGGCAAACAACTTGGAAACGAATTTATAACCAAGTGAACACAGAATACCTAAATTTTCTATTAAGCAAGGAAACCTGGTTAAATGTAATAGATGAAACTGATATTCATAAAAAAACAACAAATTTTCTGGAAAGTTTTCAATATTACTTTAATGTGGCATTTCCTCTAACGAAAGTCGAGTATGCTAACATTAAATGTACTATGAAAAACTGGATAACACCAGGAATTATGGTCTCGTGTAAGAGAAAAAAAGCTCTTTATAACGTTTACAGATCCACATCTAGTGATGCTTTCAAAGCTTACTACAAAACGTACACTAATATCCTAAAAAAAGCTATAGCCAAAGCTAAACAGAATCACCATGATAATTATATTAATAAATCTGATAATAAAACTAAAGCCCTTTGGGAGATAGTAAAAAAGAAACTGGTCAAATAAAAAAACAAGATGATATAAAACTTATAGAATCAGGAAATGTCATAAAAAACCCTTAAGTCATCGCCGATACTTTTAATGAATACTTTGTCAATGTCATCGAGGAGCTTAAGAGTAAATCTCTCCAGAATGTGACTTTAATTAGTATGTCTCAAACAAATTCAAATTCAAATTCAAATCCAAATTCGATTTTTCTTAATCCAGTAACAAAAAATGAAATAACGAAGATAATTCTCAATTTAAAAAACAAATATTCGCAAGGCATAGATGAAATACCAGACGTTGTCGTAAAAAACAGTTACTCTTATATTCTTGAACCGCTAATTGATATCTGCAACTGCTCACTATCGGTAGGAATATTTCCAGACTGTTTCAAAATAGCTAGAGTCCAACCTATATTAAAAAAAATAGATAAAAACAAAGTAGAAAACTATAGACGAATATCACTTCTATCCTCCTTTTCAAAATTTTTTAGAAAAAGTCATGTACAGGCTTATTTCCTTCCTAAATACCCATAAGATAATCTCCCCCTCACAATTTGGATTCCAAAAAAATAAGTCAATAAATGATGCACTTTTTGCTTTTATAAATAAAATAATACAATCCTTAGATAAAAAAGAAGAAACATTAGGCATTTTTCTTGACCTGACAAAGGCTTTCGACGTTGTCAACCACAACATTTTATGTAAAAAACTGGACAGGTATGGAATCAGAGGGGTTGCAAACAATTGGTTTATATCTTATTTGCAAAACAGAACACAAATTGTTCAAATTAAATCAGCTAAGTCAACTGCCATGCTTCTCAAAGATGGAGTTCCTCAAGGCAGTATTCTAGGGCCTCTGCTTTTTTTAATATACATAAATGATCTTCCTTCTGAATTACCTCATGCTCATACAATATTATTTGCAGACGACACTAACCTGGTTTTTAATGACGCTGACTCAACTACACTTCTAAAAAAAGTGGATTTGACAATTTCACACTTACAGTCATGGCTAAAAGATAACAAACTCCACCTCAACGTAAAAAAAACAATACTAATGCGATTCCACCAAAAGAAACTTGACAACCCTTTTGCTATTCATATTAACGGAACAACCCTTGAGGAAAGTATAAATACCAAATTTCTGGGAATTTGGTTTGAATCAAATCTTTCTTGGAATACGCATATAGACTACATAGCAAATAAACTGAGTAGACTTTACTTTGCCTTCCGTATTCTTGCTAGAGTAGTCTCTCTCGAAACTATTAAATCTGTATACTTTGGACTTATAGGCCTATACTCACAAATTACTTATAGTATCTGTATCTGGGGTACGGTACATCATCAAAAATAACAACCGTTTTCAAATTACAAAAGAAAATAGCAAAAATTATGTTGAAAGTGCCAGTCCGCACTCCTAGTAGAGAAGTTTTTAAAAAGTTGAAAATTTTACCAGTACCAGTATCTATATTTTAGAAACTGTATGTTTCGTACATAAGATTAAAGAATCTTTCACAAAAATCTCAGAATATCATACTCATAATACCAGAATAGCTAATCATCTTCATCTAAATAAACATAGGCTCACAAAATGCCTAAATAGTATAACATATCAAGGAATAAATATTTATAATAAGTTACCCGATGGGTTTAAAGCTCTTTCTAACAATGCTTTTAAAAATAAAGTTAAAAAAATCCTGTTATTGTATCAACCCTTTTCTGTCCATGAATTTCTTGATATACAGATGGTAGACTTACCAATTTAGTTATGCTTAATTATGCTTTTTGAAGGAGAGATTTCCTCTTAATCCTAATATAAGTATTTTATATCTCAGTGTTAACAAGTTGTATCATATATTGTATTAGACTTAAGTGACGAAACCATGAATTTTGTAACAAGATTCTTCTGGTGAATAAATTGAAATGAAAATGGAAATGTTGCAAATCAGCACAAGAAATTACTTTCTCGCGATTATATTAAAATATTAATTTTGGAGACAAAGTAATAGGTTTTACTTCCGAAGTTTTAAAAAGTGAAGTGTACAAGGCCAACAAAATAAAACAGAATTAAAATGTGTACCATCAGTGCAACACCAACGCCTGATATCTTCAGGGCATTTGTAATGTACAATATAGTAATTTATGCAATATATTATGTTTACCTAAACAGAGCATTCATACTTTTTTTAAAGTTCATATTATTTTTTGAAAATTACTTCCTTATACTCCTCTCTGTTCAGTTATTAGCCTACGTTTCTACAGTTTATTTGCCGTCATAAATTTAAAATAATTTAATTAAACACAAAGAAGGTAGGCCTACATGCTTGAACATGAATACTGAAAACGTCAAACAAAAGTTACCCTATTCGCAAAATAAAATATATCTTTTACCACTTGTATCATCAATAACTATTATAGGAAATGTTCTTTATTCACTCACCACAAACTGTCACCAGACAAATGTACCAAATACACTGGGAATGTCAGCTTACCTGTGAACAAAGAGAAATCACATTATAATCAACAATACAGAGGGAAATTTTCAATACTTCGTTGTAAACATGGATGACGAAAATGTCAAACATATTATCTCTCTTTTAGTTACAAAAAAGGGCAACAGTCCTAACATCAGGTCTTGAAAAATGACAAAGTCTTCTGCCATAGAAACTATAGAATGTTTACCACAGTCGAAATGGGAGAAATATCCAAACACGAATTCTTTATATTTTTCGAGAAACACAGAGAGAGGATGAGAGAAAGAGAGACGTCGATAAAAACGACGAGGAGCTACAGAACAAATAAGCGAGAAGACTCGACAGAATACATCAGAAATTGAGAGAGAATGGTGGAAAATAAGAAAAACTGAGAGAACAAAAGAAGGGAACCTAAGTGCAAGAGAGTAAGACATTACAAGGCTAATCAGGATTGAAAGAAACACATTCAGAATTTTAAAAAGCAATAAAGGAAGGAGAGAGGGACAGAATGACTGCTGAAAATATGAACGAAAGAGATAAACAAGCAAATGAACAGAGTGATAGAGCGCAAAAGAGAGAACGATGCTGACGAGAAAGTACGTGAAACAGAGACAGCGATCAGGAGAGAACTTTCTTTCTTTCTTTCTTTCTTTCTTTCTTTTTCGTAGTTTTACCTCTCCCTTTTTAGGATTTAAGCGACCCAAGCCGCCCGGGCCTTACAGGGCCGCGACCTGTCGGGAGAGGGATTACCTTTGGATCACATACATACTTTTTTGACCAGACAAGGACATGGAGGGCCTCCCCGGATGAGTGATCAGCCCAATGCCGGGGCCACCTCCGAGACAACACGAACACATAGGACGATACACACCATTCACACACACACTCACTCAGAACAAGGCGAGGATGAGGATGAAGATGATAATGACGGCCAGATGATATCCGGGGACCACAAGGGCCTAAAGTTACCTGACATTTGTCTCATAGGTGAGGGAAAACCCCGGAAAAAACCTCACCTAGGTAACTTGTCCCGACCAGGAATCGAACCCGGGCCCGCTGCATGAGAGGATTGGACGCATCCCCTGAGCCACAGCGGTGGACCAGAAGAGAACTAGAAAGTTTTTTTGTTGACCACACTCAGAACTAGAAGGAGTATGAGAGAACAAGAGAAGAAAGCGAAAACGACGGAAGAAGCAAGCATGACGCTAAAGAAAGCGAGAGCGGGAGAAAGAAGAGAGAGCAAGGAGAAAAAGTAATAGGAAACCGTGATAGAGTGTGTAAAGAGAGATATCTAGTGTCCAACTCCGGAGGGCCAGTCAGAGAACTGGAACTAGAGCTGAAATATAATCAGATCGGTCACGTCTCACCTGATAAATCGATGTGCTTATAAATGAGCCAGGTATTGATTATGAATTCTAATTAAACTAATTAGCAGCACAGTATTGAAGGACATTTCATTTCGATGATGAAGCCACATCAGAGTCTCGCTAGGGTAGCTCAGTGTCTGGTATACCGCCTGCCTGACCCTCGGTATTTTAATATCAGACCCCACGCTATGTTCTCCATCCCACGACAAAAACAACTATTTTAATAGACGAACAAGGGAGGAACAGAACTTGCTTTGGAGGCTCACATGTGTTAAGGTTAAAATTACTATTCAATTAATATTGAACAACTATTTTCATCAAAATGTTATGAAACAAGCTATTTGTTGCTCATTATCAAATTGTTCATCAAATTCATACTAACAAGAGAATGTCCATCTATCGGTAAATTCCACAACAATCTGCATTTACCCTGCCACCTAGTGGTAGATTATCATTGTTCTCCAAATACTGACATAGGAACTTCTTTTTAATAATGTAGATATTACATGGGAATTCTAACTAAGCAAGACTTACCCTACTAGCTAGTGGTAAGTCCTTGTTCTCTATTAAAAACAATTACCTGTTTTCTCAAATTAGTTCTTTAGTATGCCCAACAAACAGAACCAAACTTATAAAAATCTTTGCAACTACTGTTATCTCGTCCGGCAGTAAGGAGGAAAAATGTGTGTATATATAATAAATATATATAATATAATAACTTAAAAGGCCCAGCGTCGCCCGGGTTTTTTTATTTTGTAATTGGAAATTATCTTATGAAGGACTTTCGATTTTTAAATTATAGCTCATTATATAGGTATTTAGAATTTGAAATAGGAAGAACGATTTATCACACTCAAACTATTCCCTCAAAAAACGCTTGGTATAGCTTTTTATGGCTCATTGAGGATGTAGAATTTTGCATATCATCGCCTGTACACAGCAAGCCTGGTAGGGGTTCAAATAAGAAGAAACATAAATTCCGGTAACATAAAATTGTATTGCCTTTGCGGAATATTTTATTTCTTACTCTCATGTTACCATAAAACCGTTTTGGGGATGAAATTAAACAGAAATGTAATATCACTTTCATACTTCTCTCTCCAAAAACCTGCGATATAATAATATTACCATACCTCGTATTGTTTTCTCTATGTCCGGGGTAGACAAAGTTATGTGACTGCATTATTTTAGTGGATTTCATTCTTTAATATTTATTTATAACATGGATTATATTGATAGTTCTCTAATTTGTCAAGTCTCGTTTCATTTATTTCCAAAGCCTTATGTGAAGACTGCCAACAATACTGTTGTCATGTGAACTGTGATTTGGATTTGATAATTCTGTGAAAAAGGGATTAAGTATTCTCGAAAATATTTAATTTTTGGCATTTAAAATCAACATTTTTCAAAATCCTTTCTTAGTGAGCACCTACATTATGAAACGAACGTACTGTAAAAATTCCAAGTCTTTATCTGTTATAGTTTAGGCTCTACGTTGATTCTCTGTCAGTCAGTCAGTCAGTCAGGACAAAGCCTTTTATATATATAGAGATATAATATATATGTATATATATATTACTTTACCAGTGATTTAAATATTGCTCATTAATTCATCATTCAAAATATCCTGGGTCTAGTAGGCTATGTCAGAAGTTATGAAATACTGTGAAACTGTTTTCTCTTCGTTAACCTAGCATTTTACTGCAATAAAAAACACTCTCCTGTTATTACAGTTATGTATATTCAAGAATACATTATAACCAGGCTTTAAAACTTAGTGCCCGAACCCACAGAGGGAGATGATTCCGGTTACCAACAACCTGAGTATAGGGGGTGGGGGTGATTGCGTAGGCTGATAAGACAGTCATTGATAGTAGTACTGAGAAGTCAATGCGCTCGTAGTACGGTGCCTCTCAAATTGGTCAACAGTGTACCTTGTCATTGTGCGTGTTTATACGTGTTCGGCATGCCGAAAGTAAAGTGTTCTAAAACGCAAACATATATTGAAACATTTGGGAGGGACTATTACACACAAACAGAAGAACGTATCGTATTGCATGCTTGTAATGTGAGTTTAGAGAATGAGAAGTTATTTTGTGGTCTTCCTATACCTGTAATCCGGTTTGTTTACTATCACGTGAACTAGCATATGGTAGCTAGCGCATACGCTGAGCAAAGTCTGTACAGTACAGTTGCTGTTACCATATTCGATCGGGCACTAAGTTTTAAAGCCTGTTATAACATTAACAGCAGCTAACCAATTTTTTATAAACAGAAAAGTTATCCTTCAACAAGTCACACACACACTATTTTTAAAGCCAAGTTCTAATTCAAAGAGCATCATTTTACAATATGCACTTAGCATATTCACACATAAACCTTTTCAAAAAGTAATTGTATTCTCACTGTTATAACACACGGAACACTCCTTATCTCATTATTACTTGTACTCTCTCCCACCTTATTCAGCACAGAAATCAGTCGTTCCATTAAACAAACAAACGAACAAACAAACAAACAAACAAAATCGTTCTTAATAGACAATTGTTTTTACAACAAAAACATTTATATTGAGGATAATTCCAGCTTTTCGTATGGTTAGTACTGTCTGACTGTGAGCTGAAGGCCGAGCTGGTGGCATAGTGGGGGAAAGACATAGACAGTAAATGCAAGGGCATGGTTAAGTAGTGGGGGAACGCTAGCTCGGCCTTCAGCTCGCAGTCAGACAGTAACTTGGTTCACCTTGTATTTGTGAGTGTATGTATGCACTGTGTAAACAATAAACAACAGCTTCTACTACTACTACTATTGTGTGAAGAGAGTTATTAAAATAATGAGGCACAAGTATTTATAACCGAACACAGTATTTTTTCGTTATAAAACAGTGTGTACGACCTTTAACTTGTAAACAGTTCATGAATCTACAAACTCCACAAACTGTTTACCTTACGTCTTCAATTTCAATTATGAGATAATTGGCATATGGCATGGAAATGTTTGTAATCCATCTAACAAAACACTAATACCTTCTATCGTCCAGTTACAGTTAATCACTTACTTGGGCCCCACATGATTTTCAACCTCTTTGTATACTGTAGCAATGGATATATACTGTAATAAATTGAGTTACTGTGCAGTATTTTATTTTGTGTTAAATTTCTCTATTTGCGTTTTATTTAATTTTCTTTCATGATACAGTACAGTAAATTAATTCAGCGCTGTACCGAGGGATTCAAAAGTCTCTTAACATTTTATCAAAAGATGCATTTAATTCCAAAAGTTCCAGTACATCTGCAAAGTACTCTACAGCAGGCTCTAAACTTAGTGCATTTTAATGTGATTTCTCTTTAAGTCTAGGAATAGGCTCCATTTGTCTTGCATACACTGGAATATAGCATCCAGCAAAGCGGGCATGAACTCATCTGCTGCTGCAGAAATTCGCTGTCAAAATTGCTGTAGACTCTTGGTCCGAATTTTGTACACCTTAGTCTTAATGAAATTCCAGGCGAACATGTGAAAAAGTCCAAGGGTGTTGAGCAGAAATGACTGCTAGATATGGACTCCTTGTAATGGCATCCTGTATGTCTTTTCACTGTTTGTGGTGTTGTAGCTGGCCTCCCCGAAAGCCTCTCATCCACAACACTGCCAGTGCTTGTGAATTTGATCATCAGATCTCGGACAGCTTGTCTGGTAGGACCTGGATTCCTGAATTTCCTTTAGAAATCTTGCTGTACCTGTACATAGGTCATTTCACGGAGTCGAGCTGAAACGACTGATATTCTTTCTTGTATGGTTAGCATAGTTTCCAATTACATATAAGAGAAATTCATTGATTAGTGATATCAGGAAAATGTCAAGATACTTTTGAATCACCCTGTATTATGCCGTTTTTATTTTAAAGCTAAATTTCGTTTTAGTGCCACCCTCGCTCTGTGCCACTAAATGTTCGAGAACGGATGGTGGAACTATATCGAGGGTTGACTCTATTTAGATGTCAGCTCCTACTCTTAAGGGCTCAAGATCGATTCGTGTTCGATAATAATTGATACCACACTGATGGCGAGATGATAAACAGTTTGGAAACGAGTATCATTATGATACCGTGACACTTAGTAAGCGCATTATAGTATGGTCGAACAAGAAATACTACTAGTGCCGGTACCATAATTATTCTAATAACACGCGGGTCTCCTGATGACCTGTGGCCATACCCTTCCAAGTTGTTCAGAGGGATAGGTGATCACTTCCTACACCTATATAATATTTCCTATTAAGTGAAGCATTAAGGCGACCAATCGTGGTTAGGTTTCAATGTGAAACCCTGCCTAGTCCTTATGAGGGTCCTGAGATCTCATCACTATAGGCCTTGAGGGAATAAATGTATTGCACAACTCCTCTGGTAAGAGGCCTGCGAGAAACGGCATTCACACATCTTCATTATCAACGATTAAATGCACAGCTGCTGTTTTGTAAATCATTATCAACATCTAGTATTTAATTGTAATTTAAAGCAGTAAATACTTGTTTGAAGAGGTATTTTGTTTTACGAAATTCCACGAAAGTGGGATAACATTACCTCTAAAGCTCAAGAAATTTCAGTCTCGATTTCCTTTATAATTACCGCAGGTCTACTGCGATTCTTTTAAGCAACATGGATCCCCTTCACATTGAACTCCACATTTACCGGATTCCTCTGCGCACGTATGAATTGATTTAGCCATATACAGTGTTCTACGTGAGAGTAAAAATTAATGCAGCTAAACGCGAGTTGATTCCCCGGATACACGATATATACGAGCTTTGAGGGCACCGCACAGCACCGCACCCCTCTACCCTTGTGCACCATTAAGCCATGTTTACTAAGTGCTTAAGGATATAATAATAGATTTCATAGTTGCTTCCACATGCAAGATGAGAATAGCTAACCCTACACTTACTGTTCCCGTATGTATACGCATGAAGGAAGGTACAGTATAAACTATGTTGAAGGGCGTAGTAACAGGGGGGGGGGGGACCGCGCTAAGAAATTACCATCCTTGTAAAGTACGCAAGGGAAACAAAGATGCTGACTCATGTGTGACTCCTGCAGGGATTGCTATAGCTACGATATCACTGTTTTCTACTCTTTTTTATAGTGTTGCAAATTGTAGTGGGCAGTTCTCGAACACTGACTGGAAAGTGTTATATTGTAGGAAGGCTTTATTTACATCTATGTATTTTCTAGAATATCCCTTATTACTTCCATTTTATTTACCAATTTCAGTACCGGTGTTTAATTTATTTGTATTTATTATGTTCTCTTTTCTTATCTCGTATAATTATAATTTAGCTCAGAAATACATCATTGCAATTTAGGTCCTTTTCCTCGTAACAGCAGATTTATTTTTTCGTAATTTTTTACAGCGATTTGGTTGAACTATTCATGTTAAGGCCCACAACCTTTAACTGAAACCTCATTCTAGAGTTCTAGACTAAAGATATTGCATTAAACGTATTTTTCAGATAAACTTATCTCTCTTGCAAATATCACTAATTCACGAAGTCCATCTTAAGGGACAACGCACAATGACATTCAATGACAATGAATGAAAAAGCCGTGAACTTAACACTTCTGCTAGAGTATCCACGTTAAGGTAGCGAAAAGGCATGTGAGGTACCAACACCAGATTTTCTTTTTATCTTAAAACACCGAGAATGAAGAACCGACTACAGCTTGCAAAATTATTCCCACGAGTTTACAGAGTTTGAAAATAAACCTACGAGAACAAGGAACATATTTAAATTTGAAATTCTCCGATGTTCTGGTCCTGTAAGCTATTTATAGCGGATTTAATCTCCTTGTTATAAGTTGAATGATTAAACAGCCGGCAACAAACTCTCTTGTGTTCCTTTCGAATCAGAACAAATTCTCAACGTGCGTCCAACAGCTAATCCCTTGCAAATTGGTGCACGGATGGAAATAGGATTGTCCACGGCTCTCAATTCACACTCATGGGGGCGTTGTTTTCTACCTTTTATAGATTCTGAGGTTAAATCACATGAGCTTTGACAACAGTCCTAAAGAGAGGAATTCAGTAAGATATAATTTATTCTATGTACTTTCCATACGTATTGCTGATCTCTAGTTGAGTAATAATGTAAAAGGTAGCACAAACAGAAAGCTATGTTATGCTATGCTATGCTATGCTAACCAATACCAAGATAAGTAGTCCTGTGACACGGAATGGTTGCTAAACCCGGTCTGGCCCGGCCGGTTACGACACTGCATACAGGTACTGGTTTATAATAATGTGTAAACAATTTATGCGTATTTTAATATTTAAATATAAGTTTCCTTTGTGAACGTAGCTGAAAATGAGTCTAAAATAAATATGTTTTATATATTCAATTATTGTCACAAAAATCTGTATAATACCCCAAGAAATATATTTAACATGATAATATTTTAGGAGAAAAATCTCTCTGACACTGGGATCAGAAATCACGACCTTCAACTTACGTACCGAAGCTCAACCAACTGAGCTACTCAGGGCTCGATTCATAGCGCCACATGGAATCTCTCTCATATGACCGATTGATTACCCTTAATGGTCTACCTCGCTAAATATATCAAAAGATCGAAGTAGTTGTAAGTACAAGCAAAGGGAACTGAAGAGTCGGGCAAATTTAAATGAATCACGAAATTGTCCACTTTTTTGGAAAACCCACTTTATGGTGGAAATGCATTAAGTAGGCTACGTGTAGCCCCATCTATACAGAGAGAAAATTCACATTTCCTTTAGTTTCTTATACTGTACTAGCTTTGTAGAGGAGAATGAAGTCGTAATGATTGAAGCACGCCACATGTCATGGACATCACTTGACGTAGGTCTAAGCAATTTTGTTTTTGAAGTTCAATTGGACATGAATTTTAAGTCTTAAGAGTCCATGTACAAAAATTCATTAAAGCGTATTCTATTTTCGAAAGTCAATGGGCGGTAAGCATAAAATCGTAGTCAATGCTTTTACTTTACCTATAGGAAAAGGTAAAAATAAAAGCATAAACTTCATATCATTTTCATAAACACAATTCTTCTGCTAAGAAGGGAATGCTAGCATACTATAGGTTTTACTTTCCGATAATAATCGATTTTGTGCTCTTCAGGAATTTCTGTTACTATTGGCTACTAACCGAATGCTGAGCATGATTGTGATTGTGACAAGAAAGCATTACCCATAATTTTCATTATTTTTCATCTGTTTTCTGTAACTGATGGTGCTCTTCTCTCTTTATACCACCTTTATCTCTTATTTTTAAAAACGCAGCCATGCAAATAACCACCAACCATTCACTAAGCAATTGAAACCACGAACGATGTATGCTATGATTTTTCGTAGTAAAACCTACAAGGTAGAGTTCTATACTACACTTGATGCATACATTTCATAGTTTATTCTAAGGCTTTAAGGCAAACTTATCATGGCCAACACTATCTATTACTTGCTAAGAGGAATAGCTTTCCCTAAGGAAAAATCTTAGTAGGTAGTAAAAATATCTACTACCATTTTATGCATTCCATCCAATAACTTTTCTGTCTCTCCTGATAAATTTGCTTTGACGGACAAGTGAGATTTCACAATTTCGTGATTCAAATAAAAACTAAGATCAATGTAGGACTGTATTTACCAATAATTTCTAAACTGTATCCGAGTATCACGTATCAGTTTTATTATAATATTTGAAACGAAATATTTTGCTTTACTTAAAAATTAAATCTCAATAAAAACAGTTATTTTAATTTATCGAAACGTTATGACATTTTCGCGTTTGAAGAATGCCTACACACAGTGTTTAAGATTTAAAGAGTACACGGACTACAAATCTCTTGGACATGTCATTTTCATATGATGTACATATTTAGACAAAATCAGTTCAGCGATTTCTCTTTATTGTCAACAAAGTCGGTGTTCCAAAGTTTGTAAATAATTGAAGTCACTTAGACATTTGGGGAATATAATGTGCAATCGTTGAAACTCTATTTGCATGGCAGATTATTTTAACTAATGTTACAGCATTTAATTACACGTTAAAGACCGTTAAATTAAAAAAGTTCTACGAAACAAAATTTTAACGAATGTTATAACATTTAATTAAAGTACATCTAAAACATGATTATTTTTTTAGACACCTTTTTACGAAACGAAATTAAGTTGATGTGGTTTTTTCTTTATTCACTACACCGCCTTTCGTCCAAGTCTATATATAAGGGCAAAGGCATAGAAAGAAAGAACATCAAATTAAACGAGCTAAGTAAACACTTGAACAACAGAATATGTAAGTAAGAAGAAAATGTGGAAAAAGAGCATGACCAATAACATAAGAAAAAGAAAACAGAAAATATACGCAAAATATTACGACTGTGAATTTTTTTATAGTTATGACGAAAGTTGGGAGTGCTGATGATACTGAATAAGATTTAAAAAAAAAGCATTAAAATTAAGAAGGAACTGAAAAGCAAAGTTCAGTTTACATAATACGCTGAAAATATTATTAACTGCAAAATTTGAAGAAAGACGAAAAAGGAACTGTGGAGATAGACCGATAAACCAGTAGTGAAAAAGAGAGGGGGGAGAGAGAGAGAAAGAGAGAGAAAGAGAAAGAGAGAAAGAGAGAGAAAGAGAGAGAAAGAGAGAAAGAGAGAAAGAGAGAGAAAGAGAGAAAAAGAGAGAAAAAGAGAGAGAAAGAGAGAGAGAAAGAGAGAGAGAGAGAGAGAGAGAGAGAGAAAGAGAGAGAAAGAGAAAGAGAGAGAGAGAGAGAGAGAAATGCAGATATGCGATTTACTGTTGCAATTATAATAATTGGGTTTTAGTTTGGTGCATTAAAACCTGTATATCGATAAAAATGTTTCCTACAAAACTCGATTACGATAACCGATAACATGACGATTGTTTCCTCCCCACGTCCAAACATTTTGCAAGTATTGGCCTCCCGGGCACAGCACATCATTTCTCCCATCCCACACTGAGAATAATTGCATTCTGCTTCATTTGATCACCTCGAAATGTCATTTCGGAGCATTTATGAGCGCACAAGTTTCTCATTTCCATCCGCATTTACGTCCAGTTAAGTTACTATGGTTACAAAAAATCTTTCAATATAGATTCGAACCTAACACGTTTAAATGAAACAAGATTAACAATTATTAACAAACAGTATCTTCCATAATCAATACAGCAGAGCAGTTGAAGATAATGCAGTTCCATGTGTATAGCCTACTACAGCAAGCTGGAACATTTCAAACAACTTAGAAATAATTGTGTAGAGCTGGGATTAATATGTAATTACTAATTACATATAAACTTATTACTCTTTATCTTCATACTGTGGAAAACCACCAATGTACAGAGTACACCATATCTCGATAATTTTAGTGAAGTTCCATAAATATTTGTACATATTCATAGGTACTTTAGTTATTCTTGTGATATTACATGAAGTAACATATTTTAACCATTTTGTTACCTATATGTGTAGATTGCTTTGCCTAATGTATACTCGCCACAACAGCTGCATTAAAATGGCTGTGCCTGAAGAGGAAGATCGGAACAACGAGTAAAGAAACCTCTTAAATGGATTTTACCAAAGAATTAAATTAATTATAGAGAAAGTCTTTCACACGGCATGACAATCTTCTCTCACTCCACCGCACAAGGATTAAGTTCAGGACAGGTTCAATTGAATCTTGACAAAGGAAATGTTGTTTGCCTACACTATGTAGGCACTGTTGCCCATATTTTAGTCTGTGCCAAATTCCAAATGGAGGCATTATTAATCCTCTAGGGGATTTCCTCAGAAAAGGTTCCTTTCTTAAAATGTACCGTCGTTGCATCATGTGAGGCTTTATAAGAATATTCCTTCTGACAGACGTCAATTTCCCAAAGAATTTAGTAAAATATGTAATATTGTTCAATACGCTGAAAAATTTAATGCACGTTTCTTTATCATAATAATAGTTATAATAATAATAATAAATGGTATTAAATATGTAATATTTCACAGCTATATGGTTTTATATGCCACGTTACATAATCCATTATTTTCACTACATATTTTAAAAATGAAACTAAATAAAGAAATAGCTGTATTTATATATGATTCACAGGAATCTATTAAAGAAGTTTTTGTGCTGTGGGTATCAGAAAGCAGAAATATTGGTACCATAAGAAGGGGAAAAATTCTGGTAGGAAACGTTTTAGTCATGTGGTGTCTGTGAAGTAAATTTAGCGTCCTCGCGTAAGAACACTGGACCTGAAATGGTTTTCACATTTTGAAAAGTAACGTATTTTTTTAAACCAAATTAAGCCTTAGTAATAATTTCTTTCTTTCTTTCTTTCTTTCTTTCTTTCTTTCTTTCTTTCTTTCTTTCTTTCTTTCTTTATCATAGTTTCACCTCTCCCTTTTAGGATTTAAGCGACCCAAGCCGCCCGGGCCTTACAGGGCCGCGACCTGACGGGAGAGGGATTATATTTGGATCACATACATACTTTTGTGACCAGACAAGGACATGGAGGGCCTCCCCGGATGAGTGATCAGCCCAATGCCGGGGCCACCTCCGAGACAACACGAACACATGGACGAGACACAACATTCACACTCACACTTATTCCAAACAAGGCGAGGATGGGATGAAGATGATAATGACGGCCAGATGATATCTGGGGACCACATGGGCCTAAAGTTACCTGACATTTGTCTCAAAGGTGAGGGAAAACCCCAGAAAAAACCCCACCTAGGTAACTTGTCCCGACCAGGAATCGAACCCGGGCCCGCTAGTAATAATTAATAAACAAAATTATAAATGAACAGACAGTTTTTTACAAAACGTCAATAGCTAGCTTATACTCCAGGAAAGAAGTTCAGATATATCACCATGCTTTGTTTTTCTCTGTAATAAAATTACCGATACATCAATTAATAAAATAGGCTAAATGCAGGTAAATACTAATCATATAAAACACAGCGGACAGCTATGATTGATTTAAATTATGTGATAAATAATCATAATTCCGCATCGAGATTTATGCTTATAGTTTTTATTTAAGGACAAAAGAGTTAAGTTTCGCAATGTCTATAGCATAATTTTTAATAAATTGCGTTGATTGAAATTAAATTGTGATTCCATCCTGCCTGGTGGGCAGGCCGCGTATGTGCGAGGGCCGTCCACAAAGTAAGTTTCCCTAGGGTTGATTACACAAATAAAACAAAATTTCATGGAAATATTATTTCAACAGATATAGGAAGTGTTCAGCTGTTTTTCAACATATTCGCCACAAGAATTGAGACATTTGTCATACCGTGAGACCAACTTTTGAACACTTGTGTCGTAGAAGTCTGCCGCCTGAGATTTGAACCATTTTGTGATAACCTTCTCCGTTTCTCTGTCATTCTCTAGGCGTACAATTCTCTGTATTCACTGTCATTTCTTGAGGGGTAGGAAAATCTCTGGGTGAGCGGTCCGAGCTGTAGGGTGGAGACTTCAAAACCTCCATGCAAGTCTCCTGCAAAAGTTCGGCTGGGAGATGTTTCAACATCCACCCTACAGCCTGGACCTCGCTCCCAGTGATTTCCATCTTTCCTCCACCTCAATAAATGACATAGAATGACAGAGAAGCGGAGATTGTTCACACAGTGGTTCAAATCCCAGACGGCAGACTTCTACTACATAAATGTTCAAAAGTTCAAAAGTTGGTTCCACGGTATGACATGTCTCAATTCCTGTGGCGAATATGTTGAAAAAAAGCTGAACTTGCTATATCTGCAAAGGCAGCTGTTTCGGAGCTCTCACAATGTAGTAATGGGTCGGGTAAACACACATTTTTTTTTAAACTTCCCGCACAAAGCAGTCCCTAAGCATGAGGGCCAGTGAACGCGCCGTCCACTTCTGGGGTCTATGCATCCAACATGTAAATTGTTTTGTCTATGAGTCCATCTTGATGGAATCACAATTTAATTTCAACCGGATGTCATCACACAACGACTCCTGCATCTTCCACATTGCAATAGCTGCCCTCTGAACATTATGTAGATTTACGAAGGACTATCTGAAAGTAATTGGTTTAACTGCTGTCACAAAGTCAGTGCAGGAACTCCAGCAGAAATCGAACAGTAAATACAGTGTACCTGCAATGAGGTACCATATACACCTTGCACCTAAAAACTCTATTTCTGTAAAACAGATAATTTCTGGACACACTGTCTGTCTGTCTGTCTGTCTGTATGTATGTATGTGTGTGTGTGTGGCTTGGTTCTAAAAGGTCCAACGTCAATTTCTTGCAAAAATGAGTTCTATGCAATATTGAGCTCGGCTAGTCTTTAACTTTCGTATAATAAAAGCGCCAATGTGTGTTGCTATTAACAGACATAATACAGAAACCTTAGAGGCCAATGTCGGAAGTTCTCAGCAAAAAATGTTACTTCTACAAAAAAAGCTTCAAAGTCAGTTACCTCAAAAGGAAGCTTTATGACATTGGCCCTTTTAGAACCAAATCACAGTTAGTCGAAACCGTTTATAATGCCATCACTTGTAATGACGTATTGGGTACAATGCCGTATTTAAGCCTAGGCAGACTAGGCAGCTTCCTAGGGCGGCAGATTTGAAGGGGCGGCTTTTAAGCTGTTTTTTTTTTAAATATATTAAACATTGTATTCATAACTCTTCAAAATAACTTAGTAAACTAATGTAACGCACAATGAAATAGAAATGAATAACATTGACAACAATGACAACTTTTTATTTATTTACTTATTTATTTATATTATTATTATTATTATTACTATTATTATTATTATTAGCCTACTATTTCAGGAACAATAATACTTATTGTAGGTTACTTTGTGGTACATTCATGTGGAAATAAGTGAGCGAAAATGTTTTCCTCTGCCTAGGGGCGCTTAAATAGCTAAATACGCCCCTGATTGGGTAACGGTCCTGTCTAAATTATATATAAACTCTCTAATTAAAAATGTCTTAGTACGACCTCACTTATTACGAATTACTGCATAAAACAACGTATTTTTATAACATTTTCGGATAAATGTATCGGCTACAACGTCCAATGTTGTTTCTTTTTATTTTTTTAGTGATTGGCGACAACAATGTAACGCTTATTTTCAAACTCTTGTTTTCAGTAGATTGTGGATTTCAAATCAGTATCTGTTAATAGTCAAGGCAAGCATCGCTGTCAAGATGTCGCTAAAGAAATGGAAAGTGTTTAGTATTGGAGAGAAGTGACACATAATATGGCATTAGAAAACATGTCATCAAACGTCAGCACCGCGAAGGATATAATAGTGTATTCAATGTGATTACGTAATGTGTTGGATTTTTCTAATGTGTAAGGTAGCCTACAGTACATCACATTTGTACAATATTGTAAAAAAAAACCATGAGAAACTGTTGGCCTTCGCAATTTACAGCATTGCATATACTGTAGGAGCTGTCCGTGCAGTAATTTATGTATAGAGTATGGACAGTAATAAATTTTTGTAACACAATAACTGGAACAAGAATATTTCAGTAATAACTACTATAGCACAAACAATTCTAAAATATAAAACTTTGGGATTTGAGAACTATAGGGAAAAATCCGGATCGTGCGACTATCTGCAATAACGACGTATAATGGTGGTCCTTTCGGAGTCGCTATAACCGGTTTTGACTGTGTGTGTGTATATATATATAAGTTAATAAACTATTAATTAACACAGGCTGCAGAAAAAGGGACATATGTCGAACAAATATTACTAATTAAGTAGCTTTTAATGGCCATATCTGGTGATGACAAAGGCAGGGCCCAATGATACGAGGATTGAAAATTTAATAGTAACTACTAACAACACGCATATATAATCACGACGAAAAATAATTATCGAAGTTCACATGGCTTTTGTCAGATGTTGGTTGGGTATCCGGCACAGTTCAAATCAAATTGAACCCCTCTACCATTCTAGCAATGCATTTAAAGTAACCAGAAGAAAATGAGTTTCCCCATCAGCCACTCTCAAATGAAAATCTGGAACCCAGAGAGTGTCACTGATTTCAAAAATGAAGGCACCTTGAATTATTCTTGATTCAGTCTGTAATACCATAATGAACAGTTTTAGGATTAGCAAAAGTGTTTAATGATGACTGCTTGAAAATGGCACAAGAACCTCTGCTAGGTAGAAGTGAAGAGTAAGCGACAGGCTTATTCTTCTGTAGGAAAATGTGCTAAAATACATTTTAGGGCGCTGATGGGGACAGTTCATTTTCTTCTGGTTACTGTGAAGGCATTCATAGCTATACAAGGCTCCAATTTCTTCTCA
This sequence comes from Ectobius pallidus, assembly GCA_964059195.1. Classification (NCBI taxonomy): domain Eukaryota; kingdom Metazoa; phylum Arthropoda; class Insecta; order Blattodea; family Ectobiidae; genus Ectobius; species Ectobius pallidus. The sequence continues at coordinate 13,447,229 of CAXKWD010000013.1, forward strand.
AGTACGATGGATATCCATCCACATCTCACAATAGCTATTTGAACTTCCTGTCATTCGCCGTGATTTTATAGATGTGTAACTAATAAATTGAAACCCTCATACACAGCAGAGGACACTACAGTATTTTTCAAATGAGAAGCCAATTCCTTCACCGCCAATCACGTGTACGAGCTGATTAAGTGCCGCTAGCAGTAAGAGACTTCCCTCCGTCTCGCCGTCTCTGATTGGACCGCGTATCTAAGCTTGTCATCTGCAAAACACTGTAAAATACTATCCGGGCCACTCTGCCCACAAAAGTTGCACGTAACGTAGATGGACTGAGATTCTAACGTGAGCCTAACAATAAGCAATGAAAAACTGTTCAAAGCGGTTAAGAAGTGTCTGCCACTGAACATTACTCCACAATCTGGAAGCACGCCACTGTATGCTGAACATATTTGAAAAGTTCCGAGTCTTCTCGATCGCGTGACAAACTCGAATTATTCAAGTTATCGAATGGTAAAAGGCTTTTACTTTTATACACATAGTATATATATGAGAAGATAAGTGATGCCCATTTTTCATGTGTTATTCCTGTGACGTACATAGCCAACTTTACAATGCTAAACTCTTCCCAAGGACACGTACAGCCAGGTGTATTTCTGATATTCTAATAAAGAATTCGGTGACTTACACAGATAAATTCTAAACGATGAATTTGCATTCCTTCTGTCCAATATTCCCAGTTTATTTTTGGTATTAAGAAAAATAAAATGGTTTTGTGGAATTGCAGTGAAAAAAAAGAAAGAGACTGACAAGTTCTGAAATTTCGTACTATTCCAGAATTAAGAATGTTTTAGGGGAATGTTTAAATTAGTAAGACGAAAAACAGCTATTCCAGTAAATAATGAATGATAGGAAGGAAAATGAATAATTACTGTACTGAATTACATTAGCATTAGATGAGATACATTGAGCATGTATGTTTATCCATCATTGTATTTAAAAAAAGCTGCGTCAAGTGTCCCGGAAGTTTACACCGCAGGAGTGTTTTACGAAGATGCTTGTATGGCCTTTCCACGCTGGGTAATTTGTGACGGTCACCGGTTTTTGCAGTGAACACACGAGGGTCACTTATGACGGTCACCGCTAGTATTGCCAATAGCAGGTTCATTATAAAAGAATTTGTCATCAGTCATCACTTTTGACATCCGAAATAGCAGGTCGACATTCCACTTCACTTATAGAATCTTCAGTATTAATCAGATTTAAACTCATGGCTGGATAACTAGTTTCGCTGACCTCGACTATACAACTGAATTTTATACAACTTGCATTGTTGGCAATCCGAAAATGCAGTGACCGTCACAAGTGACCCAGTGTGAGAAGGTTCCAAAATCACAGACATGGAACTGTCACATTTACACACATTTGAGCTGATTTCAAACCTGCGAACTTCAGTACAGAAAGCCAGTGCCTTATCAAATTGTTCCTTCCAGGCTTCTATTTCAACGTGACTGATTCTTTATATCTTAACATTTTCAAATGAAAGCACGAGTATTGGGGGACCAAACCTCAGGATCACATACTCTCCATTTATTCACATTTTTAAAAGCATTCGCTAATCGTCCTTATGAAAATACACGGCAAGTAAGAGCACTGTAACGTATCGACAATACTAATATAGGCTACTAGGAGATTATAGGCTATAATGGTTAAAATTGATATAGACCTATTTGGTATGGGTTTTGAGACCATTGCGAAACCGATTTGTGTGCAATAGCAGAAACGAAAATGACAGGAAAAGTTTTATAGGCGAAACTTCCACGGAAACAATTCGATGTGTTGTGGTTAACAGTTTCAGTGGCACATGGCAAGTCTCGACATAGGCTAACCCTTAAACAAAATTTACTTAACGTGAATTTTAGCAGCGTAGTTAAAAGTTTGGTTTTAAATCTGAAGTTAAAATATGATGCTAGCATTAAACTAAATAATATAACTGTCATTTAAATAACAAAAATTATTTGGTTTAAATCATACTAAGACATTTGATTTCAATCGTTGGTTCAAATTTTGACAAACTGTGGCTAACACAACTGTAGAAACTACCGCTGACTAATTATATTTTGCTCTAAAAGGGATGGGTACATATTTATTTCTTTATTATAAAACCGCTATCTCACATTTGAATGGCATATTGTGGGACAAACAGTTAACAAGACAAACAAAAAGAAAAAATGTACAACTCTAGCGTTAGAAGTACAACTGTATACTGTGCAGAAATCTGTGGCTTGGTTCTAAAAGGGCCGGTGTCATAAAACTTGCTTTTGAGATAACTGACTTCGAAGCCTTAACAGAAGTAACATTTTTTGCTGAGAACTTCCGACATTGGTGTCTACTAATAGCAACAGACATTGGCACTTTTAGTATTCGAAAGATAAAGACTAGCCGAGCTCAATAATGCATATGGGAATCAAAAAAATATTATTCGCGGCGCTCAGACCAATCATCTAGAAGGGAAAAGATTAGGAATGAAAAAATGGGAAGCAATGTTAAAAATATCTTGCACATTAATATACATTTCAACAAAACAATTAATATGGTATGGGCACCTCATGCGGATGGATCACGAAAAGGTACCAAAGATTGATTTCGAACGGACGGGCAGATGTTCAGTTTACTAGTATTTGGCTGTCAGTTCTAAAACGCTGTAAAATTTACTAATAGTAAGTAATAATAACAGTTATTTATACAATATTTAATAATTCATTCAATCTGTGCAAGAACAGAGTTAGGCAGGGGACTGTTGATATTACACTTTAATAGTAACTAAAAGAACTCGTGACTTTTTTAACGTATTTTTCATTACATAACTCTCAAAAACACAAGGAAAATCCTCCGGGAATTTTAAGAGTGGGATGGCGCCTGACGTTTGTTTATGCTAGAAAATAAATTTGTAGCAGTGCGTGTGTGTGTGGTTGTGTAAGTCTCACTTGTTTTCTCCGCTGGTGAAGTTGATGAATTTCTCTAGGGATGAAGCTGAGCCATAAGTAGCATACACGAAATTCATCCGTTAAAAAAAAAGAGCTGGACAGCTTCTTGTTCGCTCACAGTTCATAATTAGTCTGCGCGAAAAAGCGCAAAGAGTTACACGGCACAACGATCCTGTAATATAATTAAACATTTAATTGTCTCTCTTGTTCAATTTAATGCCCAACAATTCATTCTATTAAACAACGAAGCCTATTAATTTATATCGATAACACGTCACTTCCTGTATAGTGTTTTTAACTTTTCTGTCCGTGCTTTCAAGCGTTTTGCGCTACGGATTTTTTGGAATGTGTATTTGTTTAGGTTGACGTTTAAAACATTACAATTAAATCAAACAGACATGACATGACACTTCTTGTGGACACAAAATGTTGTTCCATTTTATTACAATTAAATCAGACAGACATGACATGACTTGTGGAAACAAAATATTGTTCCTTTTTATTCTGTTGAAGGACAATTACAATTACAATTATACTCCACATTAGTATCGGTCGCTGAAAATACCAGATCACATTAAATGCGCACATGGTCAGCGGTTACCTTTAAAAATACTTTAATTGCACACACCAAAAGTATTTGTGTTCACTCGAAATGCGCACAGGTTATTTTTCTGGGAACCGTTGAAATGCGCACAGGAGAAATTAAATATTTAATACTGCTGAAAGTAAAACACATCTAAAAATAATATTAATATTGCCGAGAATAATACCTGTCAAATCGTACATTAATTTTTAGCGAAGTGGTATGCAAAATTTTTTTAAACAATCCAATCTACTTAATCAACCTCGTTCACAATTTATTTCTTCAAGCCATGACGCGTTCTAGTTCAGACTAAAATAGTTCTCTTCATTTTTTATTCATTCATAGAAGTGTCATCTTGAAAATGTATAAGCACACAGGACTATAAGAATAACAATATATGTGGATGAGGAGCAATGAACATCTTAGTAAAATCTGAATGGAAAGATGTTGTTTATGCGCAGTTGAAGTACCCCCACAGATAGACTGTGTGCGTATTTTAAGGATCACTGGTTGGTCACTCATTATGACCGTGCACACTTACCGATGCCCCGAAAATACATGTTATAACCAGGGCCCGGATCCTAATGACATGTCATCTTTTTATTGATGCTGCGTAGACATTGCCAACTTGTAGATAAATCCTAATCATGGCCTTTAGATTATAGAAATGCATTTTTATTAGGTCATTTTTTGTCATTTTATGCAATGTTATATTTTTAGGACATTTACTTCAATTTTACGTCATTATTTTGTCATTTTCGTGACGTTTGCTTCCTTATTTAGTCAGCTTCATGCATTTACATTGAGTGTATTAACTTTTTTGTCGTCTAGCTAGAATCGTCCCCAGTGTCTTTGAAGTTTAAATAAATTACTAGGTTACTATAATGCAACATTTTTGTAGGTCAACTTTAAAAACAATACTCTTGCTTTTCTTCTCAAATGCTCCAATCAAGAACAAAGAACAAAGTTTTTAGACCTACAACATCCTTTCTGAATTTACAGTTTTTACAATTATGTACAAATTAATCTATAACTTTGAGTGTACAATAATAATTTTATAATAAATAAAATATCAGTTTTTAGGTCATTCTTTATAATTATTCAGTCATTTTCTTTAAAATTTAGGGTCATTTTATAGGTTATTTTTCAAACAATTTTAGGTCATCAGAATCCGGGCCCTGGTTATAACGATTTGTATTCCCTTATTACATGTGACGTAAAAATATCATAACGATATCCATCAAGAAATAGAATCTCATTACAACACTATTGCGTTATCGATTAATACATTTGCCACGGTTAAGTTGCACTATGAATATTTTGGGTGTGAGGGCACACTATTACCAGCTGATTTTTTAAAAAATAAACTTAGAAACTTACGGAGGAAACATCTCAGTCATTACAGTGCAATCTAAGGCTCCGGTGATCACCGGAATCAGGAAGCACACTCACGTGGAGTCAAGGGATAAACATAAAACAAAATTAAAAATACATTTAAAAAAGAGGGATGCGTCCTGGTTGGTTGCGAACGAAATTTTATTGACTGCAAAGCAAGTTCAACGTCTACGAAACAAGTTGAATACGCGAAAAGTACAAACATAGCCTATTGCCCAAGATATCTCAGTGCAGCCTTAACGCGAGTCATACATTTCAGTGACCTAAACCTGCATTATCTGTCCGTGGAACATTTGGTGCATGGATGGATATTTTCACGTCTCTCTTTTCAGGGCCAATTCTGATCAATGGATTATTTTTATTGTACATAAGCCATATATATAGGCAAAGCATGTATTTAGAATTTATTTCGGGGATCCTAAACTGATTCACCATACATAACATCTTCCCATCTTGAGTGACAGAAGACATAGACTTTTGTAACTACTGCTTTAAAAATATTATTTTTGGAAAGTCCGGACTCCCAGGACCCTTGATGTAGACTTATACGAGCTTCGTATACTTAGGTCATTACACCGCTTTGTGCTCGCGCACGTCGACATGTGTTCATATGTTTCAGCTTGTGGAATATTTGACCGTTATGACTCCACTGGGTTTTGCGCTGCTGCACATTAAACATGGCTGCACCACTCAGCGTTTGCACCAAAGAATAACAGAAGGCAGTGATTCGTTTTTGTCGTATGAAGGTGTACCAGGAGCAGATATCCATCGAAGACTTTCCGCACAATATGGGGACTATGTTTTACCACGGCGAAGCGTGTACGAATGGATTGAAAAGTTCAAAAATGTTCGGACAAGTGTGAAGGTAGAGGAAAGAACAGGATACCTACGCTCCTCAAATTACTGCGAAATTGGGTTTCGAGGTGTTTGGAGTATCTTACGTACAGTCCCGATCTCGCCCTAAGGGGGGATTCGATTCACCACAGACCAAGAACTGAAGAAAGCGGTGCATAAGTGGCTCGCTCCTCAGCCGAAAATCTTTCTTCTGAGGGCATCAGGAAGCTTGTGCAACGATGGATCAAATGCATTTAGAAGCAAGGGGAGTATAATGAAAAATGAGGCAATCGAAAGTTTTTTCATTGCTTTTGCAACAAATTTAAAAAAGAGAGTACGAATAATTATTGACTTACCCTCGTATATATATATATATATATAATTATATTGCAGGGCCTAGGTCGATGACATTTATGTGTGCATAAATGTGACAGGCACGTGTTTATACAGGGCACGTGAAAAAACTCCTGCGTCATGACGTAAAACATGAATAATGACCTGCGCTGGATTGCAGCTTCGAAGCCACTCCACAAACTCATATTGCTACCGCGCATCTTTAAACCAAGCTTCTTGTCTCGCGTATATATATATATATATATATATATATATATATAAGGGTGAAGTTGACTAGGATGAGAAGGATCTGCATCAAACATTGAAACTAATACGCGCGGCCTGTATGACCACTTCTAGAAGCAGGTGAAGTCTGTGGCGGCAATAAATTAAATGGCCGTATGTTGTCCCCTGCTGGTCCGCAAGGAATCGCTCAATGCCAGTGTAGAACAATGGAGCTCTGCTCGCTCAGCCAGTGTCATGTCACTCATGTCACCATTCCGTCAAGATGTCTGTCACTTCCTCAGGGCTGACTAAAACAAGCTATTCCACACATGGGCCCAATCAACCCCTTGTCCATTGCCTTTTTAGCCTAAGGTCGGCCTATCAAAATTCTTTGGTAAAATCGCTTTGAGGAAATTAAATGGCCGCTCTCTCCTTAAAGAAAGCGAGAGTCAAACCATATTGGATGATTCTTTGATGGCATTCTGCATGTTGTTACGTTGGACCAAAGATTTCCCGGCGCACATAACAACTGTCCAAAATGGCGTCTAAACATCTTCTGTTCGGTAGTGTAATTATTATTAGAGATTTAATTAAATTTTTTGCAACATATTCTTTGAACTGTTAACATTAACTTACCGCATCATTTTCATCAAAAATAGAAATTAATTCAGTATTCAATCCACATTTCGAAAATGACATGCTACAGGCACGTCAATATGGTCGTATATTATATAAATACATTGCAAGCTAACCTAAACTCGTGTTATCAATTCACCCTCAACAACAACAACAACAACAACAATAATAATAATAATAATAATAAAATAATCGGCATAGTTTCCTTGTCATTTAGATAATTATGCATTTCTCCAATACAGGGTCACTGCTACAAAACATTTACAATATATAGAGGTAATAAATTTATGACATATATATTTTTTTACGATTTATCTTTGAAACGCAAGCCTTCCATATACACTATTCGTACATGCCTAATGTATTTACCGAATTACAAATCACAATTCTATATTGATACATTAATGATCGTAGAGTATTTTTAATATTTAAGTCACATTTCGAATACATGCTACGAGACAGTAAATTATATTGGCATATATTATCTACAGACATTGCAAGGTAACCTAAACTCGTGTCGAAACATAACCTTAAATTTTTCAAAATAAGGATTCCGCCTATTTCCTTGTCACTGCTACAGAAGTATTTACATAAAACTATTAAATTTATGCCACACTATAAATAGAAATCGCCTTAGAGATCAAAGCAGTAGAGGAATTATCGGCCCTGCAGACTCCCAAGTGAGTTCCCGGGTGACTAGGGGTCTTGGAACTCCAAATAAAATGATATCAAGGATTACTTTGTATTATAATAAAATTATGAACAAATGTATGCATGCCTTGATGATGAATTATTTACAGTCAAATCCTAATTCCAACATTGGTTGAGTATTTCCAGGACACAAGTTATATACGGACAGTTTCTTTCACTGCACAGCAGTGTCATCATACGCTATCTCACTGGTTATTTGATAACTTATCTTCCTGAGTTCCAAGTTACGATTTCCATTTATAATCATTATTAAACTAATAATATGTAATAATTTTAAAAAAAATTGAAATTATTAAATTATATAAATAGCATTATATATTGAAAATAATATTACTAAAGGACATTTATAACATTATAATCAATGTGGCTGTTTTATTTTAACAAAAAACGATCGTTACCGGGTGGAAACCCGGTAGATAACTAACATCCATTTATTCAAATAACTTTCTATATTGTATGCTGAAATATTGACGAAATCTTGCGTAAAATATATTTTGATGCATAATGATAAGTAGGCCTACTGTATCTTGAAAGAAATTACGGTCGTATGAGCAGACGTATAACTCGGTAAGACCTGAGCCAAACAAACGGCCGCGCAGTAGTCTACGATGAAGTAATCTAGACCTGCCTGACCTTCATAGCAGGCTATTTCATACTATACAGACCGTGTAAAAGCATCATAGCCTCACAGCATTCAATAGTGAAGACCCAACAGCAATATTCTGTGAGTTACATACCATTACTTAAATAATATTTCATAACTAAAAAATACTTTATTCACTTTATTTTTGTTTTCAATAGTTAGGTATTATGAACCTCATAGTTTGTACAGTATATGCATTCTCTTCTACCCTTACTCCATTGCTACCGGCGGAGAATAAGCTATCTGCGCGTGTTTGGCGCAGGTCTTACCGATCATTCGTGCTGTTGTGGTTGTATCTTTATAATGTTTACAGAAGGTGATCACAGTTAAAGTAGGATTACCTCCACAACGTCTCTGGGTTTTTACGTATATACCTTAGGAGCGAGTCTCACCGCTCGTAGAGTTCCTGGCTAGGGGAGGTAGCTGCACCCTGATTGGCTCAGCTCTCCTATCCCACTCCACGTGTTGTCTGTCTCTCTCGCAGCGGCATTACCCCTCCACTCAACTATTATAGTATTTTCTACGACTGGCGACATTCTGCACGATGTTCACTCTCTGCCCAGCGGTAGCTTACTGATCTTACGCGCACCGAATTCGCGCATCTTGGTAACGAGACGTAACGAGAAGCTCGCTGGCTGGGTGTGTCCTCAAGGCCAGAGACTTTGTGGGAATAATCCAACTCTAAATGCCAACGTTGCTGGACTATGGAATACATATCACGTAAATATTACAATGGTGATTCATGAAGCGTAATTCATTTTCTTCCTACAAAAAATCTTAACGTGCCGCGATAATGGAGACACAGGAATAGGACCAATTCTCCGACTTGATTAGAATTTAGAGAGAAGAGGATGCGTCTTTATCGGATCAAGACTGAGTGAATCAGGTCTATGATCTGCTGATTTCTGACTCACTCTTATATTATGTAATTGGTCCAAATCGAAAGAAAGGCTTATGAGCAAAATAGTTGATACAGTAACCCAATTCTCCTTGTCACCCAGCTGGACAATGCAGCAATGAAACTAATTAAAACCATACAATAATCTGATTTAAGAATTATATTTTAGGAAGAATAAATACATGCATTTTCAGCTGTACTTTTCTCTTTAGACCTACATTTTGAATTTTCTGTTTGCATATCTAAGGAGGTTATCTGTTTCTGCAAAACGCCCTAATTTTAGTCCGAATATGTAATATACTGTCTCAACTGTTTGTTTGGCACGGTAAAATTAAAGAGTGCTTATCCCAAAATGTTAAATAGTGTGCGTGGTAAATTAAGCGATGAACGAAAAAATAAAATCAAAGACCAGTAGGGAAGCACAAGTTAAATGACATTTTAATATACCAGATTCTATAACTTCAGTTAATAAGGAGCTATGTGCACAAAGAAACTGTGAAATATTAAGTGAAAAGTGTGATGGTGTTTTTCTCGCTAGTCATTATATGGAAATATCTGTTACAGGCGATAAGGAGGCAAAAGATAAAACATAAAATACACCATCTAAAAAGTTTCTAACCGTGGGTGAGTCGGTAGCGCGCCTGCCTTCCACTCCGGCGGCCCGGGTTCGATTCCCGGGTTCAGGACTGGGTGTTTGTCAGTAGGTTAAGTCTTAGGTTAAGATAATGCACATTGTGCGCGATTCCTTAATTATTATAAAGAGTTTCTAAGTACCGTAACTAATCAATAATGTTGAGGAATTATTGTCTGAAAGAAATGTAACACTTAAAACTAAGAATGGGCAAAAGGAGCCCTAGGAATATTACTGTTCGGTATTAAAGAATTACTATGAGTTTAGGCTTATAGAAAAATAACGGCCTGGGTTTGTAATCCGAGCTAAGGCAGGTTTCTCTATAGATAAATGATACGGATCCTTCGTTCCAGGGCGGGATACAGGGCCTAGAAGGAAAAGTTTCATTGCCGAAAGCGTATTTAATTACGTATGTCTTTTGGCAAAGGGCAGGTATTAGGTCCATCGACTCGACAGCATACGAGGAAGGATTTAAGTTGGTACTAGGCCGTGCAAGGGTCGGATAACTTAATCCAGAAGCGTTAATTTTGCCTTTGACTACTTTAAGATTTAACGAGACGGGAGTCAAGATCTCAAGTCCTTCCCCCAAGGACTTCTATCTCGGTCAGGTCTGAACACGCGAACTTCGGATAAGGAAGTGGACACGCTGCACCTTCGACATCCTCTTTCCTCGTACCATCGTATAGTGTAAATCTCTTCGGAAAAAAATAGAAGCATTGCATTAAAGATTCGTTACGTTGAGTTATAGCCTAGTTCAAAGATTTTAAGTTTCCAGTGATATAATAATACCAAATTGAAGTGGTGTGGTGATTCTCCGTCTAATAGGCCTAGAGGCCTACCACTGTTATAATTTCGAATTCTAGCCGAATAACGTATGCTTAACTATATGTAATCATTAACATACCTAATGTTTTTAACTTAAACCAACATTTAGGACTGTATAATAAGGTAATGACTATTATAATATAGGGACAAAGGTATATGAATTTGTAACTTGAGATTGGGATACATGAATTGACTAAAATTGCTTAAATTTGCATGTACGGGGTTTGTACGGTTAATAGTGGCAACACATCTATCAAATGAAGGTGAATTACAGGAAATTCAAATCGCTTTTGTTGGATGTTGGTTGGATATCCAGCATACTTGAGCAAATAGGAGCCTTCTATCACTACGAATGCCTTCACAGTAACCAGAACAAATTGAGCTAACTCTATCAACCGGTCTAATATGAATTTTGGATCTGACGGAAAGTCAATGATTCGATACCTTAAAATTTTTCTTGACCAACGATAATATGCATTAACATAATGAAATGTTTCAAGGTTGGTTAAAAATTTTACTCGATATGATGAATGATTTAGTGTTATGCTTGACTGAATCGCCGCCGGAAGGAAGTGAAGAACAAGTAAAAGGCTTTGACCCATCTTTCTCCTTTTCGCTATGGAATTATTGTGAATCAAGAATAATTTTAAGGTAATGAATTATTTTTAATCATTGGCTTTCTGTCAGATCCAAAATTCATTTTAGACCGGTTGGTAGAGCCAGCTCAATTTCTTCTGGTTACTGTGAGGGCATTCGTAGTGATAGAAGGCTCATATTTGTTCTGAAGTATGCTTGATATGCAACTAACATCCAACAAAAGCGATTTGAACTTCCTGTAATTCACCTTGATTTTATAGATCTGTTGCCACGATTAAACTTCCCACCCCGTATCGTAACTAGAGTACAAAGGTGTGTATCATATTTTAAGAATGTCGCCTATTACAGGTTTTAATTTTACAAATAGGATTTTAATCATTACATTGTATATGTACTCTTATAATAACAAGGCTTAATGCTCTCAAATTAATAAACAAATTGAAACTAATACGTTTAAACAATTTTGTATACATTTTACAGGCTAGTTATTAATCGTTATAACTAGGGATGGGTCGATACCAGATTTTCTCGATACTCGATACTCGATACCGATACATGATTTTTTCCTCGATACTCGATACTTCGATACTCGATACCTTCAACATTTCCAGTTTCAATAATTACGTACATTAAAAATTAAAATTTGAGAGAACTGTGTAATACCAACTAAATTAATTAAGACTGCATATTTAATGAGACAAAATTTAATATCATCAACTGTAGCCTATAATTAATTTTTTTAAACAGTCCACTTACAAGTTTTTGTTAAAAAATACTAGCATTCTCACTTAATTGCAGAATTGCAGAATTACAAAAGTATCGAAAAAGTATCGAGCTAGTTTTCTGAAGTATCGTTGGATGCTGATACCATGCAAGTATCGAGAGTATCGAGGTATCGAAAGTATCGAGGACCCATCCCTAGTTATAACTAAACTAGCTGCTTCGTAGTCCTTGTTTTCTCCCTTCAACGTTATTCGGCTGGAATATGAAATTCTAATAGTGGTATATTAGGCGGATATCCACCATAATATTTCAATTTTGACATGTGGAATTGTATTTTCAGAATACCTCAAAACTTGTGATATTGTTGCTGAGGTCAGCAGGATCATGGACAGAGAGGAAGTCTGCAGAGACAGCATAAGGATATAATGATTACCTGAACCTAATTAACATAGACGTTGTGCTGGCTGGGTCCGGACAGACGTGGCCCGTCCCTGGGAAGCACAGCGAGACCCTAACAATGCAATGAATCTCTGAAAGCAGAACACTCGTCAAACTATCCCCCTTTTATTTACCGCCACCATTTTGTATTTCGTAAAGACACTGAGATTTAGTAGCATGCTGGGTAAATGATTGCATAAAACAGCAAGAATACTTCTCCATTTCGCATTAACAGGGGCGTCCAAAAACCTTTCTCACGCTAAACCAGTCTACTGGTAGTTCTCCTCCTGTACCATAGGTACAGTAAGTTTTCTCTTTCTTTCTTTTCTTTTATCGTAGTTTCACCTCTCCCTTTTTAGGATTTAAGCGACCCAAGCCGCCCGGGCCTTACAGGGCCGCGACCTGTCGGGAGAGGGATTATCTTTGGATCACTGGATCACATACATACTTTTTTGACCAGACAAGGACATGGAGGGCCTCCCCGGATGAGTGATCAGCCCAATGCCGGGGCCACCTCCGAGACAACACGAACACACAGGACGAGACACACCATTCACACACACACACACACACACACACACACACTCACTCTAAACAAGGCGAGGATGGGATGAAGATGATAATGACGGCCAGATAATATCTGGGGACCACAAGGGCCTAAAGTTACCCGACATTTGTCTCAAAGGTGAGGAAAAACCCCAGAAAAACCCCACCTAGGTAACTTGTCCCGACCAGGAATCGAACCCGGGCCCGCTGCGTTAGAGGATTGGACGCATCCCCTGAGCCACAGCGGTGGACCTACAGTAAATTTTATGAAACTATAAAAAAAAAGATAATATGCTTTAAGACTATCAAAAGGCATAAAGGTAACAGCCAATTTATCTCTAATACCATCAATAAGGCTTTCCTGCAGTTAAAAATATGAGTGGGAAATGTCGAACATTCTTTTTTGACAATTTACTAATTGTCATTGTAGTGCAGTCAAATGCAACTCGTAACGATACTGAAAGAGACAGTTAACTTTTAAGATAAGGTTTTAGCTACAGATTGTGAATTGCAATGGCGCCAAGTTACATGGGTCCCTGGGGCACAAACACATCCAATAATTTTCCGTGTACTAAATTATCATAATTATTGATTGCTATTACTAAAATTCCTGTTTCTTTGTTGAATCGCTGTACAATGAAAATAATGCTATTGTTGATATACATAGCACGATCTCATATTGTTCCAATTCACTCACGATAGTTTGAAATCGTTCCTCAGTTCGTTAAATTTTTACGACTTTCAGTGCAGTTTTCACAGCCTCCGCCGAAGTAACTTTTTACGCTTTGAAAAGACGTTCAGAAAAACTTAAACACATTGCTTTTATAAGCAGATCTATACAAAATGAGAACATGGGAAAGTCAATATAGTAGAAATTAGATGGTGCTTGTGATACCACATTAATGGACAAGGCAAGGAAATGCGATATAGTCTAAGTGAAGATTATGAAGTAAAAGACATTGGTGATTGGTTAAAAAGAAAGAAAGAAAGAAAGTCAGAGTGGAACGAACATGTTTATAGATACAAGGGACAGGAAGAGACAATAAACCAGAAGGAAATGTAACTTATAGGGGGGCTTCGGTATATGGGAAAACATTACATAAATCTTACACTTCTACTTGAATCAAGTATCAGCAGAGAAAACTTACTTAACTATGCAATTAATAAGCATAGATTTTCATAGAAGCTGATAAAAACACTTGTAAACAATTATCGGAATCACAGAAAATCTTTCTCTGCCAAGTTCCATGGAGTCCAGAGGTTTTGTGGCAGCTTGGCTAAATATAACAAAAAATAGTTGTGTAACGATAGCATCAAATACTACAATAGTACTCCCCAATAAATAAAAATATTTTAGTACAGTACTTGCATTTAAGAGGACTGTCATATTAGCATTGACGATCATCTCTCTTTAATAACAGAATACTTCAATTTCACTGATGTTGACCAACTTCTCTTTTAACTCATATAGACTTTGTTACAGTTTCAGGCATTATAAAGATGTACTGACAAATGGAGATCATTTCCAGTCATAAACAGTAACGGTAGCTTTCTGTAATACTGAAGGTTAACCTACGCCAATCAAAATGCTTCGAACACCGGAAAATATAATATTGATGTTACTAAATGAAGAGGGCCTTACTGCAGTCATGTGTTCGCGGACAGACTTTTAGGGCTAACGTATTCTTATCCATTACAAGCGAACTTGGCAACATAAAGGCAGCCGGTCTACCTAACCAAACTACATAAACATATCTTCAGTATTTGTAGTGTGTCTCTGTTTCCCAAAAATTTATTCCTAATTTCAATACAGAGTGGAGTTCTGGGTAATAGAACATCAATACAATAAGCTAGAGGAAACAGAACTAGATGAGATTGTGTGTATGACTCACGTTAACGAACTAGGCCGGTGTTGTCAAGACGAAATCACCACTAGAGAGGAGCCAGTCCGGCGAATCCAATTGCATCGAGTGAAATATGAAGATACAATAGTTTCACCACTGTCACTACTGAATATTTCACACAAAAGAGGCAAAAAAGGTATTTTCTACGGCTCGTTGCGTTACGCGAGAACACCTCGAGGAAGGAGGACATATTACGATCACTGCCGCAAACTTACATGGGCCCGTGGGCTCATATCTACCCAGTAATTTGTCATATTCATATTATTATTATTATAAATTTTATTATTATTAATGCTATTATTATTATCATTATTATTTATTACTATTACTAAAAATCGTGTTTCTTTGTTGAATCCCGGTAAAGCAAAAAACAGGCAACTGTTGAACGATCACCTCATGTTCCGATCAACTCACGACCGTTTGAAATCGTTCCTCAATTCATAAAAAGTTTCTCTCTCTCCGTGCAGTTTCCACAGCCACAGTAGAAATAACCTTTTACGCTTTCAAGAGACTAAATACATTTTTTTCTTTCAGAAAGGACTGCTGTTCTAAATATACATAAAGAGAGCGCGGAAAAGTTAGATTTGAAATTTAGACGATGCTTGTGATTAAGAAAAATCACAGGATGGACATAGATGGACAAGGCAAGGAATTCTGATATAAGGCAAGCGTGTGGAGGACAAGACAAAACGTCAGAGTGGAACGAACATGCAAAAATAATTAAGAAAAATGGGTTGAAATCAGCAAGGCATAGTAAACCAGAAGGAAGAAAGAGTTCGGATCGTCCAGAAAAAAGATGGTATGTTTAGGTAGAAAAGGCTAATGCTCTAGGGAAAGAAGAATATGGTATAACGCTTGTGACGAATTTCTTGAGAGAACTCCTGTCAAGAGAAACACATTTTTCAATACGCTAGGCTACATTATTTTGTTTTAGTAGTTACCTAAAACAAAAAATTAAAAAACCTATATGAAATATAACTTCTATAGGCCTACCCAAATAAAAGATTTTGTAAATAGAATAACATATTGTAATACGTAACATAGGCTACATACAATACATTATGCATATTATGGTATACAGGCAGGAAATTTAAACAAAGAGTTTTTTTTAGAAAATCGCATCCCCGAAGGATACTTCACCCTTATTTATGTAATACACTCACGGAACTTTCATTACCCTAAGCATGGGCAGTACACTTTTCTCACTTCACATTCTGATAGGCCTATAGAGTAAGAGGCCGCATTGCAAGCAGTGCGTACTCAGTTGTTTCAACCTAAGGCAAAGCAGGCAAGACTGAATTTCTACAATTCAGTTTAATATTTCATTCATGCCTTGAGCAACAGAAATTCTTGCGAAAAAAATTGTTTCAAATAAAAGTTCTGGCTTTTAGTATAAGCACGTCATGTACAAAATTTAAACAAAATCGTTAAAGCCGTTTTCGAGAAAATGGCAAAAAGCTAAAAAAAATTAATGTAAAGTAACATTAAAAATAAGAGAAAGTCTTCGTCGAAAGTCATCACCAAGAGATACCTAACCCAAGTAAAAAGAACTGTGTTTTATAATATTTTTCGTTCTCGTTCACAGACACATACACAAACAAGTTTCTGAAAATAGCAGTATATTTATAATAAAACCTCGATTCTGCGTTGGATTCTGCGTCGAACCCAATACTTCCTCTACCTACAGTAGGCCTACCTATTGTACGGGCAGAAGTAAACATGTTTATGTAATATTTCCGTTAACTAGGCTTCACAACACTTTCCTAGCGGTGGAATTATAAAATGTTATTGTTATTAGTTACTACAAACAATGAAACCGTTTCTCCTGCAGTTCTATATTTATCCACTAATAGTAACACTTTTATACCTTCATTTCATGAACTAAATAAGTGGTGGGAGGATGGAAATTTTAAAATCTGTTGAGCCCACCCAATGTTTTTCAAAAGTTGACGCCACTGGTGAATTGTAAATAGCCAATGCAGTGGTGAAGTTGTTATAATCAAACTGTAGAGTAGGATTACCTCCACAAAGTCTCTGGGTTTTTACGTATATACCTTAGGAGCGAGTCTCGCCGTTCGTAGAGTTCCTGCCTAGGGGAGGTAGCTGCACCCTGATTGGCTATCCCACTCCACGTGTTGTCTTTCTCTGTCTCTGCGGCATTATCCCTCCACTCAACTATTCCAGTATTTTCTACCACTGGCAACATGCAGCATGATTTTTACTCTCTGCCCAGCAGTAGCTCACTGATCTTAAGCGCAGCGAATCCGCGCATCTTGGTAACGAGACGTAACGAGAAGCTCGCTGGCTGGGTTAGTCTTCAAGGCCAGAGACTTTGTGGGAGTAATCCTACTTTACTCTGTTGTATTTGTTTACGTGTGGGGACAATAACAAAGAATTCATGCACAGCTTTCGGGAGGAAAAAAAGCACAATCCTCCAGGGTCTAATGATAATCAACAATCATTCAATGCATATCACAAAGCTATAATATGATATTTGGAGTGACGGGGTTAGAAGATACCGTTATAAACATAATCCTTGCGTCCAAGGAAGCTATAAGAAAGTGTATGCTTGTGTATTTAGGTTAACGGTTCCTCAGTACCTAATGCATAAGTCATACCATTGTTGAATCAGTCACAATTAATACAAACCTTACAACATTTTATTTATAATTTTAAGAACTGAATGATGTAGGCCTAGATGTTTATTCTAATCAGTTCAAAGAATTCCACACTATTTGGTCTTTCAATTGCTCAAGTACAGGTCCGTAGACCGAGGGGAGGGGGCAGAGTGGGCTCTGTTTATTAACATTCTAAGCGTAGAAGATATGCCAGTTGTAAAAAAACTTCTTACACAAGAAAAGCACTGAAAATATCTTTACTTCTTGAGATATAAGTCACAAGAACAGGAAAGCCTTTGAGAAATGTTATGATATGTTAGCAGCAGTAAGAACTTTCGCTTGTAGTACAGCAGTTTGTGAATCTAGTTTCTCTGTTCTAACAAGAATTAACAGCCTCAAAGACTCACTCAAGAATTGCTAATTTAGTGTATTTAGCATTTGAGAAGAGCAGAAAACCGGACATGAAATTGGAAAAGGTTCTGACTGCAATCATTTGGAGGAGAGAAGGATTCGCTGTAATAAGAATATTCTGGATGTGCGCCTAATTTTTAAAGTATAGTTTAAGGACACTTCTTTGTGTTTTTACTTTAAGTACTCTTCAGCACCTACAGAGTCCCAGAGGACAAAAGTATTTCAGTTAACAATAATTATGCACAGTATTTTGCAGTTCATTATTTTTATTTCACATCAGGCCCAAATTCAACATTCTTCCGTAACATAACCCTAGCCTAATTTTACCTGCTCGATATCTTCAAGAATAATAGAGACTAAAGACCTACTAGGAAAACTGAAAAAGGTGAGAGGGAAATTAAACCGCAATGGATCCCATCTGATATTGGAGTAAAAGGAAACGAAGGAACTGATAGTTTGGCTAAAAGAAGGAACAAAAATATTGGATATATAAAGGATATCTTATCCTCCCAGTCAGCAAGATCGAAAATCAAGTTTCCTTCAGGACTGAAAGAGCCGAATTCATCACCAGACTGATCAGTCAAAAGAAATGGGCATCCTCAGCAATAGAAACTATATACCGTACCAGAAATACTTCGAAAGCAACACAGCACCTGCACCGAAATGCATGCTGTGTCGAGAAGATGCCATCCAAAACTGGGAACATCTTAGAACGTGCAATACTGGAACAAGTTCAAGGATAGTTGTATTGGTAAGCCAGAAGGCTAATGGTAATGACAATTATTCGAATACCTGAGCAACAGATTAAGTAAATAAATAACCCTAGCCCATTCTGAGAAACATTTTACCCACCCTGATCTTGAATTTAGTCAACGGACCTACTCAAGTAACAACCATTACTATAATAACAAGACCACAATATGTTTTAGCAGTTTCTCGCCGAAGTGGAATAGTATAGTGATGCACTGCAACCTTTTGACAGTATGGTATCGATTTCGCCAGTGAATTACTGAAGTAGCAACCGAAGTAGAGTTATAACAATGCTGCGTATTTTCAAAATTAAGTGTTAATGGTTACTCAGTAACACAATGCTAATGAAAGGATTAAGTACATACATTTTATAAAGATTTCTTAAAATACAAAAAAGAGTTCCTACTTCCTGTGAACCAAAGCGAAGAGTGAATAAAGAAAAAATCAAATTAATTTAACAACTCACCTAAATTTTTGTAACTTCACATAAGAACCAGAACACTAAATTACCTGCTTTCAAAACAACTCGTCTGACGTTGCAGTGAATCTTATTCTCACAATTTCCTGCCACGAAGACGTAACTTCTTAATAAAAATAAACATTTGGCATGACTCCAACGAAATTCTCATTAAACTGTATTTATAGTTGCAATGTGTTGACAGAATCAAGTGAAGTACTATGTTATGACAGTTTATAAAAGTGCTGTAGAAACAGACACACGTTTGGAACACCTTATTAACGTACCGTTGCAAAATAATACTAAACAGTAAATGGGATAAACGCTGAAAATACAGGGAGTTAGATTATGAATTACCCAAAACAAGAATAATGTTTACCGGTACAGTTAATGCACGAAACATATTTATGGTAATAATACGTCAATTAGGCAGCTAGGTAAGAGTTTTCTTGTTAATTGAAACAGGAAGTGATGCAGAATCCATTCCTGATGAACTAGATGGAAAATTACACTTGACCACTAGGCCTGTGTGTGTGTGTGGGGGGGGGGGAACTCAGGCAATGAGATACAGTATTACGGGATAAACGCTGAAAAATTACAGGCAATTCTCATTACCAAAAATTACAGGCATTGAATGCAATGGATTTGTAACAACCGTTTAACTTCACACCATTCCTCAGGTTTAATAACTATTAAAGAGGATGTCCACGCTGCACAGGAAATCGGAACATTTTAAAAGAAAATAATTTTAATGCTGTGTAACCATTTCAGACACTCACAGTATGCAATATGCATTATTAACTGATTCCAGTCGTGTTCGAAAGGGATTTAGATAGATAGGAATGTTTTGATTACGCGGAAATTAAATTGCCTTAAAGCAGTCGATGCTGTCTATGCAAGTAATAAAAAACATAAATTTGCTTGTTTCACGGGCACTGTAGTGTTAAGAATTATATTCGAGCATTTCCGTACAGTTTAAGACCAATGAGCTGATAGCTACTTCTGGAACAAACTTTGTGAAATGGTAGGTCTCACCGAGAAGATAATTGGTCATACTACTGACGCTGGAAGATGTGTTGTATAGCAGCTTAACCAGCGCGATCGCCCGACTTAACGCCGCTAGACTTCTGCCTTTGGGGACATGTCTTACGCAGCCAAGTAATGTCAAACGACCTTAAAATAAAATAAAACATAAAAAATCTTCTATCTTTTCTGTTAAGTAGAAGCATTTCACGTAGCTCCAGATCAGTCTTTATAAGTACCGAATGCACCCTCTTCATCATACAAATTGGTTTAGAAAACTCAATTCACTTCAATTTCTTATTGAAGTGGCAAGCTCCTTTTCTCACTTGAACCCTTCAATTTTTACTCTACCTTTCGATGTAACTTACGGAACATCGTGTATACTATGCTTCCTGCTTTCACTTTAGTGAAATAGCTGCAATTTAAGAGAAGCTTTTAAATGATCTAGGCCTAGGTGAAATTTATAGGTGTTTACTGTGCAAATCATATGTCAAGTCAGCACAAAATAACAAGCCAAGCCATCCAAATACTTCGCATTAATGAGCTCCTACTAAATTCGCAATGCAAATTTACAAAGAACACGAAATACGAGCTGTCAAATGATTTATTTGCAGCATGAATAATATTATAAAGAGCAAAGATGGTTGTATGCAGCAGTTACGTGTTCTTAAAGGAGAAAAATAACAAGGGCAAGTTTATTCCATCGAACAGCTGCTTTTTCCGTGTCTTTACAGCAGTCCTCTTATACAATGATTACTGTTAGCCTAAAAGGTTTGGAGTTCTGAGAGTTTTGTTTTCACCGACGCGCATTCAAAACAGCAGTAAATTAAATTATTGTAATAATATTACTTACATTTATCTTCGTCCGAAATGATTACATTTTATCTTTATCATCATTTACCCCACATTTACGCAAAAGAACACATTAACTATATCGAAACTAATCTAAAGGATATTTTCTTCCTAAATAGAAGATTTTAAGTCATTATGAAATCAAAAAAGTATTTAAAAATGAAATAAGACTACTGCACGGTATTTACGCTTGTCATATCACATAAACATTGTATAAGTGAACGCACGTAAAATCAATAATAATAATAATAATAATAATAATAATAATAATAATGATAATAATAATAATAATAATAATAATAATAATAATAATAATAATAATGATAATAATAATAATAATAATAATAAATTAATAAATAATAATAATAATAATAATAAAGAAAAAACATTTTATTGAATAAAATGAGCTGCTTGTTTTAAGCAAGTTGCTATAAGCACAGCATACCACTCAATCACATGTGACAATGGTTCATATGATAATAAAAAAAATTATGGGAAACAGACAAACAATATGGTCTACAATTTCCGGGCTGTTTTGCCGTGGTCCAAGTTGTGGTTCCCGATACTAAGAAAAACCACGGTGCAGCCTTTCCGTGGGAAGAGGAAGACGGACCTCATAGAAAACTGGGCGCCAAACAGTGTCCAGGGTGTATTCTGAACACGAGCCAAATAGCAGGGGGAATTTTTAAATGAACACGAGCCAAATAGCAGAGGAAATTTTTTTAATTTGGTTCCCCGAGTAGAAATTAATATGCATTTTGTGTGATTACAGGAAATGGATCTCCAGACTAGAAGACAACATGCATTAGGCCTACACTAAATAAATCTGGTCCTGTTGCTAAATCACTAAAGTCAAGCTATTCCCCTTACAAAAGACGGGCCGCAACCCACATAATAACTACACCCCAAATTCAAAAATTCTTAAATAAAAGGACCCTTGGACCGCGTAAGATTAAATTTTGGAGCAAGAAATGGGAGACAAAAAATTACAATAGACTGTCTTCTCGACAACAACAATTGACTGGAACATTGCTAACCACCCCTACTGTACAGCTATAACACCACTTCCAAATCATACTCAAAATGATGGGGCAAATGGGCTTTGCCTAGGTACCTAGGTAGGCATAAAAGAGGAAGGAGCCACGTACCAAAAGTACGTTGCAGATATTCTCAACTCGATTGCGAACCAGAGCTCAGTCTGTCAACGGTCATCTAGACAAGCACGTCGCTCCAGCAGTGATTCTGAGGATGCTCACCACTGTTGTGAGTGAATCGTCTGGTCGTAAAAACCTAGGATCACGACAAGTTGTTGGAAAAACTAGAGACTTTATTGCGTACTATTACATATTATTACAATAATAGTCGCACTAACCAGATTATGTTGGAATGTTTAATACAGGAAACATACCAGTGATTCAATTTAAAAAAAAAACGTTGTATTATGTTAGAAGATAAAGTTGTGATTACTGCAAGAGCAGGCCTAATGTACAAAACACGGCAGTCATTGATCTAAGTCTCAATATACTAGGAAAGAAGATTTTCTTTGTTTATAGCAATTACTTTTTGGATTTGCTCTTTTATTGCAATAGTTCAAGCAGACCTTTTTTTAGGAACTTACCATTCACCCCCGTAGTATCGCAGATATGGCTCTATTCCTTAAACCATCCTCACAATTAGGGCTACATTTAGTCTTGATAGAATATGAATCCATTATTGACAAATTATTGTTTTTTTTTAATCGATTATCCCTTTTGACTGTCGGAAACCATTACACTATTTAATAGCCAGGGACTGGAAATAATGAAAACTCGGCAACTGATTATTGATAGAAGATAATTATTGCACCATTATTAATTTATAAGTGTGGCAAGTTTTAATCTGTCTCTATTTGAGTAAATATCTTTGACAAATTACTAATTTAATCATTCAAATGCAAAAAGTGGATAGAAGGTGTAAGCATTATTCACCCTGCTGCTTATATACTACGTATTAACATCATAAATAAAAGTAACAAGTAAATGATGATGAGTGTTCTGCCCGAAGCCAAGGGATGATGGCTCAGGCAAGGGTGATACTGCGGAGGGATGAAAGGACAACAACAGAACATGCAATCCTGAATCCAGAATGCAAACTACGAAATCAGTGTTCTCATATATTTAACAATTGTCCAAATGCTAAGACAAAAGAGGAATCAGTTATCACCAAATATATCACAGTCTGGCAAATGTGTAGTATCATATTGTATACGAAAGTTTGTATGCAAGATGTCATAAAACGTTATAATGCCAAGACTGTAAACAATTAATCAAGCGTAGAGTTGGATTATTCCCACAGAGTCTCTGGCCTTGAAGACAAACCCAGCCAGCGAGCTTCTCGTTACGTCTCGTTACCAAGATGCGCGAATTCGGTGCGCGTAAGATCAGTAAGCTACCACTGGACAGAGAGTGAACATCATGCAGCATGTCGCCAGTCGTAGAAAATACTATAATAGTTGATTGGAGGGATAATGCCGCTGCGAGAGAGGCAGACAACACGTGGAGTGGGATAGGAGAGCTGAGCCAATCAGGGTGCAGCTACCTCCCCTAGCCAGGAACTCTACGAGCGGTGAGACTCGCTCCTAAGGTATATACGTAAAAACCCAGAGACGTTGTGGAGGTAATCCTACTCTACAGTACATATGAGACACAGTCATCGAAATTTACATTTGTCTACTATTTTACCGGGAAGTAATAGTACGTTATGCATGGAAAGTACAACAGAAATTAATAAGACACAGGTGTGTTTATGAAAAGAGTGACTGTTTTTGTTCGACCATAATTAAACGTCTAAGTTTTTATTTTTTAGAACAGGCCTAAATCTAATTCATCAAGCTATCGACTCGGCTGATCAGCTATTAGTTTTAATCTCAAAGCAACGCACATTAAAACACAGGAAATTAACTCAATTTAGTCTAATATTAAAATCAACAGGAACAGAATGGATTTTATTTAAAATTCAGTCGTTTATTGTGCCGTTTGAATTGCTACTTTCAAAGCTTGAATATTATTCCGTGTACGGTATTAATCGATATCCACAACAGCGTTATAATGAAATTCTGTATCATAATGGGTATCTTGATGATACTAATCAGAATTATGTTGCAATCCACGTCTGTCAAACATTGTACTGCCGTCTATCAGTATTACAATTGAATCAGTTATTTCAGGAAGCGGATAAGTAATAAAATCTTACTTCTGAAACAATTAATAAAATCTGTTTCCTTCTTCCATAATTGAGCAATCATTATAATTATTTTTTTGTATTAAGTCTACAAATAGTGACGTATTATAAAGCATGTTAGATGTCCGACTTCTGAAACAATCTTTTTATAAAATTTTATAGGACAATCTTTCTGCGATGAATTATTAAAAAATATGGGAAAAGTGAAGTTTGATTTTGTAATACTTAACATTTGAAACAAACTAAATTGCACTAATTGCAATGTATATAGTGTAATCATAACTACTTCCACCATTTTCATAAATACCTTTTGCATTTCAACCACTGGTGCTAATACAGAAATGTCCCAACATAATTATTGTGATAATGTGGCGTACTATTTTGAAGCAAAAGTCCACTTGAAACTAATACAGCCCGGGCGGCTTGGGTCGCTTAAATCCTAAAAGGGAGAGGTAAAACTACGAAAAAGAAAGAAAGAAAGAAACTAATACACAATCATGACATATAAAACAGTACATTAATTAAGAAATTAAATATAAATTTCCATTATACAGAATCATTTGTTCAGTTTTTACAGTGCATTAGATATATGATTCCTGCAATGAATTGGATGCTTATTTCTCTATGGAAATGTGCGTATAGGTCTAGAGAGAGAGAGCAATGGTACTCAAATTATTTTCGCATTTTTCTTTACTTATCTCCTTCCTGCAATGACCGGTTCAATCGTCTTATTTATAAGGAACAGACCCCTTGTTTTTATGTAAGGAATGGGACTGTCATGCAGCACATGCACATTCTTCTTCAGGAATATAGAAGTGGAACATAAGTAGTTTTAATAACGCTATACAAGGGGCGGGCATTGGAGATTAAACACACATAGTGTTTGTTAAGGGGAGATGGTAGTTACCGCTAGCAAAATGATAGAAAATATAGCGTATGTTCAAGAAGCCATAACTCAGGTGTTAACAGTCAGATTTAGTTTATTTTGTTATGCTTTGCAAGTGCACTCTGCAGTTTAAAATAAGCAGAGAATGGTTGTTCTACAACTCGCCGTTTGGTAGGAAAGAATTTTTTTTTAACACATAGGTGATAATTTTGTTTTACAGTTACTTCCCTTGACATAGGTACACTTTATTCAATTTCGGTAGCTTAGGTTTTTGTGAAACTTTGGGAACTTACTAACAATAGGTACTACTATTTACTCTAGGACAATGAGTCTAATATGTACAATATTACTGCATGAAAACTGCATGAAAACTTTCACGACTAAAAAAAAAAAAAAAATCTTTTTTTAAATAAAAATAGTTGAAAATTCTTTATAGTCAAGACTTTATTTGTCATCGATCTATAATGAAATCCTGAAAGTTTCATTATTTTAGCATGAATAGCTTTCAGGAAATGGTACCTGAAGCACAAAAAATGTAATTTTACAGGAGAGCGAAAAGAAGATGACGTTCCTTATGGTATTTTATCCATTTTAGGAAGCTCCAGGTCGCTCTGATTGGCTTAATAATAACGCAACATATAAGATCTATATACCAAAATGTTCACAAAACTATGCTCTATTACATGAGCCTAAGAAAAAAAATCGATTTTTTTGACACTGATAACTACCATCTCCCCTTAAGCGAAACGGAACATGTATCTGTACCCTATAAGCGGCGGCATTGTGCATTCCCGCCTCCTGCTCCATCTTCAGGTTTTAATATACGTCCCCTGACATAAAATTCCAATTATGGCATTGCAAACATATAAACAGTACAGGCGTGGTGATCGGTTGCTTGTAAACGGAATCGCAGTAAGTGCATAGAGCATTCGTGCTGAGATTTCCGAGGACACTCGTCCATAAATGATGATCTTGTTTCTACATACAAACATAGTTTCCATACTAAATAGAGAAACGTGGAGAACGAAGATGACATATCCTACCTCTAAATATTATACAGTGTGTCCAGAAATTAAGTATCTATTTTGTAGAAAGAGTGAATTTTGCTGGCAACGTTTTTCCATGGTATATATTGGTACACATTACTTTCAACATGTTCACCACCTTAGATCGTAAATAATTTTCCATCTTTCGATAGTGACTCGAAAGTAGTTCTGAAGTATTGCTGATGTTATGGCATCGGCATCTGTTTCGGAACTCTCACAATAAGACAATGAATCGGGTATCACTTCTTTTTAATTCCCACACAACAAGGGCGCCCATATGATATTTTCTAGGGGGGGCAATTTTTTTTATTAATTAATTTTTGTCCCTTTAACTTCTTGGGTTAGTTTTTAACATTATATTAATATAATAATATAAGTGCAACAATGATGTAGCCAGAAAATAATTTCGGGGAGGATCGGAAGTGGCGGGGGGTTTGGGGATATGGAATACCCCCCAAAGAAAGGGGGTACGGGGTCCACCACTAGAAAATTTTTAAATATTGAACTAATTAAAATCACATTTTACGCTATTTTAGCTCTGAAAATCTAGTTAGAAAATTTGTTTACCATACTCTAAGATATGCCAACTTAAACAAGAAATTGTTACCTAAGTCGGGAGTTCACCCCCGGACATTTTTTTAATATTGAACTAATTAAAATCACACTTTATGCTATTTTAGCCCTGAAAAACTAGTTAGGAAATTTATTTAACATACCCCAACATGCCAACATGCCAACGTAAACAAGAAATCCACCCCCGAAAATGTTTGAAATATTGAACTAATGAAAAGCACATTTTACGCTATTTTAGCACAGAGAAACTAGTTAGAAAATTTATTTACCATACTCTAAGACATGGGTGCGCAACTGTGACACATCGTGTCACTGTGCGGTAGGGGAATTTATCCCACTACAGTCGCCCTTGACGTCAGCATAAAGCAGTTTCGACGTGACACTGAACATGAAGAACAGGTTTCTTACGTCACAGCAAGGGAAGGGGACTAAAACGTTTCCCCTCAGTTGCTCACCTATGCTCTAAGACATGCGAACTTAAACGAGAAATCGTTACCTAAGTTATAATACTTATTATTGTTATAAGAAAAGTTAAATAACACAAGGAACAATGGAAATAACAGACCTACTCATTATGTTATGAAAACAAAATAACTGCTGTATCATATATGACACACCCACAAAAATTGCTTAATTTATTAAATTTTTTAAAATAAAAAAATATAATTTTAGGTTTAGATTTTTGGGGATCCAAACCCCTGTACCCCCTTTCCTAATCCACTGTGGATTCTGCTTCCATGTTGTCGATATGGTACGACTTCTGCAAACTTATGTCTCTACTGACTTTCAAATAATTGCCTTAAAAGAAAAACACCTGACTATAATTATTAATATACATTTTTTTCCTGTGCCCCTCCCCGCTCCCGGGTTCGCGCGCCCTTGCTACACCAAGCAGGACCCTAAGCATGAGGACCAGTAAACGCGCCATCCACGTTGGGGTCTGTGCATCCAACGTGCAAATCGATTTGTCTGTGAGTTCCTTGATAACATAATGCCTCCTCTTGGTATGCTTTCATGTTTATGCCCCCATGCCCATAAAAAAAAAATCACATAAATTGCACCTAGTATTGTCAAACAAACGAACAATGTCAGGTAGCTGTGTTAAATTATCGATTCCACCCACTCAAATAACTTTATAGGGTATTCTGACGAAGTTTTTCAAGGGATAACAGAGTAAATCCTTTTAAAGTTCAGCAGATTCGCCAACAATCCTAAGTTTTTATAACCACAGTATTTTCCAAAACATGACGGCCTCGTCTCACTCCACCTCCCGAGGCCAGAAGTGACTTTAAGGAATGGATTAACAATGTGTCCCTTCCTAATGAGGGTTGCTTATTGTTCACTAATCCTCATTATCAGTGTACGTTGAGAGTACTTCTGACATGGAGAAGATGGCAATTTACACCTAGGTCGGAAAAAATGACATACTGTACGCCAACACAGCGTGTGCAACTATTCAACACAACACTGGACTGAAATGTCTCCAGAAAAGACAAAAACCTGACAGTGTTGCATTTAGGCCTTTAATGAAAATCGCCTATTGTTCACTTATACCTACAGCAGGAAGGATTTTAATTTGAAAATTAATTTTAATAGGAAAATAATATTTACTTACTCATTGGCAATAGATACTTCCTTAGCAAGCTAAAGGAATAGGCCTATTATATATTTTATGGAACCCGAAGGTTCATTTCCGCGCTTTCCTGAGCACACATTCAACCCTATTCTGTGCTAACTCCATCCAACCAACCCTCGCAAATCCTACTTCCCTTAAATATATCCTAATATTGTCCTCCCACCTACGTCTAGGTTTTGCAAGTGGTCTCTCAGTCAATACTTTTGAGACATGTCTTTCCTCCCCCATGCGCGCAACATGTCCAGCCCATTTCATCCTTCGTGAATTTATTACTCCTATAGTATATTATAAATTTTTATTTTTAGATTTCTGGACAGAAGACGAGAAGATAAGAGTTTCTGAACTGCATAAAAACAGGTATTTCCTGATTTTAGTCGACACTTGCCTTCTACCTTAATATTATTTGTATCTGTAATTATTGCTCCCAGATATTTGAATTTGTCCACTTGTTCGAACATTCACCGGCAACTCTAATATTTTTAACGGATTACTTTGACGTTCCATGACCAAATATTTAGTTTTTTTTTTTTTTTCTGTATTAATTTCCAATCCAACATTCCTGCAGGCATCGGAAAGATTTTCTGCATTTATCTCCATTGTTTATGTCATCGCCCAACAGACAAAAGTCATCTGCATACGCTAAGATCGGGTGACTGCCATTTAATTCTAGCCCTAACTTGTTTTCCTGAACATTCCTAATGGCATATTCCAAAGCGAAATTAAACAAGTAAAGGCGATAGTGCATCTCCTAGCTTCAAGCCACTTCTAATGGCAAACCTATCTGATATAATTTCTGTACCCTAACTCTACTATAGGTTTCATTTAGACATATTTTGATCAGCCTAGCTAACTTCTTTGATATTCCGAAACTCAATGAGGATATTGTACAATTTGTCTCGCCTAACTGAATTTTTTTTTTTTTTTTTTTTTTAATCTATGTATAGCTGGTGAACAGATTTATTATATTCCCACTTTCTGTCTAATATTTGGCAAATACAAAATATCTGAGCAATGGTCGATCTATTTTGTCTAAATCCACATTGGTGATCTCCAGTGATTTCATCCGCATATGCTGTTAATTTTGACAGAATTATATATTTTTTTTTTTTTTTTTTTTTTTTTTTTAATAACCTTTCTTCAACATTACAATCTGTTCTATAATGAACAATAAGTAATAATGATGCAAGAATGAACATGTTACAAATATAGCCCAGTGGCTAATATTTGTATAACATAACAAATTTGTTTGACATTTAATTAAATCTGTAGATCAAGTCCAAAACTCTATTTCTATTGAGCCTACACGTGTTTGTCCCATTGTTCAGGAGATTCACTGCATATGAATTGGGGTGTTTGTTTAGACGATTCTGGTAGGTCATACTGTATTTACTTATTTCCTGTTTTACTGTTGGTATTTCAAGATCTTGATAAATATATTTGTTACTGATGTACCAGGGAATTTTACCAATAGTTCGTATCGTTTTGGATTGGAAACGTTCTAGAATTTCTATGTTGGAGTTGCTTGATGTACCCCAAAGTTGAATTCCATATGTCCATATTGGTTTAAGGATACATTTGTAAATTAGAAGTTTGTTCGTAGTTAACAACTCTGACTTGGGTCCTAGGAGCCAATACAATTTGCTGAATTTTAGATTTAGTTGTTTGCGTTTGGTACTTATATGCTTTTTCCAGGTCAAACGACGATCAAGATGGATACCCAAATATTTAACTTCTTCTGACTGAGGTAGAGTCTTACCATTGATTCTTACTGGAGGGCAAGTGCCTCGTCTTAACGTGAAAGTTACATGTAGACTCTTATCTTCATTAATTTTTATTCTCCATTTTTTAAACCAAGTCTCCAATTTAATTAGGTAATCTTGTATGTGTTGTGACGCTGTGGTTAAATCTTCATGGACTGCTAAAACTGCTGTATCATCAGCAAAAGTGGCTATAGTTGTCGGTACATCTATGGGCAAATCTGCAGTGTACAGTAAATACAACATAGGACCAAGGACACTTCCTTGTGGAATTCCAGAGTTGATAGGGTAAAGATCCGATAGGCTGTCTTCAAATTTAACTTGAAAGAATCTTTTTTCTAGGTATGATTGCAGAATACTATAAAAAGAATGGGGTAAGAACTTTTTTATTTTGAATAGCAATCCAGTATGCCATACTTTATCAAAAGCTTGGCTAACATCAAGAAATGCTGCTGAACAGTATTCTTTATTTTCAAATGCATTGTGAATGACATCTGTTACTCTATGCACTTGTTCTATGGTTGAGTGCTGTGCTTGAAATCCAAATTGACAAAATTTTGTATCATGTTGATAAGAGAGAACTTCCTCGATAGTAGGCCTATTACATTCGGCCCTATCTCCCTTTTCTATGGATCGGTATAATAATAGATTCTTTCCATTTCTTTTGCAATTCTTCCTTTTTCCAAATCATAAGAATGAGTTTATGGATCTCTGAGTTTAATCTTTCCCCATCTGCCTTAATTAATTCTGGTGGAATTTGGTCAACACCTGGAGATTTGTGTTTTAGCTACAGCTGTTTCTACTTCTGTTAGAGTTGGTTCAGCAACCAACGGCTCTGCTGTGAATATTTAACTTTCTACACTTTGGGCATATCCCTGTACATTTAATAATTGATTAAAGAAAATCTTCCACCTATTCAAATTATTATTCGGTGCCGCGAGTATAGTGCCATCATTCTCCTTAATTATGTTTATTCTAGGTTGAAATCCTTTCTTCAACGCTTTTATTTCCTTGTAGAGATCCCTAACCTTTTTGTCTTTACTATTATCTAATAATTCATTTAATTTATCTTTGAGATAGTTTCTTTTCTTTGTTCTAATGGATCTAGAGGTTTCTTGTTTAGCATTGTTGAGATTTTCAACAGTAGTGTCATTCGGATTTTGCAACCACTGTATTTTTGCCTGCTTCCTTGCATTTACTTATTTCATGCACTGATCATCAAACCAGTACTTCAAAAAATTATAATGGAAGTGGTTTAAAAAATTCTTGGCCTGTGGATTGTTTAAGAGAAATGGAATTTATGGCATCTATTTTCTTACTAGTGGCATACTATATCAAGCATATATCGGTGGATTAGTCGTATGCTTAAGTTCGCGGTCCAACTACGATATGCCATCCTTCATCAGTAGAGGGAAATGTAAAAATTATTTTGATATTTAGTGATAACGTTTATTATTAAAATATTTGTATTTATATATTCTATTTTTATTATCTTCTGTAACCATTAAAACCATCCGGGAATAATTTTTCTACCATGAGTAATTTCTGGATATTGTCCGACCATGATTTTAATACAACTCAATTATTTTGTTAATAAGTAATAAATTGTATTTTCGTATTTGAATAAGATCGTCAGACGTGTAAAAGTAGAAATTTATAATTGCTATAATAGACAGAGTAGATAAATCATACTGTCCTTGCTTTTGCTGTGAGTGAAAGAGACGACTGAAAGGAGTGTAGAACCTGTATGGCTACGAATTGTCCATAACCTTAAAATAATAAGTACAATAGCTATTCATGTGGTCGCAAACTCCTCTGCGGGAGGCAATTTCACATCTGATTTTTTATAAAGTGAGAAATTGATTTGGTTGTTGTATCCACGGTTGTGGTCTCGTCTAATGACGTGTGACTCAGCACATTGCTGTGCCCCCATGCATGAGCTGATGCTTTTAAAACTTCAAATTTAAACTCATTTCTTATATGCCGTGCAAAACTGTAAGATTCCACAGTACATAGCATGCAGAACTACACGTGATATACGAGGCTATGTCAATAAATATCCACACTTTTTTATCTTTTGTAGGTTGATGTACCGCTTTGTGCTTGCGCACGTCGACATGTTGGTTCATTTATTTCCGCTTGTGGAATGTTTGACCGTTATGACTCCACTAGGTGTTGCGCTCTTGCACATTAAACACGGCTGCACGTCTCAGAGTTTGCACCAAAGAAGAACAGCGTGCAGTGATCAGTTTTTTGTCATCTGAAGATGTACCAGAAGCCGAAATCCATCGAAGAATTTTCGCACAATATGGGGGAAATGTTTTAACACGGCGAAGCGTGTACGAATGGATTGAAAAGTTCAGAAATGGTCGGATAAGAGTGAAGAACGAGGAAAGAGCAGGATGCCCATCCACGTGCAGTAGTGACGCTAACATTGATTTAATGCGAATCGTGATTCAGACAAACCGAAGAGTGACTGTCGATAAAGTGGTCGTAGAGTCACCACGGAACAAGAACTGAAGGAACAGGTGCATACGTGGTTTGCTACTCAGCCGATATTTTTTTTTTTTTTCTGAGGGCATCAAGGAGCTTGTACAACGATGGATCAAGTGCATTGAGAAGCAAGATAAGCAAGATTACATAATTGGTAGTTTTGTATTGTTGGTGCGATAAGTTTAAAAAAAGAGAGTGCGGATACTTATTGACTTACCATCGTAGGTATATTATAGATCATTAAATCTAGTCTTGATGCAGCGGTCGGGTGGTAGGCCAAGTCCCTCCAGGGATGTAGCGCCACGGAGTTTTTTAAATCTAGTCTGGTACTGGTGTGTTTTCTTTTAGCGAGGGCCTAGATTTTTTTCACGACGAACTTTTGAGTATTCTAGGCAACGGTTACATTTATGGTTCGGTTTTTGTTAGTAGCCAATCGTGGTAATTTCTTTGTAAGATCGCTTACATTGCATCCATCATAAACCAGGCACAATTGTAATTCCACACTATATGGTTGTTATTTAGCTAAGATATCTTTAAGTCATAACTGATGAGTTTCATCCCTTTTGCGGTAATTTTCCCCTTATTGAAGACAAATTTAATAAATCAGAAAGTCATTATTGGTACATTGTTTCTTCGCAATTTATACTTCAAAATTCCAAAATTATTACAATAAAATTATTTACACTTGTCTACTTTAAATATCAGTAACGTGTAGGCTACTTTAGATTAAAATTGTTGTATGATATATGCATATATACAGTTTGCTGTTAAAATTCTTGTACAAACAAAATCCTTCTCCACATATTCTGATGTTCAAATTCTTTTTGGA
Source organism: Ectobius pallidus (assembly GCA_964059195.1). Classification (NCBI taxonomy): domain Eukaryota; kingdom Metazoa; phylum Arthropoda; class Insecta; order Blattodea; family Ectobiidae; genus Ectobius; species Ectobius pallidus. The sequence goes on from CAXKWD010000013.1 coordinate 13,480,673, forward strand.
TGATATATCTAAACTAATAGTAATTGAACTGACGTTTTACAACGTTGGCTTCAACAAGGCTTACTTCGAAGATTAATGAATGATGAAAATATTCTAACGAGTGCTAAAAAGTCAAATGCAAATTAGTTATGATGTGCTTATATCGCTCGTGGGCTGCAATAGTGGCACAACTCAAAATTTACGAATTTTGAGTTAATGCACTCTTCAGAATTGCAGATTGGTCTACTTTCCAGCAGCAACAGCGGCATATTTTATAGTACAGTATTCTACAAACAGATGACAGAAGTGTCGCTGTTGCATGCTCTGCTTTGTTATTTACTGTGGCTGCAATAGTGACACTTTTCAAGTTGTGCCAGTGTTGCAGAAGTATTGAATTGTTTTCTGCGGGACATCTCTGGTGTACTTCACGAATTGTGCCGTTGTTGCAACTTAACATGACTATGGTTTTGGTTTTGGTGTTGCAACTTGGTTACTCGTTACACTTTTTTAACAATTTGTTTACATCATTAATAAAGCTTACTTTTTTGTCTGTACATTCGTTTCATAAGCCACAAACTTCCAAGATAGCTCAACGTAATGTATTAGAAACATTCAGCAATAGTGGCACATCTCAATAAATGAGTCCTGAAAACAACAAGGAGGGTGAGGGGGTAAAATTTTTATGATGTTATTATTAACTGAACCCTTACGGAGCCATTTAGTACCGTTTGCCACTTATTCCATCAGTGAATCCTATGAATGATGCATTTCAATATAAGGTGAAACTTCAAACTCATTTATCTCAGCTTCTGATTTTTTCAGTTGTGCCACTATTGCAGCCCACGAACGATATCATAATGTATCTTAATATGTATAATATAGGCTAGTTTCAGAATGACTTTGAATATAATTAATTATAGCACTCTACGTATACTGTTTGTTGCGCCAAATCCGAAGAGTGTGTTAGGTTATACTAATGTTGTTTACATTGATGCTAATGATGTCCTGTTTGCTTTCGTAAATGTAGGGATTAATTATAACCATCCAATAAATACGTGTTCTTAATTCTTATACTTGTACTACGTATGCAGTTGGCTGTTGCAGTATGTTGGATGATCTTTGAACAATTTATGTAATACTTATTGTACACTAATAGTTTATATTTACTATAGTACACGTTGTATCATAGTCTTCTGATTTATTGCTGCTTTGAAGTGCATAAAAAAGAACACAAACAACAATCCAGACTTAGCCTCCAGATGTATGAGCTGACTAATCAACTAATAGTATCAAACAGTTCTCTATGAATATTAACAAATAATGTTATGACTTCTAATATTATTAACTAATATTACCAGCAAGTTCTCTGAAACAGGGCCCTGGTCTGTAAAGAGGAAAATCTTTATCTTGTTAATATCTTGTCTTTTTAAACAAGAAGAACCCCACAAGCTATACATTTTTCCGACCTTGAGAGTTTTCTTTTCAAAGAATAAAGTAAAATGTTTGGTTTCAAAGCCCAAATTGGTATCCACTGTCCTCAAATACCGGAGGGGGGGGGGGGTTTACACGTGTCCCCTCTAACCTTTTGCAGATGCACTTTATGGGGAAAATATTCACACTCTGTTTATTCTCCCACATCATCATTTCCCCTGGCCTGTTTCTGAACGACCTCAAACGGTGGTCATGCAAAGAATGAAATGTAGATTCCACACGAGTGAAACTTGGGATGACACACTGCAAAACACCCTATAGCAAGAGTAGATGAAAGCATTTTTGTCGTCACCATGTGCGGTGAGCATTAAATCCATCAAAGTGACGATGGGAGTGAGCTGAAGCCATGTATTAATTACTTGCGGCCGTCCTATGTCTCTGCCTATCGTTAAAAGAGCAAACAAGGTCAATAAAATTCGACACTCGTCTAAAAAAAAGGAAAGTGTTTGAGGAATCACTGTAAATGATTTCTACAAATTTTATTTTTTAAGTAGGAAATACAAGTGAAACTGCACGACAACATCGAATGAAAGGAACAGTAATAATGATATCTCACAAGATAGACTGCAAAGGGGGTCTTATTAATACAGGAGACTTGGTCAGATTCTTCAAAATATTTCAAGTACACGCTCTCTAAAACGGCTGCTTGTCGGACACGCCAAACTAAACAACTTCAGCGAACTCTTCTTTCAACTAGTTTCAACTGTGGCAACTAGATGTCTCTAGTCTTTGCCAGTTGAGTTTACTCTTTTTTTTTTTTATTTAATGTGTAAAGGTTAATATTATTAAGAAGGATCGTAACTCTTGTCGTCCGGACATCTTGTACAAACAAAAATAATTTGATAATAATAATATTTTATCAATTGAACCTAACTGGGATCCGCCACCACAGCACGCACTGCCAGTTGAAAATAACGAGTCAGATGTGCCTCATGCACTGCTTCTTTTAACAAGGCATAATAACTACTGTTGAGAAATATTATAAAAATCACGTGTAATATGGATTTATTTAGTTTGACTGAATGACTGACTCTGTCCTACATCCCCAGTGTCGGGGCGAAGGTTTCTGATGCCTATGTGAATTTTGTTACGCTAATTTTCCGAGAGAGGGCAGAGGGACAGGGGGTAAGCCCATCGCCTCATAACCCCCCAGGAAACTAAGGTACAGTGAGTCCCACGCAAGAGTTGGCCAATGACGCGGGTTTCTGCGTCGCGGCTGGCACAGCTCCAACTCCCGAGCGATCGGGTGAAATATCTACGCAAATAATTCCGCGGTCGTTGTAATGATTCAGGTTCTCACATTTACAGTTAAAATTACAATAAAAATAACCACGTACCTCATCACAAAAGATGTTGGAAATGGTCTCCTCTTGCATCCAGACAATACTGGCACTTTTTAGAAAATTTTCTTTCACGCACATAAGTTCAGCTTCCGAGACAGAGTTACTTTCTCTTTTGATAGGCCTATGTAATATTGTCATTAATTTCTTTTAACAGTATGTAAATATTATTTATGGGGGAACTTGAAAAATAAAGTGTATAGGTCAATTTCCCATACATAAGAAGAACTTAAAGACAATATCACAAGAGAAATTAATTCTATCTCGGAAGCTGAACTTACGCGCGTGAAAGAAAATTCCCTAAAAAAGGTGCCAATGTTGCGCGTATGCAAGAGGAGAACATTTCCAACATCTCTTGTGATTAGGTACGTGGTTATTTTCATTGTAATTTTAACTGTAAATGTGAGAACCTGAATCATTACAACGACCGCGGCATTATTTGCGTAGATATTTCACCCGATCGCTCGGGAGTTGGAGCTGTGCCAGCCGCGCCGCAGAAACCCGCGTCATTGGCCAACTCTTGCGTGGAACTCACTGTATTACTTGAACGTGAAAGGCCGGGAAATTTTGTACAGAGGCTCTAATTTAGGCTTGGAGTTCTTTACGGCACGGACTCCCCAGTTTAAAGTCCCTCCAGAGGGACTCCGTGCCCGGATTTTTACTTCCGGAAAAATTTATCGACCGCGGCCGGGTTTGATCTAAAGGCGGGCACGCTACCCCTAGACCACATCGGCCATTTAGTTTAATTAATCAAAATTATTATCTTAACTACGATTCTTCAAGTAGTTTTAAGAAAAAGAAACAATGCCATAGCAAGCCGTAGCACTATTTGTACAAGCTTCAATATGTTGACTTCTTTACGAATGAAAAACTGAGCTCATTGCTCAGCTATGCCTCGTCTACTAGATTCGTCTGCTAGAAACTTGCTTTGCGTACTTTATACATAAATAGCTATTAGAGCAGTAGTGGAGAACCACTTGCTAAACGGGCGGAACACACCCCTCAAACTGAAAAAGTCCTTAATTAAGGAAGTGCGGCAGAATGTCGATAATCCGAACCCTTGAAATCTGAACAACCGATAAACCTCATCCCGAAACGCGGAAAGGATCCATCGTTTTTGGAATGTCTTGTACTGAAAATAAGGAAAAGAACTTAAACGGTTTCATTAATGCCAGTTACTGCACAAGATTTCAATGCTATTGGTCAGTTAGTTTCAAATTTGATTAAAATATAATTTAATGTAGGGTAGGCCTATGTCTTTCCGTAGCTTGTTTGATAATCACTACCCAGCATTTTTTTTAAATTTAATTTAATTTAACTTTTTTTTTTTCTGCGGCAATTTGTGTGATAGGTGATCTTAACTAATTTAGGGTCGCTGAAATCGAATCCGTTGATCGTTTTCACGTATCATGCCATGTTTTCTTTCAATAGGTACATCAAAATGAGAGATAATAATTTATTGCATAGGCTAGCCTATATGATGAAAAGTAGTGAAAAATTAGGATGTTTGGTAATATTTACAGAGAAAAATAAAATAATATTTTTAAACAATTCAAGACATGTATTCCACTATTTTGTTTTGTGAGCGCAGGTCTAATAAAATCAGGTAAACTGTTACAACAAGTGCCAGATGGATATTAATGGGCCATTTTGAAGGAACCCTTGAGTTTTGACTAAGGTTTCTTAAGAAGTTTGATAAGTATATGCGAAGGAATATGTAGGATAACTAGAATATTAACAGAACGAATTTACAGCAAATTCCTCACGTCAACAATGGGCCTATTCTTTTATTTTTGTCAAAACATCCGAAGCCGTACAAATACCCAGTGAAAAAATTCAAAGAAAAATTATTTTGGAGGGAAAGAAATGAACTTTCTGGAATTCTCCCATCGGTTATAGACTAATATCTATAAGTTTGCCAAATTTCAAGTTTCTAGCTCATCTGTAAGTGAATAAGCATAATTGTTAATAAGTGGAAGATTAGACTGCCGTAGATGTGAATAACGGCAAGTTTTTGCTGGATAGTGTGTCATTATATTACATAATGTGAGGAAAATAAACAAAATTTACTTGAAATAAAAAAATCTAACTCAATCTAAGGGAGAACCGATGGAGACACGACAAAAAGTCATAGGACCAAACTTGTAGATCTCTCAAAATCCGTGACTGCTGCTGCAATCGGTTTTTCGATACGATTTACCGTTTAGCTACTCCAAGAAAGTCTACACACACTTTAAAGTTGCGTCCGCTATTACAGATTTTCAGACAGCAAACACGAAAACTAGATGTGATAAAAAAAAATAATGACATTTATGAAATCAGGAGACCTTATTTAGTAAAATCACTTATTAGATGCTTTGCCACAAAAATCATGCTGGATAGTGAATCCAAACACCTCCGGTCCCAATGAATTCCGATATCGATTTCCTACTTTACTGTGAAATATCGAACCTGTAGACTTAATTTTTTCATAGTTCGAAGCAACAACGAACAGGCTTTACAACGCATTCCGTTAATGTTTTGCGTCTCATTTATGATAATAACGTCGTATGCAAAAAGGTTGTTACCATCATTATAACTGATATTTCTACATAATGTACCAACACTTGCAGGTACAAAAACTCACACAAACATCCATCCGCGTGATGGGAGCGATCTGTGCGTGTTGATAGGAACGAACTTCGATTTGTCTGTCAATTAGGAAAGTGTTGAGCTGTCACGTTTCATCCCTTGTAAGATTGTGTTCCGAGATATCAGATATTAGCCATTAACCGCGCTTTTATTCCAAATAAGACAGACAAACAAAAATAATTGATTTCATAATCATAGGCTGACTAACCAGCCGAGGTACGCTATACACAGTATATTTTCCTAGGCTGAAACAGTTTAGGCCTATTTGCAACTTGAGCGATTTTGTCCTTGTTCTCATACACTGGATCACCAAGACTTACTATTTTGTGTGTGACTGAGTATACACAAGTTCTAATGAGTGTTTTTTTTTTTTTTTTTTTTTTTTTTTTGTTAACATAGGCGGTATTATAACTTTATGTGCTGGAAATAACGAACTATCGCCGGATTTTTAAGTACTGTTATAGTTAAAGTTCTGTTACACTTGACGAAAACATTTTAAAACAGACTAATAAGCTGTTATGCCTTATCACAAATTTAAAAAATGGCCAGTAATCTCATTCTGCGCCGCAAGAAAATTGTAATAGAATTGTTTTAAAATGCCTGTTAATTATCCTTCATAACGTCGGTGAATTAGGAATTCTAAAGTTAAAGTTCTGGTAGACCTATTTTAAACACTATTCTTAACATGTTAGCAAGCAATTATACGGGAAGACTTGGATTTAGCAGTGTTCAATATTTCACGACTGCTAGAACTAAACAAAGTTTTAAATAGAGACTGAAACATAGGCAATAATAATTTTTTAAGCATCCCGAATTGAATACAAGCATATTATGACTGTTAAAATAATTTCATTGCAAATACCGTATATAGGCCTATAGTGTTGTATAAGGAATGTAATTACTTTGTGCTTCCTTATAATTCATTTTCTTCACTATATTTGTACGCATGTAATTTGTTCTGCCTAGCTCTTGGCTATACTTAGGAAATACTCTGAACTCAAGTTTTACTCAAGCAGGAGTTCCCATTTTCATGTGAGTATTTCTTTTGTAATATTATATGTTGTGTTTGAATTTCTGACTGGATTGTATTAAAGTATGTATTGGAGCTGAGGATATATACACATACACTTATACATAAATACTCTAAATAAAATTACTTTTATTTTACTTAGGCTACATATGCCCTGCTTTTGGCTACATTTACACTGCTAAATTTACATTACAGCAATAAATATGGCTAGTTAATTCAGCCTATTTATCATAATATATTAAGAATGTTTCGATGTAATTATAACGAAGCATTTACTAAATGCAGAATAATTAAGCTAAATAGAATATCACAAATACTGATAATTGATTTACTTAGTTATAAGGCATAATCGTTTATGGAATTTCATATTAAATTTTATGGAGAATTACTTGTCTTAATAATTCTTTCCATGCATAAGATTGTTATCGTTCTGAGTGAATGCGGATGTGGCTCAAGCAAATGAAAAACAAAAAAAATTAAACAATGTAACTTATGTAGATTTAAGTAATATACGTCATATATTTCACACAGCCCATGGTCTTCACCTCTACATGCTAGGTAAAAGACTTGTAATTGATAAGGTTTTGGAATTAGCAAGCATGTCATCGAGGTATATTTTTAGGAGAAACTAGAGAAGTGACAAGCTCCTAAATTTTAAGTACTTAACCAAAAGGAATGCAGATAGGCCTAAACCTGACTTAATTATCAGGAGCCAGTTGGTAAAGAGCCAAGTGATGTTTATAGCGATGTTTATGGTAATCGCAAATCTAGGTGAATCAATAGTGGGATTCATAATAATGATTTTGAGAGTCCTACATGTGATTGCAAAATAAGTTGTGATTGCAACTTATCAGTAATGAATTCGCAGATGATAATGTGTTTAACATTCTTTGCATAAGTGAGCATTGAGGTAGAAAAAATAAAATTCCCTTTTCTATAAGACGATTATTATTTCGTAAATAGTTTTAGTATGTACGAGCACATACATGGCGGTGTCGCTATTTATTTAGAGTAGCTTCATGCCCAGCTATAGGCATAACAAGCTTCACCTAAGCCTCTTACGGGAGGAATTACAGATTGAAGTTACTGTTATTGTCTTGTTATTGTGTCTACATACAAGTCGATATTCCTATATTGATATTCTCACCATATTCCTTGATAAACTGGAATGCTTGTTAAGAATTTTTCGATGTTGACGGAAGAGGTATAGTGTAATTATTAGTGGGGATTTTAATTCAGCGTTTGATGTAACAAAAGAAATAAATAGCGTTATAGAATTCAGAATATCAGATTATAGGTACACTCGGTACCTAAGGTAATAAAACAACGGATACCATCACGGTTACACCTGATGAATTCTGTAACTATTTTGTTAGTTACATTGACGAAATGAAGCACAAAATTAAATGCCCTGTTGTGGCCGCTACTAACATGATTCAACAACACAGTGAATGTAGGCCAAATGACTTTGTTTTTTCGAAGTTTCTCAAGATTCCATTTTAAATATTTTGAAAAAAAAAAATTAAAGCTACGGAAAGCGTTGTTATCTTTGACTTAACTAGTACAACTAATCAAGCAAGTAATTGACTGTATACTGTACTTTTTCCACTTACAGTTTGTGAAAACAAATGCTTAGCTGAGGGGACGTTTCCAGACATTTTAAAATTATCCAGGATTGTACCAATTTACAAAACAGGGGAGAAGAACACTCCAACTAGCTATCGTCCCATCTGTTCAGGTTCTTGAAACTAAAGGATTTTCTATCGCTACTTTTTGCGATTTAACTAAGGCGTTCGATTGTGTAGACCATGGTGTTTGCAGTAGAAGTATTGGCTTAATTAGGTCATACCTACGGGATCGAAGACAGATAGTTTGTGTTGGACACAAGCAGTCTAATGTCGCAAGGATTAACTATGGTTTTCCACAAGGTTCGGTTCTCGTGTCAATTTTATATGCTGACTTTTTAAATGATAGGAATGACTTTCGAAAACTAAATTAATCTCTGATAGTACCTTGAACCAAGCTACATTATGGTTTAAAGCGAATGGATTTTTATTAAATGAAGCTAAAACTCAGCATCTGCACTTTAGCTTATTCTCCCCCTCCCCCCAAATAACATTGGCCCATCAAGTGTAAAATTCTTCGGCATCTATATCGACAACCAACTAGCATGGGATATAGCTACATATTAAATAGCCTATATGACGGATAAGTTTTCTACAGTCCTATACCTTCTAAGAAGTCTAAAATCACGTGTTAGATAGCCATGTAAGAATTACATATTTCTCCTTCTTCCAAAGTATAATGGGGAAATTGCAATCACTTGAATGATGTTCTATTGTTACAAAAAGAAAAGCTGTTAGAATAATTACAGACTCACATAAGTTAGCACAATACAGACCCTTAATTATAAAACTTATTATAATGACAGCGATAAGAAATAAATGCATAAGAAACAAATTACCCGAGCTAAAGTCAAAACATTCTTATAACACGAGTAGTGGACAACGCATTGACGTACCTTTTCAAAGGCTCACAAGATCAATGAAGAGTTTTTAAATAATGGGGTCAAAACTTAATAATAAGTTACCACTAAAATTCATCGATATAACTGTGTCAATGTTTAAAAGTAAATTGTATGATTGGTTAATTTCTAGGCCTATTACTCAGTAACGGAATTTCTTCAGGCTTAATCAATTTTTATCTATGCTAAATTATATTGATGCAATTCTTAATTTTATGTAAGCTAATTGTATTAGATGTCATTTCTTATTCTTATTCGTATTTGACGTCTACTGCCTCTCAGGCTTAATGACAATAAAATAATATTTCATAATAATAATAATTATAATTATTATTGTTTACTAAGATATAAAGATAAATAATTTGTGGAGAGTATTTTAAACCTTTATGATATATTAAGAATGTTTCAATGCAACTTTAAGTGAACCCTTAACTTGACATAGGCTGATCAAGCTAAATAGTCTATCAAAGAAAACACAAAAATGGATAAAATCTGTCTGTGGATACTGAATTGGATGAATGTGTAATTTTTCTCCTGATACGCTTGTTCTGTACATGTGTTGAGGGCTGTTTTCTTTGTGAACTCTATCGACATGGCTTCATGGCCTCAATGACTTGAGCTATCCTAGTATATAACCAGATTAGCCCTGTGAACTCCCAAGTTGAACGCAACTTCAAAGGAACAGGATGGCACCAGAGTTATCTCGACTCCACACCAGCAGCAGGCAAAGTTAAGTAGCATCTTAACCCACCATCTTCATCCCTAACCTAACCTCTGCTTCTCCACAATCCAACATTCCAAATTCGAGTATCACATATCAGTACTTCTCACATAATCAAATCAAACCTAAATGTCTCTAAAACCAAGGGAGTTTTAAGTTAAACTTCAAGTTAAAAATTCAATTATGAAATTAGAGAAAAAGTATTTTACACTTACAAATTTACACTACTTATAAGAAAAGGTAATGCACTACGGACCTGGATGCCCTAGTTCGATCCCTGGTAGGTCTATCTCTTCGGGTTTTTCTTAGATGAGGAGTTTTGAAACGAGGTGCATACAACCTCGTTAAGGACGACTGACAGGTCAATTCATTCAGTAGCAGATTTCGGCCAGAAAAAAAAAGAGCCGTCAATTTGGGAATGCCCAAATTCTGCTTTTTACCAAAAAAATTGGAAGACGGAGAGAGATGATGTTTCGATCGAAAGGTAGGCTCGGTGCCTCCTGGGGATGCAGTGTCTTGGAGTAGCAATAGTTTATTTACAGACACCTCACACATTTACTTTGGCAATTTAAAAAAATCTGCGTTTCAAATTTTATGTAATCATTATAATGACAATTTTATCTTAAATAACACCAGTCTGGGAATGAGGAAGATAGTTTCAAACCAAAATACACTTTCAGGCTAACATTTGGGAATGACACATATGCATAATTAATATTACGAATACCATCAATTTCACGAAAACGCTGTGTAGAACAGTAGCAGAAAAATAGTTATTTTATTCTGAAACCGGTAGGTTATCTTACGTAATACTAAACTCCGTGGCGCTACATCCCTGGAGGGACTTGGCCTACCACCCGACCGCTGCGTCATCTCCCGTAGGCAGATGGCAGGATTGGGGGGCATGTGGTCAGCATGCCGACACCCACGGCCGTTAATGGCGGTTTTCTTGACCTGAGCCGCTACTTCTCTATCAAGTAGCTCCTCAATTTGAATCACGAGGCTGAGTGCACCCCTACCAGACCTCCCTACCTCAGAAAAATCCGAGGAGGTACCGGGAATCGAACCCGGGCCGACGGATCTGTAGTCAGCGACGCTAACCACAAGACCACACCGGCGGACTTATCTTACGTAATCCCACGAGTTTATCGATATATTTGCGAGAACGAAGTTCCAGCAAATTTATCAGATGAAACTCGTAATCTCGGGTAGGATTTATTAAGACTATTCCATGAGTAAAGTGTAAAGGATTTTGCAAATGATAATTATTTTCTTAATATGTCGTCAATATTCTGCCAACTGTGAGATCACAGCATACTAAATCGATTCGGTGAATCGCTTCGAGTTACAAATGCTACCAATTGTGCGTACCACAAGATAGGGATCGTCGTCGTAGATACTAACATTAGAACGCATTAGAGTAGGCTTAACCAAATGGCTTGCACCGAACCTCAACCTCAACTGAGTTTTTAATCAATGCACTTTCAATTTCTTAACAATTTATGTTGTATAAAATGACGTATTCATTCTGTCCACTGGCAGCATGTGACGTATTAGTCACTGCACGCTTGATTCTTATGTGTCCAGTAACGAGCTGACGTTTTATCAGATAAAATTGCATCATTGCGATCCTGGAAAGCATATTGTAAGATAAACTATCGTCATTGGTCTATATCCAAGGAACTGCTGAACGTTATTGATCAATTTGAAACACGCGGCGTATGAATGGAGTAGTTCTATAAACATTCACCGATATATAATATAAAATGCTTATCCGCCTTCAGAGTGTGCAGATTTCAACCGCTCATTCCTACCGTAGAAACAAAAGAAATTCTAGTATAATATTTGTCTCAAAAAAAGAAATAATCCGTAAACTTTAACCATGAATTACTTGCTAGGCTATCCACTGAGCAAAATGTAAAATGCTATGAGCATAGCAGTTTGCAACTTGGTTCAAGCCCCCTCAACCCCTTTTGTTTTTAACATTTGGCACCTAAGCACCGTCTACGTAGATATCTCATTCAAAGTAGAATACGTTAAACACAACATAGTCCGCCATTTTTATTTAATCATGAAGTTCCGGTCAGATATCGTTAATTGAATTATTAACTATTAATAAAAATGACTAACTTTCCCAATTAAGTGTGTGTATATATATATATATATAATGTATCTTTATGTGTAACACTTTGTTCTCAAATATGATTTCAATAAGAATAATGTCCCATTATATGCAAATGGGAAAACCATATAGACGTTATAAGCATAGTATTCTATGACGTCATATCGGCCGATGTCATCAATTCTATGAATTTACCCTACTGTTATAATTATAATATTGGACTAAATTCAGCGTTATGTAGGCTGTTGTATGTAAAACAGTGACTGTTTCTTATGGTTACTTACCGTAGTCATTTGGTTGATTGGTATCCGATCCGGCAGCACTTGTTCGAAATCTATGCACTGCTGTCCAGTGCCCAAAGACAGCCATCTTGGAGAACTCTGGTTTGCTTTCTGGCACGCTGATCGGATTGTGCATCTGAAACAAAACGAAACCTCATAATATTCGCACGTTCAATTGAAACAAAGAAGAACTGACTAAAATTAATTTATTTATACAAGCAATGCTAGTAGTATTGTATCCTGCTTGTTTCACACAGCGATACTAGTATTACATATATTATTGTTATTATTATTATTATTATATTTTTAAATGTAAACAACTATTTAGGCTACTAAATGTATTTATGTGTGCATGAGATATATGGATATATTAAAAACGTTAAATAAGAAAATGTTGTATTAAGCTTAATAAATGCACTTATTTGTAGCATTGTGAATGAGTGAATTCATTGTTCTTCTTATGACAATTTCATTTTCTGAGTTTAATGTTGACAGCCTCAGAGATATTTTAAACTTCCGTTAGGCTTTTAAGACAGATTAGTGAAGCTGGCAACAAGTAATGTGTTAACTCTGGCATATGAATCACATATTGAGAGCTGGGAGCTAATAGCCTATTGGTTATATCATGATAATGATGATAATAATAATAATAATTATAATAATGGTCAATATACAACCAGCAACATTACTCCAAACATGCCACATTGTAAGAAAGTTTCTGAGCTGCTGAATAAGATGAAATTCTTCTCATAAGTATCAATACCAAGAAAACTTGTGAAATTGTGCGGCACAATAATCATAATAACAATAATAATAATAATAATATTAGTCACCCTTGGGGATTCTTTAAGGAGATTATCTTAGCGGAATTGTTTCCGGGGTGCGCTAGTCCCCTACTTAGCACTTAAACCTAAGGCACAAACACAGAGTCCTGAACCAGGGAAAGTACTAAAAAAATCCCCCACCCAGCCGGAAATCAAACCGGGGCCACCGGTTCATTTTTTTCGGGAATCCTAACTTCAAATTGGGCCATAAGATTAAAAAATTCAAAGCTCTTGTTTCAGACTAACTGACCCTCATAAGGGAGAAGTGAAATGTCATATGTCATAGGATAGAGAGATAAAAACCGGTGAACATTTACTAGTATAACTTTTAAAAATAAATTCAAGGAAGAAAAGTTAAGTTTAGATTTAGTTTTGCAGCTCAGTCAGCAGACGAGTACAAGAACAGGTTACAGGGAAAAAAAAGTTTAATACCAAAAATGAACTTTACAATTAATTTTCCTGCAATATACGCTTGACCAGGGTTCCTTTAATGTGGTGTGGCATTCTATGGAAATGGGCCGTGAAAATGAAATAATTAATTTAAAATCCTATTGTGTTTATTAGAACATGAAGACAAAAGTTCGTAATTTAATTAAATCCATTCCAATATCACGCTACGTCGCTTAATTAAATACAGAATTGAGTTTTCTCCAAAAGAAATTGCATTTTTGTCTGTACAATAAAAAATAGTGTCACTTGATATTCCAGATTCCTATATGGACATGGATGAGGTCAATGAAAATTATTCAAAAGAATATGACAATGAATGATCTTCATCAAAACAAAAACGACACGGCATGTTATGAAGAAACCGAACTCTTTTGCATTTCATTCTATTCAATGTCATTGTGTAATTTTATGTCTGGTTTTTATATTAACATTACTACCGGTACTTTTTTTGGTTAAGGTACAAATATGGTCTCCTAGAACCAGATAAAGGCCTAATTTGTAGTAGGCCTACCCTTAATTTCACAGTAGGCCTGCACTTAACTGCATAGTATCTTATTATGTTATTTATAGTGAAATCGGGAACACTAATGGAAAAATGAAATAAAACTATAAGAAAGAGAAGCTGCCCTCTGTGATCAGTAAGATGAACCTTCCACTACTGTTCCCAGCTTTTCAATAAATAAAACAATAAGTTACTGCGAAATTAAGGGTAGCCTATTGCGAAATTAGGCATTATAGTCCATTTGAAACATGCTGGGAGCAAGCGTAAACCACCCTCTGCGTATCCGTTACGATCCCCTCATTGGATGAGTCGGTCACACACACTTTGGGCCCAGGGGATCATGACTGACCTACTTTCGCTTGACTATGTCGGTTGGTACTATAAGCAAGTTGATTTTTAAGTGAAATTTGGATCTAATTACTATTATTACTAAACTTAAAGGCCTATTATTATTATTATTATTATTATTATTATTATTATTATTATTATTATTATTAGTACTATCATTTTATATATATATATATATATATATATATATATATATATATATATATATATATATATACATAAATATAATTATTTACATCTGTGGTCAAGCATTTCAAATATCGTTTTCTAATAGACACAAATATTATTAACAGGATATTATTTCAGCAACTTCAGGGGATGAAGATAAAAACATTTAAAAGTCACACGTCGCGCAACTATCGACGATCATCCATTTATCGATTGTTTCGCCATAAGCTGTACCGCTTACAACGACAAAACTAGCGTTGCTTTATGATATTCTTTACACGCTTAATTACGTAAGTATTACCTAAATAGTCGCACACAAAAATTGTAACTCGAGGTCCGGATTCTCCCAGAATCAATCCGGACATCGAGTTATGTGTAATTATTTTATTAATAACGCAATTTTTCAGTACGAATTCTGATTAATAGGTGGCACCTCCTACAGGCACATTGCAAAGTAACATCCTCGTAGAAATTTAAAATAAAATGTACAAATATATAATGTGCACCAGTCACAGTTTGTCTCTGTCAGTCTGGAATATCAGGATGAGACAGTTAATATTTGCAGACGAACTCAACCCCCCCCCCCCAAATCACTCCTGAGTACAGGTGATGTTGGAATAAGCAGGCCAACATCATATTGTGGACACTAAGAAAGCACACTGGTTAATCAAGTATAACTGTCTAATAGGCTACGAAGGGAAAGGAAATAGTAGAAATGGTGACAAATTGGTGCTAATAAAGCAAGCAATGATGAAGACAGTGACGTGAGAAAGATTGGGGAGGGCCTTTGTGCAAGACCGGAAACAGAAACTACAAGACAGGGGGACCGAAGTAACACTTACATCTCTGTAATGGCAAACTGGTTCTACATCATGTATCATCATTATCGTTATATCTAGAACATTCCATTTTATAAGAGAGAAAGCCTTTATTTTAACTGACAGAGTTAAAATTCCACGCATATTTCCTAAACTCTTGAGACTGTATTGGAACACATTTATCCTTAAACTTTTCTTTCAATTCAAACTGAAGACATACAAAGACTTTTCAAATCCTACGCCTACACCAATTATATATATACAAAGTGCACTTTGTCAAAATGAAGTTGGTCTCTTGTTTAAAAGTTATATTAAATTATTCTTCATAGATTTCTTGCACATTATAAATAGCTATCCATCGTTATAGCTTTTAACCATTGACCTACGAGGGTAAATCAATAAGTATCCGAACTTTTTGCTCGCGCACGAAGAAATATTATTAATTTGTCTCCGCTTGCGGAATGTTTGACCGTTTCGACTCCACTAAGTGTTGCGCATTTGCACATTAATCATGGCTGCACCGCTCAGCGTTTGCACCAAAGACGAGCAGCGTGCAGTGATCAGTTTTTTTTGACGTCTAAAGGTGTACAAGAGGCCGAAATCCATCGAAGATTTTCCGCACAATATGGGGGCAATTTTCAACACGGCGGAGAGAGCGCGAATGGAATAAAGAGTTCGAAAATGGTCGGAGATGTGTGAAGGACGAGGAAACAGGACGCCCATCCACATCGACATCCACATCGAAGCATGACTGTCGATGAAGCGGCAAATCATATGCAAATTAGCCATGGTTCTGCATATGACATTATTCATAACAGGCTTGGCTTTCCTAAAGTCTGTGCAAGGTGGGTCCCAAAACAGGTCACTGAACAGCACAAGCACAATCGTGTGACCAACTGCCAACGCTTACTGGA
Source organism: Ectobius pallidus (assembly GCA_964059195.1). Classification (NCBI taxonomy): domain Eukaryota; kingdom Metazoa; phylum Arthropoda; class Insecta; order Blattodea; family Ectobiidae; genus Ectobius; species Ectobius pallidus. Next base: position 13,496,816 of record CAXKWD010000013.1, read on the forward strand.
CCGCCATGCTAACGAAGGTGAAGTTTTTTTTTTTTTTGGAAAAGAATAGTCACTGGAGACGAAACATGGATCCGTGCTGAAAGAAAACGCCAAAGCATGGAATGGAAACACCCTGCGTCTCCAGTCAAAAAGAAATTCAAGGAACCGTGCGCAAGAAAATTGATGCTCACACTTTTCTGGGACTCACAAGTGCCAATACTGCAATATTACTTGGAGAAGGGCTCAACAATAAACAGTGCACATTACAATGAGATGTTGAGGAAAGATCTGAAGCCTGCAATTAGAACCAAACGTCGAGGTCTATTGTCGAATGGAGCTGTTTTGTTGCATGACAATGCGCGCCCACATACTGCCACCCACACTGTTCAAACTATGCGAAACTTGGTTTTGAGGCGTTAGAGGATGCTGCACATAGTCCCGATCTCGCCCCATCAGATTTCCATCTTTTTGGCCCACTTACGATGGATCAAGCGCATTGAGAAGCAAGGGAAATATGTTGAAAAAAGTATGCAATTGAAAGTTCTGAATTGTTGTCGCAATAAATTTAGAAAAGAGTGCGGATACTTATGGCTTACCTTCGTAGACCAGAATCGATCTTGAGAAAGAAAAGCAATATTGGTAAATTTCACTTTATCATACCTACGAAGAAGCTATATTGATAATTTGTCTAGGGATTAGGTGGCTTTTCCATCCAGGACGACTTAGGTGGAAACATTGTTAATTGCGCCGATTACATAACATGCAAACGAATCCGAGATCAAAGGATAACATGATTAACATTTCATCTTAACGGTTGAAGGAAAGACTCTCGTAGAAAATCTCAACCTACCAATCTGGACCTATCGAGTTTCGAAGCAAATCTCCGCCGCAATCACAATCACAAACAAGACTCGCTACAGACTGAACCTATGATGAAGAAGACGAGACAGACTAAAATAAATAAGGTGTTCATAAGAACATTAATCATACCAATTAACAAGAATGAAGATTATGAATCTATTAATAGGCCAATAACAACAGGCCTTCTAGGATACACTAGAAAATCAAACTTCCTTGTAGGCTAATGATCCCGCACGAAATCTGTGCCGATTGCCTAAATCATTGAATTACGTTTTCATGGGGACTGTAGCGCCGATTGGCCTGCTAGAAGTAGGATTACTCCCACAACGTCTCTGGCCTTGAAGACTAACCCAGCCAGCGAGCTTCTCGTTACGTCTCGATTTCAAGATGCGCGTAAGGTCAGTGAGCCACTGCTGGGCAGAGAGTAAAGATCATGCTGCTGTAATAGTTGAGTGGAGGGATAATGCCGCAGAGACAGACAGAGACAGACAACACGTGGAGTGGGATAGCCAATCAGGGTGCAGCTACCTCCCCTAAGAGGGAGCTCTACGAACGGTGAGACTCGCTCCTAAGGTATGTACGTAAAAAACCAGGGACTTTGTGGAGGTAATCCTTCTCTACCTATCTCTCTCGCACAACAGTACCTTCCATTTTATTTGTAAAGGCCAAGCTACCTCTCTCGCACAATAGCATGTCTCTCTCTAGAGAGTAACTGTCTCATCGGCACAGATATCGTGCGAGATCTTTACCTATATTCAAGTAGCCTATATAGGAATTTCATCAATCTACGTCAAGTTTTAATAATAACCTGTTAATACTGTGCACAACTTACGAGTATTTTATTAGTACTAATGGCAGGGGTATCAGCCATACATAACAAGAGATGAAAATGTGAATGAAAAAATTTTAGAGGAATTACAATAATGAGTATTTTCAATCGTTTACAAGAAAAAATTAAATATTATTTAGAAGAAGAATTCAAAAGTACGGAACATTAAGTTCAGGCCGGTTTTAGTTCAGGAGGTCTACAGTAGATAGTATATTTGTGGTAAAAAGGTGATTGAAAAAACAAACAATTTAAAACACTTTATATTTGTGGATCCTAAAAAAGCTTACGACTCAGTACCTTTAACAAATTGTGGTAAACTCTAGAGGACATGGGATTTAGAGAAATAATCATAACTGCAATGAAATAATTGTATAAGGATGCTGTGTCTAAAGTAAAAGTTGGCAAATTTATATAATTGGAAATTACAGCTACAAAGGGTTCAGTTCATCCCCTCCATTCACCATAGACTTTCTCTACCCTTATGGCCAAACTACATACTCACACAATTCCTCACCAACCATGGACGTTTCCTTACATATCTGCATAGAATTCACAAAGTATCCTCCCCTTTATGCAACTGCCCAGAAAAATCGCCACAAACAGCTATACATCTATTGACAGCGTGTACATTGTTCTCACAAGATCGGCCAGCAGTTCTAACAAGGCAAAATCTACCCCAGGTACTGAAGACTCACATCAACACGGTTCAAGTCACAAACTACATCAGCAATATCTTCCGCACCCTTCAAGAATAGACATTAAAGGTTCCCTTTTATATCTGTAAATATGTAAATACCCTGTGATATGCCTTTGGCAAAACACAGGTTGTAAACATCTATAGTAAATAATAAAAAAAAAAAGGGTCTTCGGCAAGGATGCAGTTTACCACCAATTTTATTCAAAATATATTTGCAAAGATTATTATTAATTTGGACGAAAAATGTTCAAGAATGGGAATACCTAGTGGGAATAATAATAATAGTCTAATAATAACAATAATAATTAATAGCAAATAATAGTAATAATACAAATCCAAATAAAACCAATTTCTTTACAGAATTGTAACACAGGTCTATACATTTATAACGATTGTTCCCTCTGTGTTGTAGGAACCATTCTTTTGTGTACTTAGACCCTACCTGGTAGGCTGTGGTGGACGAGAAAATATGTCAGACGGATAGACACGCAAGGAGAATGATGACCTTATTGCGGAGAGGGGTGTGGGAGGTCAATTGTTGTACACAGGTAGTCGCGCGTGTTCTGAGGTCAAAACATGAGAATAAAATTGCAAAGTGAGACAAGAATAATAATTGTTCCATCGATCAACGCTAGTGTCTGTGAGAGGGGTTGTAGAAGAAACCAGGGTTAATTTCTTACGCCTATTACACTTCGGTTTAATATTTACTTGTTTTGTGGAGGGTTACTTCAGTATTGTGTACGTGCTACTATTGAAATACTTGACAGATTCGGTGCGACGAAGTTCTCCGGAAATTGTTTTACAGCAAAATCACGACGAATACTTTTCTATAAAGTACGCCAAGAAATAAAAAGAAGGAACATCCCTTCAATGGACTTATACTGTAGCCAAATGAGATATATTTGTGTAACTTCCCTCAAATAGCAAAAATATGGTCTGAAATATTCCTTCAAGTTCTGCACTATACATGTCTTTTAAACACTGTTATTTGGTATTTTTGTTCCTGAATAATGCATTCGCCTTTCTACAGTAGCTATGTTGAATGGGGTTATTAGGGTAAAATAAGTATTAAATAATAGCGGCAGAAGAAGACGAATAAGGATGATGATTCTACAATTTATTCATAAAGGTTTTGTAAACTCTTCTTATTTACCTTCTAGTATTTTGATCACACTATCTTAAATGGACTCTCTGATTAAGGAATTAGACGAACACACAGCTGCCACAATGAAGATATCAATATAACAACAGATCAAATGTATTTAATTATACTAGAATTCAATATCTTATTAATTTAATAATTGGTTGGACAGTATTAGACATTACTCTTTCCAACAAGCGGGAATCGAAGTCAGTACTTTAATCAGTGACGTTTGGCAGCACGTGACGTCTAGGCGTGTCCGAGACTATTAATTACTTAATCAACTATGAAAATGGATTATCCATGATATACGACTTGCCCTTTACTTCCCAACCACAAGAACACAATTACACAGACACACACACACGTATCTATCATGTGGCACGACACACATCAGTAATCAAGCAATAAACTAATTTGCGTCTTTTATTAACCAAGAAAGTAACAGCCTTTTTACGTCACTGAACGCTAATAATAATAATTATTCTGTATTTTCCGTATCATAGAATATTAATGAACCAGAAGACGTACTAAGTATCCCTAAACACAAGGTGGGGTGGGTAATTTACCTTATATGATTTAAATGTAATGTACGTACATGTAAAATACTTAATGTAAAAATCTCTTTTGAAATAACCCTTAACATTATGTCCAGCACTTGAACGTCTTTAACCAGTCACAATGCAATTTAGTTTTGTTTTTTATCATAGTAACTAGAAACTAGTAACTGGAGCTCTTTTTGATACTTGAAATCCGTAGCTTAACTTCTTGTAACTCTAAGTTTACTTTTTTAGTATTCCATAGTATAATTTTAAATATCTTGTGCTATAGGCCTAATCTTAATTATTTTCTTCAGTAGTTTTATTTTTTTGTAAATTATTGTTTTATGTACTCTAAAAATTGTAATAATTTATAAATTAATCTTAAATTTATATTAGGCACATAACAAACTTGTAGAGTGTTTTCAATAGCAATGTTAGTGCTTTGTATTTAAGTATTAAGTACTTTATCCATAATATGTATTTGTGTTATGTAATTGTAATGTAGTTTTTTGACTGGTAGAGCGGAAGAATAGCCTTAGCTCTGCCAGAATAAATAAAAAGAATAAATAAATAAATCCTCAGAATTACTGTTGACTGTGCACTGGTAGTTCTGTGTAGGAAAAGGGAAGTAATAGAAGTCTTATGGGAAATCTGATGAACATAATGCGGCATCTCTGAAGCAAACGTACAGCCGCATTACAGTTACGGTTAATTAGTTCTAAGATTGGAAAATAAAAAAAAGACCAACAGCCGAAGAACCTTCCGTCTCTTGTATTTTTCTCTTCACCGAGTTCCATGATAGACTGTCTACGATTTGATCTACAGACATTGAGTATAGAACGCAAATGATGTGGGCAATAAAGTAAAAAAGAATACGACTGGAAAAGAGAAGGATGCAGTCAGACCAGCCTGTCTTCAAGTTATAATAGCAAAACCTCCGCTCCGTACAAGATCATTGATAGGTTTGACTGAGAATACAATTCAAAGCAGCTGATGTAATGCAGTTTTTCTCTTCCTCTTTGATCGCGAATGTATTCTTCTGGTAAATTGGATACAGCATACTGTAAACACATGTTTCACCATTCTTTGATTAATCTGTAAGTTAAGTGTCATGACAGCTATATCTTGTAACAAGCTCAAACATAAAAAAAATACATTTTATTACAATTTTCAAGGCTTCTTTTTTATTATCGATAAGGTCTTAAGGCTTCCATTTTATTATTGGTAAGGTCTTAATGCTGAGCAACTTCGTCCCGTGTAACTAACTGCAATGTTTGCAACATACTGTACATTATTCTCTGTCGCAACAAGGGAACAAGGGGCTTATAGAGTAAATACTCTTGGGGAGTAATTAGTTCTTCCTGACTTATTAAGAATGTCAGCTTTGTTGTTACAGTCAGGCGACGATGGTAATGTACAATGAATAACTCAGTAGTACTAGTAAGGATGATGATGATGATAATAGCAATAAATAATGTTAGAATTTTTCAAATAATTATTTTATGATTATGCCCATAATTTTATCCTTGGTAGGAGGTGTCTAAGTCAAACATAACGTTATTCTTCTGCATCTTCTAATTATTATTATTATTATTTCATTATTATTATTATTATTATTATTATTTCATTATTATTATTATTCACAGTAAGTTAATCTGCCGCTTGTAAAACCTGATTCACTCAGTATTTATCGAATTTGTAGGCAGTGACTTATCCACACGTCGCTATTTAAGAGTTATTATACAAATGCATTAAATTTTACGCTTACATCTGTTCAGAAATCAGCACTATAATATCTTACCCGAACTGTATACCGTAGTTCAGCAACGTTAGCACATAATAATTGTAACAAATTCCTGTAAACACCCAAACACACAACCTCAACAGCATGAACGTATGGTGCAGAGAAGGGAACATCTTTGAGAGATTAGAAGTGAATTCAGAGAGACAAGCAATCATTCATCCAATTTCGATTAAGGTTCGTCCAGTCAGGTAACTGATAAGCAGGCTTTAAAACTTAGTGCCCGATCGAATATGTTATCAGCAACCGTACCGTACAGACTTTGCTCGGCGTATGCCCTAGCTACCATATGCTAGTTCACGTGATAGTAAACAAACCGAAATACAGATATAGGAAGACCACAAAATAACTTCTCATTATCTAAACTCACATTACAAGCATACAAAACGATACTTTCTCCTGTTTGTGTATAATAGTCCCTCCCAAATGTTTCAATATATGTTTGCGTTTTAGAACACTTTACTTTCGGCATGCCGAACACGTATAAACACGCACAATGACAAGGTACACTGTTGACCAATTTGAGAGGCACCGTGCCACAAGCGCATTCACTTCTCTGTACTGCTATCAGCTACTGTCTTATCAGCCTACGCAATCAACCCCCACCCCCTATACTCAGGTTGTTGGTAACCGGAATCAACTCCCTCTGTGTGTTCGGGCACTAAGTTTTAAAGCCTGCTGATAAGCTACATCTTTTTTGATATGCATAATGTATTTCAAGAAACGCATCGCTAGGAACTATAACAATAATATAATATTCTATTTTAAGCAAGATATCTTCAATAGTATAATTTCAGAAAACAAGTCTTGAATAAACGGATGTTTATTAACTGATCGTGTTTTGTTAGCAGAAAACAGCCACATTTATTAATTATTTGTCACGAATTCCTTTTAAAGTGCCCTACCATGCCAATCTAAAATGCTATTTAAATAATTCAATTTAAATACCTTTTATTTATTGTTTATTACATATCGTTCGTTAAGTAGCCATTATAACTATTTCTCGTGATTTCCAAGTCACTCAGTGGCACTGCCTATGAAAACGCCAGTAATGTTCAGAAACGTGTCCCAATAAGGGCAACAAGCACTCCTCCTCTTATACAGTATATTCAAAGATTGTGAACATAGCAGCAACGCCAGTAGCGCCTCTAGTGTACATATCACGAACTCTATATAACATGTAAACTACTGTAGGAGAATCTATGGCAGATAAAGCCTGCCTTACGGATAAGTCTCTTTAATCTGATCTGGACTATGAAATACAGTACTCACACAAGTATATTTTAACTAAATAAACCAATTTGCAAACGTATTTTGCCTACGTCTGAACCTTCGGGGTCGCTTATTTCATTTCTATGGAAATTAATTCATAGAAATCCGATGATTCAGAAGTTATTGAACTGAGAACTGACCTACAGAATTGTGATGTTTGTGTATTGATATCCAATCCAATGGTTAGGAAGTATATTTAACAAGGATGAAAAAGCCACCCGAGTGAACCATCAACAATTTCCATTTCCCATTGGCGATGTATTTTACATTGTCTCTTCTCCAGAGCAGGTACAACGAAATCCCAGGCTATGGAATTAAATAAATACGGGATTTCAATTGCCTCAAGTTTATTGTTGTATACATTCCGCTGAATAAACAAAACATTTTAACTAACAATTATATTGAATACACGGCCTTCATATATAACTATGGTATCTTGCACAGTTACATTCAAAATGTCCTTTCTCTAATTCCCTGTTCGTAATTCTAGAAATACCAGAGGCTTATAACTTTTAATTTTTGCGGATGTATCATAAATACTTAAAACAAATATGCTGAAAAATAATGTATTGTAAATAAGGCATTATAAAATATGGAGACATCTTTAAAATATCTCATTAAAACAATAAAAAGAGTAGTCTATTCTGCGCCTGACAGGCCTTTTCATAGTAACTTAAGGGACCAAAAAATTAAAGTTTTAATTTTTTACTTGAAATAAAATGTGTTATATTTTTTCACAATTAAGCAATGAATCCCGTAGGCCTGACGTAGGAGGGGAAAGAAGGGGTTAATTTAAATCTTCCTTCGAACAGAAGCTGGGAACGTAACATTGCATGCAGAAGATAACTACTAAAACGCCATGGCTTTTGCCAATGTGGTGAAAATTTAATCATGCTCTCACAATAGTAATTAGATTTATGAACCCAAATCATGTGTCATACCGTTTTGATCCTATGTGTGTTATTGTTTTATCAAGATAATTATTTCACATTTGGTGCAGCGAACTCATGGGGATTTCAAATTTTCGCTTCCAAGTGACAAAAGAGTGAAAAAAAAAAGAGGTGCCACTAGTAATTACATACTAATCAATTTATCGTAACAATGCTAAGGCTAGCTTTTCGAGATGTCAGCACCACCCAACATCCAACATCCAACACGCTGGCGGGTAAACTGAACTAAATTGGGAACAAATCAAATTAAAATGTTCCACTTTTACACTTCACGACGGGCATATTCTTTGCGTTTACCACATGCTGCAGGAGAATGCAAAAAGCTTTAATAATCACTTATCTTCTATACATTTTCCTAGACTTTCTTTGTTCTCATCCCTACAGTGCACACAGTTTGCATGCACTGATATGGCCATTTTTCATGTATATTTGCTGCTACAGGCCGGTAAGAGTGTACTGATATATTTTGCGTAATTTACCACACAGCCTTATTTGACAATAGCAAAAAGTATTATAATTACATCACACGAATAACAACATTTGCACTTTTACTGAGGGGTAGGCCTTGGGCATAGAAATATGTGTAAGAACATTCCCTCAAGTAGAAATATTTTTTCAGCAGATAATGGAACATTTAGGGGAAACATTACATACGCCAACTGAAAGTGTTTTAACCGCTATGTCTGTGCAACTTTTCAGAAATTCGTTAAAATACGAAAAACTAAAACAGTAATGTTTAACCTAACACATATGTTTTTTTGGCTACTGTTTACTGTCTAAAACAAGTTTACCGCTGGATTTTAAGACCTGATAGTGATAACTGCATAAATGTAAGCATCAAGTTTAGTTAGGGGGTACGCCGTAACGTAGTGGTTGAGGCGCTGCGCTACAAACCGGAAGGTCGCGGGTTCGATCCCCGTTGAGGTCGATGGAGTTTTTCAATTGGCCTAATCCTTCTGGTGGTACTACGGCACTGGGGTCGACTCAGCGTCTAACAGAAATGAGTACCAGGAGCAATCCTGGGGGTAAAGGCGGCCGGTGCGTAAGGCTTACAACCTTACCACCTTCATGTACAGAGTGTCCAAAATATGGGAGCCTCAACCTCCTGATACCCTCTGGGCCTCCATGGCCTGTATAGGGAACACTTTACTTTACCAAGTTTAGTTTTAAAATGTAATTTATGTCAGATTAGTTTGCGTTTTGAAAATCCTTTCAATTGCCTTAGAGCAGTGACCGGCATGTTCCGTGCTCTGTGACGTCATACTACAGAGCAGCAACGCTCTTTGCTCGGCAATATCTCCGTACTGAGCGTGGAGGAAGGGTTCAACTGGCCAGTGGCGGAACGACGCCTATGCATTGACAGAGTGCGCTCCGATCTTCGTAGATAGTATGGGAATAGCACAATTACAATGCATTTGTACGAAAACAAAATAGTACAACTGTGATAAATCAATGTAGCAGAACAGTTTTGTTTGTAATGAAATTTAATATAGGCCCTACTTACACTAATCTGAAATGCATCCAGGTGCGGAAGCGTCAGGTTATTTAAATGAGGCTCCGAAACTACTATAAACATACAAATACATAAAACATGGAGTACTGCAAAACTTTGTCTACTCGGAAACTGAAAAATGTTAAAGTATACAAAATATACAACATACACAAAATATACAAATTAAACTATACACCTTTGTGAGCCACTATGCCAAGTATAGGCCTATTCAGATTTTTGATACACACCCTTACTTTGTGTCACTATCGTGCCCAAGCTCAAGGCATTGTCGAGATTTTTTCCCTCTTTTCTCGCGCACTAATTTTGCAATATTAGGAGACATAGTCTGGCTAACACACAAACGAGAACATTTTTCATGTTCTCATCAGATAGGCGGTTTCCATGTTGTGGTTTGCAGATCTTCATACAAGAAAAGAACTATTCACATACATACGTCGATACAAATATACTCAACATTCTAGCAGCAAATATATTATGTAGTTGCCTGGGGAAATCTTCTATAAAATATAGATAGATCCTTTTTGTTTTAAAAGCGGTCTTTCATTTCAATATTCTTTTGCAAATCAATGACTTCTAGTTGCAATGACGTTGGAACACTGTCAACATCCACAGAAAATGGTGTCGCAAATATGCAAATATCGGATTGGAGTTTTGCAAAATCTTGAAATCTGTAATAAAATATCCTGATCCAGTTCTTCTAATATTTGTACATAATTATTAATGTCTATAATTGAATGACATAGACTACTGTAGACAACTTTGGAAAATGTGGCGTGTCTCCGAGGGTGACCTGACGTTTCCGTAAGTCTAGTATTAATCTGAATGCACTAAATTTACCATACATTTCACTGATTAACTGACCTCTGCACCTTTGCCATGGTTAATGCACGCAATTCAATGTACCATCACGGCTCACCTTAACCCTACTGCTGCACTGAACGCCACTGCGCTAGTGCGTATTAACAGGAATGCAACTCAACTGCTCGCTCTCTCAAGCTCTTGCGAGATGATCGGCTCTTACGTCACAACTGCAGCATCTGCCGGACACTGCCTTAGAGCGAAGGAATACAGTAAATGGTAGAGTATTGGATCTAGAACGTACGCAACACACCAGTGATTCGAGAAATTTCAACGTAACTTCAGGGCATGACAGCTGATAGAATTCCAACAAATTTAAATGCTGGAGCAATTTTCAGTTGAAATTTTAAGCACTTATACGTAGTATGGGAAAATTACACACATAATTTACTGGAAAGCATTAATTTGAACGAGTAAAAAATTAATTTGGGTCGGAATACAATGCTTAGTCTTACACTGTTTTGATTCAAGACTTCAAGTGTTTCTTCAATACCCAATCATGGCTTCGATAATTGATGCATGTGACGATTTCTATCAGTTGCAAACCATAATACGTTGAAATAAAATATGCAAGCAAACCAGAATTTCTTATTTAAAATAATACAAAGTAAGTGGATTTTGTACTGTCTAAGCACAATGTAACCATTCCACTATCTCGACCATTTTATATGAGTTAACAGTAAATAGGGCGGTTACAATCACGTGGGTATTGTTTACGTTATCTGACTATTCATCGCGCTGTCTTTAGAATATTAATTTGCAATGTGTGTACATTTGCCGTTGCAGCGAACTATGGGCCACAAGATGAAAAGCAATGTGTGCTGTGTGCAAGAGACAGATATAAGCAAATGCATTGTTTTATTTGTGACCTCATGAGCAGTAGTTCATTCCTCGTCCAGGAACAAATACGACTGCAGTTCACTGCAAATAACTTTAAAAACTCTTAATATGTATATGTGAGAAAGTTTGTGCAACACTTATCTAGCATTTCAAAAAGCTAATGCATTACATACCAGGTGTTCAGACTGTAGGCCTATGCGTATGCAAAGCAGTTTTGATCAGAAGCAACACATTTGCATACAACAAATTAAATTTGTATGTCAGACGTTATTTAATCCAGACCTTTGCTACAGTACGACACGGCGATTCCCGGTAGAGGTGCTGCATACACATGAAAGTGTGTTAATTATTTTGAGGTGTGGAGTTGAGGTAAAAGCGCATCGTCCTAATAGTGGTAGAGGTAATATAGATTTAGTCTGGAGCAGTAATACCCAAGTAATTAACAATAAAACCAATTGAATTTTCCATTAAATGTTATTTCTGGTCACTTTACTGATAATTTCCTACTAATGTAATCAACGCCTTTTTAATTCCTTTTGTATTGTAAAAATGGAAGGTCTGTGTTTCACAAGACTCAATATTCGATAGAGAAATTCAGTTTCAATTCAGCGGTTTCATTTATATAGATTCATTTCATAAAATACATGTTAATTGAACAGTAATTAATAATACTCCATTTTCCCAATGAAATAGGCCTACTTATCTACAAGGTGTCCCACAGTTGCTGTATTTTCATAAAACATATTTCGTCGTGTTACTCAGTTTCAAATTTATGTCACCAAGACCGCATCCAAAGTACACTCATGGTATCTTTTTTAAACTGCAAAAATCCATTGGTTTTTTCACTACATCGCTTCAACATTTTCCATATTAGGGTACCCAACTCCGTTCCTAAAGTCAATTATTGAAACCTCGTTTTATTCTTGAGAGTAATGTCTATTTTCATATTTCAGCTATGTGGTCTAACCATAGTTCACTCGGAAGGTACTAATGAAATACTTTACTAAAGTATTTAGTTAGTTAGTTAGTTGTAGCTTTAAGGGAATTTGGATAAGATCCTATGATTTTTTGGAAAAAATGAAAAATTCCAAAACCTCACTGATCCACAATCCATTTGATTCACTGATATTATAATGCCCTAAAATGACACGTTATAGTTCATTATAATGATTATCATTAATATAATTTTGGTTTTCCTCGAAAACTTCTTTCTTCTCTACATTTCTCATCGCTCAAACTGTTCCACACGACGGACTTCTGAGACTATCAGTTCGAAACTGTTCAGCATGAGATTTCACAAGATAATAGGTGAATTAAAGAAGCTTACGTATTTAGGATTAAATGCATTTATATTTAAAAAATCACTACTTTCTACAAAAATAAAATTGCACATTTTAATTAAATTTCTTCAGAGAATTTGTAAAGAGTAGAAAGGTTAAAAAGGGTAATTGATGAGAAATTACATGGTGTATTTAAATATTTAATTTTTTAACACCTTCACCCTGGGGGTTCATTCGCGTTTATCATTTTAATTAATGACTGTACTTCAAAAAGTTAGAACCATAATGATATGAAACAAACTCTTAAAATGAACATAAAAGACAACCCCGTGACAAATTTACCTTAAAATGAATTAAATTTGAAGGGTTGAGCATTTTTTCATGCGTGGGTTTTCTTAACTTATACTATTTCATTTATTTATAGTACTAGGTCGGTGGCTTTAATTTTAACGGCACTCGCCTCTGCATCTCTATTCATAATTTCAATACCCATTTTATATGTGTACTAGGCCTAAATTCATTTATAACATCTTGACTTAAACAATGCATGTAGAACTTGTTCTTCAATCACTAATAGAATAGATTTAGAGAATTCACGTCATGGTTGCATAGCAATTGGGGCTCAGATTAGTCCGAATTAACAAAACACAAAAAGACAAAATGTTGTATTGTGTTTTTCGTACAAAAATTCTTCACGCACTGGCTACTGTGCCATCGTTTTCACATTTTCAAACAATTTTAATATCTCGTGCAAAGAAATATAGTAGGTTTGTTCGCAAAGCAGTCAGAAACCAGGAACAAATCGTTCGCGCATGCGCTCTTTCTCCACACGCGTTCGCAAAGCGAGAATCCGTGATTCTGATTTCAATCTTCTGTTCGCAAAGCTCTCACTGACAGTTTCTGTACTATAAGAAAAATTTGCAGGCTCTACCATGAATTGTTATCAGAGACATGCGCAGTAACCTATTTTCACGCGCCTGACTCCTCCCTCCAAATCCTTGCTCCAGATTTATAAGCATAGGCTACTTATATGTATGAATAATGGAAGATAATTAAAAGTTTCCCAAAATATAGTTTATATTGCCGATGTATATTGCATGTATAACATGTTAAAGGGAAATATATATTTTATTTGTATATCATATCGATTAAACGCAGAAACTATCGATTCCAAATTCTTCTAACCGTTCGCAAAGTGCAAATCACAGGTAAGTTACAGACTGGACATGCGCAGTACAACCAATTCTCAAGCAGTCACGGATTTGCTTTGCGAACAAACCTATTACCTTCTCTGAGGATGTTTTTGGTTTGCACCTTCTTATGTCAACACAGTACTGAAAGGTTTTGGTCGTTACAGGGCTCAATAGCACAAGAAAAGGATGGGGGAGTAGGGTAAACATTTTTTTCTTTCCTGGTGGAAGTACTGCATTGTTTTACGCCTAAGGATAAGGCCGACGTATAAAATTAAGCTCACAGAAATGCACAATAGTTTGCAGAAACGGAAGTCATGCCATGTGGGAATACTGTCATTTGATTTAGAAAAATATATTTTATCAGATTTTACTTTTACAGAACACCTATCCGGATTAAACTATATCCGGTTTAACAGACTCCGGCATCTTACTGTAACGAGAAAGACTTTTTAACCAAGTGGGATGAGTGCAGAGCATAGTGGAGAAACCTCAACACAAAACAGTTCCAATTTTCATGTTGTACACTGCACTATGTATCATGGACTAAGATGGGCAGATCATGTAACCCGAGTGGGAAATTTTATTTGAAAAACTCTGTGGAAAATACCTTAGAAAACGCACTTCGCCTGCCTTGTGCGGCATCATCACAAATCGAGAAGTGCTAGTACGAGTACAGTGGTATTAATCAGAGGTGGCAGTCAGATGCGCGTGAGAGAGGTGACGCATGTAGGAGGAATCATGGGGAGGGGTAAGAATCTAGCGGGAGAGGAGAAGCGATTGTAACAAGGTCTCTTGTTTCTTCACTGCATTATACGATCTTACCTCTCTGAAAGCAACGACATAAGTCCAGGCTTTAAAACTTAGTGCCCGAACCCACAGAGGGAGATGATTCCGGTTACCAACAACCTGAGTATAGGGGGTGGGGGTGATTGCGTAGGCTGATAAGACAGTCATTGATAGTAGTACTGAGAAGTCAATGCGCTCGTAGTACGGTGCCTCTCAAATTGGTCAACAGTGTACCTTGTCATTATGCGTGTTTATAAATGTATAATACGTGTTCGGAATACCGAAAGTAAAGTGTTCTAAAACGCAAACATATATTGAAACATTTGGGAGGGACTATTACACAAAAACAGGAGAACGTATCGTTTTGCATGCTTGAAATGTGAGTTTAGAGAATGAGAAGTTATTTTGTGGTCTTCCTATACCTGTAACCCGGTTTGTTTACTATCACGTGAACTAGCATATGGTAGCTAGCGCATACGCCGAGCAAAGTCTGTACAGTACAGTTGCTGTTAACATATTCGATCGGGCACTAAGTTTTAAAGCCTGGACATAACTAACCCATACACCCCTCCATGCTGTACGAATGTTTATTGGACTCGTCTGCATCTACTGAGCATCCATGCTTGGACTGCCACGTCTGATTAATACTACTGTAGAAGAGTAAAGAAAGTGGAGGGGATTTCGCTGCACTCCTAGCAAAACCAATGGCCCAGCACACTGCCACTCAAATCCAGTCCACTGAATAAATTTTGCGAGGGCTGAAACTTTTCTCCCTGACCTCAATAACCCAAGAAGACAATAGAATAAATAAAGAGTAAATAAAGAAACTGAGGACGCGCTGAAAGTGCATGTGTGGACAATTTTAAGACTAATCTTCAGTAGTTCAAACGTAACGAGTAGCTTGGATGTCGGATGTTTGCTGCTACGGAGTTGATATTTTGGTTGTCGGAATGAAGTAAATTACATTACAAATACAGAGTCCGCACAGTCGATTTCTTTCACTATACAGTTCCTCTGGATGTGCACTATTCTCACTGGCTTCCAATGAGCTGTGAAAACTTTTACGCTACACTGAAGCTGGTTGAATTGTATGGAATAATTTGGAATTATGGGTAGGCCTATAGGTAATAGTTGAAATGCTATGGAATAAGCAAAAGTAAAAAATAAATAAATAAAAAATAAAATAAAAAATAAATCCTTGCAAGGGCACAAATACAGAAAAGCGATCTTTTTGCCACATTTCAGGTTAGGTTTGTCTATTTAAGTTAAAGTGACAGCAACTCGTTCTCTTCAACAGGGCCGTCGCGTGGGCAGGGCGACCGGGGCGATCGCCCCGGGCGCCGCGACCAGGGGGGCGCCGTGACAACGGCAAAAATAAAACATTTGAAAAAATAAGTTGGATGTACATAACGTATTTTTTAAAGTTAGGTATAACTGAATTTTGAATATGTATTTATCTGAACAAATCTGTTCATTTGACACCAATAACTTTATACTTGCTAAATTATCCCAAAATAAATATTTGCTCAAAATTGCGCAGCTAGATTTCCTTACAGATAGGTGGAATGTCGGGTGGTTGCACGTGGGATTGAGTTTGGTGTGGGGGGGGGCGCCTGAAGAAAACTTGCCCCGGGCGCCAACAAACCACGCGACGGCCCTGCTCTTCAATGCACATAACTGTACATTTTTCACAGTCTTCAATATGGAGGGGGGAGTAAGTCTTTTAGTTCTATTATAAATGTAAACATAGTAGAATGGGCGGGCGGGCTAGACAGAATCTTCCAGAGTTAACATCGTTTTCCATGGAATTCTTGTGTCTGTAAGTCACGATTTGGCTACTTTTAATGAGTTTCAAACGATTTTGTAATCGTGATTATCTATTGTAGAAATACGTTTATGGATTTTCTTTAAGTTAATAAATGTAGTAGTAGAAGCGGTAGACGTATGAAGCCTAAATAGTGCAAACATGTAATAAAATAATAATGACAATAATAAAGTATTAACACAACAATAGAATCGGCATCACATAAGGATTCATAAGCTTTAACGGACACTTTTACCGAATTTAGTTATCAAATTGGGAACCGTAGTTCAATATCCGTTCCTGCAGTTTGCCATATTGGATTTTCGATTAATGCCGAAGTTTTCCACCAGCATTTCCGTTTCCTTTTAAACCCATCCCACCTGATATAAGAAGTTGCAATTCCTTTTCCCCCCTCCCCTACTCCGTGATATCTAATCTTGGTAAGTAGAATTGAAACCTGCATTTCACTTTATCATCTAATTATCCCGGGCTTGCTTTACTTTTATACCATAGCTGGTACTAATTCTCAGGATATGTGACGGAAATTTTCCAACTCACTTGTCTTTACCCAGCTCTCAGGCTATCTCAGGTTTTTAGAGAATATCTGCCACGGTTATGAGAACAACGAACAGCTGTCCTGGAAATACTGGTCTCCGTGTCAAGTCACCTCACAATTAAACAAAACATGTACGAATTTTTCTATTCCAGTAGAAATGAGATTAAACGACTAATACAGCATAATATTTAGAAATGTTAGCCACTTATAGATACTGTATGTCAGAAACGATTCTACGATATACTCACCAGGGCAAAAAACACTCACCATCCTTTCTTATGCCCATCCAAGTTGCTTATCTCATCTCATCCTGATCGCCCTAATCTCAGTTATTATTATTTAACTTAGAAATCAGCTCCTAAATATATTGTGTATTATATATATTGGTTCTCCAAGCATCCAGTTTTTAGTATGAGCGCCTTTCTTAAATTACTTTAATATTTACAACACACTGATTTTTCTGTGTAAAATTGTATTTATTGTACTTATCTATATCAATTTATGAAATATGTAGGCTAGAGTAACTCCTTATGTCGTTAAGCTTTTGACGGATTCCATAAACCAGTCTCTCTTGAACGGAATATTCCCCGATTCCATAAAACTGTATAAGGTGGTACCTATATAGGCCTAAGAAAGACGATCCTACCAATCCTGGGAACTATAGGCCTATTTCTATTGTGCCACTTTTTTGAAGTTAATAGAAACTGTTATTAAAATCCAATTCACTGAATCTGTGGAAGACAACTTACTTGTTTCCAAATCTCAATTTGGTTTTAGAAGTTGTTTATCAACTGTGGATGCAATTGAAAGCTTAATTTCTTCCATACTTCCTGGATTTGAAAATCATGTAAGTACTTTCGCCATGTGTAATTTGACCAAAGCATTCTATTGTGTGTCCCATGTAAATCCACTTTCTAAACTCAACTATTATGATATTTCCAGCAAAGAACTTCACTTGCTAAAAACTTATCTTTCTTCTTCTTCTTCTACTAGTGCCTATCCGTTCCGGATGTTGGTGACCATCATAGCTATATCACTTTTGCTTGTTCGAGAAAGTTCCTCACTCGTGTGAAGTCCGTGTCCTTAAGTTTCCAAGCCAAGATGTCCTTCTTCTTCCTCGTCTTCCTTTACCAGGGATCTTTCCTTGAAGAATGTTCTGCAGCAGTTTATACCCGAGATATTGTAACTTTCTGCATTTTAATGTATTTAGGACTTCTTTTTCTTTCTTCATTTTGCGGAGAATGTCGTTGGTAGTAATTTCATTTGTCCATGCCACTCTTACCATTCTCCTGTACAGCCACATCTTAAATGCCTCGAGTCGCTTGCCCGTCGTCTCGGTCAAAGACCAAGTCTCAGCTCCATATCTCACTAGCCGTTCTCAAAAGGTCTACTAAAATTGTCACTTTTCAGAACCTCCTATAAAGTACGGCGTGCCACAGGGATCTGTTTTGGGACCACTATTATTTTTAATAATGAATAACGACTTAGCCTATTACTGTCAACATTAAATCAATTCTATTTTTGACGATTCCACCATTTATTCTACCGCTAATGATATAAATTCCCTGACAATATAAACTTTAAATACAATTAAAGAATCAACTTACTGGTTTACTTCAAATGGACTTTGTTTAAATTATAAGAAGACACGAAATAATCTCTTTACATTAGGAACTTCTTGTAGTTTAGATACACTGTCCAATGTTAAGCTTCTTAATGTTATCGTAGGTAAGAACTTAACTTTGGCTTCGAATATTGATGATTTATATATTAGACTGTCCAGAGTTATTTACCTATAGGTATTACGCCACTTAAGAAATTTAGTCCCAAAAATATTATTAAAAAACGCTTACTATGCATTTTAATAGCATTTTGCTTTATGGTATTCGTAGTCCCAAAAACATTATTAAAAAATGCTTACTATGCTTTTTAATAGCTCTCTGCTTTATGGTATTAGTCTCTGGGGAAACGGCACAGGGATTTCAAATGTTCTCGGCTTACAAAAAAGGCGATACGTATAATAAGTGCTGGTTACAGTGCGGATTGCAAATCTTTATTTATTAAATAAAGAATTTTAACAGTAATAAATATGTATATCTTTACTTGTTTGTTACACACCAAGAAAAGATCTAGATTATGTTACTCTTAGGAAAAAATCCATAATTATCACACTAGGAATAACCATCTTCTACATCCATCATCTATTAGATTGATACAAAAAAAACTCGTTACGTTCTTTAGCTATTACAATGTTTAATAAACTACCATGATTTTCAATATATTTCACTAAATAGATTTAAAAGGGTTTTATGTAACTAGCTTTGCGAACAAACTTTTTATAATATTAATGGATTTATTGAGCTACTTACTTGTAGTTTGTGTTAGTGTTGGGTTATACTTAGTCTATACCATCATTCAAGATGCTCATGACACAAACGTAAATAAATAAATAAACATCGCGGCGGGACAAAGATTCCCGCTGCCCGACCGCTCAGTCTTTCACCTCTGCCCTGCAATATTGACAGATGACAGTATTGGGAGGGCATGTGGTCAGCATGCCAAAATTCACAGTCGTTAATGGTGATCCTTCGTGACTGGAAGAGCTACTTTTTTTTCTATAAAATAACTAGTCAGATGTCTTCGCGAAGCTTGTGCTTCCATTCCAGACATTAGAAATACCCTTATCGGGAGTCGCACCAGAGCCTGCGGATCCTTAGTCATCAACGTTGACCACTAAGTCACGCAGGTGGTCTCAATTATTTACAGGACTGATTTGATGTAGGCGGCAATATAATGTTAACATTCTGAAGATGTTTAGAAATGAATTATTATATATCCTAGACCGAAAACTTATCGTTTGATATAGACATTTAGCTTTATTCCTAAAACTGACTGTGTCTGGAAAAAAATAACCATGGCCACTAGTTCAAAATTATTTCGGTTTTAAGGAATATAAATAAACTTAAATGTATTGTATACTTTTGTATACCTAGTAGTCAGTGCTGTAGTCCAAAAATTTTCCCGGAGTTTACTCTAAAGTTTAGGGGAAATTTTAATGGAAATTATAAGTTTTAACTGGATTCGTTGATTGTACGAGACATTATTAATGCAATATTATTTAACTTATACATAATTGATTTCGAAATGTGGCAGTAGCAACGCACTTACACCCATAATTTGGCATAAAATGGGCATAACAGAAAAGATTTGGAGTTTAAAGATTAAAAAAATTAAATACATTTTACAGATCACATTTATGCACAAAAGTTTTAATAGGAAATAGTTTGAAAACCACCAATATTTTCATTGGAAAATGTAATCACTGATCAGAAACACTCCACAGAACCTCTTCTGACGGGTCACAACAACTGTTCATACACAGGCTACTCTCGCATTGGTCTGTCGAGTCAATGACATAATTGTCAAATATTCAAATATATAATACATAATCAAAGTAGAAGATTTATGCAATAAAACAGAAGATTTTCGCTAACTAACTAAGTATACCCCCGATTACACCACTCCTAGTAGTTCAAGAATATAAATTGTAGGACAAAAATGGTTTCTTTGAAAAGATTCTGATTGTACGACTTTGGAAGCTATTACAAGGGAAAAGTATAGTTACCGATAGAACCAATGTCCTTTACACATGTGAAACCTTTGATCTGTATTGGATGACTGACATGTGAGTGAAACGGTCACTTCAGGCTGGAATGTACTGTAAGAGGTATTACATTTAATTTGAAGTAACATTTGCAGGTAATAAATTAAGTAATGCGTGTACGAGAGAATGGAACCATCTCGTCAGGTTACTCTTTCAATATACATCTCTTGTTCCTGATGTTATGAGACGTGCATCTATTAATCAAAATTTTCCAAGGCCGAAGGGCAAGCTTGCCAGTGTAATTTGCATACAAGAAGGTTTCAATGTATAGGATGGCAAGTAGTCGAGCATCCTCCCTGAAACTTCACTGTGAGAATTTATCTTAGCAAATATGTTCTGTTTGTTAGGTTTACAAGACTGATTTTCAGCAGTTTCCAGTGTCGTGTGACTGCACAATAACGGTGGAAACACAGTCACAAAATCAATAAATTAGTGTGCCTCACAATGCTGTATGTGACGTAACGTCTTTCAGTCAGGTAGACTAATCAGTCATAACAGACAGATTCTAGCAGTGTAATTAAGTAGGTTGAGCATCGGCAGGAAAGCTGAAGGTCATGGGTTCATATCCCAGTGTCAGAGGAAATCTCCTGGAATATTCTCAAATAAACAAATATATATATATATATATATAGCCTAGGACGTACGGAGCATTGCACTGGTCCGCATTTCGATCTTTCATGAGTTCAAAGAGTTTTGTAGGTAATCTTTAATGTTATTAATGCTGAATTAGAAGTTTGGCTCATTTTACTCAAATGATTAAGTTTTTTAATTACATTGTCAGATGCATTTCCTTGGCTTGCACTTACGTTACTTTCATGAACTGCATTGCAGCAGAGCAGGGGCAGCATTCGAGCGATGAAAGAGTGTTGCTTGATGTTATGGTTATTTAATGAGGAATGTACTGCTAGTCAGGTCTTTGCCATCGTCAGCGAGACTGAATATCAACATTGTACACATCATATAGAATGTATACATATAAAGTAACAAACATACTAAAAATGTCACATTATACCAAATTATACTCCTTCGATCTGACTGGAAGAAGGCCTATTCGTTAACGGAATAAATTGGGTAGACTAAACGCCATTTGAGAATACATTTTTTAATTCAACAAAGTTATTATTGTAATACTGCTTGGGAAATTTCTTAACATGGTAATGACAATGGAACCGTACCAGTTCTTAAACCGAGCTAGCATCTTATGCATGGTTCCACAACATAAAAAATTGTCCTAGTAGGATAGCTGTGTACAGAAGATACAAGGTTACAATTGCTAGAATTCTTCTTAATGTTTAATAAACATCTATATACGTAGACGTTCCGACGTAAAGAACGGCATACAATGTGCATCACATGCTGAATTAGTCAAAATGCGAATACCACTATTTTGTATCTAACTCCATAAATTCCATGGACCTAGGTCGGGATCGTACCCTTGACCTTGGACACAAGATATTCAATGCCATACTGAAGATTGGTCCCTGGGATCCCATAATTCTGGTGCCTGAAGAGAGATGTTCTAGATGAAAATCCCGACACGATATTATTACTTATAACCTATAATGCACTCTACGTGTAAATTTAAGACCTCGATGGAACCTCACTTCTATCTTAATTGTATAATATGATATAATTTATTTCGGAAATCTCAATATAAAAATTACATAGCACACATGAAACCTAGCCTGGTTAAGCAAAATTAGTTAAAATCTTGACTTCAAAAATATCGCACAGCAATGTTATTATTCATAATATGTTAGGTTCTATATTTACACTTACGAGGACATAGGCTACTAGATTTATACACACAACAGCACAATCACAGTCAAACAGGGACAGAAATGAAAAGGAGAAGAGAGACAGACCGAGAGACACTAACAGAGAGAGTAAAAGAGAGAGAGAGAGAAAGAGAGACGGGGAGGGGGCGTGAAATAACTCTTCATGAATTTTGGGCGCGTTGTATAACTGAAAGCAAAATTATTGTTAGGGTAAAAATGGTTTGAATTTTTTTAAATATAATAAGAGTATATTCTCCTATGGAAACATTTCATAACATTTTACCAAAACACTACAGTCTACAAAATCTCTAAGTTTTGCTCACCTCGGTACCAGTGGCGGCTCGTAAATAAATTATTGGGAGTGCTGTTCCATAAAATTTTTAGCCTTCGTTTTAAAATTTTGTGAAAGGAAACAAAGACGTATAAAAAATGTATTCAGAAACTAGATATAGGCCTAATCCTAAAAGAACAGAATCAAAACTTTTTTTATTTACTTTAACCTGAATTCAAGCTTGATCTATTCATTAGAAAATGGAATGCTTTCTTCTTGTTTCTATTTGCGCGAATAGATCAATAATTTTCTCCTTGGTGTCTGGATGACAACTGAGGAAATTTTTCTCCATTGAAAACACTGCAAGCGCATTTAGTATTTCTGAATTCACAGTGCTTCTAAGAAAAGTTTTTATTCTTTTCAATGTTGAAAAGCAGCGTTCTGCCTCTGATGTAGTCTTGGGAACTGTCAAGAGGATTTTTATCAGTTTCGTAATTTCACTAAAAACACAATCTAGAATATTTTCCCAGTTTCGTAATTTCACTAAAAACACAATCTAGATTATTTTCCAAGATAAATTTCAGCAGCTCAATTAATTTGCAATACTCATGAATATCAGACCTACAATAGAATACTTATAGTTCAATTTCAAGCTTTTCTTTTAATCATCAGTGGTCAGTGCTATCTCTTTCTGGGATGTTCATTCTTAAAACTAGTGATGCATTACTTGTTGAACAATTTAGCAGCTACTAAGTATTAAGCGGAAGAATAGCCTATCTGTCCATTATATCAACACACACTTCCTTAGATTCTGCCATGAGTGTCTTGGAAGGATTCTCACAGTACTTTGAGTTTCTTAATTCTAAAATAGCAGTTTTGAAATGTATTACATATTCATTAACTTTAAACATACTAATTTCTTGAGATTGCATTTGCTTGTAAATTATTTCAACATGAGGCATAATCTGATGAAAAAGCTCTAACCAAAACTTGAAATTATCATTATGGCATTATTCAGGTATTTAAAAATTCCTGTTGTTTCTGCAATGGTTTGGTCTACATTTCATGTTGTCTAAATTTCAGTAAGGCAGTTTTTTTTAAAGATTGCACATTTTCATGAACTCTTGTTTTGGGACCGTATGTTGAAGTTCCACCTTGTACCAAGTCGGTACCAGTAAAATTTATTTATTTTCTTACTTCTTCTTTTGAAAATACACGATAGTATTCTTCATTTTCTCTAGGAATATAGGATGGTTTTCTTTGAAACGAAGTAACAGAGTAATAAAGGACCAAATTTATTGCTGTTATCTATATAAGAAGGTATGTCGACAATATTCGCACATATTTTTTATAAATTATTTCTACAGCAGAAGAGGCCTTACAAATTGTATTATTTTTTAACTAGACCCTGAACTTTTTAATATACTGAATCCAGCGGTCACCTATTGTAGTTCATGAATGCCAGCATACAGAAGGTTATTCAAATTTGGAAGAAAAAAAATTGCAATATTTTAAAGTCAATTTAAATGTCAAGATATTCAGTAGTTTAATTCTGAAAAACGTTGTGTGAGAGAAGTCCAGTAGGAATGCTATGCGGGGTGTTCGGTCTGTTGTAACTGACAAACATACACGGACCAACTTCTTTGTATTTAATGAAAGCTGTCGTTGTATGGAGCAATCAGGGTAAGTGGTCCATGGAGCAGAGTGCCTCAGCATCCTTCATACCGCTGACTCCTTCCCTCCCTGTGTTATTTACATGAAAAATTACTTCTAAGGTCTGTCTTGTTCTTTGCCTCCTGTGATAAAAGTAGATTCATGTCGTTCTAATGACCGGCCTTCACAACAGGTTTCAATACCTAATAATAGCAAATCAGTGTTGAGTCTACAGTGGTAAATAAAAACAGAGTAAAATTTATCTAACACAAACACAATTTTCGTCGTAACCATCTATTACCTCTCTGCGTTTTGTAATTTCATATAGCGTATTCCATATTAGAGTCTTATAACTAGCAGGTGTCCGCGGCTCCGCCCACGATTATTTACTCAAACTGTTAGATGTTTTATTCAATAGGAAAATAAGCAAAACAATGTAAATGCTGAAATCATTTTTACATAAACTGTATGAATTACATAATTTTACTGTCAACTACATCGTTTTACTTAGTAAATATACATTTATTAAAGGGCTAAAACGAATCCTATGCTGCCATATGAGCATAAAGATTCCAAATGAAATTATTAAAATAAACCAGAGATTCATGAACCTATCCCAAATCATGGATAAACAATTAAAACGATTGATAGTTTTTTTTAAAATCTTGGTGCATTTGACGATACAAGTGCGCCGCCCAGGGAAAAAACTATCTCAAATTCAAGTTCCCTAGCAAGAAATAAATAAATAAAAAAAAAAATAAATAAATAAAAAAAATTAAAAAATCCCTGGTGGCGGTTGCTATGGTAATTAATTTCACACTTGAATACTTAATAGGTGACGTTGGGTCTACATGGAAACACCAGCTCAAATATTACATTAGACGCTTGTGTGGCTTATGTAGGTAGAATGTAAAGAAGCGATTCAATATGTTTAACTAAAAATAGGGAAGTTGCACACACTTTCCGCTGCCTCTCAGCCTTCTTTGAACTTGACGTAAATAATCTAGACGGCCGATATCTTTAACAGCTGATCGTTTGGGAAGTTATGTTGCAGTAATGTATACACTACATACAGAAATTCGTTAAGAAACATCGTTAGCAGCATTCTTCATAGTTAGCAGTTCTTTTCCGCGTTTTATTCAGGATTAAACCCTATTTAAATAAAATTTTAAACCAGCTCTTTCGCCACATGCTATTGACAATCAATAAATGGCAGTGCAGTCAACAGTCTTTGTTGTTCCGCGACATGGGTGGGCAGTGTTTTTCTCAACGTTAAACCAATGACGTATCTATGGCGTTTTACAAGAAACCCTGGTCTAACTTTCACCAGCTACACAGAGATTATTGTTAACGAAATGTTACACGACTTATGCAGAATTTGCGCAGTGATCTACGAAAGAACCGTTCAACGCCCATGTTAGCTATTTAAATTCTAATGAACTGCATTTTGTTTGTACTATGAATACTACTGCGTTGGCTCCTGAAGTTCGATTTAAAGCTTTCAATATAATATAATTTTTACGTCCCGTGAGTTCGGAAATGTTAGTTTCAGAAAATAAAAGACGTGCGCTTTCTTGTCTGTCAGTGTGCCCCTGAACTGAAAAAATCGAAAATAGTACCAAAACGACATTTCTGTTTTGAATTTGATATTTTTCGGGGATGTGACTTGTAGATTGAGAGAGAACATTTCGTTGTATATTTTCTGTAAAATGGACCTAAAGATTATATTAAAATTTTGTACATGTGAGTATTCGTACGAAAATCTCCAAGTTTAATTTGGAACATCATCACTGAAGCTACCCGAAGGGAATCACTTTATAAACTATTATCCTTTCCAGACACTTTACTTTGCGTGTTTTAGTTTATTATTTAGGACTTTCAATGAACTCTTATATTGAGATATTAACACGATGCAGAAATATTCTTATTCTTGCAAAATGCTATATTTTTTGTAATATTAGTAGATGTACGCATCCAATTGCTTATATTGGGGCTGGTGTTTCGCGTAACACACCCCAGGTGTTAAAGGGTCAGAAGTTACACAAAATCCGAACTTTGGAAAACTGCAATATTTACTACCCGCGTTAAGAGTAGGCCTGATTTTTCGTTCCTCAAGATAATTCGCATTTGTGAATAGAGCCCTTAAAGGATCAGTAAAAACAAAAAATATATTTTTTCGTTTATTATATTAAGCAATCGTTTAAACAATGTAGTTTTAATTGTTAAAAAGCACATCGTAATTGGACGCTGTGTAAATGGAATACCAAGTCACGGTTGAATTTCTTTATTTCTCGTAAAAGAAAATTTAAAATTTGGTCTTCAAGATGAAATACTTCAAACACTAATAAATATAGCTGCACGCAATTTTCTGAGCAATTCTCATATTTTCTAATTATCAATTCTACTACTTTTCTAACATTTACATTACTTTAGAAACTATTGGGTTTTTAAGTATTTACGAAGAGGTTTAATAAAAATAAAAATATAGAATACGAGTAAAAATAACAAGGTAGATAGGCCTATATGGAGAAGTTCAACGACGAGTCTCTATGCGAAATGACATTGCAGTTATTTCATTTTGCATCTGCACCTATTTTCGTATTGTTTTACGAACAATGGTCCTGACACTGAAATTAATGTATACTCATTTGTATTTTATTTGAATTGTGTCATGAATTAAACTACCTCCTAGGCATAAAAAGTAAGAAAATATGATTTTCGTAGTCACCCTTAATACTACACCTTTTCAACCTCAATTTCGGAAAAAGTAATTTCGGAAAAAGTAATTCCAATTTCGGAAAAAGTAATTTCAATTTCGGAAAAGGTAATTTCAATTTCGGAAAAAGTAACTTCAATTTCGGAAATAAGAGGGCTATGAAGAGGGTATAGTAAAGTTGGTACCACGCTAGGGCAAATAACTCAATCGGAGCGAGATTATGTAGAGAAGTAGCTAGAAGGTGTACCTAAATGTTCCAAATAAAAGAGTATTGATTTTCACTGTGGTTTTCATTTTATGCCCCATCGAATGTTTTAAAAAATAGCTCTCGTATTTCCGAAATTGAAGTTACTTTTTCCGAAATTGAGATTACTTTTTCCGAAATTAAAATTGCTTTTTCCGAATTTGAAATTACTTTTTCCGAAATTGAGGTTGAAATGGTGTAGATCGCACTGGCATTGAACGACTTGGGTAGAGTGACAGTGACGGAGTCTTGACGACATGACGGTCTGGGTGGGTCACTTTTAGTACCGATAGAACATCGCACAGATTATCACATATAATGAATTCTGACGTTGAAGAAAGAGGCCTTACCAGTTACTACATACTTGTATCTTGATGGAACAAGTTTTCGTGCTATGGAAGGGAGTCCGGTACAGTGCAAGTAAAAATGTCATGCATCTCGCCATATGTGTGCGATGGAACAGATTATCCATGTTGTAAATGATGATCTTCACTTGATTATCGTATCATCAAACGTAATCGATGTCACGTAAGTTATTTCACAGATGGACAGCCTATGGATTTCTGGTACCAAGTATGGTACAGTATTTTTCGCAAAAGCTCTCAGTATTCTACATTCCTACGACTTCATAATGCTTGTGCGCAATTTATCTATAATGTTAGTCCATATGGCTTAAGTTCTTGTCATAGCTCTACACACTACTTAGCACAAAACACCTCCTTACTTGACCTGCCGATTTCCACTACCTATCTGAATACCACGACCTCGGAACAAGATTCCATATCTATTCCCCCTTACATTATTGTATTTTATTCTTCATACTTCACTATTGGGTGGATGCGGAATTCCTCACCTGAGGATATAAAAGCCTAGCGAACACTCAGAACGTTCAATATTATATTAGTTGATCACTTCACAACCAAAAATTAATATTAATATCATACACTGCTTTCATCTTTAAAACATCTACTTCTTTCTACTGATTCAGTTATGTATCTTTCGACTGTTCATTCCTTCTAATTACCCTAATGAATTTTCACTATTATAGTTTAATATAACTTAGTTTTAACATAGCTTTAATCAATATAGATTTTAGTAACATAATTTACGAGGGTTGGAAGTTTAATTCTGGCAACACATCTAGGGCTATGTTAAGTACAGACGTTCAAATACAGTAGGTTTGTTAAATGTTGGTTGGATAGCCAGCATACTTCAGAGCAAATAGGAACCTTCTATGACTTCTATGACTTTACAGTAACCAGACGCTGGCTCTAACAACCGGTGTAAAATGAATTTAACAACCCCTAAGTAAAGTTGTATTGGAACCAGTATTCAATGCTATTTGCGTTAATGTACAACTTTGCTGGGTTCTCCTTTACGTCCATTGCGTGGAAAGTATTTAATGAAGAGCACTGAAAGGAAAATTCTCCACAGTTCTCCAAATGAACCATTAGAAGCAATTTAATCGCCTTAAGGTATTCTGAGAGTGTGGAAAACGGACGGGAAAGAAACCGGGGCTTGTGGGATATAAACGCTTGAGGACTGAAATCTGGACCAGATAAGTAAACTGCAAGCATGAAAGGACGTGGACAAGCCCTTAAGCTGTATTCCCTGGAGCTACAGCCAAGACACTGATAACAAGAAACCGAACTCACATTCGTAACGTCTCGAAAAGAAAAAGTATTTACTTTGACACATACTTCAACAGCTAAGATATTACAGTGTTTCAGGAGGTGAAGAGGACACGGAACAGAAATGGGATTATCATTTACCACTGCAAAAATTATTTTATCAATGTAATTTTAATGAGTAAAAGCAAAATCGTAATAGGATGCAGAATAGCTGGTTGGTAGCCAATTTAAAATAGAAGTGCGCGGAAAATTAAGTCACTGGGAAGACTTATGAGATCATTAAAAATATAAATAAAAATTGAATTACTTATATTTCATAGGATAAGAATATGACTGAGAAGAATGTAAATTTAATTGTGAAAAACCGTACCACGATAAAAAAAAAAACAGATTAGCAGCAAATTCAAACAATCGAGCGTATGGAAAATAAGTCATTTTGCATTTTTCTCCATTTCACTTGTCCTAACCAATAATTCTATGGAATTTTTTTCTTTTAAAATTATATCACATTAGAACATATGAGTTTTAAGAATCACCTACGTTGATTTTTAATAAAAAATTAAAAAGGGAACATTTAAAGATAAAAAAATCCAGAAATACAATACCTACATTTCATCTGATAGATTTATACTACTATAGAAATGAACACATCGTGACTGTTTCTCATAAAGTTTGGCAAATGATGGCATGTGGATGATGCGGAATTTATGACAGGCGTTGTGTCGGACATCACTGATGCATTTTGTAGGATTCCTTATCGGAATATCCGTTCACGGATAACGGATTGTGGGTTTATTTATCCAGACAATGGCTGAATAATGGTTAATAACGCAGGTTCATAAATATCAGGTTTAAATTTCAAAGATTTTAAACTGAGTATTACTAAACACAAGCGTAATGCTGCATTGTGGAGCTGCGGTAAGGTTCCCAGAGTTCTGCAATGAATTCGAGGACCCTGAAAATTTTATGGAATCAATTTTGACACAGGAATAGACTTCTTGTTTACATTCCACTTCCCACCATATGACGCTATTTATTTGTTTACTACAACTATTGTAACAACTAAATCGATAGGCCTACTGGAAACATTTAAATTTTAAATAAACACAAAGATCTGACGTATCTTCCAGTTTCTCTTTCGATATTGGGATATTATATGAAAATCACTGTACATTAATTACAGAATAATCTACAACACTGCACTTCAGTTCGTTTGGGTATTGAAACACGATTAGTGGAAAGTGGGGAGCGAGGAGGAAAGAAACCAGCACTGATAACTCTGTCTGCAAACACTTCCGAGATTTTAAGGGAGACTGCCGCTATATGAGCGATGGCCGCGTTTTTTCCTCTTCCGTCAACTGATGGCAGAACGGCGTCAAAGTGCCATCTTGGTACATCACTGAATCTATTGTCGTCTCGTAAAAAAATAGGTCTAAATACTCGTCTTGCATTAATAGCACATATGATTAAATGAAACTAGAAACATAAGAGTGGAAGAACTCACTCGCCTTAGCCAGAATGTGGTTTCCAGATACAATGCCTGTATAACACAGGAAGGATGACACTTCCAACATATGTTATAAGATAAGATTATATGTAATACTTTTTATAAAGTTAAAACAGGGAAACCGCGCGTCGACTGCGGCTAATGCGTGCTACGTAGCGGAGAATGAAAATACCGCTCGCGCTGATGCAACTCATAACGTAGACCCTGTAGAACCCCATCACGTACTCTGAATTGGCATGTAGGCTTTTCATACTAAGTTACTTATCAATTATGTTGGTTCGCAGTAGGCCTAACTTTACTGTTCTTCAGATACTATTGGGATTCACAGGTGTAGTTCATAGCTTCAGGTTGGCAACCTTGGCACGAGCCCATGGATTTGCGAGGTAGCAGCTTCTGTTAGATGAAGAAGTCCTTCCGGTCAAGTGAAGATGGTAATCAGATCCTCTGGAGTCAACCGATCTTCATTCCGGTGCCCTTAACTTGAAAAATCCGACGTGTTCCGGAAGTCAGTTTTAGGTTTCACCCATCCATTTCTTGCTTCATTTCCAAATTGGGCAGTCACTGTGTCAACTGTCAAGGTAATCAATACACTTCAGCTTCTTAAATGTGAGTATAAAAATACGTGCCACAGGAAGAAACTGTACTTGTTCTACGGGAATTCAGAAAACTGAAAGCTCAAGTTCTAATGCTATACGAAGTGAATGAGACTAAGCTATCTTAGAGAGATAAAATAGTCCATACGAAAGAAAATACTTTCCACGTGCTGATGATCGCTATCTTCTTGTAATAATCCCTCCTTAGTCATCGACACCTTTGTCTCTTTACAACATAGCTATACATTATCAATCTTCTGTTGCTGATTAAGTTTTCTCTTGCACCATAGGCGTACTCGTTTTAAAAATAAAATTAGGTAAGCTTAGATGAAGATAATTGACTCCGTCACTGTTTCTTTTATAATACCACACCCTCCCCCCAAACGCAAGATTTATTCAACGATGAAGCTTAACTACACGCAATATTATTAAAACCTAGTTTCTATTAAGTATTAATATGAATTAAAGAAAGTTAATCATTTGTTATTTCCATGGACTGTGTTAACTGGAACAATGTGCTGAGCTTCAATATTAGGTTGAAGAAAATGAACAACCCTATTTTCAGAGCTTGCTTTTAATGGGCATTGCCTCCTACAACATAGGATAGAACTGCTATTGGTTTTGCATATGAAATAAAGAGTATTAAGGGGATGCAATAATGGAACACACCCTCCTCTTCCACACACACACATTAGAGACAGGTCAATAAAAGTGTTATCATACATATAGCCTGGTAGGCCTATACATCTGCACATAGAGAGACCCCTCTTTGCAAAAGAAAGAAGAAAAAAAACACTGTCGGTATGCAATAAATCCAACACATAGTGTACAAATTCACTTTGAAATAGGCCGCCCAAAAGCTCTCATTCAATCCCACAAAGGGGTTCTCCCAGGAGTAATAGTCAAAATATTACAGCTAAATAGCGAGGTAAACATGTTCATCATTCAAAAACCGCATTGAATGATATCACACAGTCGACCGCAAAATAAAAGCTTCAGAAGTGGTCTTTCTGTTGCAAACCTATTTCACTAGAAACAACTGCTTTGTCCAAAATCCACTGATTTATGAAGTCCATACTGTACTCACCAAACGTTTTTAAAAAGTGACCCCAAACTTCCTGACCACATCATACTGGTAAAAGGAAAAGGTTAATGAACGATTATTCAAGAACCATGGTACAAATAAAGAGCTATTAATTTCAATAATCCAAGCACTATGGTCCGCATAGACAAATCGTTCCAATTGTGTACCGGTATGAAGTTTGCACCTTGCTTGTGCGTTTGGATTTTTTAAACAGAAATAACTGTTACTTTCTTCTCAAGACTTGGCTGGATTGGTTTAATAATAATTCCTTTATCCCAATCAAATGGTCATAATATGACGAACACAGCACCGATGGAATTATATATGACAGGGGAAACGGAAACATCGCGAGAAAACCTGCCCCACCCCGTTTTGTCCACCACAAATACCACATGGATCAACCGAGATTGAAGGTAAGCGGTCTATTCATTCAGCTATAGCACCGGTCTGGATTCTTCTAAAAGGTTACATACACTTTTAAGGGTGAACCCATTTATTTTGTTATTTTCGTTACACGTTTTTACCAGTAGCTGTAAAGAAACAGAACTATGAAGTTTTCGACGCAGCGTGCCCGCCAAGCCAAACACTTTTTTAACATACCTTCTAGGCCTACTGTAGACTGTAGACAGCTCTACGACTCTGTACAATGGGAAGGGAAATGTTTTTTTGCTTGGTGTGGCGTTGGAAATACTGCAATATGTAGATTAAATGAACCTGGACCCAATTCCAGTATAGCCCAGACTCAAACCTGGAATCAATCCATAGATTTGGGCCAATTCAGGTACGCCCAACAGGTATTTTATACAAGGAATATGACATTTCATCATAACAGACAGTAGTGTGTACGGAAATTAAGGAATAAATATTGTAAGACGTTAGGTGGGCCTGTTCTATTTCTCTAGTATAAAATACCTGCTTGGCGTACTTGAAATGGCACAAAGTGTATGCAATCCCTTAAATAAAATAAAAAGAAATTGAGCTACTGCCTTGAGTTTTGTTATTCAATTTAGGCAAAATAATTATTTATTCATTTCAAAACGTCCTTGGAGGGAAAATATGTATTGGTACCCTTAATTTAGATAAGCAAACATAAAACCAAAGGCATTGCCTAAAGGCTATATGTGTACCAAATTTCAAGTTTCTAGCTCATCTGGAAGTGGGCAAACATTAATGTCAGTGAGTGAGTTTTTAAGGTTAAAAATTAAAAAAAAAAATACTTTTTGGAATCTTCCTGTGGTTTACAGCCTAAAAGCTATACGTGTACCAAATTTCAAGTTTCTAGCTCATCTGGAAGTGGGTAAACATTAATGTCAGCGAGTGAGTCAGCCGTGTGGATTTATATTATAGGGATTACTGGGTTAAGAAGTCATTGTATTTTTCTTGGTTATAATAAAATATACTACAACGGAGTGTAAGCAATAGCTTTTCATTTTAATATTAATTTTAAGGTTTTAACTTAGGCCTCGTGTAAACATTTAATAATATTATAGATTAAGATTTATTTTATTTTCTCCAATTAGTACTGTAATAAATTTTTAGATTCTTAGGCCTAATATAAAGAATATTATAACAAGAATTCTGTACAGATAACTCAGTGAATATTATAATAAAATTGTAAGCTATTATGTTACGGTATGCCTCTGTTTTTATATCTACTTATATAATTGCGGATATAACGCGGAAATGGCGGAATGTAGCATTGTAGCAGTGCAAAAGAATAAACTGTTAATTAACAGTTCCTCTGCATGTCACTTTCGCATTTATATAGAACTGTGTTAACATTTAAGGAATAATATTATTTTCATGGAAAAATGTTAAGCTGAGAGTAACATAATGCTGGAATTTTTGTTCTGGGAATAAACCAGTAACAATCAGGTATTTTACGGTAATTGCAGCTTATTTACGGTAAAGAACCTTGGAGATAAACACTTAACGAGTGATTTACATTAGACGAATTTATTTGTTTGGCTTGAGTTCGCAACGTCGATGATAAGATCTTCATTTTTGTACAGTACATTAGGGCAGTGTTGTAAAGCAGTATTCGAAACGGTTTGCAATAAGAACAGAATGTTCTGGGAAATCACAATAATTAACTGGCCAATCCGAAATACGCAAGCCCGGTAGGGGGAAAGGGTGGGAGGAGGATACGGTGTAATATTATGATAACATTAAACATGGTGCTGGAACGAAAACCTCTATTGGGAATCCTCTAGTTCTGGTATCTGCAAACTCCGCTAAAAGTGTCCGTTTAAACTGCCCAATCATCTAACATGGAAACGTTTCCACTGACTGCTTTTATTCTGCATTAACCTACATTTTGTTACAAAACCCTGTTCCATTGTCTGGTTTTGTTTTAAAGATACAGGACATCAAAATGTCCCTGGTCACAGATCAGTGCCATTAAATATAGTCATTCTAATTTGAATGGTGGTGTAAAGAAAAATATATTGTTACAAAACTGTTTTGTCACAGGGGTGCAATTCTTTTTAGCGGCAATTAAAATCTCTTTTGAACGATGTTAATATTTATACATTCTTAACCCTCGACGTATTAAACACAATGCAGGAAACTAAAGGTTTCATAGGAATTTATTCAATATTATAAACTTAAAACCCAAGAAAGATTCATGGTGATGGCACAGTGGAGTATCAATAAGAAACACAAGAGAAATGCCTCGTGTTTGGGTTCAGTTCAGTTATTTATATTACACAATACACAATTTAATAGAAATACATAAAACGAAATATAATTCTAACTTAAAATCCAATATCTAGAATCAACGTACTAAAAAGAAGAAAAAATGCAAACTGGGAAGAACAAATATTAAATCCTGTAGTATAAGTAATAAAATGGGTCTCTAAATATCTACTAATTATAGATTGAAGTAAATTATAACATATGAAATAAGATTTCTTATACACTTATCGAAATTTTTGCTATTCATATTTACGATTTCTGTATTTGTCCTAATTATGGAGTAATATAATTTTGGACCATAATAACTGCTATGTTTAGAGCCAGAAGAGGTGAAGTATTTTGGTTCTAATAAAGGCAAGGTATCATCTCTTATTGTATTGTACCTATGTGGATCAGATATGTGTACGTTTCGTTATTTGTGCAAGTATTTTAGAAGTGTGATGTTATAATTGTTTTCTATTGTCATAACATTAAATTCACGAAATAACAATTCTGGTGGATACCCTATAAACTTTTTTAAGCACACTTTAATTCTCTTCTGTATTAGATTTAGACGAGTCAATACAAAAGTCCACTTCCTCCCCAGCCAACGATACCGTATTGGATGACAGAATGTATTAGAGCTACATCGACTTCAGTCGGTAAATATTGTCTTCGGCTGACAAAATTATACATTTTTTTTTTTTTTTTTTTTTTTGGTCTGGTACCGGTACATGAGAAGTATGTTATGTGTTTGTCAAATTTCAGATGATCTATAAAAATGCCAAGGTATTAGATCTAAATTTTTTCCTTCATAGCTTGGCAGGTACATGAATCAGATTCACAACAGGTGATATCATGGATTCTTATTCACAAGTTTTGATTCATAAATAATTGTGGAGTACCAGCAGGAGATTGTAAATAAGACCAAAATAATTTTAATGCAGTGCATCTTACTCCAATTCACTCTAGTTTTTCTATAAGTAATTTGTCGTTTATTATGCGAAAAGCTTTTTGAAAATAATATAGGCCTATATATGTATATACCTACTTTTATCTCCCGCACCTAATTCTTCGACAATTTTTCCTGTAACATTAAATATGGCGTCATCTGTGCATTGCTTTTTATTGATATTTTGGTGCTGCTTTACAATGTTTGTACAACATTAATTAATTTGGACTATATTTTATATTGATGTAGGATATCCCATAATTTCTAGCGATTAATCCTGTCATAAGCTTTCTCGTAATCTAGAAACAATAAATATAACGGCTTATTATATTCACTACTCTTTTCCATTATTTGCTTCAAGGTACATAATTTCTAAGATTGATATGATTTCTAAGATTGGAATGTTATTATTTGAATTAGTATCAGTAACTTCATTGACAGTGGACACTTTTTTTTTTTTACTTAAGACCAGTAAAATATAAGAGTGAGTCTGAAATCAGGCAATCACACAGACCTCATTCATTCCATCTTTATAGACTTTGCTTTATCAACTCCTACAAAAGTGATAAAGATACGTCCTCTTTTCTTTATATTCTAATCTGATCGGATATTCTCTAGGCAGTGACTTATGACCAATGCCGCGGTACGTTAAGATTTATTCTGGAAATAGTGAATATTACGCTTACTTCTGTCCAGGAGTCAGCATTATGATATTTTACGGGAAATGTAGGCCTATTCTCTAATGAAGCATTTTGCCATTTTATAACAATTTGTAATCTCCCCTGTAAACATTTAAACAGCATAAAAGTATATTGGTGACATGCAAGCGAAAAGCGGTCGTTTAGAAGTGGGGATGAATTCAGAGCTATAGCTCCCCTCCTTTTTTATATAGACTCGTCCTACGTCAGGCAGCTGACCATCATGTACCTAATAACTTTCAAGAAACTATACTTACCAGTATGCATCGCTAGGATCTTTTATGAAAGATATCTTCAATAATAAATTTCATAAAACAGTACCGGTACTCGAATACAACATATAGATGATTATTAACTGATGGTATTTTGTTCACAGAAAACAGCCACATTGATTGTATGTCATGAATGCCTTTTAATATTACTGTGTCAATCTAAAAATGCTATTAAAATAATTAGATCTGAATACACTTTATTAAATTATTTTATATTATTCGTTAAACCGTCATCATAAATTTAACTGGTGACTTGGAACTCTCCTAGATAAATTCCAAGTCACTCCTGAAATTACCTATGACAAACACAATAGGAATATGTGAACAACGAATACAGTGACAGACAAACAGACAAGCAGACAGACAGACATGACAGATAGTGTGTGTGTGTGTGTGTGTGTGTGTGTGTATATATATATATATATATATATAAAGGGAGACGTGACGACAACCAGTGAAGGGGAAACTCCCACCCCCTGAAAATTTCAATTTTATCTTTCAATACACGAAATCTTATTTGAGAATCTAATACACCTGCTCTGGTAGGTTTTGAAGAGAAGCTAAAACGTTATATTTTAATTTAGAATATTACGGCATGTTCCCGATTTTCAAGTCACAATAAGGTAATTACTTACTTATTATGCAAGTTCATAAAAGTAATTAAGGGTCTGAACTACATTTGTGACGTGTAAATGCGAAGTTCTGAGAAATGACGCCTTTGTTTTTCGTACAATGAAAATATTTACATTCCATCTTGGGCTTTAAATGACTCAACCGCACAATGAATGCATTCATACAATAACTCACACTGAAATAACATTTTCTTGGAATGAACACTGTTTCCCAGGAAACTATTTAATTTTGCCCTTACAATAGGTATGACTAGTGCGTAAGTTTTTAAAACTCTACAGATTCAGAGTAGCTATAGGGAAACAAAAGCCAGCGTTTACCTAAATATTCAGAATGTTCGATTTAGTTTAAATTTAAAGTACTTGAATACGAAAGTAGAGAACTCGGAGCCTTGAAAGATTTACAGAGCATAAATGAAATAGTTTATTACCAATTACAAAGAAATCGTGATTTATGGAGAATAAATAGAGTGAGTATAAGCTAGAGGTTATGTCGATTACTCCATAGGTCTTGATTGCAGACACCCCATTTACTATGTTTTCATGCAGAATTCCCATTTAAATAGGATCTCGTTTCCATACGGTATTGAAAATAACGTT
The DNA here is from genome assembly GCA_964059195.1 of Ectobius pallidus. Classification (NCBI taxonomy): domain Eukaryota; kingdom Metazoa; phylum Arthropoda; class Insecta; order Blattodea; family Ectobiidae; genus Ectobius; species Ectobius pallidus. The sequence continues at coordinate 13,534,686 of CAXKWD010000013.1, forward strand.
TCCTAGAGAATCCACAGAATGTGCTAGCCCCACATTCGACGACCAATGAATCGTTCCGCGTCACACATGCGAGGACCAATGTAACTCCCGCTTTAGCGTATTGAGATCGAGTTGAATACGGTAGTGTTTTCGTGGTGTTGAATACGATCTCAATCCGATATGATCCAATTTTTTTGGCGTATCGACCTTGAGACTCATTTCGATCTGAATTCCCGTTTTCATGACAATTTCAGAACGGCAAGCTTATTCAGGTCGATTTGAATTCTCCACGAAAACGTAGTAATTATTTGTCTCGATCTGGATACAAAATACTTGGGAAGAGTTGCTAATATTGTAGACACTATATTCTACAGAAAGAAAACATCCTCTGTGAAACATACATTTCTATAGAAAGCGGCAATGTTCAATGTCATATTCGTTACATACAAAGAACGCTGAAAATATGGAACAAGGCCTCTCTTGTGATTATAAATACAGATTTTAACCATATATGTCTGAATTATTTGTTAAAAGCACATCTTGTATTTGTGCAAGGTGAACATTAAAAGTATGCGGTACAGAAAAAGTAGAGTAACAGCACATACTTAAATAAAGGAACACGAAATAAAATAAACGGGAGTGTTCTGAATAAGGAAGAACAAAGTGATACGGGATTTTAAGTCTGTATAAAGGATGAACAGTATGTAGAATAATCTACGGTAATTAAACAGAAGAAATAGGCATGTTACAAACATTTTCAAAGCTCTCGACGTGTGAAGAGAATAACTGTCCTAATAAAGGCTTGTTTTATACCCCCCCAATTCAGTGAATTATTTTATGCAATTATTAACGTTTATTAATAAAATATAATTGGCATGAACAGAAATTGCTGAGGACTCTCGCAACTGTACTAATCAGAAATAAATTGGAATTGAGAAATAAAAGCAAACATTTCACAAATACACGCGTATATTGCATGAAGAACTTGACTTCAACAAATAAAACTTTGCTACGTTATACAGGGATGAAATATTTAACAAACAAAAAGGGGGGCACTCTATAATTATGTATAATTTATGCTGAATGTAAATACATTTTCTGGTGTACTGTTACTTCATATACTACGTGCTTTTAATCAGAATAATTATCGGACTAACAGTATTCTTCATTTTTAGTATACAAGCGGCAATAATCACTTGGAGAACTCGTCATTTTTTGAGGATCACATTCTTCTTCAAGTTGTCTGAATAAATAAAAATAGTAAAATTAACACTTTTAAAAGAAAACTAAAAGGTTTATTCTTGAATAAGAAATTAATTGTACTTTTCAAACTTCTATTCTATTATATAAATACTAAACATATTGCATATTGTATTGCTGAAAAATGTGAAAGTTCACCACCCAGTATTAAACAGTGATAACTTACATATGGATGGCTCAGTGCCAGAGGTGACTAAGTGCTAATGTTTGTGTGTATTGACCAGCAAAGATCGTATTTTATCAACGCCAAACATGACTAGCAGCCACAACTGTGTCTGTAACTGATACAGCAAGGCTGTTAGTCATGTTTGGCTTAGATAGAATACGATCTTTGCTGGTCAATACACACAAATATTAGCTCTTTTCTCGATGGCACTGAGCCGTCCATATCAAGTTTCATAATCAATGTGGCTTTTTTATCCCGGGTCTTTGATTAATGATAAAACATTCATAATAACCACTTTATACAAGTGCAGAATTACAAATATTCTGGTACTACAAACGTTTACCCTGAACTCTGAAACTCTGACTCCGTAACGTTTGGCATATTGCTGACAAATACTCAGTGTCGACGTCACTGTCAAGCACTCGCAACGTATCGGAAAAGGCCAGTCTTGCAGAATATCTTGACAGTACAACATCTTTCTTTGAAAATGGCCCAGGGTGCGTGATGAGACAATCCTTGTAGAGTTTCTTTGTACAGTAATACAATAGATTTTGAAAATCGGGATATGACTTCTGATTGGATGAACGAACCATGACTTCCTTTAATTAATTAATTAATTAATTAACATTTTCTGAACTGATGTGTACAATAATAAAGAAACAATACATCAACTTTCCTAGTTTTATTGGTATAATAAAATAATATTTATTCATTGAAAGCTTAGAACCGATTTCTATTTGTTGAACTTACGGTAATTTCAAAATCTTAGAACTGATGCCTGCTGCTCCAACATAAATATAACCTAGCTACTGTTTGAATAATTGTTTACACTATGTGAAAGCCTTTTTATACGTGCTTTGGTTGATTATATATATCTGTTAACTTTAATACAGTTCATAGACCGGATATAAGTTATGTCATGATTCATCTCCCACGTTATGACCTGTCATATTTGTTTTAAAGTCGTTTCAACACGAAGTAGGCCTACTAGTAAGCCGTCAATATTCGTTAAAGAAACCAAATACAAAACAGAACTCGCGACTTTCGGTTCAAATATTCGCGTCAAATCAATAACATTATTCCATTTAAAATACATAGTAAATTATATCGGCTGATTCTATTTTCGCACCCACAGAGTGAGTAGCTGTATCGCATATGCCAATTGGCAACTCAAGAGGACATCTTCAATTAACCACAGAGTCCACGCCCTTTTCTTCCCAGAATGAATGTTTGGATACAAAATATTTTCATTAGAAGCACCGCACCCCTATCCAACCACTCTCCTGTACATGTGTGCGCAGCGAAAATGAAGAGAAAGAAGAGAGTAGAGAAGAGAAGAGTGCTTGAAGAGAGATAGGAAAGGCTTGGATACCAAATGAATTGACCGCCAATGGCTGGCTGGCTGGCGGTCAGCAAGGCTTGTTAGACTCACGTGTCAATTTCTATTCAATTATACTTCCCCCACTCCACCCCCACCCCTTTGTGTGTGTACTCCCGTCCAACACATCCTTTTATTCCGTACCCCTTCAATTTCAATTATGAGGCCAGCAGAAACGCGATCACCTTTCACTAGCTGGCCAACCCCTTGTCTCCGGTTTCCAGACTTCCTGAAAAAAAAAAGAGCGCAAGAAGTTTCCAATTAAATGTTTCCTATCATGGTCTTCGCAAGTTCATTACCAACAATCGTCATTGGACTCGATCGCGGCTAATGCCCATTGTTTCCACCTCTGCTGTGCAGTACTAGGGCCATTTGCCTCTCTGCATATACATAGCCTTCTCTAAAGTTCCTTGTACGGGCGTTGAACGATTGTTTAGTTATCACCAGGCTTTAAAACTTAGTGCCACAGAGGGAGTTGATTCCGGTTACCAACAACCTGAGTATAGGGGGTGGAGGGTGATTGCGTAGGCTGATAAGACAGTCATTGATAGAAGTACCGAGAAGGGAATGCGCTCGTAGTATGGTGCCTCTCAAATTGGTCAACAGTGTACCTTGTCATTGTGCGTGTTTAATTTTATAATACGTGTTCGGCATGCCCAAAGTAAAATGTTCTAAAACGCAAACATATTATTGAAACATTTGGGAGGGACAAACAGGAGAAAGTATCGTTTTGCGTGCTTGTAATGTGAGTTTAGATAATGAGAAGTTATTTTGTGGTCTTCCTATATCTGTATTCAAGGTTTGTTTACTATCACGTGAACTAGCATATGGTAGCTAGGGCATACGCCGAGCAAAGTCTGTACAGTTCGGTTGCTGTTAACATATTCGATCGGGCACTAAGTTTTAAAGCCTGGTTATCACTTCGCAAGTTCTACATACGCCGTGACCAAGTACGTTACCGAATAATCTGTGTAGCCGACGAAAGTTACACCAGGATTGTGCGTAAAGACTTCACAGATGCATCAACTTAGTCTTAAGAAGGAAGAATACATTTCTCGCACTTAGCGTCAAAAGACGACAGACTGGAGTGTCATCTATCGAGAGTCAACAATATTTACTGCGAAATGTAATTTAAACATTGCAGTAAATTGGTTTCAGAAACCTGAAATCGTAGTTAAAATAAAGAAAAGACCCACAAACTAGGGACATTGTTAACAATACCGTAAAAGTAGCTAACGATGTTTCCAAGCAAACTGTCGTAAGAACAAATACGGTACAGATAAATGCAATCAAAGTTACCGGCGCAGCATCCAATTGTTTACAAACGAAGAGCAACGAATCAAAATGCACTTTGTCCACCAACGGACGAAATGCGTGTTGTTACGGATTCTCCCTATTTCAGTGGCGCTGAATCTATCTGCATTATCAGTTTGCTTCTAAAAGCACTCCTTCCTTGTGTAAATTTGCATGTGGTCCTAAAGGCTCTTAGTCCGATCCGAGGCAATCAATTGAGAATGGTTGAAATTCAGAATACTTTATAATTTCCGGGGAGAAGTTGATAACTGTGATAACACTGTCCAAGTGTGATATTTTAACTCACTGTTGTGTTCCCAGTGATTCTGATTGTACGTTTCTATGACTGCAGTTTACTATATGGGCTAATAATACTCGAAAGAATAGAATAAAAATGTATTTTAAGAAACATTCAGTTAAATCGTGGCTAGTGAAAAATTTGTAGCAGGAAATAATGTGGGTACGCCGTAGCGTAGTGGTTGAGGCGCTGCGTTACAAACTGAAAGGCCGCGGGTTCAATTCTCGATGAGGTCGTTGGAGTTCTTGAATTGACCTAATCCTTCTGGTGGCACTATTGCCCTGGGGTCGACTCAGCTTCTAACAGAAATGAGTACCAGGAGCAATCCTGGGGTAAATGCTGCCGGTGCATAAGGCTGACAACCTTGCCACCTTCACGTGCCGAATGTTCAAAATCTGGGAGCCTCGGCCTCCCTGAACTCTCTGGGCCTCCATGGTTTGTATAGGGTTCACTTTACCTTTGACAAGAAAGAGGATAAAATTAACTAAAACCCAGAGACAGAAACAGGTGGAAAAAGGGTAAGTGATATGATGTATCCTAATATTTCTTAAACTAGCTTCTACATTTTACAAATATATGTGTGTGTATGTATGTACATTCTCTCTTTTCTTAAATCTTTTAAGTATAAAGACAGTGATCCTCTATTGGTGAAATTCGGACATATTACAATCTTATGTTGATGTTCTCGATAAACAGTCTACTTTGAAATAGCCTATGAAGGCGTGTTTGTCTGGACGAAGAAACAAAACAAATTGCTTCAAGCAGCATGTCCATCTTTATGTAACTAGAGTTTAAACAAAGGCTGTTAGGCAGTGTAAAATGTACGTAACATGCCAATATTGACTTACATACGTTGAATGGTTACGCTGGGCTCCTGGCATGAAAGGTATAGGCATGCTACATGGATTATTACTAAGCCTGGCAGGATAGAGGCTAATAACATGGCTGGCGTGCACCAAACTCATGTCGTTTACTCTTTTAGTAAACCTTACTTCTTTAGTTCTAACTACTTTAGTAAGCTACTCTTTTAGTAACGTACTCATTTAGTAAGGACGGCGTGCACCAACCAGGAGTAATCTAAAATAGGCGGCTTTCAACCTAGAGGAATGCACTAAAGAAGTAAAAATTGTATTTACTCCCACAGTGGTGGAGAGCACCAACACGGAGTACGTTACTGACGTAGTAAGTTGTGAAGTAAATAAGGCCAAAGTTTACTCCTACTCATGGATGGAGTAAAGTTGTTTAGTAAGTGTGTTCTGCGGTATTTGCGTGAGTTATGAGTTACATATCACATTAAATGGATTATATAGATCATACCAAAAAAAAACTTATTGAGCTGAAGAGGGTGGTATACCAAAAATGAGAATAGTTAAGGAGAGGAGAGACCCATTTACATTGTACAATGCCCACGAATAGAGACAAAGGTTTCGGTCCCATAAGAAATATACAGAAATGCTGCTTGATATGGTGGAACCATTTCGACACAATTCTGACAGGATATCCGCTCTATCCCGAAGACTACAATATCTTTGTGGACTGCGAATCTCCACAGGTGTTTTTGAAATTGTGACAGGTGATTTAACAAATACTGTATTAATGGAACCACACCTAGTAGGGCATTTAATAACGTAAATAATTAAGTTCAAAAATCCTTACATGAAATACCGTATTGTAGAACGCACATTTGGCGTTTGGAAGAAACGTTGTCAGATTCTCACTACATCCATGAGATTTCAGCCAGCCAAATGTGGAAATATCATTGCGGAGAGCAGTCCAACTAGCAATAATTGTAATACCGATAATGACAGAGAAACAATAATGAAAATTAAGTGGAAATTCTAATTGTTGGCTTCAAATCTTATAATACAAAAATAGTTTACACAAAAATTGTAATCATAATTATAGTCTACTATGCTGAAAATATTTAACTGAAGGAATTGAAATTACTAATAAACAGCGTTCATTTACTATTGGCGCATGTCTTTGCAGTCTCCATTTTAATACTGGCGATTGAAATGCTGCGCTGCATTAATGTTTCTGCTCTGTTCTGCGAAGAATTAATATACTTCTTTAGTAAAAAACGTTTACTACTTTAGTTACAACTAAAGAAGTAACTATAAATTGAGCTCTCAAACGTGGAGTAAATTCATTTACTCGTGGAGTAAATACAATGTTTACTTCTTTAGTTCATTACTTTAGATTGGAAGTCGCCGATTTCCTTCTCCTCTACAGATTTACTATTTTAGTTTAATCCTGGTTGGTGCACGCCACCATAGAAATAACACATACTCCAACAATATCTGGATGCTTATGGAATCTAGACAACCTTTGTTAATAATACAAAGTGTACCTGTGTTTACTCATACGCCCAACAACCTTCCAATACGAAAAATTGAATAAACTGGTCGGATAGCAATTCGGTGCATTAACCTCAGAACATCGGGGACGTTTTTCTGATACTTCAAAATCAAGGGGGGACGTGGGTACTCGTACTACTTTCCGCAAGAGGAACGGCGCACCCCCTCAATTAAACCATCCGCCTTGACTGTACACTATTTATCTCCATTAGGCCTAATATAGATGAACCACCATTATTAATATGGAATCCTAAGGACTATACCTGGTCCAAGATGAGTACGGAGCAAAAGTAAACAACAGACTTGCCTTGACTAACTGTGTCCTGTCGTTTCATTGGTTAATCGCATCAGCACATACTACACGATAGTCCGACAAGCTGAGTCAGATGTTTGCTTCCATTCCGCACACATCGTATCATTATTTATATCTCATGTAATTGTGAAAACAAGTTCTGTTAAGTGAGTTGTATCATAGGCTTACATGTCTTACAGCATATATCTAGCAAAAAAGATTTCATTTGTTTTTATCGTTGCCTTGGCAAATTTGTTGATTCTGAAATTGTATCATAGGCTTACATGTTTTACAACATATATCTAGCAAACAAGATTTCATTTGTTCTTATCGTTGCCTCCGCAAATTTGCTGATTCTGAAAAATACAAGTGACATAGCCTAAGTTACATAATACAAGACGCATTTTATAACTCAATTCATTGTACTTTTAATTTACATAATGTGTGAAGAAATACAGCACATATTGTAAGTAAAAGAAATAGGCATAACCTCTAATAATAATAATAATAATAATAATAATAGTTTATTTAACCTGGAGAAGTTAAAACCGTAAGGTCTTTTCTTCCACTTCACCAGGGACTAATAGTAACTTACATTAATTATTACAATATAACATAATAAGTAACACAAGATACATTAAAAGAACACAACATAACACATGAAATGATTTAAGATAGGCCTACATTAAAATGACACACTGAATAATATGAAAGAATTTTAAGAAAATTATAAAAAATAAATTAATTGTTACAAATACAATTTAGTTATACAAAAGCATTAAGTGATAGAAACTGAAATTAACATAGGACATGAAAAAGATACACTATTAAGTACTACGTATATGTGCTGTTAACTGCGATCTGAAGGTTGACAGTGACCGGCAGTCCTTGATGTGAGATGGTAAAGAATTCCACATTCGGATGACTGAAGTAGTAAACGATGATGAGTAAAGAGATGTATGATATTCAGGGATTGCGAGAATATGATCTTGCCTGGACCGAGTGTTTAGGTTATGATGAGATGAAAGAGTTTGAAAGCGTGATGACAGATAGTGAGGACAGGAATTGTGAAGAATTCGATATAGAAGGCAGAGAGAGTGCAGTTTTCTTCTGTCGTCCAAGTGAAACCATGCCAATGTTTCAAATGCTGGCGTAATATGATCTGATTTACGAATACCACAAATGTAGCGAACGCAAGCATTATGAACACGTTGTAGTCTTTGTCCTAGTTTGGAGCTCAGGTCGTTAGTAGAATATCACAGTAATCGAAATGAGGCATTATGAGTGTTGATACGAGTGTTTTCTTTAGTGAAGAATGTAGAAAGTTTTTTAATCGTTGGAGAGCGTGAAATATAGAGTATATTTTTTTTTGCAGATTTCTTTTATATGGATGTTCCAATTTAAATTACTGTCAAAATGAAAGCCAAGATTTTTTACATGCGGACTAAACGGGACAATGCTTCCGTTTAATTTGACAGGCGTCAAATTTTCCTCCTTGACATTTTTCAACAAATTACGATGCCCCATTAAGATCGCCTGAGATTTTCCTGCATTAATTGTAATTAATTAATTAATAATCTGTATTAAAGAAGAAAATTGGGAGCCAGGGTCTTCAGAACTTACGTCACCAATAAAGAAACGTGCGAGGAAAAGATTTGTCCAGCGGCAAGAAAATACGGATTGTAAATACAGTATATATACAAAACCCTGAAATATCTGTGCAATATGTAGTAGTAGTTTCATGTACGGTTTTCAAAGTCCCAAAAGAATATAGATCTATAGGAGCTGTCAAGTCACCGGTCAAAATTGTACCAAAATCAAAGACAAAAAATTCACTTGACAGAATTGGGAATCAACCGTTAGCGCTAAATATAAAAAAGAAAGTTAACTTGACTTGACTATAATATGTAATCCACTAAACAGTCTCAAAAACGAACTCTTGTGAACTGTGCTTTACACTTTCACACTAGGTTGTTTACTTTTGCTCCGTACTCATCTTAGACCAAGTATATAATATAATATAGTGACGACACTACAAGCATGGGAGTATTCCCACGTTTTTGTTGGCATTTAAGCTTCAACTATTGTAAAGAATTTCAAATGTCTAGGATTTCTAATTTTAATATACATTTGGGTAAAATAGGGTTTAACTCAATTTGCCTATTCAATAAATAAAGCAATGTAATATCTAGAACGACGCAGACCAAAACTTCGTTTCGTACCGGAGACAGTTACTCTGTCGGCAAAAATTATAACAAATAAAAAAGAGAAAATACTAATAAGAAACAGACTACCGTGTTTTAAAAACATGATTGTCGTCACAGTTATTTCATAGGAATTGAAGCTTTCCATATTTCCTTTAACTCGTCCTATATATTAAATAAAATGTCGTGTTTACTGATACAACTGCTCACAGAGTATCAGTGAAGCTATACCTACTTACACCTATAATTTGTTATTTGATTTAATAGCTTTATGGGCAGTGGATGAAACGTCTATTTTCTAGAAATTTAAAGCTACATACTTGATTTTTCGTACACGTGCTCTGGGTATAACAGATAATGTTGTAAATAAATTTCACGTCTGCCGATTAATTTAGTCATTCAATAATTAATACTTAAAATTTTTCATATTCCTGAATGAAACATGTCACACAATTTGTCAATAAAATTTCTGATTTTTTTTAAATCGGACCAATTATGTATTTAGAATAAATACACGCATTAATTTTCTTGTATCTTTACTACAAATTGAGAAAAAAATAATATTCATTGCACGCCTCAAATTTAAGAAAAAATCATGGTCAACACACGTATTTAATTTTTTTTATTAAATAGCACTGACATAATAAAGACACCCACGCGTTATTTTGTGAGTCATACTCTGTAGAACTTATAGTAAAAATTTCAGAGTCCGTAAGTTGAACCTGTAGATACCATTTAGTTCTGAATAAATACAAATACAGTAAAAATAAAAGTATGGGAAAATGAGTTTAAATCTTTGCATATTTAAACGAAAACTGTTTATATGCAATCTTGTTAGCTAGTGACAATCTTCTAAAGGCAGCATAATTATGTCAAACATTATTTATTTCCATCACTAAGATTTAAACGTTTGATGAGTGTAGCCTGATTATATGGCGTAATTAGGGAGACCAAAATTTCCCCTCTTACCCCCTTAACTTACCGTTTAGGCATTGCACCTGTACAGAATAAAATTAAGATCATAAACATCATGCAGCAGGGAGAATTTATTCTGAAATCGGCGTTTTCGCATGCCTATTTCTTGATGCCAAAATGCTTACATTTGTCTGTTAGAATTATAACATTTTCATGAATAGCAGTCTTTCTTAGATGCTACTTGCAATAAGGTAAAAACATTTTCCTGGATAACACAGAATTCCGGTTAATCGAGGCTCTATTGTATTTCCATTTCCCTTGTTAGCTTGGCGCCATGTTCTTCAACTCGATGCTGTATGGCGTAGCGAGGAGGGGAACTTCATTAGTAGTCTTTGGCTAGAAGGGTGAAAGATGTTTCAGGTGTTTATCTTGGAGGAAGGGATGAAGAGGAAGGGTTCCAAAGCAGCGATACTCCCTTTATGGGGAAAACGCTGGATAATGACTCGATGAATCAGAATGTGGGATACGCCAGCTGTTTAGGGGTGTAGAAGTTTTCCCTAGACAGTAGATGAAATTTGTCATAAATGTTAATAACAAATATTACAATTCCATAACGGTATAGAAACCAAACCGTCATTTCAACAAATAAATATTGTATGTTAAAATAGTCTATATGCGGACGTGTACTTATAATGCATTGTACTTACTTATGGCAATAGACAATTCCTAAGCAAGCTAAAGGAATATTACCTATCTTATGGAACCCGGAGGTTTATTGCTGCGCTTACCTAGCCCGCCATTCAACCCTATTCTGTGCTAACTCCATCCAACAATCCCTCGTAAATCCCACTTCCCTTAAATCTATCCAAATATTGTCCTACCACCTATGTTTAGGTCTTCCAAGTTATCTTTTTCCTTCGGGTCTTGCAGTCAATATTTTTTAGATATCTTTCCTCCCCATGCGCGCAACAAGTCCAGCCCATTTCATCCTCCTTGATTTAATTACCCTTACTATATTCGGTGAAGAATACAGGTTATGAGGTTCATCATTATGCAGTTTTATCCAGTTCTTAAGACTGCACTGTACGTCGAATTGAATCCTATCCGCTCCGTGCAGGTAATAAACGGGCCAACTAGTTAGTTATTTACCGATGACAAATTTAGTTACGGTTATTTTCATACAGAGGACAGAGTGAAATGTGGCAAGCCCATCGCCTCGACGGCTTTACAGAAAGAAACTAATCTGAACATGAAAGGGTCAGGGAATTTCGTCCAGAGCAAATACGGGCTTTGCATTTTTTAACGTGCTGCAAATATACGACACGGGGTCCACGGCTTATAGTCCCTGTTGACTGAATTCTTGCCCAGGATGTTTACGTCATGAAAAATCCATGAACTTCTGTCTGGTTTGAACCCACGACCTTCGGAACCAGAGACGTAAAAGGTAAAGTGTTCCCTATACAGGCCATGGAGGCCCAGAGGGTTCCAGGAGATTGAGGCTCCCAGATTTTGGACATTTGGCACACGAAGGTGGTAAGGTAGTCAGCCTTACGCACTGGTCACCTTTACCCCCTGGATTGCTCCTAGTACTCATTTCTGTTAGAGGCTGAGTCGATCCCAGGACCATAGTGCCACCAGAAGGATTAGGCCAATTGAAAAACTCCAACGACCTAAGTGGGGATCGAACCCGCGACCTTCGGGTTTGCAGCCTCAACCACTACGCTACTGCGTACCCCACCAGAGACGTACACGTTAGATTTACACCACCGTGGTGACATAAAGAAAATACCACAGGAACAAACTCCATTCCATTTTAGAACCAAAATGAGTTAGGCGTCTAATCGAAGTGCAATAGGTCTGCTCTTCAAATTCCAGTACAGATTTTAAATCTGACAATTCCGAACTTCTCTCTAACGTAGTTATATGAAACATACTACCCCCAATCATGGTGAGTATAAACTATGAAGTTAAACTGTAGAACCGGGTTAAAAAAATTAAGTAAAATTTAAATCTGACAAAATACTTTCTTCGATTTTAGTTCATATGACAATCGCATAATTAGTATTTAAAAGTTTTACCAACTCCATAGATCACACAGTAAAAAGAATAGCCCCAAAATAAAGTTTTAAGTAATACAATTTTTACTTAATTTAGGGTCAAATTAAACACTAAAATATTTATTATTCTGTAAATTATAGCAACCAATGTTTCAAAACTCTGTACAATATTCCTTATGCTTAAGCTGACGTATTTTGTGAATTCGAAACAGATTTATCATGTGGAAAAAAGTTTTTAAACAATGTTGACTGTCATCTTAAGCGAAATTACTCACAAAAAAGACAAAGGCTTCTCTAACGAATGCTTTCCTTTCTGAAAGCCTACGTCAGAAAATGTCAGTCATTTAAGAGGCAAGCGGCGGATGTTGTAAGTATATGAAAATCAGTTGAGAATGAAATGATTTCTTTTCTGGAATGGGAAGACGCGTCGTCATACAAGCCGCAGTGAATTGAGGCGACAGTTTGATGTGAACATGATGGGATGCGAGGCTACAGCTTGTCACAAACATTGGTAGTTCGTCCTCACAATCCTTCATGGCACATGATACTTACGCCTGAAATGGAGCTTTCAACGAAATGTGGAAATAAAGAAATTCTGTTAGACCTAACTTGTCTATTTGGATTCTTTAAGGTAATCCACATTGTCAGTCTTTGAAGCCAAGGTCCGTCGTATTTTCGGGGAAAGATAAATTGTAGCTCTCCCCCCCCCCAAAAAAAAAAAGCAGGCCACAGTTATAGGTGGGATTTTCTAGACTATAAGGAGAGAAAGGATTGAGCCGAAGTGAGAAAAAGACAAGTGATGGAAAGCGAAAGTTATTGATCTCATAGCGCATGTTTCTCGTTTCATTTTAGACTGTCTGATCAGCAAAGGGAGACTTACGGATTTGGCTGCTAAGAATCAGGTAAAATTAGTTTAGTTTTCTCATCAGTGAATTTTTCCTTAACCTTGTAATCTGACGTTATCTTTTTGACTACTTCTAAAATTACATGCTATTTTCAGAATTAATTTAACTGATATAATTACGGGTAGGCCTAATTATCATAGGTAATCCCACGACAGTTGACGAGTTTATCGATACATCGCGACTGCGCAGCTGGAGCAAATTTATCTGATGAAACTCAACTCGAGATGGATTTATTAAGAATATTCCGTGAATAAAAATGTAATGGATTATACAAACAATAATTACTTTGATGCATTGCTATACAAAAACAAAACTAACAGCTGCAAGATCACGGCATACTATGTATCAACCAACCATGAATTGATTCGAGTTACCATGTTGTCATCAGTCCTACCAATGTTGCATATAAGACAGAGTTAACTCCATTCAGGTAAGTTAACAGCAGAACAGAATCAAAGCACACCAACTGGCTTCCACCGAATCGAAATTGTGGTTTTAATCAATGTACATTTATATTATTTCAATTTCTAAACAAGTTACGCTGTATAAAATAACCTGTTTTCGTGTTGCTTAATGGCAGCATGTGACGTAGTAGTCACTGCACACTGATGATTATGTTTTCAGTAACGAGCAGACGATTTTACCTGATAAAATAACATCCTCAAATTAATAGCAAGAATGTTATAAGTTAAACGATCGTGATTGGTCCATATCCGAGGAACTGCTAAACGATATTGGTCAATATCAAACACGCGGCGTATGAGTGGAATAGTCTTTATAAAGTGGCAGCCATGTTGCGTGTACTGAAATGCTGTTTCCTTGATAATTTCAACAAATGTCAATATTGCTGAGTGATTCTATTTCCTATCTATTTGTATCATATGAACATCATCTAATGTTTGGAATATCTAAAGTATAAGTACTTAAAAATAATAAACCCATGAAGAGTAATTTTTATGCATTATCTTTTACAGTAAAACTAGTTATTTTTAAATAAATAAACTAGGGATGGGTCCTCGATACTTTCGATACCTCGATACTCTCGATACTTGCATGGTATCGGCATCGAACGATACTTCAGAAAACTAGCTCGATACTTTTTCGATACTTTTGTAATTCTGCAATTAAGTGAGAATGCTGGTATTTTTTAACATAAACTTGTAAGTGGACTGTTTAAAAAACTAATTTTAGTTTTAATTTAGAGTTTAAAAATAATTATAGGCTACTGATGATATTAAATTTTGTCTCATTAAATATGCAGACTTAATTAATTTAGTTGGTATTACACAGTTCTCTCAAACTTTAATTTTTAATGTACCTAATTATTGAAACTGGAAATGTTGAAGGTATCGAGTATCGAAGTATCGAGCATCGAGGAAAAAATCATGTATCGGTATCGAGTATCGAGTATCGAGAAAATCTGGTATCGACCCATCCCTAAAATAAACCAATAATGTTAGATCGAAGCTTGTAGTTAGTGTCGTTCATATGATATTAACAAATAGATAGAAAAAAAGTCACTCATAAATATTGATATTTGTGGAAATTATCACGGAAAAGACATTACACTGCACGAAATGTGGCTGCCATTTTGTAACGACTATCCACTCATACGCCGCGTATTTGTTATTGACCAATAACGTTTAGCAATTCCTCGGATATAGACTAATCACGATCGTTTATTTTATAATATCATACCTCGGATCGGAAGGATGCAATTTTATCTGATAAAACGTCAGCTCGTTACTAGACACGTAAGGCATCAACGTGCGGTGATTAATATGCCACATGCTGGCATTAAGAAGAATGAAAAACACATTATTTTATACGACAAAACTTGTTTGGAAATTTAAATAATATAAAGGTCCATTGATTAAAAACACAATTTCGATTCGGTGCAAGCCAGTTCGGTTGCTTTTATAGGATTCTGAAGTAAGCAGCTATCACGACGGCCTCCATCTCATGATGCGCACTACTGGTAGCATTGGGAACTCGGAACGATTCATCGACTCGATTCGTGGACTGTTCATTCATCTAGTATGCCGTAATCTTACGGTGGACAGAATACCGCCAACAAAGTAAGAAAATAATTGTTCGTTCTCGCAAATATATCGATAAACGCGTAATTCATTGCTGAGGAGGAAAAAATGACCTATTTCTCAGCACCCAAGCATGACAAGTACGTACAGTTCGTTTTTAGGAGTATATATCTGAATATATCCTGGAGTGAGAGCACCAGTGGTCCTAGTTTTAATGATAATTAAATGAGCATAATTAATTTTCTTGTCAAGAAATTACTTAGAGGCCTACGTTCAGTAAATAGTTATCTCGTGACAAAAAATTTGAGTCTAAAAGCGAAATAGAGTTACCAGTGTAAAAATTGGCAAGAGTAGCAATCGGCTAGATGATTCCATGCGAAGAGAAAAAAGTCAATTCCGAGATTTTACTCCTAAGCAAAGAATAACACATAATAATTATTAAAGCTATTTAATATACCGCTACTGGTTTCCTGTAATACCAAGTTTACTATTTTATATCATCTTCGGTTCCCGCTTAGCAAAGGATTTATACATTTCGTATTTATAGAGTTTATTGATACTATGTAATGTTTTCTCTACCAGATGTAGCGATGTTGGTGATGATTATCGAGGAATCGAAAGCAGCGAAATGATCTCGGCCTAGGTAGCATGAAACAATTAATTAATTATTTATTACTGTACGATTGCTATGTACTTGAACATAATTTGATTTTGACCGCGTGATTAGCTTGATATGAATGTGAAAGCAGCGGAAAACTAACTCCATCTTATCATATAGCAAACCTGATTTTACTATCAATGTGGGGTACTACCTTAACTATCCCTATCTATGGCTTAGAAGCTATTCGTGATATTGAACACCACCTACAAGATCATGCTTGCTAATGAATTTGGTTTTACAGCGAAAAAAAAACACACACACACACAAGCAGTCAGACTGTTAGTTACTTTATTTTGTCATTAACGTACTGTTGATAGATAATCGAGCTCTGTATAGTACATATTCTGTAATGAGAGCCACGGACCCACTAATGTCATCAGTCACCGACAGCCAACATTTCAATAAAAATAAGCAAGCATGCATGTAAGAGGGGAACTAATAGGGTACGGTACCATGAATTAACGGGAAATTATGCGAATCTTAAATGGTGGTTAGTTTGTGCACTGAATATCTGTGAGGAATACTTAAGAGAATGTTCCGGAGATATTGAAAAGACAATTAAGAAATGTAATTCCTTTGTGCTGAATTAATCAGATATATTCCGTGATTAAGCTGGCCAATCATTAAAGTTATAAGAAACTAAATTCCATGGCGCTACATCCCTTTGAGGGCCTAGCCCTGCTACCCCACCGCTGTGTCATCTACTATAGGCAAAAGGCGGAACATGTTGGCATGTGGTCAGCTAGCTGACTCCTATGGCCGTTTGTGATGGCTTACTGAACCGAGGTCGCTACTTCTTTATCAAGTAGCTCCATAGTTTGTATCACGAGGCTGAGTGCACTCCGTTCCAGATCTCCATACCTCAGAAAAATCTGGAGAGATACCGGGGATCGAATCCAGACCAGCGGATCAGTAGTCAGCGACGCTAACCACTATACGACGCAAGCGGTCATTAAGGTTATACTGCAATTTAAATATAATTAATGGCATCATATTTGGACGGTTCCGCTGTTTTATATGCCCCGGCGTGCAAACTCCTAAAGTAATATTATAAGCTTTTTCAAGATACTTTCGAGTGAGCAAACCGCATGGGCTTCTACATTATTGGTGTTACGGGCAGAAAATTTATAGTGAAAGAACTATAGAATATGATTTACAAATACAGAAATTTGAAATGAAATAAATTGCTTTAAAGTTATAAATTATTATACGTACAGTCTATGAAATTGAGGGTTCAAATTACATAAAACTAAAGCATGTTTTTGCAAATGAATTTGATTTAAATTTAATCAGTTTTTAATCTCAGTTTTTATGAACGAATCAGAGATGGATCTAGTAACATGTATATAAATACATAGTGTAAGAAGTTTCAGCATTACACATAAAAATTGTAGATTCGAGTATTTTCATGAGATTATCTCCTTAAAAACTCAATTGGTGGTGGTATCGAGAATTCAGTCCGCGTTCTCCATGGACGTATCCTGTCCCGCGACCAGACAGCTGCAATCAGTGGAAGAGAAGGAACCAGGAATTGGAACAGCCCGTCTAACTCCATGAAGAGCCGGGAACAACTGGACTATAAAATTATCAGATAAGGTCGCCCTAGCTTCTTCTTCGCTAGAAGAATTCCAAAAATATAGCCAGGTGAACCAATACAGCAAGGTTTCTGCATTCAATAGAACATAGGAATGTGGTTCATTACTTGCTTATAGATTTATATTCGTCCTAGCGATTGCAACAGTTTTTGTTGTGTACATTAGGCCTATCAACCTCTGGGGCTCCCAAAAAATATTTAATATTTAGTCAAATTACTTTTTATTGTCCTTACAGTCTTTCATTATTCGATTGAAAGTTTTGTTTGTTAGAAGTCAACTACAGTATTTTTCAAATGAGAAGCGTTTTCCTTCACTGCCAATCACGTGTACGAGCTAATGAAATACCGCTAGCAGGAAGGGTCTTCCTTCCGTCTCGCCGTCTCTGATTGGACCGCGTATCTAAGTAGGAGAAGAACAAACCGCTTGTCATCTGCAAAACACTGTAATATTGCTTACGCCTAGATATCATTATAAGCATTATTATTTAAAATAAAGATGCACTTTGGGGAAAAGAAAGATGTCTAAATACCAATAAGAAGAAAATTATCACATTATAGCTCTCCTCTCTCTGGTCATAGAAAACCACCATTAACGGCCGTGGGTATCGGCATGCTGACCACATACCCCCCAATCCTGCCATCTACCTATGTAGATGACGCAGCGGTCGGGTGGTAGGCCAAATCCATCCAGGGATGTAGCGCCATGGAGTTTAGTTTAGTTTAGCTCTCCTCTCTGTGTGGCGCTACGTCCATTGTGAGGCTTGGCCTACCATCCGACTGCTGCGTCATTTACCAGAGGCAGATGGCAGGATTGGGGGCATGGGGTTAGCAGCCGAATACCACGGCAATCTTAACCTAAGCCGCTATTTCTTTAAAGTAGTTACTCATTTCACCACGTTCAGAAAAATCCGATGAAGTTCTGGGGATCAAATCCAGACCTGGAGATCCGGAGTCAGCAACGCTAGCTGACGGTCACATTAAGCTAGTAATGGCATTATTTACAACAGCAGCAACAACAAAAATTAATATATTATGTTTCACTACAGCCAAATGTCGAACAATATGGATTTTTAATTATAAAAAAGGAAACAATAATTGCTCGGTCCATTCAGATACCAAGAGATGGGGCAAGGAATTGCTCTTTTATATCCGTTTAATATTAGGAATACTAATTTATTTATTTAATACTTATTTAATATATATGGTTTAATCTTTGGCTGTATCGTAACACCGTTATACTAGGCCTGTGTGTCATACTGTCAGACAAGCTAACTATTTTTTGTTGGGGGGGGGGGGGTAAAATAAAATTGCCGATTTCAATGTTGACTTCTTTTTCGTTGAGTACTTCGTAAAATAAAACATTTTCAGTATTTATACAAATATACCCTTTGCGCTGTTTTGAACATAAATTCCCTCATTCCAGTTTTCATCTGTGCTCTTATGAATCGCCGTTAACTTCGATTTTGGCATGATTTATGTACAAAATATAATGATAATTACAATCGAAATTATTATTGAATAACTTCAGATTACACTTTGAAAACAGAAGTGTCAAAAACTATGGAAAACTATGGAAATACGAAATCTGTCGAGTCCCTGTCGCATTCGATCATAAAGAATGCACGCTATACGAAATGAAGGAAAAAATCAAACTAAAACCAAACATTAAGATTTCTAATAAAATTGTTGTGCACATTCCTCAATTTACACATATTTCGCGCTTATTTAGACTTTGGAACAGGGGAAAAAATTTCGCGATACTTCGTGAATTCATTTTGCTTAATAATGGTATTTTACGCATGTACAAAGGTAAATATAGCTAAGGAAAGCTGTTTTGTAAAATTTCGCACACGGTCCCTATCTATTATAAAATATTAGCATTTGTGTAAGAAAGTAACTATGAAAATACGTCTTCAATAGCCTTGTGATTACTGATATGTTGCTAACAAACTCAAACAGGTAGGTCGCGGGTTCGATTCCGTATGAGGTCGTTGGAATTATTCAATTAGACCTGATCCTTCTGATGGCACTATGGTCCTGGGGTCTACTCAACCTCTAACAGAATTAAGTACCAGGCGCAATCCTGGGGATTAAGGCGGCCGGTGCGTAAGGCTGACAACTACCTTCATGTACTACTTCATGTACCGAATGTCTCAAAATCTGGAAGCCTCAACCTTCTCGAGCTCCAAGGACCTTCGCGGCCTGTATAGTGATCACATCACTTCATTACTTCACTACGTCGAAAATGTACGCACTTTAAAGTGATTTATTCCCTGAAAAAGGGTCGTTGGAAGAATCAGTAGCCGAGACTTTTATAATAAATGCGACAGGGAGACAACAGGTTCGGACTGAAGATGCGCGGTAGAAATATAAGCTTGTGGAGTGGCTTCAAAGCTTCATTCTAGCGCAGGTCATGATTCACGTCTCATCTGCTCAGTTATACGAACCTATTTCTTCTATGGTCCTTCATTAAGCCCTTTCATCATGCTGGGCCTAAGGGGAATAATGTAATAAAATACCGAATGCTCCTAAAAATTTTCACAAGGATGCTAAAAAATAAAAAAAAGTAATAACGCACTGTAGAAAGAGGTTTCGCTAATATTATATATCTATGGGGTACGTAAAGCCTGCCAATACATAGCTATCGTTTAGCTATCCAACTCTGTATACTGAAGTTATTCAAGAAATCAAAATATTTCACACAAAGTATTCCTGAAATAAAATTAAAAAAAGAAATAGGTTTCATGAACAATTTCTCACCTTTCTCACACACACACATTTATATATATATATATCCTCTTTTAAAGGACATTCGCATTGCATTAATATAACAGTACCGGTAAATGAGGAAGGAAAATTAGCTCTTAATAATGTAAATGAGATATCTCACAATCACACACTCGCTGATTATTAGCAAGGGGAGAGACTCTCAATGGGGGTGGCGGGGGTTGAGGGATATGAAGGGAGCTAGTAAGGCATTTGCCGTGTATTCATCATCACACATTCTTGCGTTTTAGCAAGACGACTACCATCCTAATTAGTGGGGGAGTCAAATGAATTCACGCGTTCTATTCGAGGTAGTGTTATGCACAGCTACTGATCCTTTACTAAGTTCACTGACAAGCCTGATTGGTTGAGCAACCTTCCTAACACTAGTTCACACCGCCACGCTTATATTATTATTATTATTATTATTATTATTATTATTATTATTATTATTATTATTATATTATTCGGGTATTAATGATGGTTACTGGTATTATCTTTTACCGAAAATACCATTTATTGATAAAATATGAGACCTAATGCTATTTATTCACACAAAGGAACAAATTTCGAACGATTTCACGATATGCTTCGCTTACGGTAAACGGTCATTTAATATTATCTTTTTCTTACCTCCATCCACTTAATAAAGCTTTTCATTCTTAAAGCAAACCGATATAAACTTTCTAAAGCCTCTAGTACAAATAAGTAAGATATATAAGCATTCATGGACCACAGATTATCGTCTATGTTGGACATTACATGAGAATATTATAGGAGAAAAATTCCTCCGACACATAACTTGTCTGTCTGTGAGGTAGACCATTAGGGCAATCAGTCATAGGAGAGAGGTTCCATCTGACGCTGTGAAATGAACTCCGACTTAGCTCAGTTGGTAGAGCATTGGCGCGAATAGCCAAAGGTCCTGGGTTCAAGTCTCAGTGTCGGAGGAATTTTTCCCCTATAACATTCTCATAAATAAGTAAATTTAACATCATAATAATAACATAACAAGCCCAACAAATCCCTTAAGGACAAAAAAGCCTCCTACCATTCAGAGTAGGGATAGCTCTTAAACTTTAAAATACCAGGATATGAACACTTCTTAGGCTTCATTTAACATTAACTCCGCTGAATAGGGTTGATGATGTTTAGGCTGGGATAAGTTGAATGAGCGGATTTATTCGAGCTAAAAAGCTAATACTGTATTTTAAAACTGCATTATGTTTATGCGACATGGCTAGTCTGATTATTTTCAAGCTTACAATGTCTTAAATAAAAATAGTTTCAATATAATTCCTGAATTCCATTACCAAGTAGACGAAAACCAATTTGCCTGTCTTTATTGTTGTTGCTTTTTTTACAGAGCGATTCATGAAGAATGAACAATATTCAGGGAATTAATTCGTCACGTTATGCTGATTAAAGAAGTTCATACGAACATGGGTCCGATTTTTCATATTAAAGAAGTAATGAGATCCGGAAAGTTGAGATTAATTTGGGAGAAATTAAAGGATATTAATTTGAATATCGACTGAAAGTCTATTGAATTGTTTACTTAATGACTTGTGAATTACTTAAATAACATTTAAGCACCATAAAATGCGTATCACAGCAGATTTTAAACGATGCCGCCACCGGCAGCAATGCAAGCAGTCGCGCGGTTGTGAACTGCTCGTGTAGCGTTACCAATTTTGTCTCGTTCTGGACAGGTTTTCTCGGCGACGGCATGAATGCGTTGTACAAATTCCTCTCTTGTGTTCACTCTTATACTGTCAACAATATCCTTCATCCATTCCCCGAAACAATAATCAAATGGATTGAAATCGGGTGATCTAGCTGGCCAAGCAATTGGTGCATCATGTTCAATCCAGTACCTTTCAAATTCTTCCTTTAAAAAGTTCATTACATTTCGTGAAAAATTTGTAGGTGCTCCATCATGTTGGAAGTGCATTCTCTGTAATGTATGAAATGGGATATCTTCCAATAACGCAGCTAATTCTTCTTGTAAAAATCCCAAATACATTTGCCCAGTGCGGTGGTAAAAGTGCGGACCTATCAGACGATTTTGTAACAAATCGCACCACACATTACAACTAGAACTTCGCTGAAAATTGACAGCATTAATCGTATTACCAGCACTATATCTATAGGTACAAGTAAACCATATCTGCATATTCCACATGTGTATACAAGAATGGCATTTTACTCGTAATACTGAACATCAATTCATACAAGAGCTGAAATGTATAAGCTAATGAAAGGACTACAAGGCAATTAGTAGCTTAGGGATTCCTCCTAGTGGACTGCCAGTCTGAATAAAGGTCACGGTTCAGTATTGGTCAACTTAAGAACTTGAATGTAGAGCGGTGATTTAGTCCCCTAATCGCCCCACAACCACTGTCAAGTGGAGCGAGGTTCACAAGATTGCGCGCTATCAATTACTATTTTAATAATTTTCTACAAAACCATCGAAACTCGGGCATATGTTCATATGAACTTTTTAATCAGCAGATTTTCATATCCAAAATTAAGAGGTTTACATGCCTATGTTATTTTCAGGTGTAGTCCATGGGACATAATAATAATAATAATAATAATAATAATAATAATAATAATAATAACGATAATATTGCAGTAGGTCTGCATATGTGCTTGAAAGACATGCCCAGTCTTCTGCTCATTATAAGTACAAGATATTATATTGGTTACTCATGCACCTCCACGACACTGGTAGTATTTACAGGCAACATTATAGTCGTCAGAAAGCCATTACTTGTTACCTACAGCTTTTCTTGTGATAAAAAGGAATAGCATTACCATTAGCTGGGATCTCGCACACCTACTGCACCCTCCACGGCATTGATTGAGGTTTTAGCCCTACCTCCCTCCCCACTAACCCCGTTCTACCGCGCTTGCTACGGCGGCGGTTTGCGAAAACATCAAAACGTTAATGACAAATTTACATTAACACATTTAATGACACTTCACTGGAAGCAATTCTATTGCTTGGTTCCCATACTTAGGGGAGCAGTATGCTATACCAAATATGTTCGCACAAGAAATTAATCGAAACATTACAATTAGTTTAATTGAGCTTTTAGTAATATGTACAAAAACAGCCTTAACTCGATAGTTTTTCCAGTTTGATGTTCAAGAATTGTTGTTTACTTCAAGTTATAACACCACGTTGCGATACAAAAAACGATGTTTATATAATACCTTATGTCTAGAACTTCTTGGTTTTTTAGTTATCATTGAAAGATTGCATTCTAGATATTGGAATATTGTTATCGATACATTCTGCTGATTAAGTTACTCGTTGTATCCTATAGACGACGATGTGTTGCCAAGAAGACATACACGTTTCAGCTCTGGCTGAGGTCTACCACGAAGAGGTAAGGAAGCACCATGACCATGGCCTGAAAGTTCACCCGACCTCAGTCCTTTGGATTTCTTTTTCTCTGGAGTCTCCTAAACCAGTTGGTTTATGCAACAGACATTCGTAACCAACGTGTTTTGAAACCGTGCGACGAGTGAGTGAATGTGTGGAAGTAGGTGGAGGATATTTCGAACATCTATTATCAGTTTATGAATACTGGTGTCAATGTCCAACATATGTTCTTTATAAAAGTTATTTTATAAATAACTAAAAAAGTAAGGTTTTTCTGGCACGTGCTAATATGAATGTTTTTTCCTTATTTTTGTAAGACTAACTCGACCCCAAATTTGCACAAGTATTTATGAAACATCCTGCATAACACGCATCAATATTGGTGTTAATTACAAACATAATGTATATGCACTAACATTAAAAAGCTGTACAGAGGAAGGTTAAAATTATCCAGAGAGTGGCTGAATGTCTAAAGTAAATATTTCAGTTGAGGAACTCGTGAAAATTTAATTAAACCACTCTATTCAATATAGTTATTTAACGACCTTAGGCCTGTGATCGTCGACGGTGAGCCGGGATTTTGTCCCGCAGGAGTTCTTTTACATACCTGTAAATCTACAGACATGCGCCTGTCACATTTATGGACACGTAAATGCCATCTACCTTACCAACAAGGAAAAACTACATACCATGTGATTTTTTTTTTCTGAGACTTACTGAAATTGTAATGCTAAATCAAATCTTAGAGACACAAGAGAAAACAGTATTTCCACTAGCCATTTTACGGATATTTCTAGTGCTATTCCTATGGATGCTGCTTCAGCATCACTGGTTTAGTGTTACGGACTGCTTGTGAACCGAGAGGCACCCTATTGTGGTTTCAGGGTCAGCTCTGGCTGGAAACGTTAATGGATGAGTTGCAGATTAAGTTCGGACTATCAGGTCAGATGAACACACGCACGCCTGTCTGATATCACTATAGGCTATTCACGCTAATCAAATATTTTCAGCAGGTAGCTAGCCACACGTCACATCCACTCACCCTAAATGAAGCCTTCACAATAAATTGACATATTTGGAACAAGTTATGCTAAAATTTTCACTTTGGATGAGTACAAATGTCCGTAAAAGTTAAAGACAATAGTGAATGGCTTATTTCCATACCGAAAATGTTAACTGCAGATCCTCGTATTACCCTACCAAGATCTTTGCTGATCGTGTAAGTTACGTTTACTGATTTATAGATAGCCATGCTTTGATAACTCTTTGGCTAACCGTTAACATTTGCTTGGAACATGTATCACTACCAACAATATAAGCTAGTTTCTTTTCAGAACTGCACCCAAATTCGTCCAACCAGAGTAAAATATTTCTTGACCGATCCCTCATTCGTAAGCATAGGTTTGGAGCAGTGTTTCCCAAACTGTGCTCAACGGAACATTGAAGTGTTCCTTATGCGTATGAAAGTGTTCTGCCAAAGTGTCAGTGACCTTGGTGGTATTAAATTGAAATTCTTTCTAGTAATTGATGTCTTAATTTTTATCTGGAACCAACCATTTCATTCCGCCATTCGTGACATGTACCAGCTACACGTCACCGCTGTTTAATAAAAAATCTGCGTTCATTTTTGCAACAGCTAGCGTCGACGACTTCTACTACCCTTAACAATGATGAAATAATTGTGTATGAGACGGGATTTTCGTATTAGGTTCTACTCTTCAAAGTAAACGAAGTACAGAATTAGACATAATGCCGCATCTCATATTACTTCCAACTTCAAGAAAATCTGTGATAGTAAACAGCAATAACATCAATCGTTATTGAATTTCCAGAATCCAATTTTATTGTTGTATCATGACTTTGGAATTTGTTTGGTAATTGTTTTTTGAAAATGAAACTAATCAGGAAAGCAGGATGTCATAGTAAAACATTTTTCAATAAGTCAACAACTTCAGTGTGTTTTTTTTAATTTTACCATGTATTTTAAGCTATCGCAAAACAAGTTAGACATTTTAGTTTTTTACTGTATGAGTGTTCCGTATATATCCCCTTAACAGAAAATTGTCCCATCGCCAAAATAGGTTTGGAAAACAATGGCTTAGAGAGGATTAATCTTCGCGAAGGTTATGGGACCTTTAGATGAAAAATAATGTATGTTACATGATTACGTAACTTTTGGAGTTCCAACCCTAATAGCCTCTGTAAAACATGCTTTAGGTATACTTAACGATCTCTAAAGCTTCAACCTATGGTAATAGTAATTCATATCACTGGAAATTACTGAAGAACCGATAAAGATATATTTTCCCGTCCTAAGACTCTGTATTGTAGCAACAGATACTCTGAGAACAAAGTGGGGCAGCGACACAAATTCTGAAAAATTGCACAGGAAATGACTCATGTAATATTTCTGCAGAAAAATAATGAGATGTTCCAAGGAAAAAGAAACGATTCGATAAAATAAAACTTACAGGAATCCTGGCTAGGAAAGATTAAGCACTGACCTACTTGCAGAAGAGCTGTAGCGTAGTGGTCAGACAACACTTACCTAAAACAAAGAGAAAAACAAAATCGATATTACATCAAGTACAGGGAAGAGTCGTAAATCTAGCATCATTCTCAAATATGAAGGTAGGGACATCCCAAGAACAATAAACTACCATGTGCTCATCGCTTAAGAGATTGGATTAAACAACTAGAGAGACACGTGCTTGGATTCTTAAAGCTTAAATAAAATTATTCTTTATTCCGCACATACTATCTTTTATGAAGATATCGAGTGGAAGAATCAAGTACCTGTATAGTTGGGAGTAGAAGATTCTATAAAATGGATGAAATGTGGTCAAATTTTATGGTTTTATATTTTTCATTTCCCAAATAAAAACACGAAACAAAATTAAAGCTAGCATACAATGAAAATTGGTCAAAAGTTGAAATTTTTATATTTTCGTTTTCATTATTTATTTATTTATTTATTTATTTATCTTTATATTCACAGAGGAAAAAGCAAGCAGACAATTCCATGTATAAATAAAAGGAGTTCCAATTCAGGTAATACAGTAGTTAAAATTACATTAATCTGGAAACTTTTTTCTGAAAAAAGAAATCCTTGTTTTCTTATTTGAAGATGTAAGTTACCAAGTGATGTTATTTTGAATCTATCTCAACAAAACTGTCAAGATAGTCTACGAATTGTGGATGAATATGAAATAGTTTAAGATTATGGACACGTGAAGTCACAATGAAAAATTGAATGCCATAGCCGGGATTTGAACCAGGATCTTCGGCTCTCCGTTCCGATGCTCTAACCAACTGAGCTACCATGGCAACGTGCCGGTACAACATTAAATTCTCCAACTGACTCATAATCCCAGTATACCACCAGGCGTTCTCAATATGAGATACGAACCCAGTGGCGACTTACAACCTGTAAGTACTTTAAACCCGGGCTTTATAGTAAACCACTAGTGGGTCACAGTGGAATGATAATTCTTTCATAAAGCCCGGGTTTAAAGTACTTACAGGTTGTAAGTCGACACTGGGTTCGTTATCTCATATTGAGAACGCCTGGTGGTATACTGGGATTGTGAGTCAGTTGGAGAATTTAATGTTGTACCGGCACGTTGCCATGGTAGCTCAGTTGGTTAGAGCATCGGCACGGAGAGCCGAAGATCCTGGTTCAAATCCCGGCTATGGCATTGAATTATTCATTCTGACTTGACGTGTCCATCTTAGCCTACACACGGCCAGTGTGAAAGAATTATCATTCCAGTTTAAGATTATGTTGTAATTTTACATCAACACCACCCGAGGAGCTTGGTATAGTCCTCCCCAGTTATGGGCGGCTGCGTCCGGCGAAACTGTAAGAGCTGGGGGCCAAAGAGCTAGTGCGCTTACTTTACTGCCGTGGCCCATAGCACTCCCTTTGGATGTTCTATAGTACCTCCAGCTGCCAGTTGGTACATATAGACCCTGGAACCTCAGGTTCGAACAAGGTGTGGTTCAACTACCGCCGTAATAATGAGAATCAAATGAAAACCGCAATTAATTTTTTTCCACTATTTTACTGCAGGAAGAATGTTTGCTTGTACATTATTCTTCCACATAGTCACCTCCCAGTTCAATGCATTTACGCCATCAGTAGGAAGTGCTTCGATACCGCGTGAGAAAAATTATTTTGGTTGACGCTGTAGCCACTCGTGCACCTCCGATTGGAAGCCTTAATCAGACTTGAATTTCTGCCCTCAAAGGACCAAAAATGTGGAAGTCTGATGGTGCCAGAGCAAAGGGGATTGCTGAAAGCAGGTGTTTTGCTTCAACATGATAATGCCCGTCCTCTTGTTGCTCGTGCAACCATGAAAACCATCGATGACATTCGCTTCAAGTGCCTCCCACATCCGCCATACTAGCCAGATTTGTCATCATCAGATTTCCACATCTTTGTTCCATTAAAGGAGCACCTTGGAGGGCAGAAGTTCAAGTCTGATGAAACCGTCCAATAAGCGGTGCACGAGTGGCTACAGTGTCAACCAAAATAATTTATCTCACGCGGTATCAAAGCACTTCCTATCCGATGGCGCAAGTGCATTGAACTGGGAGGGGACTATGTGGAAAAATAATGTGCAAGCAAGCATTCTTCCTGCAGTAAAATAGTGGAAAAAATTAGTTGCTGTTTGCATTCGATTCTCCCTCGTATTAATGGCATACAATAATTAGTGTTAATATTGATTATTCTAATATATACAAAAATAACTGTCAAGCTCCTTCATAAAGAAATGGCGGCTCCGGAGACGAAAGCCATCACTAACGGTCGCGAGAGTCGGTAAGCTGACCACATGCCCCCATCCTTCCGTCTGTCTATGGTAGATTGCGCAGTATCTTGGAGGACAACTTACTGGATGTGTTTAGTTTGCCTTCCCTATGTGATTAACCCAAATAAATTACTGCATCGTAATAATGGAACTTCATATTATTCGACTGTTTTAATTATAAACATAAAACTACAGTTCACATGGAAAATTCAAATTAATAATAGAAATGAACCTTGACACTACCATACCATAATATAAAACTTAGTACAAGCACTAAATCGAAACAAAATATTTCGAGCGTCAAATTTTATAGTATTAAAAGAACAGCTATTCGTCACTGGAATTCATTGCCTAGCTATCTCAGGAGCTGCCAAACGACTTCACAGTTCAAGCGTCATTTAATAAATTTAGTATACAATAACATTTAGAATTGACACTAATTTGTAAAATATTTTTTGGGGCGAAATTTTCTTTATTTGTAATAACTAAGAACGTATTTGTATAGTCTTTCAACTTGTCTTCAATTCTATATTTTAGTAATTTGCATTATATATTATTCAAGTACTTTATGTTTGAATTTTTGTCTTTGTATTTAATGTACGTTTCTTGAATTCAGGTATATCATTTGTTTTTCATATTTTTATTATTATGTATTTCATGTTTTTGCCCTGGTTGAGTGGTATAGAAGGCTTTATGGCCTTAACTCCGCCAGGTTAAATAAATAAATAAAATGAAAACATAAACATTTACAAGTGAATAAATAATTATTAACAATAATTTCATTCGTGTATCTGAACGTAATGAAAACACTCACATGCCTATAGATTATGCAGCCTATAGCCTAATGGTCCCGACGTTATGAAAATGGAAAGATCCACTTATTGGAAAACATTATTTCTGATAACAGCCAAAGGCACGATTCAAACCAAGGCCCGTCGCCAAGGATGTCTGAATGCTGAGCTATCCATGAAGCCACAACGGCCAACTTATTTCCAAGTGCACTCATTACCAGCTAAGATCGATTTCTTTAACAATGGTGGGTTTCAGCACATATTTAACGTGTCAAATTCCTAATTTATTTATATTACTGACATTTGCCTTAAGGCGGGACTGCAAATAATACACGAACATTAATCATCCGCGCATTTTGGAAACTTAACGGAGTGTAGGAAGAAGGGCGCTAGCAAGGCCGGAGGCAACAGTTATTCTTGATTAAAACTTGGATGTTGATCAAAACTTGAGAGACGATCAAGGTACATATCATAGCTTGGAATCTACCGCCTTCTCTTCCACTTCCTCTTACCCAATATTGTTATAGGCTCTACTTTACTTCCATTTAACTAAGTTCAGGTCAAAAGACGATGGCTCCTACTTTGCAACAAAGATTGCAAACTCCTGGACCGATGGGCTTTGTAACCGATAATTTAATTTAATTTAAATTAATTTGAAATGCCATGAGCAGCGAGAAGATGCTTTAGGCAATCGCAAAATATACAAAAAACAAACATAAAATTACAATTAGCGGACAAAATACAAATACAGAGCAAAGAATAAAAATATATCATATAGGCTTATAAGGATCCCATTTTACGGCGAATAAAAGTGTTAAATTTCTGGTGCCTAATTTGGGTTAGTTTCGCATTTAAAAAATACAATTTCTGCGTGAATTCACATTGAAATCAAATAGACAGCAGGGCAAAAGATTGGCCATTTCTGTAAAACCATATCGTTGAAGGGATTTCAGGCCTTTTGTTTAGTAGACTGGAAGAATTAATACTTCCATGCAGTGAGGAGAAACTGGTGTAGCACAATCTCCTACAGAGGATGTAAACTACTGGAAACCAAAATATAGCTCCTGTATTTTTATATTGAAATTAAATATAAAACAGAATCCATTCACTAGGTTTAGTGCTAAATTAATATATGCTACAGCAAAAATGAATTTCCATGAACATTTCTACAATCAGATTATTTTAATTTTGAATATGAATTAGTATTTTTTCTAGTTCTTTACATTTGAATTAAATCACTAGCATGCCTGCAACTCAATTTTTAAGTGGTTTATTAAATATTTATTTTTATTGATGCACATACATATATTTATTCGACTTTCAATAAGAATGTCATTTAAATCCATTTATAAGATAGAGACATTTCCAGAATTCAAGACTTTCCTCTAAAAATAACACTTCATTCGAAAAAAAACAAAAAAATCCTATTAAAAACGAAAATTTTCCAAAACCGAAATTCGTCCCCCCTCCCTCCCGAGAGTAAAATACAGCATTTTGGCCTACAAGTGTTATAAACAAAAGATTTTTACATTATTATTGGCAATAACCACAATTTGTGAATTCGTTACTCAGGAAAACCAGGCCTAACTTATTAACAACTCCCTTCAAGGACAGTCGGCAATAATTTACAGAGATGACAGACAAAAATAAAGATTTTTAAAGAACGTAATAAAAGAGTCAGAAGTGAATAACAAATAAAGTGACATTACTGGTACATTATACAATATATTACACAATCAGCATAAGGTATAATTATTAAATAGTAGAAACCATTTAAATACCAATAAACCGAAACAATACATGGGTAACTTCAATTAAGATGGCGGTAGTGTATTGGGGCTCACATTTGATTAGACATTTTACTGGCTGTCATCATAGAGGTGATTCTGAAATAAAGAGATAACGCTGGATAAGATGTTTCATGACGCCCAGAAGCAGGAAAATTTTCTCGGAATGATATCGATTACCATCCGTCTCTGCAGACAACTTTAGGTAAATTGTTTACATTGAGGGTAAATAGTGCATTCTAATTCGTTATAATTTGGTATTAGCCTATGAACTTTGCTTTTTCTTGTACCGCTACAATTTAGTTTGCATTTCTAAGTTATTAGGCCTAAGTGTAGGATTCTTGAAAACGATTTCTAGAATCTGTAATTTCAGAAAAATTGCACTATGTTGATGAAAAAAAAAACTGAAGCTCTAACTATGAGTAATAAAACAGCTATTTTAGTTTTTTTTTTTTGTATAGGTAATCCCACTAGAAATTACGAGTTTATCGATATATTTGCGAGAACGAAGTTCGAGAACATTTACCTGATGAAAACTCGTAATCTCGAGTGGGGTTTATTAGGTATTCCTTATACAGGCCCTAGGGTTCCAGGAAGTTGAGGCTCCCAGATTTGAGAGATTCTGTTGTCAGCCTTGCCCATCGGGAATCGAACCTGCGACCTTCGGTTTGTAGCGCAGTGTCTCAACCACTAAGCCACGGCGTACCCCATCAAAATTTGAAGACAGAGCAAGCGAACATTAATAGACCTACTGGATATTAAATGGTCGTCCTTCCTACACCTAACGCTTGAAAGTCATGCGACTCTACTAAAAAAGGGTCTAAATGGAAACAATGATTACTGGATTATACATGTTTAAATATAATTATCAGCATCACGAATGTTATTTAATCACAATTTCACTAATGCATAGCTATAATCTTGATTCTTATTAATTTTATTATGAAAAATAGGTTTCCCAGAAATTTGTTTTGTGCGAGGTGTAACGTATAGATTGGCATGCAGTAGGGTACTAGTGGTTAAGCCACAGAGCTGTGGCCAAAGCTTGTAGTTACACTAACTCCGCTCTCAAGTTTAGTAAGTTTGGGGTGAGCCAACTGTTATTAGAGTCTCCTGGATTTGGGGAGGTCACCCAATGTCTGTGTGAGACTTGCAGAAGGAAATGTGCCTAAATCTGGGCGGATATACACTTTCACCAGTATTTGAAAGTAAATTAGAAGTTCTGGAATGTTAACTGTGTTCTCAAACAACATTGAAGTCCATTCGGAGATCACTAGAGGACCAGTCAACTGGATGTCTGTACGTAATAGGCTTATAGCCACATTCATGCGTTTGACTCCTGAAAAATGTGTACCGTACTTGAATAGGGACTTTTATCAGGAAGGAAGCATATTAGTATGACGACGTTTTAGTTCAATGACAGCAATTAGACACTCTTCTTAACTTACTTCAATTAATAACCAGTGCTAGGCACCTTATGATTATGTATTGTTTTATTTAAAAGTCTAAAACAGTATTAAAATATTTACCACTTCAGAACAATTCAACAAAAAGCATGTTCATAAGGATTCTTTTCTGAAGTTTTCATTATATTTTGAGGAAAGAACATTTGGGTCGAGAGAATAGAAGACAGAAAATGGCGTGACTGCAAAATTTTAAGTAAAGACTAGAATTTTAATGGATAAAATATTCCAGTAAATACAGTTGCTTATTAGTAATCAGTACATACTACATAAGTATATACTGTAAATTGTATGAATAAAATCAAGCATTTACTTATCAATAATCAAGCATTTACTTATCAATGCCAGTAAATACTGTGAAATTTCTAAGTCTCGTATCTGAGAAATCACAGACAATGCAGGGTGTGGTATAAATTCCACCTCGAAACGACAAAAAGTAACTTTTATTTTCCAGTTTAGGCCTTTTATTCTCTACTGGTAAATTTTTAGGAAATATTCATTCTTTCGTTGCACTTTTCCCTACTTTGTCTTCAGACAAAATTTGAATTTAATTCACAATATTGTTTTCTTATATAGTAAGCCTATTCAGGGTTTACATTTCAAAATTTTATTTTTTTTATTTGAAATATTATGGCCTACTTTAAGTAATCATGGCCCACTAAATGTAGTTTGCACAGCTAAGCAGGTAGTAACTACTAATGTTTATCGAGTATTAAGTTATAAGTACTAGTATAAGGTTATTCACTCAAAATTAAATAAAAACTGGTACTTGTAAGTAACTACTGAAAGTAATTAATGATACTAGTACTTGTTAATATTTTTATTCACTCCACCCGTTACGTAATAGTCTATACTCTGGGAACCGCTGAGTTTACGAAACCTCTTTCAAGTAAGACTTCTGTATTATGAGTGATACCCGTAGTGACTGTTAACAGTTTGCTTTAAGGACTTGCTATTCTTAGTTATAGTTTATCTTATATCAATGAAGTACATATACGTAAGAATACAGAAGCAAATAAAACCTTACACGCAAAGGTAATGCAAGGCATACCATGAAGTTTCATTATTGTTGTTGTTGTTATTGTTATTATTATTATTATTATTATTATTGTTGTTATTATATTATCGTAGACGTATCCACTATAATAATGTAATTGCAAAGGGAACGTAATGAAATTTTCATAGCATCAGGTAAGCACACAGGAATTCAATATCGAATTGTGTTCCAGAAAATCCGATAATGACATGCAAGTATCGATTAGTATCGACTGATTGGAACATTTTGTGCTATCATTACACGAGCAGAGATTTAAATCTAGGATTCCCCAATCCGTAAACTCAGGAAAAGTTTTTATGTTTAAATGCAAAGTCAGGAACTCTGAAGTTGGCACTTCTCTTTCTACTTTCTCTTACTGTTAACAGTCTCCTAGTAGATAAGGTCGCCAGGATGTTGTCAATCGGCCTAATCCATGAGGTATAGCGGAGGCAACTTCTACATATACAACTTTCTTCAAGGCAATGCCGACAGACCCTTATAATCCGCAGTAAATAACTTGAAATGAGGGTGTCTTGGACAATAGAGTTGTATATTCTGGATTTTCAGCGTGCTTTCTTGGCGTTGAACTTGCCTGACAGCCAATAGAATTTCGTGTGCAACCAATCAATGCTCATTTCTGAATTTTTTACATTTAAGCTATGACTCCACGTGGACACCAGACGAGTGCCGTTCAGTCAGTACCATACCACTCCTTAAGTGCCAGACAATGGCTTAATCCTCAAAGCATCCCGACTGTCTACATAGGTCTAGCCTCCACTATAGCACTTGTGCCCTAATTACCCGGTTTAGCCGGGGACCACCCGATTTTCAATGTCCTTTTTCAACCCCACGGATACAATACTTAGTTTTTTGACAGTATGAAATCTAGAAATGAGTTCCTTCGGAAGGTTCGAGGAAGTGAGAAATGCTACTTTCTGAAAAGTGAACGATGTGTGAAATAAAAGTCCGTAATAGTAGTAAGAATTAACCTGGAGTCGACATATCATCAACAGAAAATAATAAAGAAGAATTATTGGAAGTAAAGACTGCCAAGAACTTACCACTTTCGTGTGCCGATTGTTAAAAAATCCAGGAGCCTATCATACAGAAACGCTAAAGGCCTGTGTAGTAGGGAGTAATATGTGTGCTTATTTTTGTCTGTTGATGGCTACTCAACGAAGGTTGTGTACTGCTACTTAGGATTGTAACCGTGGCCGATGTGCAGTTAGTTCACATGACTGTAATTTACATGACAGGCATGGGACTGACGTCAAGTAAACAAGTTAACAATAATTACATAGCACGGTTATAAACAAGTACTTAACAGTACTTTTCATATAATAATGAAATAATACAGTATTTAGGTTAATAATGAAAACAAGGTAATCTAAAGACATTTAATTATGGTCGAACAAAAACAGTAGTATGCAACTTGTCTTTAATGGTAATAAGACACTCGGAAGAAAATTATGAAATTCATGTCTTAATAAATGCCTCCATAGACTCATTGCATAACGTACCATACTGTTAACTAAGTGAGAACTCACCTTTCAAGATGATAGTTTGACTTTGACTGGACAGTTTTCCATAAAATTTTGCACATTCGTTTTGCATAACAGTAGGTAGTTTTAACTCAGTTTATAACACATCTAATAATTGTCTGATAACATATATTTTGAATTTTACTAAAAGTAATCACGTCGTTCAATAAAGAAAATAAAAAACACGTAAAGTAAGGAAGTTATCCACTAAAAATTATTCTTTCTAATCGGAGATAATATTCTAAAGTATGAGCCTCAGTGAGCATCATATCTTCTTTCATATTTAATGTTTTATTTTTATTTTTTGAAATATATATTTGTTTTCAAGTTAGTCTTTTAGAGTTAAATATTAACTGCTGAGGTCCGCCCTCTAAAGATGACAACTGTGCAAAATTGTAATGAAATCACACAAATGGTTCTGAGATAATTTGTTTTTCAAATAAAAAATTAAACTTTCGGATAATCACGATTAAAGTTGTGACATGCAATTGCAGTTATATCTTCCAATGAAACCATGCTTTTAAAAAAAAGCAGTAATAGTTTGAACTTTTACATACAGAAAAGCATAGGCTGTAACTTGAAATGTTAAAAAGAAAACGACTTTTGACAATTTTTTAGAGTATATAAATGTACAGCGTTTTAGTGTATAGCCAGCCTTAATTTACATAATCAGAAAATGGTCAAAAAAGACTGAAATATTAGTACCAATACATGGAAACATTCTTGCAAAGATCTCGTAGCTTTTTCGAATACCTGCCAAACCTCTGTAATTGCGCGATTTTATACTCAAACATGAAGCAAAACCAAACCAGCAGAAGCGAGCAGTAAAATGACGTTAATAAGGGAAATCTCGTATCCAGAATTCCGCAGAGATAGGTACACTGATCAGTATACAGGCTATACCATATAATGTTAATCTCAGATGAAATCATACTCACCTAACTTATCCAGTCATAAAACCTTTAAAAAGCTATCAATGCGCGGCCGGGAAGGTGGGAGGGTGCACCGATTTTGGATCACATTACATGGAATTCGAACATTTATTCATTGCGTAACGGAGTTTGGGACCAGTAGGCAATACTTTTATAGGTCGCTTTTTACTACGTGATGCTATGGAATAGATAACTGTTTCATGGTCCAGTATTCTAACTGGTGGCGGCGGGCATAGCAAACCAAGTGTCCCATCTGATTGGAGTTCCCTCGTACATGGAGACTATTTGATAACGAAGGCTGTTATCATATGTGGCCCCATCCCTTCTGTCAATGCACAACAACGTTATGGGAAATGTACTCAGTTTCTCTTTCTGCTTTATGAAATGAAACTTAGTGTCAAGGCTGAATATTGTCAACTTTGTGCAGACTAAGCCTGTAACGTGTTCCCATTTTCATCTTTAAACGTATGTACAGGTAGGGGGGAAAAAGCGGACCGACTAAAATATCTAAGTTGCTGATATGAGCCACTGCGCATCCCTAGCGGCAGTCATAGGATAGCAGAGAATGTATTGAAATTTCTTCTAGTGTCGACTGTTTACTTATTTCACGTAATTTGCATTGTTTGTGAAAACAAACGTTTCCGTTACATCTCTTACATTTATTTACGTATCACAAGGCCCTGATATCAGCTACAAGAGTCGGTCAGCTTTTTTTCCCCTACCTGTACACAAAAATAACCAAACATTCGAGCGTTATTAACATGGCATTAAAATCCAATAAAATTTATGCATCTTGGCCAGAAATAAGGTGACTGTGATAACCACTGCAACGTGTTTATTAATGCAAGACTAATTCATTATGTCTTCCTTCAGTAAGTGACCGTTTTTCTATTCTGCTGTCACGTCCTCGTCTGTATGATTGTGTTGCTAAGTGCTAAAAAAAAGAAAAACACACACACACACACAATAACCAACAATACCTTTATGAGTATGACGCCATCTACCCACGCTGCTTACAAGGCTCATAAGCAGGGCCCGGATTCTAATGACATGTCATCTTTTTATTGATGCTGCATAGACATTGTCAACTTGTGGATAAATCCTAATCATGGCCCCTACATTATAGAAATGCATTTTTATTTGGTCATTTTTTGTCATTTTATGCAATTTTATATTTTTAGGGCATTTATTTCAATTTTAGGTCATTATTTTGTCATTTACTTATCATTAGCTTCCTTATTTAGTCATTTTCATGTATTTACATTGAGTATATTAACTTTTTTTGTCGCTAGCGGTGCTGTCTTTCAAGTGTTGTTTGTTTAATGCAAGAAGGAAAAATTCGGCGTTTAAGTGTTGACATGTCTCAGTCGGAAATGAGAAACAAAGAAACGCCAACATTTTGTATTATATTACTATTGTTATTAGATTGGCACCAGAGTCATTCACCTGTTTGGATCTGAGAGTGCAAACTACTGTTTACTCTCAATAAACAACAGTATAATCCGGCAGACCACAAAAGGAAATGCCGAATTTTGACTCGCCAGTGCGTCAGTGCCTGTATAAATTTCCGTGAGAAAAGAACATTCACAATGTTACGGTTATTTACAGTTTTCACAATTTTGTACAAACTAGTCTATATCTTTGTGTGTACAATAATAATTTTTTTTATAAATAAAATATAAGTTTTTAAGTCATTTTTTATAATTATTAAGTCATTTTCTTTCAAATTTAGGGTCATTTTATAGGTCATTTTTCAAACAATTTTAGGTCATCAGAATCCGGGCCCTGCTCATAAGCCTATATAACGTGTCACGGTAGTTGACCCCTATCTACTTCCAACAAATGTGGCACTAAGCCCCTTTGCTATTTCATGAATCAAATTACACGCAGGTTTAGCCACATGTAGTTATGGAGTCCTCAAATCTAGAATTTAAAAAATCATGTAGGCCTAAACATTTCATTTTCATCCTTCTTAATTAGATTTTGCTCCATGTTAATGAAAAATACCATTATAATTATTGCTTATTTTTCATTGTTGCATTATTATTATTACATTTTCAATTACGTCAACAAATACTCTCAGCTTTTGTTTTTTTCTCCTGGTAATTTTTCATTACCCGGGCGGCTTGGGTCGCTTAAATCCTAAAAGGGGGAGGAAAAACTAAGATAAAGAAAGAAAGAAAGAAAATTTTCATTATGTTATATTATAAAATTATTTCACTACCTCACGCTTTCTCTGTCTACATTATTTATTGTAATGCAATACAAGGCACGAACCCTGCTCTTTCTGGGTTTCAGGACATCATATTTATCGCTTACTTATCACTACATAAATAAGTAAATGCTTAAGATTGATTCCATTTTATTCTCATCCTTCTCTCTTTATCTCTTGCTTTATTTTATCTATCTTCCATTCATAGCGTCTTTAAATAGATGCTTAGGCTTCACATAGTTTCGGTATCAAAATACATTTGAGGAATATTTCATATTTAGATTGGAAGTTTACTTTCGAAGATGTTTCAATGAACGCAAAGATCCGAATCCCTACAAACACGAGAGATTCTCTTAATAACTAAGAAGTAAAGAACAATGAAGATAAAGCATCCAAACGAGTAAACAAAATCCTCTTATCAGAACATGACAGCGTATAAACGTAGCAAAATAATGGATAACGGAAGATGCCTTCCTTTCGCTACAGATTATAATTAAGATATTTTGTTATGCGGAAACTCTGATAATTCTCGATTCTCCCACAGCCTCTGTTCGCTTCTTGATTTCGTCTTAATACGGCGTGGGTGCTGCAAGTATCAGCCACGTCAAATCCATGCAAAATGTGTACAGACTTCCATTTAATTATACTGCAAATTTAAAATTGTGCTATCTTATATCCATTTACTTGTCCTACTTCTCTGCTGCTTATTAAATGGAAACAGTAACTATTCCAGTAATAAGCGAGTTTCTTTGA
The DNA here is from genome assembly GCA_964059195.1 of Ectobius pallidus. Lineage (NCBI taxonomy): Eukaryota > Metazoa > Arthropoda > Insecta > Blattodea > Ectobiidae > Ectobius > Ectobius pallidus. The sequence goes on from CAXKWD010000013.1 coordinate 13,573,570, forward strand.
ATTACACAATTCTTAATAGTGGATTAATTTATTAAGGGTTCGTTAGCTTAAAAGAATAGGTTTTGCCACAAATCTACCTACAAACAACGCAGTAAGGAAAAATAATATAATTTAGTGGAAGACAAGCGTCGTTCATCATTAATAAGGGTCCTATTTTGCGGTGAATAAATACGTCAAATTTCGGTACAAAAGTTTAGGTAGAACGCTTTTTTTCAGAAAATACAATTAAATTGTTATATATATTATTGAAATTAATTCAATATTTTTTAATACTGATTTTAAATGCATTTAGGCAAATACAACTTAGAAGTGCTTACATCTTTTCGTGTGTTTTAGTGTTCACAATTTCACTACAAGTTTGTGTTGCTTTATGCCTACTTATACGCTTTAAAATGATGGAAAATCAATACAATTCACTTGATAACGCACTATTTGTAAAACCTAATTTTACAATACCGTAATAAAATTGTTTCATCCAAAATCGCTACAAACTGCTAAATTTTAACGTTAAATTTGCTATAGAATGCTAAATTTTATTTTTAAAATGATAAATCTTTGTTTTTTTTTTAGTTGCTAAAATCTACCATCCGTAATTATCATAAATATAATCTACCTTATTTTATTTGTTACAAATTAAGTCACTTTCCTTTTACGGGCAAAATACAATGTTTGTGTTTTAATATCACCGAAATTAGTAAAGATGATTAGTAGGAAAAAAAATAATAGTAACATCGAAATACCGTTAACACATGATGGACGCACGCACAAGTGGTGAATTCGTCGATCACAGGTGTTCCAGCAGCTCAAATCAAAGAATGTTGTTCAGCCTATACGTTCGAGCGAGATTTCCCAGCAGTTGAGTGAAATTTACGCAAAAATTCTACATGCACAAAGGAAACAAAGGCTAAAATATACTCAGGAATCTTTAGTGGATAATGTATGCAATATGCTGTCAATATGCCAAAAATTCATAGACTACAATAAAAACTTTTCTACCTGACATTGCTTAGATAGATGTTCAGTAGCCTGGACGAGTCTACTATAGAAACATTTTCATCTAAAGGGGTGTTGTTTCATTCGTACGCCATCTTCAAGGGAGTCATATCGCACTAACTAACGTATACGGTTATGACTGTCATGACTGGCGGGAGGGCTTGTTTGTCTGAATTCAACTCCCACCTCTGAATTCTGAATGTACATCCCCTCACACGCTTTTCACCAGCGTCAGGGAAAAAAATTACTGGCAGAGTTATTTTAAACCGGTACACTACAGTAATGGATTGCTGTTAGCTTGAAATTGAGAGCTGTGGTGTGGACGTTACAGTACTAGTACCCAAACATACATACATACACAAAGCCATGTAATGATAGTGTGCTATGTTCATACAATCCTTGCATTAAAACGGCGTCCACATAAAATGTCGGGATTTGAGAAGAGAAGATTAACTGGCTGAAACCAGTGGCGCACATGAAAATACATCTCAGGTCTCTCCCGCATTAAAAGCACGTGAAAATTTAAAATCTTGAATTTGCTTTACATTTGTGGTCAACTGCGCAGTTGTTATAACATTCCGACTGCGCTCATGTCAAAGTCTTTTGAAAATGCATATTTCATTTAATGAAATAAATGGTCAAGTTATCCCCATATAAAGGCCCTGAAGGCCCTTAGGGTTCCAGGAGGTTGAGGCTCTCAAATCTTTAGACATTCGGGATTTGACGGTGGTGAGCTTGTCAGCCTTACGCACAGACCGCCATTACTTACAGGATTCCTCCTGGTACTCATTTCTGTGAGGCTGAGTCGACCTGGGTCATAGTGGCACCAGAAGGATTCGGCCAACTGAAAACACTCAACACCGTGCCCCTTATTTAATGTAGTACGGTCGGTATTAAATTTAAACTATTATAGTACAGTCATTACGCAAAAAAACAAGATAAATACGTAAAAACGTTTTTCAGCAGGGATCAGTTTTATCAGGCTTTCATTTATAAATATAAGAGATGGATCTGGACGAACATAGGTCTCCATAAAACCTTTTGCGATAAGAACTATGTCAAACATCAAATCTAACTGGCTTGCGAATAATTAGTTGTAATGTAGTAGTGGATGTACAGATGATGTACCATACAGAAATGCTACTAAAATAGACCACAAAGTCCTACAATTATAAGAAATAAAATAAAACAAGGATCCTGCTAACTTATTATACATTTCATAATGTAATGAAAATTATAGTAAAGGCCGAACTCTCAGTTACGATGATGATGATGATAATGAAAAAAAAATAACAACCACCACAAATACAACATGTTTAACAACACAAGGAAAATACTTGGAACAGGCACCAAGCTGGTGTCATCGACCCTCACGGGCAGTTCAGATTACGACATAAGCTACTCTGAAGAAAATGTCTGTTAGACTGACATTCTTGTTAAATTATTGGCCTATTTCTGCAATCTACATCAAAACTTACCAGCCTGTTAAGTCAACACTTAACGTGTGCAACATATGATGAGTCCCTATCATTTTGGTCGCCACCATCCTCTGAAGTATTATCACTGGAAGTGGTATCTCAGTTAAAGGCACATATACATAGTACTTAATAGTGTATATTTTTCATGTCATATGTTACTTATGTTTCACTTAATACTATTGTATAACTAAATTGTATTTGTAACACTTAATTTCTTTCATATCATTTAGTGTGTCATTTAATGTATCTTAAATCATTTAATGAGTTATGTTGTGTCATTTAATGTATTTTGTGTTATTTATTATGTTATATTGTAACAACTAATTTACTATTTATTAGTCCCTGGTGAAGTGGAAGAAAAGACTTTACGTTCTTAACTTTCTCCAGCTTAAATAAACTACGAGTATTATTATTATTATTACTATTATTATTATTATTATTATTATTACTATTATTATTATTACTATTATTATTATTATTATTATTATTATTATTATTATCTCACGAAGAGATGTAATTTCTAGGGGACAAGTTTTGAAGAACGGACTTATCACCGAGAATTTGTTTAAAATTATCGTCAAATTCTCTTCGACTATATTAATCGATAAATAACCTTATATTATCTGTGATACAGCTGATTGTCTTAATTTTGTGTTAAAGTAACAGAACATAAATTGGAAAAAACATTTAAACTTCACGAAAAATATTATAGAATAAGGTAGAAGAAACAAACTGTGTGTCTAACCATTGTGTTATCTGTTTTCTTTGTAGTCCGGAGGAACTGAGTCTCGCATATTTTAGAGCTAAGACTTAAAGTATATACCGTGTAAAAATTGTGATAGAACTGGCTTGACTTGCTTTGAATGTGTGGTAAAATGCAATCTAAGGGCCTTTTTTACACTGGGTAGTGAAAATCACCGGTGATTGCAGTGAAAACACGTGGAACCTTGTGACGGTCACTGCCAATATTGCCAACAGTAGCTACATGATAGTAACTATTTATGTATCAAGTATGCAAAATAAGGCTTTAACGGACGCTTCTAGTACTGCAACCAAGGCGTACGCCGAGGCTGAAATACTGGACGAGTTTTTGCGTAGGTGGTGCATACAATATTTTTAGTAAAGGTTCTGTAACTTTACTGCTAATGAGCTCAGTTTTTCAGTCATGATTCTGCGTAAAGAAAGCAAAGATAATGGCGATTGTATCAGTAGTGCATTTTATAAACTCCGCTTGCTGTGGATTGTTTCTTTTCCATAAAAAAGTTTAAAGTCATCGTTAAGATAGTAATGTTGATTCATTAAACTAAATAGATTTGCTTCAACTAAAATTACGCGTCATTTTTATCACATTTTCTGCAACGAAACTTATTATGCCTTGTTAAAGGAAGCAATAGTACAAGAGGCTCATCTGAACTAGCTTCCTTTAACTGGCACTGGTTGTTTAGTGGACTAAGCGATGGCTTCGTGCGTTCGCGTCCACCCCTAGTCATGAAAAATATAAAAAGTTATTATTATGGAATTTATTTCTTAAATTCACGATTTCTAAATGACAAGGTTTACTATGCTTGTTAGTAGACAATGAACAATAAAGCCCTTAACATGTAAAATTGAACTTACACTGGGAGATACTGTAGAGACATCTAGGAGCCACAGTTGGAACTACGTCCACAAGGGGTTACCATGGCAACTTTACCGTACTAGGCCGGTAAAATTACTTTAGTACTACTATCCGGCGTGTTAGCAGACCGAGAAACAGCCACTTTGCGGAGCGTGTACTAAAAACAATTTGTCATCGCTTTTGACTTCCCAAATAGCAATTCGACATTCCACTTCACTTACAAAATCTAAATTCATAGCTGGATATCTGTGTTGGCAATCCGTAAATGCTGTGACCGTCACTTGTGCCCCACTGTGAAAAAGGCCATAAATTAGCGAAAACTGTTCATAAACGGTTTTACAAATTATGAAGGAACATTATTAATGTATTTTCTGTTCATTCAATACTATGCAGTAAAGTATCCGTATAACTTCGGACATTAGGAACATTTAAGAGCTTTCCCAAGTTTAAAAATTCTGGTAAAAGAAACGGCCGGGACCAACTTCAGTTGTTTACAATCGAAGTTAACTTCGGAACAAAACAGGTGAAGAAAATTTTGCAAAACCTGACTAAATGGTAAGTACCAAGAGGAAACCTATGGGGAAAGCAAAGCCCGTTTTGTCTACATATCCCCACGTGCCAGCCATCTAACATCGATCCATTGCTTGAATAGCCTATACCAGGGCTCTTCAACCAGTCTCCGTAAAAAGCCGTCTTGACAAAATTATATTTCAGATATACAATTCGATTAGGCTCAAACATCCTTCTTGGAAACAGAGTAAATAAATTATTCCATAAAATTATACAATTTATCAGATAAAAGTAGAGTATAGGAAACGTTGATAATTTTCTTAAACAGAATATCTAGGATTTTGTTTTATTAAACTAGACCTTTCATTATTTGTTAATTTCTTTTCTTTTTATCTTGCGCCTTAATTGCTTAGAAGGAACACCTGTTTTCTTTTTATGGTAGCATAAAATGTAATATTTTTTGTTTGTTTAGCCTTTACAAAAAGTGCAGGATTTGAGAAATTTTAAGGGCATATAAACTGTTGATTCATATTTACGAGTGTAAAATAGGGTTTCAAGTGGTAAAAATTCAATAATTACACATTTTCTCCAATCAGTTTACATTGCGCGTTTAACAATGCAAGAAAATTAATTATCTTTAAAAGCCTCCTGAGAAATCATCGTAAGTTAACTCTTAACAGGCCAGCAGCACTGAAAGGTTTTAAGCAAACATGTTAGTTTTTAGGTAAGCAGAAATAACTGCATACAAAAGAGCGGTTTACAAGTAAAGAAATCATTTAACATCTTTCTCAATACTAAAATAGTAAAATTTTCAACACCTCCCGATTACTGATCGAGGTAGTCATAACACCCTACATACTTTTGTAACGACAGCCTTACACGTTTAAGACATTGCAACTGCTGTCGAGTTTTGATATTACTGAATTACACAAATAAATAACACAATAAAAACAGATGGTGTAATTAATATGAATAACAGTAAAATAAAAAGAGATATTGGAAACAATTAATGGCCCAAATGTAGATATATTTACTAAACTTACATCCGGTAATTTCAAAATTGGGATCCAGTAGACATAATATATCATATTGTAGATCTGTTTTCGAACTTCGTCTTTAAAATTATTTATATAAAACTTCTCACAAACAAAATTAGCTTATTCATTTCAATAATCTGGACAGAATTTAAATGAACAATGAATGAAACAATCAGAACAGATCTGAAAAGAAAATAATACCTAGCTTGTGTTTTTAAAACAATCAGAATTTGCGTGAGTACCCATGCCTGGCTTTATACAACAGCATTTAAAAAAATATACCATCAGGATTGGAATAAATTGTTGCAAAGCGTATTTGTGACAAATACCGTTTTAATAGCCAAATTATTTTGTGGATTAACCAGAATATCTCAATTCTAATGTAAAGGATATTAAAAATAGTGACTCGTCAACTTTTATTTCTTACGATACTTTATTTAATTATCGTAAGAAATATTACTGTAAGCTATATATAGCCTACAATATTGTCGATATTTTATTAGTAATGCCTACAGGTACTTATTATCCTTTCGTGTTACTATATACTATCTCATCTTGGTTCATTTGAGTCTCGATTAATCGAGCTTCGATTTATGAAAGTTCCGTATTATCCGAGCCTAAACTAAGGGAAAACAAAAATAAAGGATTCACTGAAGGTCGAAAATCGCGATCGTATTTTCAATTAAGTGCTTAATTTTTTAGTTTTTCAAAGGTATGTGTGCTGTATACAGTGATACTGCTGCTTCCGTATTTTCTTATTCTATTTTCCTGATCCTCTTTTACTGTATATCCGTGTTAACCGAGATTTTGCTTATCCCAGGTTACTGTGGTCCACATTAACTCAGTTAATCAAGACTATTATAATTAGTAAATAGAAACACGAGCATTGCTCATATGGGAGCCACGTTACTCTCAGTTCTCATAGTTTATAATTTCATTATACAGTATTTATTTAATGATTCTTTCATCATTCTGTAAGGTTCTTTGTAATTCTTTGAAAATTTATAAATAAATGAAATGAAAAATACTGGACCTGTAATTGTAAAAGTAAATGTCCAGTCAGTCATATGTGAGAGGGTGTAGGTTGGGCCGAGCAATATTCACAGTACATAATTGGTTAGCGATTAGCCTATCTGAACTAATCGACTAGTAATGACGAACTAATACCCATGCCTCAAGAGATTACCAACACTACCTCTAATGACACAATCCACCTCACATCATTCACTGTTGATTATGGACAGTCACAGATAGAACTAAGAATAATAAAAAGATAGATTCTTTGCAGAGTGAACCGCTTTCTTGGGCACTTTATTGAACAAACGGGCAGCTCACAAACAGTTTTCACCGTGTGCTGGAATATACTGTGCCACAACTTTATCCCTGCGTGGTACGAATGTTCTCGTGATATTCCTATATAAAGGAGAGAAGTGCCGTCCCAATGCACTCAAAAAAAGAACGTGCTTTACATTTTCTGTAGCTATAATTTATAACTCGGCAAGTATTTTTCCTTTCCCACCACATGTACACACACGATTAAGACAAGAGAGAAGTCATACAAATATTTTAAAATGGCTTCCGCAGTTTTCGTAAATACATCTCGTGAATATGCTACGATGTAAAATGTATGACGAATCAGCACATATCGTTACGAAAGTGTTGACGATGCTGCTTTCATCATCAGTAATAATCCAGTTCTTCCCATACGACCATAGTCACTATTGCTATTACAATATTTTCTGTTATTTTCGATATTGTATTTTAATTTATAGAAAATATAGGCAATTCATGGGAAGTTATGTTTAGAAATAACTTTGACTTTGGAATATAAAGTTCCCACCACGCTTCAACAATAGTTTAAAGCATTAATTCATTTTTAACAACAATAGTTAATTTACACACTAGTTCTTGTTCCTTGCGGTATATTTCTCCTGCTTACCGGTATATTAAATTCTAATAGCCCGTAAATATACCTAGAATACTTTTTAAGCAGGCTTTACACCAACTTTTAACATAGGCAGAGAATGGGAAAATCAATGCTGTAGGTAAAGAGTGCAGGAAAGACTGAATTTGAAAGAATATGAAAATTCAACAAAATAATTGTCATGTTAAATGTACTTATGAATTCTCTTTCCTTCAAATTTTCTTCCTACTTGAACAATCAAGATAGAAGAGCTGCAAGTTAATATAATAATAATAATAATAATAATAATAATGAATAGAACACACCGAAATAAAGACATTTTGTAAAATCAAACGTCAAACAGTTACACAGCAAATTTACTTTACGCAATGACAAGAATTTCTCGTAAATATTGCAAAAAACAATTTTTTATTAAAATATTGGCACGAAGTGTTGCTTATTTTTTTATCCTCTATAGTATTAGCATAATGAATAGAGGAGAAAGTGTGATGACTGAGGTAGTTCACTGGTTCCGCCGCTAGGTAGCAGTTACTCTGCTTGAGATTCACGGGAGCAAGATTACTACGGGCGGTATAGGAAAAATTGCAAACATTCTTAAACAAAATAATACATTAATCTATTTCAAAATGACTCACCTTATCTAAATTGAATTGTTAGATACTTTTGACAATTTTCGGGCTGCTTTACACGTCTTGGAAGATCTCATCTCCATAAATAAACATGGCCGTGTGTAACAGTAATTTCTCAGATTGCAAGAAGCTTGACCGTAACATTTCGTTCCACATCTTTCCAAAAATGGAATATGTTCACAAGCAATGAACAATTATATAATATAGGTATGAAACAGCTAAGGGATGTTGATCTAATATTTTGTTGCCTAGAAAATAGGGTAGAGGGTATGTTAGTATAATTTGATGAGAATTTGTTAAAGAATGTACATTTGTATAGAAATAACAACGTATAATTAGGGTAGAAAACAGCTAAGGGATATTTTATAAATTAATATTAATATTACATTGTATAAGAATATTACTGAGTATTAATTTGTATTAATATTGTATTAATAGTAATATTATTTATATTAATATTAATTTTCTCCTGGCTGTATGGGGTAAGCTATGTAGATGAAACACGGTCAAAAGTGTAGATCTGTGTACAAATTATGTGAACAGAGATAATATAAACTAAGGGATGGTTTGTGAATTGCAGGGCACGGAAAATTTCATAAGCAGCACTACAAAAATAGGGCGCGTGATCTTTAAAATTGGCGTCTCAACATCCGATAAAGACGCACATACGCAACAATTGTTTTGCAATGCATTCTACGTATATCACACAATATTTCAAAGCATTTTCCCTGATTTTTTCATAAAAAAATTAAATCCTCTTGCCTTAACTACAGCCCGCTATTTGCTCAAACCCTCGACCATTCGCCGTTCGCTGTAACTGATGTATGTCTTATGTTGTTAAATTATATTATTAAAAAAAGGAACAATATATTAAACTAATAAGACATTTGCTATGATAATTATACATAGAAATTACTAACATAAGTGAACAGAAAATATGATAAATAATCCAATAAATGCATAAATAAAAGTAGTGCAGATTTACTAAGTTAGAAAAAAGCTTCATTCACTCCTTTTCCCCAGCGGGTCAATCTTGCAGTATGGGTACAAGTAGTCAGTTAATATAGTTTTATTATTGAGTCCACGAATAAATTATGTAAAAATTTTTACGTTATTGCTAGTATTTTATGGAAAAGATACCTGCTAATACCTTAATACCATTCTGATAGCTTTAGCTATAGAGTAATTACTATTACTCGTTAACCATTCTAGATATATAGGTGGTACTCGATTTATAATAAGATCCAAATATTTCACTAAACCTTACACGCTTGATCTCTTTCTGGACACAAAAATAAAATAATAAATTTCGCATAGTCAAATTTGCTTCACCCTCAACACTTCACGATCGTCCCACATCATTCATTCAGCTGTAGCGCTCGGAATAATTACCACTCAATTACTCGTAAACCATTCAAGATATAAAGGTGGTACTGAATTTAAAATAAAGTTGAAATATTTCACTAAAACTTTCTCGCTTGAAGTTTTTACGGGACACAAAAATGAAAAAAATTGTCGCATAGTCAAATTCCGTTTCACCCTCCATGAATTTTGTGTAATTGGTGATGCTTATATAATAAAAACATTTATGTCCACATTTTTTAAGTCTCTGTTTTAACCATCAGAAGGACTGTGTTGTGCAGATTATTTCTGCACAAATTTCAATCTCGGGGCCGGCGGGTGCCAAACTATCATGATGCAGTATTGAGAAGTTGAAACGCAAACGAAGGTGCTGCCAGTGTTTCGGTGGACCGCCGCTCTCCCTATACCCACCATTGTATTAGCGGTGGAGACATCACACTTTCTCATTCTATTCATTATGGTATTAGTGAAGTGGGCCGTCTTGTGGTTAGCATCGCTGACTACAGATCCGTCGGCCTGGTTTCGATCCCCGGTACCTCCTCGGATTTTTCTGAGGTAGAGAGGTCTGGTAGGGGTGCACTCAGCCTCGTGATTCAAATTGAGGAGCTACTTGATAGAGAAGTAGCGGCTCCAGTCATGGAAACTACCATTATCGGCCGTGGGTGTCGGCATGCTGACCAGATGCCCCCAATCCTGCCATCTGCCTAGGTAGAAGACGCAGCGGTTGGGTGGTAGGCCTTGTCCATTCTGGGATGTTAGCGCCATGGAGTTATTAGTGAAGGGGATCATGTAAGCAAAGCATAATAAAACATGCGGCAAGAATAACTAAGGTGAAGCAGCAATGTTTTTTATTCCTCCAAGTTGCATGAAATTAGGCTAGTTATGTTTGTTTAGCTTATAGGCCTAGTATATAGTGGCATTGAAATATCCTTCCCGATTATTTCTAGAATATCCCTCTAATTCCTTGCGTTTATCGACAGTACTTCAGCCCGCGGCTCTTGGCAAGTGTTAGGACAAGCACACAATTTTATCTTTCTTGTGAAGTTTCTTAGCCTTAAGAGTTCGGAAAGTGGATTTTTATATTGGAGAAGGATTGGTATCGGATGCCCAAGCAAGTAATATGCGGTCATAAGTTCCTGTTCTATGGAACATATTATGACTTCACACAACGACAAGAAGGCAAGAACGTAATGTAAATCCGACATCTCAAATTCAAATTCCAAAAATGAAAGTATGATATATAAAATTTTAGAAGGGTCTATAACACTCAATACAGTAGTGAAATGCTGCGTATATTTTGGGGGGGGGGGGAAGGTAGAAATATTTCCGACTAGCTTAAAAGACCCGGCGTCGCCCGGGTTTTTTATTTTGTAATTGGAAAGTAACTTATGAAGGACTTCCGATTTTTAAATTCTAGGTCCTTATACAGGTATTTATAATTTGAAATAGGAAGAACAACTTATTACACTCAAACTATTCCCTCAGAAAACGCTTGATATAGTTTTTTATGGCTCATAGAAGATGTAAAGTTTTGCATCCCATCGCTTGTACAGTGAACAGCAAGCCTTGTAGAGGTTCAAATAAGAAGAAACAGAAATTCCTGTAACATAAAATTGTAATGTCGAGGCGGAAAATTTTATTTGCCACTCTCATGTTACCATAAAACTGTTTTGGGGATGAAATTAAACAGAAAGCAATATCACTATCATACTTCTCTCCCCAAAAACTTGCGATATAATAATATACACATTACCATACCTCGTTTTCTTTTCTCTATGTCCAGGGTAGAGAAAGTTACGTGATTGCATTATTTTCGTGGATTTCATTCTGTAATATTTATAAATAAACATGAATTATATAATTTCTCTTATTTGTCAAACTTACATTTCATTTTTTTCCAAACCCATCTGATACCACTGGCAACAATATGTTCTGTGATTTGGATTTGATAATTCTGTGTAAAAAGGGATTAAGTATTCTCAAAAACATTTTATTTTTGGCATTTAAAATTAAAAAAATTAAAAATCCTTTCTTAGTGAGCACCTACATTATGAAACGAAGGTACTGTCAAAATTCCAAGTCTCTACCTGTTATAGTTTAGGCTCTACGTTGATTCTCTGTCAGTCAATCAGTCATTCATTCAGTCAGTCAGGACAAAGCCTATTATATATAGAGATTAGGTTTCAAGCGAGACATTTTACCATACAAATGATGCAGAGCACTCAGGGCTACATTGCTTTTTCTTATCAGAAATATATAAAGGAGAATGTGAGACATCTTGAATACAGTTGAACAGAAGTTTATGCCACTTTAAACTTATAGTAATTGGACATCCAGTGAATCTCATACCAAAATAATTTTTTCTACAATAATATTTTTAATCCATTTCCCGTTCATGATATGTTTGGAACTCGAGTTTCCTATATTCAATTTCGGCAACCTAACTTAGAGCACTACTTACCGCACAGGTGCACCATATCTATATACATAATATTATTCCGGACATGGAATGTAATCATAGTTACCAGATAGAGCTTACAATTTCGATCTCGTCAGTATTTACTTCCATTTTATTTCTCAATATTGATTTACGGTAATTCATCAGGCAACTAGATTATGACTTTACATCGGCTACTGCCTGCGCATGCCCTCAAGTAATCGCATTATCGATCGCCACCCAGATTTAGTTTTATAAATTTGGTGTAGCGTAACCAACTAAACTATAGAAGAGCTTTTTATAATTAATCACTACTTTCTGTTTTCACATATTCTTCCCTCTCGTAAAAATAAATATATGCTATACATGTATGAAGTGTGTAATACAATCTCGGATGCCGCAAAAAGTAGGTTTCGTCTCGTTTTCTTCTAACCTTTCTTCCATTCTGTAAAAACATACTTCCCACACGAGTAGGCCTACAGCAATGTAGGTTGTATTTCTCTATCGCCACAAACGTATCGAGATCATAATAATTTTATTAAATGAGCTATCTATACGGGTCGGTCTACAACAGTGTTTAAAATGAAAAGCAGGATGGTGGACAAACATTTTTTAACATTAAACCTACATAGATGGAAAATTTTTTGGAAGCCTTTGAAGACATTTTAAATTTTAAAACACTATTTCAGATCAGTTAAGTAGAGATTGCTCGTTTTCTTTTACTGGTGAAGTTTTGTAAAGTGCAGAATATCCGTTTGATTCTGATTTATGCTACTTATCAGGCAATAGTGTCATTCACTGCCTCTGTTTCAGTGAGATTATACATGTGTTAACGTCTCAATGAAAACACCCCCCCCCCCCAATAGATCACATTCCACTATAAAAATCCAATGCCCATACTATTTATAACTTAGGTAAAGAGCATCGAAACTTATTAAATCAGTATTCCTGCTGTATTAATTTGTACACGATCCGCGAAAGGCTTTTCCCTAAAGTTATATTTATGTAATTATTTATTTCGGGTGACATTTGCACTTAAGGAATTGTCTGTATTACACTCACAACAACAGTATTGACAACTCTGAGCAATCTAAGGGCGTGTCAAGCAATGGTAATGAGATAGCTTTATTCATTACAGGAGCCCAGATAAAAGAAATGAACCAACGGAATACACGATGAGGCAGCTGCTGCAACTTATGTCTGGAAATTCGTATTAAAAGAAAATAACGAGACGATACAATTTGGAGCACCACTGGAGTCAGTAGGCAGAGGATAGGGTGATAGGGGGTGAAAAAGAAGAGGGGTTGCAGGGAGGAAGTTAAATGCAAGCTATTAAGTTTCAATTAAGGGGAAATTTCCCAAAATCGACATAGCAACAGCATGTCGATGCGCGAAACGCAGAAGAAAAGTGAGAGAGACCAGCAACGGGAATAGAAGTATCTCCAATTTTAAATTGCATTATAGCAGTTTCAAAATGGTTTCTTCAATATAGGCCCCCTCTATAACTACCATCTGTTGTAAAACAACCATATTTTGCCAATATGAACTGTACTGTTAGATTAAGCTAATAAAGATATAAGAAAGCCAAACGTACGCTTTAAACCAGTGGTCTTCAACTTTTTTAAACTAAAGGGCAATTTTCTTTTTGTGAAAAACTAGCGGGCCGCATTGATTTATTAATAACATAATACCCGTACTTCGTAACACAAACGTACAGGGTGTTTATACCATTTCTGTTTTTAACACTACAATTTTTTTTGCAGTTAATCTAAAGCAGGGGAAGACAGAAGGTTGCTCTGTGACGTCACTGCTTTCTGCTCTGACTGCTCGCGTTATACCTCTGCGAGGAGTATGTGAAATGGTGGCATCAGTGAACAGGGGGGAAGAGAGGGGCATTAGTATTGCGGGCAGCGGGAATTTAGGGGGTTTGAACTTACGTAATACGTGTTTCCGAGCTAATGAAACATCAATCGATTTTCTTGATAGTTTATCGGTTAATTACAGCACAGTAGTTTAACATATTATAAATAATTCTATTTTTCTATTCTGTGAGAACAATTGCATTTCCACAAAATCTATGTTCTTTGACAAAAATAGACTATACTATCATTTGAATTAACATAATTCACTACAATAAAAATAATAAAAAATGAACTGAATTAATTACCATACAAGTTCGTCTGCACCTTAGATTATACAAGATTACAGTAACAATTTTCTGACTTTCCTGTCTCTTTTTTCTTTAACAAGTTTATCAATGTTCGGACGTAATGTTTGAGCAATATAATAATCGAAGACTACATTTAGGTTGTGATTTGACAATGTACTTCTTGATTTGAGCTTTGCACATTTCATTAGTGAAAAAAATTGTTCGGCTACATATGTCGATCCAAAATTACATAATATTCGTGCGGCAAGTATCGGGAATCTTTTTTCAGAGAAATTTCTGTAAAAGTTACCCAAGACCACTTTACGTTCGTATTTGTCCTTTAACAGATCGTCGCATTGTAAGTTTAGCAGTTCCAACTGATACCGGCAAGGAACGTCTTTGACATTAACTGAATATGGGGTAGCAAAAAGTTTAAACATTGGAGAAAGGTTTTCCACATCCTGAAACCTCGATTCGAACTGAAGAAGAATGTTTTGCAGAACTAACACATGTTCTGCAGAGAAAACACTATCAGGATCGCGTACTTGCATTAACTTTGAAAAATGCTCCGTATTTCCAACCAGAAGTTGTTCTACCCACAGAGCTAAAGTGAATAGGTCCTCTAGTACCTAGCTCTAGCGTACTCTAAACACCCCTACTACCGTGCGATCTTGCTGACGGCACACACAAGAGATCCGCATGCACTTGCTCCACAAACGTCATCACAAGACGTAGTTGACTTCCTCTGATCTAAAGCAATTTACACAATAGAAGAATGAATAACTGTTGTTTCCTACCGACTGCGTGGCATGACGAATGAGGAAGCACGGGACAATTTCACGTGCAAATTTCACAATCCTGCTCCTACCAGACACGCCATTAAGAACATGGTGAACAAATTCAAGCGAACTGGTAGTGTTACTGATGAACAGCGAACTGGGAAACCGCTGTAGCAGATGAAACTGTGTAAAGGATTCAGCAAGCGATTACACGCAGCCACTCAGCATCAACCAGAAGACTAAGCAGGGAACTTGGTCTCGCACACACTACTGTGTGGAAAACACTTCGATTCAAATTGCATAAACATGCCTACCTCTTTCAAATTGTTCATAAACTTGAAGATGAAGACTATGCCACCAGATAAGCAATGTGCTATGACTTTCTGGATGCTGTTAGAAATGAAAATTTAATGAAGCATGTTCTGTTCAGCGAAGAGGCAACATTCCACCCCTGTGGACATGGGAACAGACATAACTGTCGGATTTCGGAAGATGAACAGCCAAATCCGTTACAGGAATGGGAAAGGGATTCGCCAAAGGTAAATGTGTGGATGGGAATCACAAAATCAAAAGTGTATGGACCCTACATGTTTGCTGAGCAAACAGTGACTAGTATCATTAGACTTACTGCAACAGTTTTTGGAGCCACAGTTGATACAAGATGGCATTTTGGATTCTGTAGTCTATCAACAAGACGGAGCACCTCCCCATTTTGCCAGAATTGTCCGGGACTACCTGAATGACACTATTCCTGGGAGATGGATTGGCCGTGCATCGCCAAGACTTTCGGCTCCGGACTATTTCGCCTGAGGCTTTATCAAGTCCAAGGTGTATCAAGTGAAAATCACTTGTCTTGAACAATTGAAAAACCGCATTTATGCAGCTGCGGAACAGATACCGCCAGATGGGGCTACAGAGGAACGATGGGACTTGTGCTTAGATTTGCAGGGTCATCAGGTTGAAATGTATTGAATTTGTTTTCAAAATGTCTAAATGTATGTTCATGTTGTTTATAGTCTATAAAACGTGTTTAAGTGAAAATGGTGTATTACAAGAACTGCAGGACATGTGTGGTTTATATTTTGTCATCCACTGTGCAATGTTATTTAATGCCACAAAGCAAAGTAACATTCTTGAATTTAATTTGAGATCTGACACTGTTTCTTTGTCACTAAATTGTCAATATTGGCTTTAATGTTGAGAGAAGAAATTCGAAGGCAGCTTTCCAAGCAAGCGTCTTAAATTATTTTCCTAAATTTCGACTTCACGATATTCATCCTGGAGAAAAGCTGCTCAGATATGTAGGCAATGTGCTACCAGCATGTGATGCTATGTTTGTTTCCAGTCCTTCATTGTAATTCCAATTAGTATTTGTTTGCAGGCCGTCACGGGTCCCATTGCGGCTACCGGGCCGCGGGTCAAGCAAGACCACTGTTTTAAACCAAACTCGTAATCATAACCGAAGTATATCTTCTCGAAAAATACAGATACTTCATGCTTAAGTGAAAATGCGTCCCACTGAAACTGAAAACAGTATAGATAATACAGACGACAGTAGGTAAAGGGATTTGTCCAAATGATACTGGGATCCCGTTGTCTTATGTCTGTCTTGGAAAGGAGAGAGGAAATTCTGAGGTAAACAACTTTCCCAACGCAAACTTGAACAAATAGGACTACGTGCTCCTGTAGGTGGATATATAGTCTATTGTAGCCTAAAAGGAATTGTGACTATCGTTTTTGCTCGAGCCAGTCAGCATACCAAAATGTTCACAAAATGCTAGAAATTCTATTGCTTAAAATAATTAAAACATTCAGGTTTACTACAAAGACATTCAACCTCATGAATTAGTGATCAATCCAGTGTAGAGGAATTTCAACCAATCGCAAGTTTCTGTAGTATTTTTATCGCTGTATTTTTATGACTTTCATTTTATCGCATCTACGTTAAGTAATCCAATGAGAGATTACGAGTTTATCGATATATTTGCGAGAACGCTTATTGTTAGTATTAAACAGCCAATTTTGTGTAATTGATTGTATAGACGGAGCACATTATAAAGACGAGAATTATTATGGGAGTCAGTTTTTGCTATTGGAATGAAAAAAATATTATGCAATTTATAAGACCTATAACGTAGAACATTAAAAGATATTTCTTCGAGAATATTAATATCATCTATTTCGTTACTAAGTATTTATTTAAAAAAAACAATGCATGACAATTTCGTCTGTGTGATAATTCGGGGATCTTGAAATACTGTAACATAGTTGAATATGATTCAAATTTAGGGGAATAGTTAAAACTGTTTGCAATACGTATATTTTAAAAAATATTTTGAATGGACTCTATAAATTTACTGTATTTAAAGGTAGCAGGATTCCAAATTAATGAACAATATTCTAATTTTGGCCTGACAATGGTTCTATATAGCCTAAGTAGTGTACTTATACTACAATTTTTAGAATTGCTCATAACAAAACCAAGATTTTTAAGAGTTTTCCAAATAATATTATTAATGTGATTCGAAAAAGTTAAATTACTGCTGAATAATATACCTAAATCATTGATAGTGGAAATTTTGTTCAACTGAATACCATTAATACAATATTGTCAAGCAATATTATTTTTATATCTAGAGAAAGTCATTATTTTTGCATTTGTTTATCTATTATATCCACTCTATTCACGTAAATTATTGAAATCATTTGTAAGTTCCGTGACCCAAATTATTTTAAATAATTTTACATAATCAGCAAATGCAGTAATGTTTGAAAAACAGACCTGATCAAATAGCCTAAGTCATTAATAAAGAGGAGAAAAAATAAAGGACCTAGATTTGATCCCTGAGGAACGCCAGAACTGACATTTATTATTTTTGATAAGTGACATTTATATGATACATCCTGTGATCTGTTACATAAATATGAAACAATATGAAATAATTATGTAAATAGTTATTTTCTTACTTTGTTGTCAATATTTTATCAGTTGTGAGATCACGGCACACTAAGTGAATGAACAGGCGATGTATCGATTCGAGGTACCAATGCTACCACTAGTGCGTACCACAAGATAGAGAGCATCGTCGTCATAAGAGAATAAGAACACACTAACTGGCTTGCACCAAATCGGAATTGTATTTTTAACAAATGCATATTTTATTACTTTACCTTCCAATCAACTTATGTTGAATAAAATAATGTGTTTTTATTCTGTTCACTGGCAGAATGTGACGTATTAATCAATGACTGTTGATGCTTTACGTATCCAGTAACGAGCTGACGATTTGTCATAGGTAATCCCAAGAGAGTTTACGAGTTTATCGGTAGATTCGCGACTGCGCAGCACTAGCAAAATTATCTGAAGAAACTCGTCAACTTGAGTTGGATTTATTACGACTATTCATGAATAAAAATGTGATGGATTACTCAAATAATAATTACTTTCGTGCTTTGTTATATAAAAACAAAACTAACAGCTTCAAGAACACGGCATACTATGAATCAACCATCCAAGAATCGATTCGAGTTACCATATTGTGACCAATGCTACTAGTTGTGCATATAAGACAAAGTTACTCTAATTCAGTTAAGCTAACAGCAGAACAGGATAAAAGCACAAGGACTGGCTTGCACCGAATCGAAATTGTGTTTTTATTCAATGTACATTTCTATTATTTCAACAAGTTAGGTTGTATAAAATCTATTTTCGTGCTAGTTAATCGCAGCATGTGACGTATTAATCACGGCACGTTGCTGCTTACGTCTCCAATAGCGAACTGACGATTTTATCAGATAAAATCCCATCCTCATATTAATAGCAAGCATTTTATATGATAAACGATCGTGATTGGACTATATATGAGGAATTGCTAAACATTATTGGTCAATATCAAACACGCGGCGTATGAGTGGAATAGCCATCCAAATTCACAAACATTGAACAATGAAACATCTTCATATTTGTAGCTATTTTGATAAAAAATAATTAATTATTAGGCACAGCGAAGTATGAAAAAATTATATATTTATATTTATGGTGAAGAAGTATTTTAAATCTCCTATAATAATAAATACAACATTCATAAGGCGATAACATTTCAGCAACCAGCTGATGAAGATATAACTATTGAAAAGTAGCACGACGATGTCGCGACTATCGATATATCGACTGTTCCGCCATAAGCTCACTCGCTTATAATGACAAAACTAGCGTAGTTTTATTCAGTTTCGTGGTTTTATATTATTCATTACATGCTTGATTATGTAAGTATTCGCTAAATATTCACAATAAATATAACTCGAGGTCCGGATTCTCCCAATTTATCGGTGAAATCCGGACCTCTCACTGTATTACCTATGATCTAATTTCCATCAAAATCTTCACAGCAAAGTCTCAAAAATAAGGTGAGAACTGAAATCAGGGAATTCTACTTCACGTGCATTTACCCTATCACAAAGCTTTAGAAGTCAGCTAAAGTGTGATCTTATCTCTTGCCATTCTTATAGAAAATAAAAGTGTTCTACTGTATAGATCGTGGGCACAAAAGCCAGCGCCGTTCTGACTACGCCACCTAGGCCTACAGAGAACGTTTGTGATAGGTGTTAAGTACAAGCAGGCATTCGCCTTTGCGAGTAAGGAAAACCTGGAAAAACCACACACTCGGATTGGCCGGTCACAAAATAGAACTCAAGCCTCTCAAATATGGCCAGTGGCGGACGCTATATATGCAATGTAAGTGGTCAGTTTTATAAACTAATTACATATGTACGTTCTTTTTTTTTGTATTCTTTCTACCTATTCAAATCCTCCCCCCCCCTAAAAAAAATTCTGCGTCCGCCACTGAATATGGCTATTTATTACTTTACAGTTTTCAGTCCCTGAATAAAATAACGATTTCATACGTTAAACCACATCTTAGAACGATTTTGTCGGTCCTTTAGGCATACCAAATTAGCCTAGAATGTAAGAGAAGGGTACAGACTGCGGTGGGGAATAAGCTAACGAGAAACAATTAGGACTAGCTCAAAGCTCTCAACATCCTGCGAACACGGTACGGCTATGATTTACAATTTTTAAAAACATTTATCCTCGCAGCACTCCTATTAAACTAATAAATTATCCTAACAATTTAGCGAGGGCTGAAGAGAGAGACATCCAGCGAGAGGAGGAGAGAGGGGGAGAAAAAGAGAGATTAGTGTAGAGTAGAAAGAAGACAGGGTTTATATAGAAATGGGATAATTAAAATTCATTTATGTTTTTCCTTCCTTACGTCTGACATTATTTATTTCTACACTACCTACATTCCGGTGCGAGATGATTTATTACTAAATATAAGAGTTACGGTTCATAATTTTATGAAGAAAGGCGGTGTGTTCGTGAAGAAACCACTGCCAGGGGACAATATTACAAAATATCAGAATAAAAGAGCAGTAAGGTTTCACCCGTACCCAACAGAAAAATATCACCCATTCCTGACTCTTGAAAAAACACGTTTTTACAGTCTACGTTAAGGTTTAAATAGGCTAGGACATGCTTACATGTACAGGGGTTGAATTACAGAATAAATCATAACATCTGACTGAGTTTAAAAGGTATTCATTGCTCATCTTGAATATAAGGAAAATTATATCAGGTAGTTTCGAAATAATCTTATCAACGGACATTTCTACTCATTTTTCTTCCTAGCCATAACAAAAAATTGCTTGCAATATTTGTAGTCTTATAAACTTTCAAGGATGCCAACAGAGAAAGCAGCATATTTCACTCTTAAATAAAAATAAAATAAAATAAATTAATAATAATAATAATAATAAGCAATTAAACTGTATTCTGTTAACTCCACTTTCGGGAGCTCATTACAATTACAATATATAGTCCAATTCTTAAATATTTGTCTAAGGTTTGTATTAAGCCCTAAAACGAAAACTGCATATTAATGTTGTATTCGTTTACTCAAGCGTGAAGTCTTTTGCAAGAAAACCTAGATTAATTTTTCCCCCACATTCATAAGGAAATACATCACTGCACATGTTAAAATGATAAATAAAAGTTACTGTACATGAAGGAACTTCTTACATAAAGCTACAGGCTAATTAATTAAATTATTCATAAATTTAAAATCTTTAATACAGAAGGATAGAATTTCTTACATCGGTTATTATTGAGATACATCGGTGATCAAAATGTTATGACTTCAACTTCAAAACATAACAGAAAATTCTTGTGTAGTGCTCCTTAACGAGTTTCAAAGTTAACAGCAGATTCAGCAAATCAAAAACCTATTTAACTTACATGCTAAAGCTTAACTATTCGTTAACAGCACAGCATTATTCTGCCTGATTTAACCACTTTGGTTAGTAGAGTATGGTCGCTGAAGCTGTGGGTTCGTTTACAGAATTCAAATATGTATATTAGCAACTTTTTCAGTCGAACATGGACGTTGTAAAAAACGAGTTTTGATATGAACGATAGCAGGAAGGGATGAAAAGAAGCCGGGACAAATAGCTGGATAACGAGTAAGTGCACATTCAAGATAAGACAGTTAACTGTTGTTTTAATACTTAGGTAATTGGATATTATTTGCAGTTTTTCTGGAATTTTATGCCCATTAACTATAGCTTGACAATTAATTATACGAGGGTAAGTCGATAAGTATCCACACCATTCGTTTTTCTTTCGTAGGTTGACTGCACCATTTTGTGCTCGACATGTGTTCATTTGTCTCCGCTTGTGGAATGTTTGACCGTTATGACTTCACTGCGCGTTGCGCTGTTGCACATTAAAAATGGCTGCACCGCTCAGAGTTTGCACACAAAAAATAACAGTGTGTAGTGATCCGTTTTTTGTAGTGTAAAGGTGTATCAGGAGCCGAAATCCATCGAAGACTTCCCGCGTAATACGGGGGTAATGTTTTACCACGGCGAAGCGTGTACGAATGGATTGAAAAGTTAAAAAATGTTCGGACAAGTGTGAAGGTAGTGGAAAGAACAGGACACCTACGCTCCTCAAATTAGTGCGAAATTGGGTTTAGAGGTGTTTAGAGTATCTTACGTACAGTCCCGATGTCGCCTTAAGGGGATTCGATTGACCACAGACCAAGAACTGAAGGAAGCAGTGCTTACGTGGCTTGCTACTCAGCCGAAAAACTTTTTTCTGAGGGCAACAGTCAGCTTGTGCAACAATGGATCAAGTGCATCGAGAAGAAAGGAGACTATGTGGAAAAACGAGGTAATTGAAAATGTTGTATTGTTGTCGCATTAAATTTAAAAAAGAGAGTGCGGATACTTATTGACTAACGCTCCTTGCACACTACACGACTTCGGTCGGACGACAAAAAGTCGGACGACTAAAAGTCGTCCGACTTGCTTTTGACGCTCTTTGCACACTACACGATTTCGGTCGGACGACTCTAAATCTTGTCGGGTTGCTTTTCACTCTAGGATTTTATTTTTAACAGTTGTGTTGAAAGTAAAGCCAGGTAAGGTTGTTATTATGGATCGTGAACAAATCATTGCATTATGGATGTTTTATCGTCGTCGGAAAAGACGAAGGCGCAATCGCCTTTACTGGGTTCATCCAATTAATCAGAGACGGGAGGAAGTAGGGATGTTCTACACATTATTTGAAGATCTGAGAAATGATGATCGAAAGTTTTTTAACTATTTTCGTATGTCACTTGGCTCCTTTGGTGAATTGCACGGGAAACTGAAGAATGTTCTTCAACGGCAAAACACACGATTCAGAAGTTGTATAAAACCTGTTGAAATGCTGGCTATGACTTTAAGGTAAGTGTTTGAACACTGCTTTGTTATTGCTGGTGTTTTAATTAATATTTAATTGAAGCGTAATAATAAGTTTGTAAGGTTTTACTGCTGAATTTCTATTAAATTTTAAACACTCTTATTTTGTCATGATTTGTTTTATTAAAGCACTCTACATAAACAAACATGAAAGATAAAATGCGAAGTATATTTACGAGGAACTACTAAAAAATTAAACTCAGTATATTCTCGTGTTACAAAAGAAAGTTGATAGGATTATTACAGATTCAGAAAAACTAGAACACTGTAAGCCATTATTTATTAGGTTTCGGTACATAACAGTAATTAACTTATACATATATCATGTTATTCTCTACAATAAAAACAGATTACAGGATTATTATTGCAAGAAGGATGTACACACTTACAATACTAGGAATAACAATACTAGGAATAGTAAAAGATTATATGTGCCTATACAAATACTTGCAAAATTATTAAAACAGCTTTGATATACTAGGCCTAAAATGATTAATAAACTACCAATAAAAATTATAGAATTACCGATAATAAGATTTAACAATGAACTATATGCATGGTTAATTAATACACCTTTTTAATCTGTGACAGAATTTTTTTGAATGCAAACATATTTTAGTGTCTTAAGTTTAGGCTGATCCAAATGTGCGATGTTTTTACTGGTTTTATTGCTTTTGTATTCAAGGAATGTAATAACTGAATGTGAACTTTAGATTGTCCATCAATCTTCTTGTTATGATATTTATCACTCATTTAGTAACTCAAAGACAAAGATTTCGTAATATTGTGTGAGAAATTTAATCATAAAGAATGACGTCTATTGCAGTAGGCCTACTTGTTCAATGATAATGAAATATTTATTAACATTATTATTATTATTATTATTATTATTATTATTAAAGTATTATTATTAGTGGATTTTATTACAGTATTTTCATACTCACTTTAAGTTTTTTTATGTTCCAAAATTAAATCTATTAGAATACAGGTTTTGCTTGAACCAGCGAAATCAAAACTTCAGTGTCAATTCCTTCCATGTTTAAGGTTCGTAAATAGCGAACAAATCACACAAACTTAACCAAGCAACGCGCAATGGAGACAGCTGTCGTCCGACTGAAATCGTCTAGTGTGCAAGCGTGTATTTGATTACATAGGCCACTGAGCAGAGAGACGACACGACAGTCGTGTGGATGCAGTGGCACTGGACGACTGCAACCCGACAAAAAGTCGTTGTCGTGTCGTTGCCGTCTAATGTGAAAGGTCTCATTCTCTTTATCAGTCGACTAAAGAAAATTGCCCGTCCGACTTTTTGTCGTCCGACCGAAGTCGTGTAGTGTGCAAGGAGCGTTACCGTCGTAGTTAATTTTTATTATCTGAGTTTATGAACGCTCAGCTTCTCTGTGTTCGTCATGCGGTCATACCATCAACTAAACTCTCTTCTAACAGTCGATTGGGCAATTAAAAATAACGGGATTATTGGTTCAAACGATGTCATTATCCCATTATCTGAACAGCTGCTACTCTGTGAATTGGATGAAAGATAATGGTTATTTGAGTTATTATTTTTTCAGTTAATCAACTAAATTTTATCCGGATAATCCCAGCACTACTTAAAAGTGGTTCTAAAATTGGTTAAGAGACTGTTATACCTGCATACGGTTTACCAAAATCAGACTGTAAAGAGCGTTTCTCTCAACATATATAAAATGAAAAACATGTAACGAGGAAGCGAGGTAGTTTTAGAAGCTTTTAACCGCTTAATAGTAGGCCTACAGCTGAATATTCATTAGCTTCTGAGTTCTACATTTGGGAATTCTGAATTAAACGTGGATGAATAGAGGGGAATCGTGACATGGGTGACAAGGCAACAATGGTGTGGTGCTGAGCAAAGTGTTGTGTATGATTGGAGCAAGTTCTACCGGAGTTTGTATTGTTTGAACTTTGGGCCAAGCTTGGACATGCAATGATACAAACGAGACGAGTCTTGACAGACCTCAGACATCGATCTTAGAGGAAAACTCCTCGTCGAGTTTCCACCCCGATAACAAGTTTTAGATGTCGGGGATGGGAGGGTGAAAGAGGGAGTGGCAACTACATTCTGCTCATACTAACCATTTCAAAATCATCCGTTTTTCATTCTACTAACATACTGAAGCTTTTCCTTCCATATAATATTAACCTGATTCAACTCTTCCTTCTTTTATACCTCGTTCTTATGATGTAACAAGGTCCTATCTACGATTACTGAACGTAGCAGGACTGTAAAAGAGAGACGCTTTATTGGTTGAAGGTTTTATAGCATTTTACAAGCAGATCATTAATTCAGACAGGATTAAAATTAGTCTGAATCCACAATAACGTGTAACTTTCCAATGTATTATTTTTTTTTTTTCTGAGGGAGAGATAATAAGCCTGCATTCGAACAGAATTATGTTATAACTAGACCTGGGATTTTAGGCTCTAAAAAACTTGACTTTAGGCACCTAAAATAGGCTTTTAAAACAAGTAAATAGGCCTTTAAACGAGAAAATAGGCACTTAAAATAGGCTTTAAAAATGTCTAAATAGACAGAAAATAGACTTCACAATATTACAACGTAGGCTGTAACGTTATCTTTTTATTACTGTTCGTAATGTGGTATATCTATTCTTAACAGAAATAACAGCAAAATTAAGACAGAATTAAAAAGAAATTGATCAAAAGCAGTTATGGGTCATTAGAAAAATTAGCCACTACGGGCCTTGAAGGGCCTTGGATTTCAATAACGGCCAGCTCATGGCCTGCAGATATTGGTTGGTCGTGTGGTCAACGCACTGGCGACTTGACACAGTATGTCCCTTCTTACTGTTCGTTTGAGCTAATCCTCCCCCTCCCCGTCAATCAGTATTCCTGTGGCAACAATTGTTTGGGAAAATCAAGTTTCTATGAAAAACCCACCCTCTGCTCTTCTGCTCTTCATTCAAGGATGTCCATGAATGTAAAACAGCAGTTTAATTTCATTTTAAATGTACAAAATATGCATTTTAGGCACTAAAACAGTAAAATAGCCTCTTAAGGCCCAAATAGGCATTTTAGGCCACTATAAAAATCTGTAAATGTAAGTGATTTATCATGAAACGTCAACATATTTTTAAAAATTCATGTTATTTCATAAGGAACAAAATAGGCATTTGCCTTAAAATCCCAGGTCTAGTTATAACTGAACATTCGCAACATGTAAATGTAGGTAAACTTTTGTTAGTTTATAGGCCTATCTTGACGCAAGAGCCTTAGGCCTATATTGCACTATCATATTTCTATATCTTAAAAGTTTTATAAAACATAATTTATGAAATCTTCTTCAGTATAATAACGCATCTTTGATCACATCTAGCTGTGCCATAATTCTGTGATAAAAGATATAATACCTTTGAAACACGTGAAAGTAGGAAGAAGAAAATGGGAGATAACGAGAACACTTCGTATGTTAAAACTCAAAATCTCGAGCCTACATTGAGTCACATGAAATATTGCACGATTCAAAGCACAAAGATTATGAAATAGTAATAGGAGACTGGTAGCCTACAAAAATATAGGAGCTATAATCGAGTACTCGTTTATAGTATAAATCTGAGATATTTCACCATCCTTTTTTAACAACTTCACATGTATAACCAGTAGACACGCTGTGTTGTCATTGTTAATAGAACAGAGTTGCGGTAAGGGCCTACTAAGGCTGAAATGCAAGCATTAAATTCGTTTTAACGTCAATGACGAAGGACCCAACACAAATACGCAAGATAATGTTTTAAGTATATCACAGTGCTTTAACCTCAAGACTGGTTGTAATTTTAAACAGACTAATAAACAGTTTTTAGGAGACTGTTTCATTCGTGCGACGCGTATTTGTTATTGACCACTAACGTTTAGCTATAGCCTACCTAAGATATCGATCAATCATGGTCGTTCATATTGTAAAATGTTTGCTAGGAACATAAGGATGCGATTTATCCTATGACACGTCAGCTCAATACTGCACCCGAGATTACAAGTTTCATCAGATAATTTCGCTTGAACTTCCTCCTCGCGAATCGATCGATAACTCGTAATCTCTCGTGGGATTACCTAATCTGACTTTATATCACTTTGCGTGTATTTATTCTGTTCTCATGTTAACTTATCTGGATTAGATTAACTACTTGTGATACACACTTTTAGTAGTATTGGAGAGAATCTGGTAACTCATTCAATTAATCGATTGTGAACTCACGGCTGACAGAAAATTGATTTCAGTTTGAACAACGATGTAAGAAAGTAATTATTAATCATGTAATGAGTTACATTTTATTCATGGAACGGTCTTAATAAATCCCTCCCGAGATTACCTACGAATATGATAATTAATTTACATAATCTGAGTTAGCATAACAAAAATTTAACTTTGAACTTGATACACTTGGAACGATAAAAAAAAATCGTTTTTAAATATTTTCTAGTGTATGAGCTTTCTTAACGGTTCACAACATTCCGCAGAGAAAGTTTTTAGTGAAACCGATGCAGTTGATTTGAAGTACGGGTGACATATTGATACGCAGCTGGTACCTGAAATGTAATAATACCGGTACCTTTATCACTTTGTAGGCACTAATTTCGCTAAACGCTATGCTCCGGCCGTAGGCAGTGCATGGACGAGAACATGGGATTCATTACCTTATCTCGCAATGAGATGAATCAAGTCACATATTAAACTTTATAGACTTCATCCATATTCCAAGAGATTCCTATTTTTCGAGAAGAGCGTTATACCTATTTTGAGGCAATTTTGTCACCAACGCACGGTAATATGAGGAACAACTCTTGGAAACCATTATTCCTTTCGAAAATGTGCGGCCATTTTTAAAAATTTGAAATATACAGACAACAATTCTGTCAAAATGGCCCCTCTCGGAATTCTAGTATTAATGGCATGTGGGTAATAGCCAATCAGAGAAGCTGGCACTGTTGTATCGCTTAGTATTTTCCAGTTTAAGCCATGTCGTTGCCTAACGTTTTCCATAACTCCACTCGTATATGCCTTTCACTACTGTGGACGGTATAATAATCCGTCTGTGGTTAATCGACATAAAAATCCAGATAACTCCAGTTAGCATGCAAATAACTATACGTTCGATTAACAAACTGTTATATCATTTATCCAGTTAACTGTCTATGTAAGTTATTTGTCTCAGCCATGTACTACCGTGTGTACCCCTGTCAAGGGTTCATGATGTTCCTATGATCAGAAAAGGTGAAACCAGTTAAATAATAACATTAATAATAATAATAATAATAATAACAATAACAACACAAGAACATATGACCTGCCTGATGTAGCCTATCTACCGTTACTGCGGATTCTAGTTTTATTTTGTAAATTATAAAACTGTGCATTAATAATAATAATAATAATAATTAATAGTGATGATGATAACAATAATGTAATGGGTAAATTACTGTTAGAAGTGATTTCGTAAAGAAACTTTGGGTACTTGTAAATCCAATTGCACTGACCGCTTTCCTTAACATACGGTGATTGATGCTCCTTCAAAATCATTTATAAACAATTACGAGCCTTGTATTAGGAATACCTAACATAGGTTGGAGGAATCGGCTTTATGGGGAGTGAACTAGTGGTTCCTAGAAAACTGTTTGGTTCATAACACGAAATAAAGTAAGTAAAAATCCTGCAAAACAACCCAACATTTCACAACGTGGATACTAAAAGAGATTATTGGTTAATAACGCGATTTAACAAAATTAGTTACTCATGTCGGCTAGGGCTTAAAGCCTCATTACACCAGCAAAACCATATAATTTTGAAGTACTAATTGTGAAAGCTGTACCAGAGTGAAATCCACACACTAACAGTCCTTCAGCAGACAAATTCCGTGCCGATTTTCAAGTGAGCTTTGAGTGATGACCCGGTGATGTTTCATTATTATAGTCTGAAGTTCGAGGTAAATTTAGAGGGTATTAAGTTCAATACTTCATAAAAATTATTAAACTATAAATCGTCAATAAATAGGTGGGTTGAGCGATGCTTACTGCGATTTTGAAACTAATAGTAGCTCAAATGAATTATGTGAATAAACAAATTTACTCTAAGAAAATAGCCACACCAATATTGTTATTAAGACAATAATTTGTTGTTATTGGTTTATGTCTGCATACATATTTCTTTTCATTCCAAGAATATAGAAAAACTCGCATCAACATTCTGTTTTGGTTTAACAGCCCGTTAATCTAAAAGAGATTTAAAAAATATGTAATAGGTTTCAGCAGACGTAAACCTTCAAGACTGGTTAAAGAACTCGGCTACATATTCGGTTACAGTTTTGTCATAACGGTCGCCTTTGCTGTTTCAATAGGAAGGAACAGTTTGGATCGATCTTTTCATGAGAAAGTAGTAACCTAATACGATGTCAAATTGTTTTATTTACACTGAGAGAAGAACTTGTTCAGTGTCAGGAGAAGTGAAGTCAAGTCTCCAGGAATTACAGGTGAGATAAAAGTTTCAGCTTCCATGGGTTTTCCAGTTCCTAATTAGTTTCCTCATACCCCCCCACCTACACCTTCTTCCCCCTGCCGTTGTTACCCATTCTGAATTCGTTACAGGCTTCTGATTGGCTTAAAAGGGCGCCAAACTCTGCAAGTGATAAACACAGATTACATTACGGAATGAAATACTACGCTAGTCTCTAGTACGCCCACCAGATAATTTAAAACATCTTGTCTTCCCTTTACATCAACTAGAGCTTGGATCTGCTCATAGTTTCGATTAACTCTTGAATCTGTAATCGTGATTAAGAATAGAATTTACTCGCAATGGCAATAACCTAATAATAATTGCAGTGATACAATCTTAAGTCTGTTTAAGCCGCCACACATATTCGAATGAAAGTGGATTTAAAACATTATATTAAAAATACAGAATTAATGAGGGTAGAGGGTGAAACTATTTTCTACGCTTTTAAAGCTACAAGCTCGATTTTTGATAATATACGGCATTATAGATAATGTTATGGCGAAGTTTCATTCCTGTTAACTAGTTTACTAGTTTATGAGTTATTCAGAAATATATCATGATCATTTTGCACATTTCAAAATAAATGTTTTTGCAAAATTTGTCAGAAAAGCATATGTATGTTTTAAATAGCATCAATGGCTTATTTTGAAAAAAATATTTTGCTATCTCTTTACTGCAAAAAGGGAAAACTATATATTCATGCAAATCTCCGATCACGGTCAGTATATATGCTAATTTTTATTTTTATTTTTATTTTAAAGATGCTTATTTAATTTTTTAAATCCCAATTTTGTTAGCGATCCCACAGGATTTACAGTAAAAAATTTCAGCCTCCTTGCATTAAATTTGAACAACTCAGTTCTGAATAAATAGAAAATCCGTGAAAATAGTAGTATGGAAAAATTTCTTCAAACGTTTCTATGCAGTTTAAGTTAGAAGTGTAGAATTGACCAACTTTATAAGTGATGCCTTCTTAAAAAAATTAAACAGCATTCAACACTATTTTTCTTTTTTCTTCACAATCTTTGGAAAATGGTTTAATTTTTCTTTAAATTTATTTTAATCACTAAGATTTAAACATTTAACTACTGCAACTTTCAAATATCGCCTTAACTAGGGAAACTTAGAAGTGAGTGAGGGCGTTTAACTGTGGCAATTATAGGCCTATACATTTAAAGTACATAGTATTTTTTTAAATGACCACAAAAGTAGTACAGTCAGTATTAACATTTACCCCCTTGAGCTTCCTCAGTCGTGAGCACTGTGCACTTTTCAATTTTATTTAGTAACATTACAAATTATTACATTGTCATTTCAAAAAAGAAAGAAAAAAAACACAACAAAGTTTACAATGTTTAGTACAAGATAATATTGAGAAAGACAAATGTCTTTCACTTTCACTTTGAGATTGCTACAACTTTAATGGGTTTCTCTGTCAACTCCAACTTTGAAAATGACAATCGCACACAGGAGAAACGTAAATGACGACGACACACCGTTAGTCCAGGTTCTGGAACACTGCCTCTTTAATGGCCTGTCTAGTAAATAGATACTGGATATAGCAATTAGTGACGTCGTTTACAATGCCTCGTGGTTCAGGATAAATCGTATGAGATCGCTATGCTATTCGTGGCAGGAGAACACACATCTGCCAGACGCAGCCAACAGATGCTTGCGACTTCAGACCTGTACCCAGTACTAAGAGCTCGCAAGATGAACCTTTAGATAACATTTATTTGACAAAGTGCAAATTTATCCGAAAATTTGATGAAGAATATGTACTAGGACTTCTCTTTAAATGCACTCTGGAAGAATATCCTCCAGATTAACCATCTGTCAAAAACTCCAGTCACCGTTAAATCCACTCTGGACGAATATCTTCCAAATTAGCTATCTGCAAAACCTACCAGTCGCCTTAAAATGCTTATCCTCCAGATTAGCTAACTGCCTAACACACCAGAAGCCATTAAATGTACTCTGGAAGAATATCCTCCAGATTAGCTGTCGCCATTAAAGGCACTCTGGAAGAATAGATTCAGATTAGCTATGTGCAAAACCTACCAGTTGCCTTTAAATACACTCTGGAAGAATATCCTTCAGATTAGCTATATGTCAAGCCACCAGTTACCGTTAAAACACTCTGGAAGAATATCTTCCAGATTAACTGTCTGCAAAGCCTACCAGTCGCCTTTAAATGCTCTCTGGAAAAATATCCTCCAGATTAGCCATCTGCCAAAAACTCCAGTCACCGTTAAATCCACTCTTGACGAATATCTTCCAAATTAGCTATCTGCAAAACCTACCAGTCGCCTTAAAATGCATATCCTCCAGATTAGCTAACAGCCTAACACACCAGAAGCCATTAAATGTAATCTGGAAGAATATCCTCCAGATTAGCTATCTGCCAAACTCACCAGATTCCTTTACCCTCGGAACTGTCTCTAGTACTCATTTAGGTTCAAGTTGATTAGACTCGAGAGGTAGATGCGACATAAAATTAGGGTGGTTCCAGCGAAGTCATCAGAATCGAGCCAAAGTCTTTCTCGTCTGTAGCGCACAGCCTAAATCAATTACCCCACGATTGTATCCACTAGAGAAAAAAAATAAATATTTATTTTATACACAATAACAATCTGCAATTTTCATTTTTCTATTTCTCTACTAGTCAACTTTTTAAGACGTTGGATAACGTCAAAATTAGCCAGACTTACTTATTCTTACTATAGTTCGAATAAGTAGCCTATTGCGTTTGACCTGAATATTCAATGTCGAGTTTTCAGAATTAATATACTTTTTGAAAACGTGATTGTATGGTCGAACAAATAAAAATCATATAAAAACGACGTATTATACATTGATTAAATATATTCCAAGAACACGTAGCACAGAGGCAGTTTTCCATTCGTGTGTTTGTTTTCTCTATACCAGCTTTATAGAATGTGTATAACTTTTGTTCACAAATTTAATATACAGTAATAATATTAGAGCTAGTTTTTATTTGATACGTTTGTACAAAAAATTCTCGGAAGGGTACAAGCAACTACTTTCATCTACAAACTCAGCCTAACGGGCGAATAATTTTGGCCTTGAATAAGATTCAAAGAAATGAATACTCACTTCTACAATTGAGCCGTTTGCTCTAAGTTGGAATAGGAGGGTAGTGAACACCATACGAGTGTTTCACGTCACGTATTACGTGTTTTTCAGTTCTGAAAATATACATTACACGCTTCCAACTGTTTCACGAAACTAGAAATATTTTGTAGATTCAATAATGTGCAACGATTCAGCACTAAAGACTTATTATTACTATCATCATCATCAGTACTTTTGTTTTTATCTCAGGGTTTCCTGCAAAATAATGTAACAAGAGAAAACCGCTAGCTTTAATATGTGAATGTCCGAAGCAGCAGACTGGTGGAAGACATTGTCCACCAGTCAATACATCAATAAAGAGGCGTGTTGAAGTGCCTTGTCGTCACTCTTTGAATTATTGTTTTTTTTTCCGAAGTTCTCGGCATTTGATTGTGTAAGAGGGCTGGGAGAAGAAATGGTATTGATCTGTTATTGCCAGAATGAACGGAAATTTCAATTTAACACATTTATAATATTTCTTAGAGAATGTGGACATGCTTGATAATTTCACGAGGTGTTATCTAGCTTAAGAGGAATGTTAACTGTACTCAGTAGACTACTCGAGTTGCAGTATTATTATGCTCGTATTATTATTATTATTATTATTATTATTATTATTATTATTATTATTATTATTATTATTATTGCCGAAAACCACTAAGATTTTTGCATAGTGAAATGGTAATCTCTGGACGAACTGGGGATGACAGTTGTCCATTTTAAAAAAATTCCGGATTAAAAAAATGATATTTCATGGTTCAGACCTAAACTACACATCTAACGTCCGTGGCGCTGTATCCCTTGTCGGAATAGGCCTACCACCCGACAACTGCGTCATAAAAGATAGGTAAATAGAGTACTTGATTATGAAGTAGTTCCTCAGGGACCCAGCAGGCGGTATTTAATAACAACACAGTATTAGTAATAACAAAATTAAATACAGTACTTGAATCCATTATTTTCTATTTTAGAGTAAAACGCTGTCTATTTTTTATCGCAGATTTTCGAACATCTCTTTCATTACAAATTCAGCCAGTAGCCTCATGTGGGAGCTGCATTCATTTAATTCAAAGTTTTTCTTTGCCAACAATACATTTCAACACAAATGAAAGTAGTTCACTTTTTTCTGGGTTATTCCCTAAGTCAGTAAATCCGTGCAAGTATTGCTCAGTAATTATTAAGTATAACGTTAAGTTCCTAGCCTGCTTTCCCCAGTAGGCCTATGCAGTTAATGTACTTCCTGGGATCATATTGCGGTCTTCCCACTTTGCTCAATTTATGTGCACACTCTTCTTAACTCAGGAGTTCAGTTAATACTTTTTTGTACGACCGTACTATGATACAATATAATATGCTTATTATGGGACGTAACGGTATTATAATGATATCCATTACGATACGGATTTTCATTACACCACTGTGTAGTATCGACTATTATCGAACATGGAACGATTTTTAACCCTGAGAACAGTAAATGAAACTGCGTAATACACAATCTGTATTTAAAATAAAATCAATTCTGTTTGTGTTAGTTTTAATATTATACTAAACTGAGTTTATTTCGTGTGTTTTAATGTGATTTATTTGATGTTAAAGCATCAAGAGAAGCCCTGCGACCTGCGTGCCCTTTAGCATGCCATTTATAGGAAAATACGAGAACTACTAAGCACTATTGTGCGTGAGTTTTTTGTTTAATTAATTACGAGGTATTATATAAATTATATAAATCAAATTTATATAATATTTTTTAAAATTTAACATTGAGGTATTTTCTTACCGGTATTGGATTATTTCAACGGAAATAATAATGGTTTCCAAAATTACGGTTATACAGTAGTTTATAATGGATATGGGCATTTTTAATACCGGTATTTTATCAAACCCAAACTCTTCCGGTATTCGGCCAATGCTTACAAGAGGACTGCTCAAGAAATAAACCAATAAAAAATGATGATACGGCCTATACAGATAATGGACGCGGAACCCACAATTCCCTTTCCTCGGTTGCACGTTTTGGGTTCAAGGGACCTAAATTTGTGAATAACGCACAAAACTTTATTTGGAAGCAAAGTTAGGAAGATACCAAGTATCAGTCATTCGTATCAGACACAACTAAACACGGACAGATACCATTAAGTGTTCTGTGTCACTGCTCTCAAATACAACCACAGAATTGAATGGAATAAAAGGTTCAGTTTCATGGAAAGGATTAGTGGAGTACATGTTGATAGTGAATGCAGAACCATTCAATATCATATCATAAATGTAAATTGCTGTTCCAGATTCAGATTTGATGTAGGTGGAACATATTTTAGCGTCAGTTGATTGGCTCACTAACGCGAGGAGTGCCAGATGAGGGAAATCACGGCCTGAGGATATATATCTGCCATCTGAATGATGTAAAACCTCACATTAATTCTAAGTGTTGTGGAATCGAAGCGATTAACTGGCTATCAATAAATACATTGATAATGAGACAGCAAGTTACATATGAGTCTAGTTACTAGCCTAGATTAATCGTTCCATCGCCCCTAAACTTGACAAGATAGTAACTCCCTTCACCACATCACTTGCTAACAGTCCTCCGTCCAAGAACTCAATATCACATGCAACGCGGTACTCATCATCCAAACGTGTAGAATCAAAATAACTATCGTCGGGTAAGATGATAAACCACGTGAAATAAACAATGGAAAGAAAGAAAGAAAGAAAGAAAGAAAGAAAAGAAAGAATCTTCAACATAGCAATTTTTCTTCATTCGATAGTTTGCAATTTCCGAGTTCACACTACAATCGATTAAATCAACAAAATCGATCGTTGTTCGCATACGAGGCCTCACATTCCACAACTATAATCTTAAAACGTATTTTTGAAGATACCGACATTAAAAGTATTTCAATGAAGAACACCTACGAAGAAAATGTCCAGAGTATATCCATTGTGCAAAGGAACTCGGTCTGGAATATCTTGTTTGTCTTGAAGAGGAAATTGGTTAACAATAGTATCGAATGGGTTTTGGAATAACTTGACCATATTTTCTTACGGGCGGAGTGACTCAGCTATACATACATAGTGTATTATTTCTCATAAAACTTCTTACACATAAACCACATTATTAACATTAACCAGCGCATATATATATATATAAAATGCGGAGTAATTCAGATTACAGAAAAAATCGGACGAAACTTGAGATAGCTCTTGTTGGACCTTTAAGCTCGGAGCCTCTTGGCTAGTTCCTCCTTTCATTTTCTCAGTCTGGATACATCAGGCACCTTCATTGGGGAGCAGGCTGTATTTAATACAATAATGATTTCGTTGAATTGCTTCATCATATATGCCTAAATATGTGAACTCTAACTTCAGGAGTATTATGCCCCCGTACATAACACATTTAAGTACACATCTTTAATATACCGATAACTTAATGTAAGTAACAATACGTAGTATAGCTCCTGCATAAATCTTGCAGCATTTGCTTCTATATGCAACCTGCCCTTAGTCCAATAAAATTAATTAGCAAAGAAGATTCTAGACTTAAGAGTTATTACCGGATATGAAGCTGTAATGGCTGTAATAAGAGTAATTTTAGCGTACAGACATAGACATCGAATTTTAATTCTGAAGATTTTTATTAATAGGATTCTACCATATTCCTAGGACAAGCACTAATTTTCCATTAATGTCCTTCCGGTGAATTTTCTTAATCACAAGCATCGTCTAAATTCTATTGGCATGTCTAAACTTTTTGTTCTCTCCTTATGTATGTTTAGAAAAGCAATGTGATTAACTTTTTCTTAACGCTGGAAGGTCTTGTCTTCTCAAAGAGAAAAAGTTATTTCGGCTGTGGCTGTGAAAACTTCACTGACATTGTAAGACGTAAACATTTAATGAATTGAGGAACGATGTGAACCGAACGTAACCGAATTTGAAGAAGAAGAGATCGTACTATCCGTATAAGCTTGATTTTCGCTCTTCAGCGATTCAACAGAAAAACAAGATTTTTCGTAATATTAATATATAATTATCATAATACACGACAAATTATTGGGTTGGCTTCAGTCCCATGGCCCATATAATTTGGCACTACTGCCATGTTCATTACAATTTCCCTTCGATTTCCTTATAATTTTAATTGAGATAAATTGCAAATTGCAAACAATTTAAGGCTTGCATTTTGCATCTCACACAAATGGGATTAGGGGAAATTAAGTCAGAACTCAAATTACTGCCTTCCTCAGTCGATACTGCAAACTGGTGGGAGACTTTCTTTAAGGAAAACTGGCAAAAACAATAAAGATAATTTCTGTAACTGTATACTGGAAGAATCAGGCACGACTTTTTCTGTTGACCACGAAGGTTCTGGCTCGACAGGAGTTCCCGCTGGTGTCGAGAACACGTCGTGGGTGGCTTCGTGGCTCATAATCTCTGTCTTACTCGCACTTAAGAGTAAATGAATTTGTTCTCTATCTCTTCCCCTCGCGACTGTCCAAATATCTCACTCAGACTTAAGAAAATAAATGAGCTGGATATCTCATGGCACTTTGGGTTAGCGACCTATCAGATGCGTCACATCTAACTTACCTCTTTCAGATATCAAAATAAACAATGTGAAGGGATTAGTGGAAAATAGGGGGTATATTCCTTGGGCAGAATATAAGATTTCTTTCTATACATTAAGTGAATAAATAAAATCATCAACTGCATTCCTGTTGGATTCGTTCTCGTCTGGGTTAGATCTATAACTGACTAGCGGAAAGAGCAAAATTATAATCTTCATTCCATAATGGATTCACTTCAAATATTATAATATTGTAACATTCGTTAGAAAATAGAAGCGTAATAATTATAGAAGAAACAACATAATTATCTATTCGCGAAAGAAATAAAAAGTACATCCGAGGAAAGCTAAATAAATTTAGTCATAAAAAGTACATCCGAGGAAAGCTAAATAAATTTAGTCATAAAAATGGCTAATGCAAGAAGAATTGAAATCTAACGTTTCTGTTCGACCATACTACGTGTGACTTATGGCATCGTAATGATATCCATAACGATACAGGTTCCGATTATGGCATCTTGAGATCTCCAGAGTATAATATGAAAACTGCGTAATATAGCCTGTACTTAAAATAAAATCAATTATATTCGTGTTGCAATTCGTCACTCTACTGGTACAGGATTTTAAGCATATTGTTTTGTATGTTTGTCACTGTATATGCCCTCGTGTTACACAGGCCTAAATGGAAAATAACACTCTGAAGTTTACATACTCCTAGTCTCCACCTGATCTATCTTCCAACATTTTAAACATTTCTTTCTAATTTCAGTGTAAAACACCAATGAGATTTTTTTCCGACACAATAATTACTTCTTGTTCGACCATGCTCTAATAGGCTTATTACATGTGACGTTGCACTTTTTTGTTAGCCATTAAAGTTGAGAATTTCATCATAAAACATTGTTACGGTGCCGATTAATAACCAACACGGAGGCCTTGGGAGAATTCCCTAAACTGAGTTCATTTCGTGTTATGAAATCCGTTGGTTTGAGGATAAACGCCAAGAGAAGCGTTGATTTCCCCGCACGCCATCAGCTGCCGTCTATCGCAAAACATGAACACGACGAAAACTTACTATAGTCCTTTCACATTCGCCAGAGGTTTCAAGGCCAAACGTAGCATGCCTATGATACCCCCACTTACCGCGCTCATATGACATCATACCCCTCCAATGCCAGTCACATGACAAGCCAGTAGGGAGTTCCCCCTTAGTGTCGTATGAGTGTGTGCTTCAGCGCAGCTCCTCTGCGCAAAGGGGAATACTGTTCACAGCTGTTCAGTGGGGGCATATTAGACGTGAGAAGTTGTGGCCTTGAAACCTCTGGCGAATGTGAAAGCACTATAACAGCTTATCGCCGAAGTCAGCCGTCTCGGTTGTTTGATGAATCTAAAAACTCAAAACTGAAACAATTATGGCCAAACAAAAA
The DNA here is from genome assembly GCA_964059195.1 of Ectobius pallidus. NCBI lineage: Eukaryota > Metazoa > Arthropoda > Insecta > Blattodea > Ectobiidae > Ectobius > Ectobius pallidus. The sequence goes on from CAXKWD010000013.1 coordinate 13,611,956, forward strand.
GAGTCGTATGTTAGCTTGCCTATAGTGGTAACAAACGCTCGTATGGAAAATAAAACATTAGCATAGATCGTTCCATAAACAACATACTCTTATCTTAATAAATACCATTATAGGCTCGTTGCATAATGTACTATTCTGTTTTTGCCTTTTTATAACACAACATATGTACTGTATAACATTGGGAATTCTTCTCAAGTTACCTGCGAATACATTTTCATATTTCGCCTACTCCCATGCTTTCTACTATTTACTCATTTGTATTCCCTATCGCTAATCATTCGGAATTTTTGAAAATACGATCGCGTGGTTTATTTTTGCTAATTTCCACCCACACTACTCTGGAAACACATTTCATACCCAGCTGCTTCTTTGATTAATAAATTGTTTTGAGTATTAAAAAAACTATTTGCAATACCTTGCTCTAATGATTTCAATACTTACCGATAAGGATGTCGTAGTGACGAAATGTAACTAATTAAATTCTTGGCTGTTCTGCATGGCCTCGTGGTTAATATCGATTGAAACAGAAGCCCGGAAGTGCAGTAGTGAATCCGAGCCCCAGCTTGCTTGATGTTACACTGTTAATCCATCTCAGTAATGGGCTGGGGTGCTGTCGCCCTTTTATTAATAGCAACCAACGTTTCCTCATCAATACTCTTCAAATTTACATAACAGTTTTCCAAGCTAAGACACGAAAGCAAAAACTGATGCGCTACTCAATATGCCATCAACAGGGCTAAATTTGTTATGCATATAAGTTATTGTTGTTTAGGAGATTCTGCTCCATTCAATTTTATTCTTTGCTTGTAAACACGGCTAGGACTTATATGTAATGAAAATGCCTAAATATTTAGGCCTACATACATATGGGTTAAAACCCTTAAAATGTGAAGTAAAATAAAGGACACCTGCATATAGTCAACGTTTCATAGTTATAAAACGAGTACAATTAATGATTTATCGCTTAAACGTTAAAGTAATAGAAAATAATTTAATACATGCCTCACAACAATTGAAAGTAGAATCGCAAACAAAAGTTTAGGCTTCTTACAGATATAATTGGGACGTTTTTTATCTTCTTCTTCTTCTCATTCTTGTGATGTAGGATGGCATCCTGTTTATTTCCCCTTTATTCCTCAGATGAGTCATGTGTACTGTCTTTCCATCTCGTAGCAGGTCTTCCTCTTAATCTTTTTCCGTCTGGTCTGCTTTCTTGAGCCTGTTTTGCTAGGCGATTGTTTTCCATTCTATCAACGTGTTCTCCCAAAATTTTCTTCTGTCATTGGTAAATTTAGTTATGTCCTGAATTTGGCATTTGTCCCTAATTTCTGTATTGTGTAGGCTATCTTATCTAATAAAGTTTTCCCCTGAATTGTTCTTAGCACCTTCATTTCACATGTGCTTAATATCTGTTTAGTTTTGTTTGTGTCTGCTCTCGTTTCTGCTGCATATGTTAAGATTGGTCTTAATATTGTTTTATAAATGCGCACTTTACTGTCTATCGCCATGTACTTGTTTCTCCAAATTATGTCTTTCATACAACCTGATATCTGCATTGCTCTGTTGGCTTGTTTCTTTACTTCATGAATTAGATTTCTAGTGTTTGTTATCAGAGTTCCTAGGTAGTTCAATTCTGAAACTTGTTCAATTATTTTTCTTTCCACTTCTAACTTGCATCTTAATGGTTCTCTCGATACTGTTAAGCATTTAGTTTTTTGTGTATTTATTTCCATATTGTATATTTTTGCTGTTGTATTGAAACGAGCCTTTGCAATCCATCTTCAGTTTCAGATATGAGTACGGCATCATCTGCATAGCATATTATATGAAATCTTGTGTTTCCCATTTTATAACCCCAATGTTTCGGCAAGTTCTCAATTATTTTGTCCATTATAAGATTGAATAGGAATGGGCTTAAAGAGTCACCCTGTCTAATACCTTGGGAAATTGTTATTTCTGCTGTTTGTTCTTTTACTTTAATTATTGTTTTACAGCCTGCGTTACATTCTATAATTGGTTTGACCATTTTTATGGGTACTTCTTTTTCTTGCAATATTTGTACAACATCTTGCAATTTTACTCTATCGAACGCTTTTGTTAAATCCACGAAACATAAAAATACTGGTTTATTAAATTCCCATGATTTTTCTACAATTTGTCTAATTATATATATTGCATCCAGGGTAGATCTGTTTTTCCTGAATCCTTGTTGTTCTTCTTTAATGTGTATTATTGTGTTTAATTTATTACTTATTATCTTAGTAAAAACTTTCAATGTACTGTTGAGTAATGTAATTCCACGATAGTTTTCTGGCTTGATTTTTTCTCCTTTTTTGAAAATAGGTATGGTTATGCTTTGTTTCCAATCCAATGGGATGATGCCACTGTTTATTATATTTTGAAATATCTGTTGAAGAGCCATTATTAATGTTGTTCCTCCATATTTCAGCATTTCATTTGTTATTGTATCAGGACCGGCTGATTTTCTATTTTTTAATTTTGTTATTACTTCACTTACTTCTTCTAATGTTATTTCAGTATTTTCGTTATCTGTCTCATCCCTTTTGTATTCAGCTATTTCATTTTCATTTTCATCTTGACTATATAACTTTTGGAAGTATTCCTGCCAACCTTGTAATGTTATTTTATTTGTTTGTATAGTGTCTTTAATTTCCATTTTATTTCTTCTTAGAGTGGCCCATACTCTCTTTTGCCCTCCATAAAGATCATGTTCACGTTTTTATCTGTTGCTACAAAATGAGAATGGAACATTGTAATGTTTTAATGAGAATTGTCTATTTGTAGCTGTTAATTAAATTTTCCAAAACGAAACTACGTTTATTGTTTCCGCTATTGCCTCTGAAAGTTGCTTTGTGCCTGAGTAAAACTCCGCTCCGATTGTCCCAAATTCGTATACATTTATAAAAAATTTAACTAAAATGAATAAAAACAAATATGTACATAGAAATCCAATCCCTGTTCATAACAATATCTTTAGTGAATTAATACAGGCTTCGTTCTGCATATTTTAGAGCATTTCACACTTACAAAGAACCTGCCAACATTAACAGAAAATTCTTAATCTATTTCTTATCTACTGTTTTCCAATATTTTACTACAGGAAACATAATTATACTTTCATGGTTTAAAACTGCCCAAAAGATATCGGAGATCTCAGTGTTCAATCGTTTGTTTGTTATTATTTTACGATGGTTGTGTGCATAGGCCTGAATGCTGGAATATTGTAACACAGTTCCTTTACATGCTTGTGGATATAATATTATATATCCATGGAACACACATAAAACTGGGTCTATGTGAAATAAGACTATTTTAAAACCCTAACATGACTACTTTCGTATCCTTAGCCATGACAATAATTAATCTGCATCAGTTTAATAAGTCATGTGCGGATTCGGAAAGATTATGGTCACATGATTTAATAAATTAAAGTTTAGTTACATGACAGCTACGGGAAAAATAAATTACGTACATTTGAACTACTATATATAGGTCACGATTACAATAAAGTTTGCTTACAGTTAATTGATTTTTCATTTATGTGCACTTATGTAGTCGTATACACCATATTCCTGAAGTTCAATGTTACTGAGTACATCCAACCAACTAACCCAAGAACGAATTCCATTAAGTTTCTCTACGTACATGATGACCTCTTGTAGAGACCTTCCTGCACATCTGACAGTATGAAGAAACATAAACCTCGGATTCTTTATTTCACCGTTCAATTTAAGATCTTCATAAGACGACTTCCAAATTGTTTCGACCATGATCCATTATAACGAATTCTTATGCACATTCTAATATTCTAGCAAATCTTTTTTCCCATAAGGGCATAGGCTGGACAAATTTATAATTTTCACATTTTGCAATTACGATTCTGAAAATTTCTCAGGGTATACTTAACTTGCATACGGTTACCTCAAAAACTGATTAGTGTTATAAATAATAATTATTAAATTTAATTATTAAATCTCTTTAAAAAAGAAAAACTATTAGATAATATTATTTAAAAAACACTCTGGATTGGAAATACATTTATAAATGTTCTTTCAAAATGAAACTGCTATCTTGTTCTACATTTTTATGCATTTTATTTTCCTAGACGAAATTTTACTCACAAAAATGTAACCTGATATGATACTAACTATAAAACGTTGTAAATTATAAATAAACGGTTGATTCCCGCCCTAACTTCCTTCAGAATAGATTATTAATGCCTCCAAATAAAAAGAATGGAATGATAAATGCATTTTTTAAAAAGATATATAAATTATGCCGAATGAAAATATATTTTGGTGTAAGTGTGAAGATATAAAGTTAACTCCATGGTGCTCACTGACCACAGGAATATAGAAGGTTTGGGGGCTTGTGGTCAGCATTTCGACTCTCACGGCCGTTATTGATGGGTTACTGGACCGGAGCTGCGATTTGTTTAATTGGTGTCACGACCATGAGAGCACCCTGTTCCAGATCTCCCTACTTCAGAAAAATCCGAGGAGGTGCCGGGATCGATCACCGACCAGCGGATCCGTATTCAGCAACGGTAACCACTAGACCACGTAGGCGAATCAGGATGAAAAAAACGAAATTCTGGACTTAAAACATCACTTTTTAAATAAAGTTGCACACGTGTTCAACTGATACACGCCTATAGCTACAAGGAAGCACGCAATTACGTTGCCAGAATCTATCCTAACGGGAAATCGAACGAAAATCTTCTCGTGTCATTTGTGTGTTTGTCCGTCTAAGTATTACACAATGACCTGAAGAGTTAATTAATTAGGAACTGCTTACCGTGGTTAATGAGGAATAACAAAGTACATTAATATCTAATTTTAGAGTTTGCCTTAGTGCCCACTTCTTGTTAAGAAGACTTATAAGGCAGGGTCTGGTCTATGGTCGGGCTTTGTGCGTCCACTGTGAATGCAAGGGTGTGGCTCCCAGTAAAGGATCTTAACAAACAATACCAACACATCAGTGCCTAATAGACATAATCAGCTCATGTATTGCATCTAATTTCAATGGACACGAAGCTTCAGACAAAGCTTCGAACAACGAGCAGGGAAAAAAATCTGCATTCAAATTAGAACGACCAAAACCTAGCTCTCAAAGAGAGAGTACTACACAATTATCCAATCACTATCTGAGAGAGAGATGAGAATCAAGTTCGTATTTCTCAGGATGTCTTGTAAATTTTACAGATAGAAAGGTAAATTTACTGTATTGAGTAGTCGAGGCTGTAGCACTGCTTTACGTTCTTTTATCTGACTTTTAAATATATTATCCAATAAGGCATTCTCGCCTGAGGAGCTTCAGATAAAAATACTCGGGAGTCGTTTGACTTTTGAAAGAAAAAGCATAAAAATATATTGTTTTTCTAACTAACCTATTTTTGGGGAATTTTACAGTTTTCAAATTAAGCCAAGTTCACAAAATTTCCTTATCAAAATACTATGAAAAAACATGGAATCAAATATATATCCCATGATTAGGCTACGCACTACTAGAATCCAAACGTCTCACATCGGCAGTTTTACTTTTCGGGCTCTTGTTTCTAACTCTACAATTAAAATGTACCTCTGAAATCGTTGCATATCCCACTGCTCATTTTAATAGTTAGCTGCTTCTGAAGTAGGCTATTCTGTTTTAATGTTTTAAAATTTTATTTTTAGAACCTTTGTTTTTCAGGAATGATGTCAGACGTTTTATTCACTCTGATATTCTATCTTTCTGGATCTGCATCCACGCATGCGCTGGATATTCACCTTTTATCCTTTTCTCAACTATTTCCTTACTTTTGTTACTACTATGAGAACATTTTCTTATTAAATTTTAAAATATATTCACTATAAGTTTCCTCCCACAATATATGTTAAAATTGTATATCTTATTATATTGATAACTCAAACTCATCCATGATTGTAATTCCACTTTCCGCATTATTTGTAAATATTTTAGTGAAATCCAGTGTATTGTACTGAACCGGCCCCAAGAGACAAACTTTGATTTTTCGAGTGGCGTTGTAACCTACATTTGTAAACATTTTGCACTGTAATTTGTATTAATAAATTTATTATTATTACTTTAAAATTGTATTCGTAATGTATGCTTGTGTATTAAATGCATTAAATGTATTCAATTGTAGGCCTAATATAAACGATAAAAGGGTCGTCTACTTTCTGAAAGCAAATGATCCGAGTATTAGATATATGACAAAATCATTATCTTCAAAGGTCATCTCAAGGCAAGTTTCTTTTCAACATGGGTAGAGTATAAGAGTGAACAGGCTTACTAGATACGAAAAAGGAAATGTGAATCAATGGTTTTCTATAAATAGCACGTTATGCAGAATGCTCGACTGGGGCTTGTATAATACTATTTCAAAAACTCATTTGTGTTTTATGAATGCACTCATTATGTTTCCATATTGCGAAATTAAATTGAAAACATTCGAATATCCTATATAGGAAGAATACTTAATTTCCTTCAATGCTACATATTTAATTTCCTTGCCTGTCATGAAATTATCATTTAAAGCTTTTCTATCTTCATTTCTTATTCCTAATGGGAAAGCACAGGAAATATGATGAAATAATCTAAATCAGAAGCAAGGGAGGGAGTGCAAACATGTAGACATTTGTGTTGCTTTTGAAGTATCAATAATCTCCAGTAAAATTTTATAGGATTACTGTTACAACCATGGGAACTTCTCATAATGGATTCTAGCTACATTCTCATCATACGTCAAGCTCTTGCCTAGGGGCGTATTTTGGCCTACGTAGAGTAGGTAGCTGGTAGATGTCATTTTACCAATTAACTAGGTATTTATGTGTCCTTTTTCTTTCTTTCTTAAACGTTATAAGAGAGAATTATGAAAAACATCATTAAAATCATTAAAAATCATGTTTTACACATGACATAAATGTCCTACCGTTCAGGAATCGTATCATCAGCCGCTGGAACGACGAATGTGCTCAAAGTGATGAAGGGCTCTCTTACTAATGAATTGTTTTCCCTAGGGCGTTTATTGGGTTACAGATTAAACTTTATCTCTAGTTATTTTATGAGGCTCAACATTATTACAGTAAAAAAAAAATGTTTGCAGATGTCAATTGTCAACAGGAAATGTGAAATACATTTTATTTGGCTGTCCATTATTTGAAAGAAGAAGATTCAATTTTGAACTACATGTATCTAACTGTAAAAAAAATGCAACTCATGTCCATTTATTCAACAAAATCAGTTTTAAATAACTTATGAAATTCATAAGTAATCTACATTCACGATCAATTATAATTTGAGTAGTGAATAACGTGTGAAATTACGTAATGAGTATGATTACATGTAAACTAGAACCCTAACATACCTTTGTTTATATTAGTCGAGATTCTTTCTTTCTTTCTTTCTTTCTTTCTTTAGTTTTACCTCTCCCTTTTTTTATGATTTAAGCGACCCAAGCCGCCCGGGCCTTACAGGGCCGCGACATTAGTCAAGATTAAATTTTAATAATAATAATAATAATAATAATAATAATAATAATAATAATAAATGTGCTATATACTTCGTCGTAAGGGGAACGTACGTTTTGCTATTTTAAGACGGAGCGGTGCAATCTCAGAGGTCACAAATTATATTTAATAGCTCACAATATGGAGCATGAAAGTTAGAAAGTAAAATATAAGAAAGGTTTAAAACTCAGCTCATTTTAGATTGAGTCTGAATAGATCAGTGTGATAAAACTATTTGAAACAGTGGTAGTCATGATAAGGAGTCTACATCAGAATTACTCCGATGCGTTATTTATAGTGAAAGAAGACAATGCCACAATTTTTATGGTTAGTCTTTCATCTTGAAATAAAAGGAGGAAATATTTTCACAACCTAAGGGTTCTCGAACTTGCAATACTGTGAACGGGATCGAGAGTAATTTGACTGTATTTGGTCAATTGTTGGAATCTTTCTTTGTAGTTGCCATATCCTATTTTATGCAGGCATATCATCAATATCAACGTGATTTACTGGTCGACACTAAACTTGTCCGTATCGGTGGACATGAGAAGTTCTGTGCAGATATATCATACATACTGGGTTAGTCTGCGTTGAATCAGTGTACCCGATAGCTGATTTAGGTATGAAGTGTATATACTGTTTGTTAGAGCAAAGGAGTAGATGCAGGGCTTATAAAGTAATCAGTGTCTAGTTCCGTATAAAGTAAACTTACATGGAATTACTGTTCAACTATACGGCGTTGTCTTATACCGTAAATACAATAGGGAAACGGACTGTACAATTCTTCACACTTAAAATATTAATGATAATATTCAGGTTGTGTTTCCTCGTTACTTTAAAAAAACTTATGCACGCCAAAACTTATTTTAAGTATTTTCTTGTTTACACTAAATGTATTCTTTTGTTTAGAGTCAACTGCAGTAAACTTATAAATTTATTTTTGCAATAAACTTAAGCTCAGTTGCTAGTACTAGTGGGATTGTAGTAGGAAAAATAAGCAAAAATACCTAGGGCAATAAAATAATTTACTTCTCTAATTTTAATAAAGGATAAAATTTAATATCAAATGAGTACTCAAGGGTAAAGTTTTAAAAGAACTGCGCACGAGATTTTAATAAAAACACTCATAGGTGAGATAAAACAATACGGTGGCCGAGGAGTCAAACTCTTCTGAAGCCAGTACAGTAAGTAAGAAGGGATAAGGGACAAGGGACATGGGGCATAGTGCGGGGTCACTGTGGTGGGTTTGTAGCGACATCTGCCGTGCTGGTAGCACCGGGATTAATAGCCTATAAATGAATGTGATAATGACGCTGGACACAGACCAATGGTAGATGAGGTGCACCGTACACCCTTCCCGATAATGCGCTGTAACAGGGACAGGGTGAAAGATAACGTACTCGATAATGCGTATCCCTGTTGTAAACACAAGAGCAGAGAATAATATAACATTGTGTAGGTGCATACACAAACTGTTCAATGACAAAAGAGTTAGTTGAAATGTGCCAATGTTTGGTTTCTAGAACATGATTTAAAATGACAATCAGTTAAAGCCGATTTAAGCTGATACAGTAATTGTTAAAAATATTAAATGTATACAGTTCTATTCCTACACATCCTTAACTCCTTCCTATAACGGTAAACCTTTATAGGCATTGTTTTTAAACTTGCTCTTCAATTTAAAACACAAAATATTATTCACTTTTTTAATTCCGAATTTTGGAATTGTAAGATGTGCCGAACTCATATTTCAAACGTATCCATTATAACATAAGATCGAACAATGTGACAAGCCTATTGCAATACGCCGTTGTTTCAACCATTTGGATCAAGTTAAGTAGATACATTATGTCAGAGACTTTTCCTATGAAAGTATACCGCAATACAAAAACCACAAGATCAGTATAGATACATAATAAATAATAAACAAAATAAAACAAAACACGTGAGAATGCTGTATCTACTTCAGGAAATACAATCACGTTACTAATATTATAAAAAAAGATGTTTCGCAAGGTAGATAAAACACTTTTAAATTAATTACAATACTATTGGAGAAAAAATATTCTGACACTGGGATTAGAACCCATGACCTTCGGTTTTTCGTGCCGCTGCTTTACCAACTGAGCTAGACAAAGTTCGCTTTACAGCACCAGATGGAACCTCCATCCTATGACTCATTACCCTTAATGTCTACCTCACTGAAACACAATTTCTGTCATACGCACTACTGTGAGACACACTAATTATCACTGCCCAACAAAAAAACATTTTTTAAATGTTTCCTTTACTTCATGAGTCAATTCTTACTAATTTGGGTTGAGAAAAACGAATATGACAAAGAAAATCTTTTATTAGCTCTAGTTTCTGAGATAAACAATAGGTGAAAGTTTATAATTTTTAAGGATTAAGAGAAAAGGGTAAATTTAACATTTATAAATATTAATTACATAATGTGCTAACAACATTAAAAGTGTGACCATTCTTTTATTAATGACAGTCAACTTCCTAAATTGATTAAATAAAACCTACCATGCCGTTGGATCTACAGAGAATCAATTGGTTGCTTCAGGCCCAACAGAGATTCCTTCCTTGACTTTCGCATCACTTAGTCCAGAAAATTTCTCTCTCAAATATTTAAAACCCTGGCCTTCTTGGTTCATGCATTTGACAAAATTCTTTATCAAACCCAGGTTGATATGTAGAGGTGGAAGAAAAACATCTTTTTGATCCACAAGAGGCTCGAATGAGATCACTCAACTCCGATTGGCTCAATCTGTGCGGTTGATCAGCTTTCACATCAAAATCAGGATCATGGGGTGTTGAAGGCTTGTTGAGTTCTTCTTCTTCCACACTGCCTTTATTTTCTACTTCCAACTCATAATTTTGGGGTGGAGTAGAAACTGGTAAACTGTCTGAATGTGGAATAGGTGAAAAAGCAGATGGAAGATACGGGTATTGAACTGTTGCCTTTTTTTCATTGACAATCCTGCCTTTATAGATGGAGTCAAGCAAAAATAGCAGTCATCTGTATAATTGTAGGCTCCCGCCAAACCATAGGCACAGCAAAAGGCATTCATCGTTTTTTATTTTTCAGCCACTCGTAATAAAACTGAACATGAGCTACAACATATATGTGGGGCCCATGCCTTATCCTGGTCTCCTACCTTCATACCAAAATAATGTTGGTAGGAAAGTCTTCACAAGAGGCGTCAGTTTGCGTTTCTGTGATGAAAATGTTATTTCACCACAAATGTAACAAAAATTCTTCACTAAATTTACACATTTCCGTGGCATGTTGAGGTAAAAAAATTTGCTCTTTGAAACTCTCCAAAACAAAAATTCTGACTTAATTACAACAAATACTCCAAAATTCACCGTCACAACAATGGTGTTTACGTTTGTAATCTATCACAGCTAGACTACTGTTGTATTTTGACAGTTGACAAGTGTGCCAACATCCAAAAACAAATTTTCCCGAAACTGAAAATTTTGACTATAGAGAATATAAAATGTCACTGTATCTCCAAAACAAGAGCTAATCGGTAATTTCTATGGCGATTTCTGAATTCAACAGGTGAAAATACATAAGAATCAGCTATTTTTGAGCCCGAAACATTTTCATTGTTGGGCAGTGTATTGATTCTTGTGCCCGGGTTTCCACTGTTATTGTTCAGTACTATTTAAAATGAAAATATGAATTCATACGGAATTATGGTCACATGAAAAACTTACCCAACTGACTCTAAGAAAATTATTAAATTGGTTAGTACCTAGTTTATTTCATTTTCAAATAGGAATCGCCCTGAAAAAATTTTCACCATATAATATATCCAGAACATTCACGGTAGTCGATATATATTATATTCCATATTCACATAACTAAGACTTAATCCGTGATTATAAGCACATTATTCGTTCAGAATGGACTTCTTTGACCATGAAAATATTACAACACGCACATTAAGTAAATAACACTTCTAGAAAATTAGGGACCTGAATCAGGACTTTAACATCCATGCATTTTAAAAGACTCGCACAACTTTTAGAAATACTCTCACTCGTGTAGGGAAGCCGCGTTGTGTAAAGCAGAGGTGTACAAATCTCGATTTTAGCTTGCCCAAACCCGCTTGAACGCCAGGCAAGCAAGTTGCCAGCGTCATAGCTAGGAAGCAGGCAGGTTTCTTTAAGCCCAATGGGTCAGGTCAAACCCAGCCTAGGCAAGTCAGAATAAGCTTGCGACATTCCTATCAGCAAAACAACTGTAGTTGCTGAGTGTAGGTAATACTTTCTTACTTTTCTACATGCTGGTAGAAGAAATTCACCATGCAGATAAATAAAAGGTGGATAAAGTATTAAAAATCGTTTTAGCGTCTTTAAACAATTATTATTTTTATTATTAGGTAGATTTCAAAGAAAAATCTACCTAATGACTTTCAAAAAATTCGTTCATTTCGTTACGTTTCATGCCTCCCTAAGTACGAAACCACCGCCTGTTAAAAAAATTGTGATATTTATATTTATATACAGTATATGTATATGTATACATACATGTATATGTATATGTATATGTATATGTATATGTATAGGTATATATGCATATATATCTTTACACGCTAGCGGCCGCAATTTTCAAGATATTTGAATCAAATTTTATTATCTTATTTCTAGACCCAATACTTCAGACAAGTTCGTTAATGAGCAAAATTAGCCTAAGGGGGTGGTCGGGGGAGGGGGTTGAAATTTTAAAACATTTATATCTCGGCCCCTATGAAGTATAGAGGGAAACTTTGATTGAATAAATTAGAGTACTCCTTATGGAGTTCACAGTGACACCAACGATTCGGGGGTTTTGGGAGTACGAGTGGGGGTGGGGGTATGGGCATGGAAATTCGAAATTTTCGAAACTACGTCTTGTGGGGTATCGTTGAAAAGCTCTTGATGAGTACTCTACAAATCAATAACTAGTTTCTTGATAGTTCTCATATAAGGCGAGATTTGAATGTTTTAAAAAGTTCTCTTTCTTCTTTTTTGCAGTTATTATTGCGGGTTTGTCATGCTAAGGCTAAAGAAGAAGAGTGCTATGCAGCGACAGTAAATTAAAACAAAAGCACTTCGAAATCTACCTCAGCTTGTAGGCTTGCCTAAAGGGATTTTTGTTATTGTTATTAATGATTTTATGATGTTTTCTCGAAAATGTTTGAAAATTTTTCCCATGCCGGACTAGTACTTTTGTTCATTGATAATTAATTAAAACTGTCCACATTTTAGTTTCTCCTCGGCTTCCTTCAGGGTAAAATTCTCTAAATACATCTGAAGTTACTCAACTACGTAACTGCACGAGTTACCAGTGCACTGCTATACCCAGTTTCATATTCTTTCCGCCAGGCCTTGCAGTTTCCTTAGGTCCTGTGCAACCCACCAAGTTATGAAGAGCTTATGACTCATAGCGACAGTATTTCTTATCATCGTTGTAATCTGGCTTGCTTTCAAGTCAAGCAAGTTAAAAGCTGTGACTGGTTGCAGAATTTCAAAGGGGCAGGCAAGCTAAAATCAGAATATGTACACCTCTAGTGTAAAGCATCTCCGAGAATATGCTTTAACAACATTCATCCAACTCTCACCTAAAAAAAAGAAAAAAAGTCCACCATCCCGCAAAACCGCCAGCATCAAATTGGCAACACCCCCATCCTGCCTTCCCAACCCCGCGTCGCGTTTATAGTACTATGAAAAGCCCCGAAGCTCACAGAAACGCGACGGCCAGTAATACGCTGAACATAACACACGCCCCGATAAGGTACAAGGCATTAGGTTCACTACAGCAGCAATATCGATTCTATTCGGCTGTATTTTAATCAAATCCCCTGTTACAGGTTTCCGAAGGAAAAAAGTCACGATGGAACCATCGTCCGTAATTCGTAAATAACGCCCATTAAGAACGTAATATTGCAAATAAAATATAAGTATGTAAGCGAACGAAGTTTAAGCGAAACACCCCCCCCCCCACACCACCATATTTTACCGTGAGAAGCACGAACTTAACTAATGTTAGAATCTGTAGACAGTATATTTTCTAAACCACTAAAAAATTCTTGATAAACCGGAAATAATACAAGTACTTTATCTCCTACTTAAACACAGTATTTCCTAAGACTATTCCACTCATATGCCGCGTGTTTGATATTGACCAATAACGTTTAGCAATTCCTCGGATATAGACCAATTACGATCTTTTATTTTTTTAAATGCTTACTATTAATATGAGGATGCTGTTTTATCATAGGTAATCCCACGAGAGTTGACGAGTTTATCGATAGATTCGCGACTGCGCAGCAGGAGCGAATTTATCTGATGCAACTCGTCAACTCGAGTTGGATTTATTAAGACTATTCCATGAATAAAATGTAATGGATTATATAAATAATAATTACTTTCGTGCTTCGTTGTATAAAAACAAAACTAAAAGTTGTGAGATCACGGCATGCTGTGACTCAACCATCCATGAATCGATTCGAGCTTCCTTGCTGTAATCAGTGCTACCAAATGAGCATATAAGACATAGTTAACTTCATTCAGGTAAGCTAACAGCAGAACAGAATAAAAACACACGAACTGGCTTGCACCGAATCGAAATTGTGTTCTTAATCAACGTACATTTCTATTATTTCAATTTCTAAACAAGTTATGTTGTATAAAATAATCTGTTTTCGTGCCGCGTAGTGGCAGCATCTGACTGTTAATCACTGCACACTGATACTTGCGTCTCCAGTAACGAGCAGACGGTTTTATCACGATAAAACACCATCCTCGCGATTCCACAAGAATATTGCAAGATAAACGGCCGTGATTGGTCTATATCTGAGAAATTGCTAAACGTTATTGGTCAATATCAAACACTCGGCGTATGAGTTGAATAGTCATAAGTAATCCCATGAGAGTTGACGAGGTTATCGATAGATTTTATCTGTAAATTGCACTATGATAGGCTACCATAAGATGCACAGGAAATAAATTCTGAGAGAACAGCTTTTATCTTCCTTTCTTATATTTTACTAGAACGATATTATTTCTGGGCATGTTAAATCTCTATTCCCGTATTCCCGTGCACGGAGGAACATCTTGTTTAATAATTCGTCGAACGCAGTTTAAAGCGATTTATTAGGCAGCTCCAGTTCTTTTTGCCTTTGCGAAACTGCAAAGAAGTTATATTATCTTGAGCCCCAAGTGAGACACAGTCTGAGATCTAGGCCTGAAAATTCTTTCTCCGTTCAAAAGGTATCTTGTAGACGGAGTTAATTCAATTCTGGCTATTCTATTCATACGACATGTGTTTAAACTGAACCAATTACTTTTAGCAAAGCCTCGGATGTCAACCAATCACGTTCGCTTTTCTTATAATATGCTTGCAAAGATTGCTAATATGTAATTTTATCAATATGCAGTGAATATTACGTCACATATCTACATTCCTGCCAGTAAAGATAACAAGACCACATTAGTTTATACAGCATAATTAATTTGAAAATTCAAACAATTTAATTGTGCACTGATTAAGAACACAACTTTGATTCGGTGCAAGAAAGTTAGAGTGTTTTTTTATCTTCTAATTTTAGCATATCTCAGGTTAAAGGTTAACTATTTCTGACACCCACTGTTGGTAGCATTGGGTAGTATCTAGTAACACATTAGATTGCTCATTCTTTCAGTAGCCTATGCCGTGAACTGCCAGATTTTACAATAGTGATTTGATTTTAAACATAAGTAAGAAAGTAATTATTATTTATATGATCTCGTAAATGTTATTTGTGGAATGGTCCTACTCGATTCAATACTCAGTAAAGTAACAAATAGATGCCTATGGTATCAGAGTCATGTTTTATCAATAGATATAACAAAAAAATAAAATAAAATATAATATCACACTTTTTACTTGCAATGACGACAAATTTTGCAATAAACAATGACTGTAAAGCAATGAATGTTTTGCTGTTACGCCAACGTGAACAATGCATATTAGGATGTCAATACAATCACACGACGTTCCTCTTTCTTATAAGTTACTACTTCACTGTGACATTCCCCACTTTTGTGTTGTAGTGGAAATCTTCAAGCCTTCAAGAGACTAACATCGCTTCTGCAGTGTATAACTTCGTTTGATCAATAATATTAAACGTTCACCTGAATTCAAGAAAAAAACACGTGACATTCCCCGTTTTTGCAGTGGACTCTTATGGTAAAACTTCTGGACATTAATATTGTCTACTTATAGATAGACTATCTTAAACCAGAAGAGGAATCTAGGAATTTCTAGTTATACAATGTGAAATGGGGAACGGAGAAAGCTAGGGTAGAATGATGCAATGTAATAGTGTGAGAGGTTCCGGGAGAAATGTGCAAAAGGGGGTGGAACTAATGAAGACTGCATGAGTCGGGACTCGAGCTGCACTCTTTCACCCCAGAAATTGGTGATTTTAAATCGTTAAATATGTTCCCTAAGTACTGCTGTAGGAAATTAAGAAATGATTCCAAAATATTTGTAACATAGAATATATCCATAAGCGCCTCAAAAACTATTATCAAATAATGGACAAGGAATAAGTGGCTGAAATAGAGAGCTTGTATATAAATTGTTACTCATGAGTCATGACTAGGGACCGGATTTTTAGGTTTTTAAAAACACTGTTTTAGGTTTTCCATTAGATGAAATAGTTTTTTTTTAGGTTTCTTGTCCAAAATATCGTTTTCGGGAAGAATAATTGGTTTAATGAATTTGAATGTGCTACATAGGATTCAATACCATAGGTTGAGAAACGCTGGATTATAGGGTATGTACCATGAAGAAAAGATTTTCACTTTTACATGACCCTTAAAAACTCGGTTTCCTTTCACTGTAAAGTTTAACTTAACAAAATTGATTTAAATTTGTGTAAACTTGCATAATTCGGCATAATTAACATGTCTTCTTAAAACTCACAGGGCGGTAGCCTACCTAAGGCAAACAAGCGCTTTAAAACACAGAAATCTATAATATCCTTGTTCGTACACAGCAAAATATCGATTTCTCAACTGACAAACAAAAAAAGACAAAAAAGTACCCTAAATTATATATTTTAGGTGTTATATCCCGTTTAGGTATATTTAGGTTTCTATACCCCATTTAGGTATTTTTAGGTGCTACAGAATTAATGTGGATGAATCCTATGGACATGATACGAAGAAGTATATGAGTGCTTTTTGTTTTGGAAGTAAGGAAAAAAATAGGTAAAAACCTAAGAATCCGGTCCCTAGTCATGACTATAATATATCCTGGAAGAGTTAATGTCAGTACCAATGTGTTAGCTTAACAACGCGAAGTAGCAAACAATATAAGATTGTTTTGCATTAGTTTCTTCCTAAAGTATTTATATAATACAATGAGGATTTGTAATTCACATATTATAAGAAGATTCAATGCAATAATACAAGAAAAATAAAAGCAACAATTCGTAGCAACGTATTACTAATAGTGAAGCTAACTTATACTCTGATGTCAATATTGTTACATCCAAACCACCTTATACCCATGAATCCATATTGAATTATTATATGCTTTTAACCATTACTAACGGAAGAAAACTGTGTAACTTCTGTAAATGTCCAATATTTACTGTTATTGAAGATAAGCTAAAATATAGCAATATAGTATGTATAATAGAACTGCTTACAATTAATGTAGTTTTAGATAAATGTGAATGTCCAATGTAAACATATGTGTAACTCGAAAAACAATTACTAAAACTTTGTACAACCAGAATTTCTTGGAAATTGGCTATTGGCGGCATTCAGCTCGAATTTCACGAAAAGGGAAAATTAGAAACGATGAAATGAAAATGAAAATGAAAATTTTAAAAAATATATTATAAAATGCTTCAGCAAGGGTACTGGTATGTGATGCGAGTAATCAAAGACTTCAAAAGATAATGTAATTGAATTTTGGAAGTAATGAAGAATAGACAATCGGGATATAAGAGGATAGGATAGAATGGCTTTGGCAATTCCAACACATTACATACGCATTTAGTCACGGCTAAGAGTTATTTTACGGAGTGAGGTGGCTAAAGTGGTAACGTCAGCTCTGTGACCACAAATAATCATTTCGTTTCATCCAGAAAATTTCCTATCCATCACCTGTTCATGTTTGTTTTGTTTTAGGAGGAGGCTCTGCTTCGTGTTCATAACACAGAAGGGAGTCGCTCCATGTAATTTCTCAGCATAGGAGACCAAAGCATTTGTCCAGTGGTCAGCAAGACATTCAAAATTTAAGAAATAATGCAGCTATAAGAGAAAAAATGAATATCAAGAATTCTGTGTTGTACTTTTTAAAATATAGACAATTAAAATGATATGGACAAGTTAGAATAATGGAAGGAGAAAGGGTACCAAGAAGGGTATGGAAATGGTATCCCCCTGAAAGAAGAACCAGAGGCATGCCTCGAAACTCATGTATACAGGAGTTCACCACAGGAATGAAAGAAAGATAACTACGAGCGTAAGTCAATAAGTATCCGAACTTTTTGTTTAATCTTTTGTAAGTTGACTGTACCGCTTTGTGCTCGCTCACGTCGACATGTTGTGCATTTGAATATTTGACCGTTATGACTCTTCTCAGTGTTGCGCTGTTGCACATAAAACATGACTGCACCGCTCAGAGTTTTCACCAAAGAAGAAAACGTGCAGTGATCCGAATTTTGGTGTCTGAAGAGGCACCAAAAACCGAAATCCAACGAAGACTTTAGGCACAATATGGGGCAATGTTTTACCACGGCGAAGCGTGTGCGAATGGATTGAAAAGTTGAAAAATGGTCGGACAAGTGTGAAGGACGAGGAAAAAACAGGACGCCCATCCACATCCACTAGTGACGCCAACATTGAGCAGAGATGTATCATGATTCAGACAAACCAAAGAGTGACTGTCGATGAAGTGGCAAACCATGTGGAAATTAGCCATGTTTCTGCATATGACACTATTCATAACATACTTGGATTTCATAAAGTCTGTGCAAGGTCAATTATGTGTCCATCTGCCAACGCTTACAGGACCGCCATGCTATTGAAAGTGAAGCTCTTTTTCAAACGAATAGTCACTGGCGACGAAACGTGGATCCAACACATTGAGCCAGAAAGCAAAATGCCGAAGCATGGAATGGAAACACCCTGCCATCTCCGGTCAAAAAGAAATTCAAGAGAGTGCGGATACTTACTGAATTACCCTTACACAAGATATGGATTGGACTGGAGGAAAAAATAAAGCGGTAGGCACAAATAGAGATGTTAACCTTGCACTCTGTATATAAATAAATAGATGAATTACTATTACTATTACTATTACTGTATTAATTATTGTTATTATTATTATTATTATTCATATTTACACTAAGTACTTGCTGTTACGTTCTTATGTCCATGAATTAGCAAACCTTAATATTTCAGGATTACAATATTTGTTGGGCGGAGATTACGAAAGTTTGGGAGTTGAAGGAAAAATTATGTTCCTGGGGAGGCAGTTCGGGCTGACTAATTACACAGACGGTGAAGCCCTTAGGGCTCGTGTCTCTCAAACTTTCCGGAGGGGATGAGGGGATGGAGGTTAGAGTGGATATATTATCAGTGGCTCACTGGTGAGATGAGAGATTCGAGATAAAGATTATCTTTATGAAACTCAGATATCTCTTTCTCGGGACTCGGGACGGTGGCATTTGATGCTTGTAACTTGCGATATTGAATTGAAATGGTGTCACCTCGGCAAGTCAGCAATAACCCCAAGTTTGCCAAGTTTGTGAGCAAGTACAGAGGTAATTAAGTCGCTGCCTCTAGACATGGGACTCTCTCTGCAGTCCTACCAACATTGCTCCGCTTCATTATTTCCTCTCCTCTTCCTGTTATTATCTACTCTATCACAAATAATAATTTAACTGATAAAATACCTTTTTCACGCTCTTTATAAACAACTATTATACATAATGGTATAGTCGAGGGTATACGCAGATTTATGCTGTACATCCTCCGCTTAAGCTTACTTATTACTTATTAGCGTATCCCTTCTGATTTAATGTTTTATTAATTTAGGCTGTTTGTCTATTTACCTATTTTCTTTTCATCTATTTACCGGATTTTTACTTTATATATTTACGTATTTGGCAATTCTTCCATTAATCTGAGAGACCAGGTCGAGAATACAAATTACAATTACAATTACAATTTATTACTCCAAAGTACACGAAAAATATATACAAAAGTTGATACACCCCCCGAAGAAGCAGAGCTTGTGTTCGGGGGTGGTTCAGTTATATATTAGAAATACTTATACTAAACAATTACTTTAAAAAAAAAAAAAAAATGCATAATTTGGAGAAGTATGACAAAATGTTATGTATGAAAGGTTAGTACATGTTCTATTTACAATACAAAGGTACGAAGCAATACAACAATAATACATAACAATTTATTTGTTCAAATTTTAGTAAAAACAAAGAAATTAAGTTCTATCCAAATTTTAAAGTTTAATATGAAAAATGTTACGTACAAAAAGTTATCGTGGCACACCAAAAGATGCTCTGATGGTTTTTGTTTTGTTTTATTAGACAGCATAAACCAAATCTTAAAGAAGATTTTATTGCCGAATCAAAATAGTGCAGTTTTCCATCTAGGATTTATTGTAGTCCTTGTGCACAAATGTGAACGTTAAAATGTATTTATTCTTTTAAAATCATAGAAAGGCTTGCCTCTTTTATACCAAATTATGGGTAGGCTATACATTCGTTGTTAATTGCCTGACTTTGAAATCAGCTAAGCTCTATACCCAATTTATTGCAGTAACTAAATATTATCACTAGGGCTCGGACTTTTAGGTGCTTATAAAAACGAAAATATTTATTTTGTATGTGGTTAAAAAGTCGAAAATATGTTTAAAAAATATGAAAATATTTTAATTAAGTTATTTAACCAATATTTACACAAGTACTCATCTAGTCATTCTAGTCAGCAATTGTAGAACTGTTGCAGTGAACGACAAAAGTAGATCTTAAGTTGTGCATCTTAAAGCTGTGACGATTTTCACAGAACAGAGACTTATGTCTTGAAAATTTACGTTCAACATCGCAGGATGTTAATCCTGCATATTTGTAACATGCAATGTCACTGTTCCATCTGCTCCAAGTTCTTTACACTGTTACCCATTAAAATATCTGAAATCTTGCGCAACACTTGTAACCCTGGATTCTTATTTAGGAATGACAAGAATTTTTCTTTAATTTTGTCTGCTTTTGAACCACTGATTTTGATAAGTTTGTTTTCAATGTGTTTGCTTTATTTTATTGATTCTATCAACAATTGTTTTGTTGTTTCCAACTTAGTAATGCAGTGTGAGAGGAAACAGAAATTTGCACTAATAAAAGCCAAATCAGCCCTGATTTATTGTCTGACTCAACATAACAACGCAACACATTGAAAATATGGCGCAATTTTACAAAAACAGTCAAAATATTCATTTCTAAACATGATATGTAGTAAAATATGTAAAAAAATTAAGTTACCAAAAATATATATTCAAATAAGAAATATCGAAAATATTTTTTTTTATGTGATATGCAACTCAGTATCTTGAATCCAAAGGTCCCAACCGGAACTTTGACAAAGTCCAGAAATCATAAGTAATAGCAAAAAAATATGTATTTACCTATAAGTCCGAGCCCTAATTATCACTAATAATTAACCTCTTGTGTGTAGGCCAAAGGTAAATTAAAATAAAGAAAATTAAGAGCCTCCGCTGTCAAAATTTTAGAACTACACACTGATGATACAGACGTCGAGAATAGTTCTGACCCTAAATTCCATTGAGCTACCGGTACTACATACAAGAAGCGTACTGTACTATCGGAAACTATGCCATATCACACGTCAAGGGAATGCACAGAACCGTAATGAAACAGCAGGTCTGCATCAAATTACATAGGCGAGAATTAAATAAATCGTAAAATCAATGATTTTAACCTTTAAGTACATACAGTGGTGTATAAAATAGGATACAGCACCTTCACTGATCTGATTTTCCTTTATCATTACGCTGGGACAAAGGGCCTCAAATTGGAAGTTTCAGCACCTAGGCTAATTTTGTTACCCTTATTTTCCATGAGAGTCGGCCGCGGTGGTCTAGAGGTAGCGTGCCCGCCTCTAGAACCGCAGGGCGCGGGATCAAACCCGGCCGCGGTCGATGGATTTTTCAGGACGTAAAAATCCTGGGCACGGAGTCCTCCGGGAGGGACTTTAAGCTGGGGGTCCCGTGTCGTAGATTTACGGCACGTAAAAGAACTCCAAGCCTAAATTAGAGCCTCTGGACAAAATTTCTCGGCCCTTTCACGTCCAAGAAATACTTAGTTTCCAGAGGGGGGTTCCGAGGCGATGGGCTTACCACCTGTCCCTCTACCCTCTCTCGGAAAATAAGCATATCAAAATTAGTATAGGTAATGAAACCTCCATTGGATGCCCCTTCGCCCCACCTGGGAATCATAGGGTACCAGATACAGATACCAGATTTTCCATGAGAGAGAGGGACAGGTGCTAACCCCATCGCCTCACAAACCCTCCCAGGTAACCAAAGTAGCCTATTACTTGGATGTGAAAGGGCCGGAAAATGTTGTCTAGAGGCTCAAATTTAGGCTTGGCGTTATTTTACGTGGCGTAAATGTACGACACGGAAGGATTCCAGGTCCAGGATTTTTACATCCTGAAAAATCCATCGACCGCGGCCGGGTTTGATCCCGCAACCTTCGGATCTAGAGGGGGCAGGCTACCTCTACATCAGTGACCGGCATGTTCCGTGCTCTGTGACGTCATACTACAGAGCAGCCGCGCTCTTTGCTCTGCAATATCTCCGCACTGAGCGTGGAGGAAGGGTTCAACTGGCCAGTGGCGGAACGACGCCTATGCATTGACAGAGTGCGCTCCGATCTTCGTAGATAGTATGGGAATAGCACAATTACAATGCATTTGTACGAAAACAAAATAGTACAACTGTGATAAATCAATGTAACAGAACAGTTTTGTTTGTAATGAAATTTAATATAGGCCCTACTTACACTAATCTGAAATGCATCCAGGTGCGGATGCGTCAGGTTATTTAAATGAGGCTCCGAAACTACTATAAACATACAAATACATAAAACATAAGAATACTTTAAGGAGTACTGCACAACTTTGTCTACTCGGAAACTGAAAAATGTTAAAGTATACAAAATATACAAAATACACAAAATATACAAATTAAACTATACACCTTTGTGAGCACTATGCCAAGTATAGGCCTATTCAGACTTTTGATACACACCCTTACTTTGTGTCACTATCGTGCCCAAGCTCAAGGCATTGTCGAGATTTTTTCCCTCTTTTCTCGCGCACTAATTTTGCAATATTAGGAGACATAGTCTGGCTAACACACAAACGAGAACATTTTTCATGTTCTGATCAGATAGGCGGTTTCCATGTTGTGGTTTGCAGATCTTCATACAAGAAAAGAACTATTCACATACATACGTCGATACAAATATACTCAACATTCTAGCAGCAAATATATTATGTAGTTGCCTGGGGAAATCTTCTATAAAATATAGACAGATCCTTTTTGTTTTGAAAGCGGTCTTTCATTTCAATATTCTTTTGCAAATCAATGACTTCTAGTTGCAATGACGTTGGAACACTGTCAACATCCACAGAAAATGGTGTCGCAAATATGCAAATATCGGATTGGAGTTTTGCAAAATCTTGAAATCTGTAATAAAATATCCTGATCCAGTTCTTCTAATATTTGTACATAATTATTAATGTCTGTAATTGAATGACATACTGTAGACAACTTTGGAAAATGTGGCGTGTCTCCGAGGGTGACCTGACGTTTCCGTAAGTCTAGTATTAATCTGAATGCACTAAATTTACCATACATTTCACTGATTAACTGACCTCTGCACCCTTGCCATGGTTAATGCACGCAATTCAATGTACCATCACGGCTCACCTTAACCCTACTGCTGCACTGAACGCCACTGCGCTAGTGCGTATTAACAGGAATGCATCTCAACTGCTCGCTCTCTCAAGCTCTTGCGAGATGATCGGCTCTTACGTCACAACTGCAGCATCTGCCGGACACTGCTCTACATCATCGCTTCCATCTTAACTAACTCTAACTCACCTTAAATAAATACGTTATTTCTATTATATAAATATTTCCTGCGGCACTTAAGAGTCATCTAACCAGTTGAAGTGCATAGAGTAACCACAAGCAGTGATATTGTCGGCATAATTAAATTTGAAAATTGTGAAGCTGAATCATCTGCTGAACAAATACATCACGCGCCTAATTGTGTAAGTACATCGATAACTATCTAAATTTCCTTAATTATTTACTAATTCAATAGAATTAAAACTGTCGCAGTCTCTAATTACTTTTTAAAGGATCGTATAACTTATATAAGGTAGAAATAAAATCGTCTGAATGAAGAAGAAACTAGTATTTTCGCTGAGGAACATGAGGAAGAAGCATAAAACAAGAGCTCCTGTTCACTGAAAATGTATGTGTACGTGTAGGAAATCCCCTACTTCTGAGTGAGGTGTCTGGAATACTCCACGTAGGCCTATGTACTTGTGTTACATAATTGGACGCGTGTATTTAAAGGTTAAAAGTCACCGTAATAAGAAAAACGAAACATATACTTCTTTACGTGAGGATTTATGCCGGTTGTCGACCAAGAGCTAAAATTATACAGTATGTTTAAAAAAAATTCAAGGCTGCCTGTTGACAAACCTCAACATTTGAGCGAATTTACATATGCTACAAATTACATAATAGCAGAAATAATAAGAAAGGTACAACACGGTATTTGGAAATTGACTTCAGTACTGGCGGTATCAGTATTATATTTTTTTAATATATAATTCATGTTAATTGACCAAGCGAAAAGGGTCCTGTTTTAGCTCGACCGTTCGTCATTTCGTCTGTTTGTAAATTTGTTTGTTATGCAGTCACGATCAAACGCGTTTTTCGATTTTCTTCCAATTTGGCACATTTGTTCCTCGAAGTCATTATAGCAACATATGTGTAAAGACTTTTATTTTTTATTCCATTTCAAGATGATTAGCAAATCTTAAATTTCGGATGCCACACAAACTATTGATAGAACTATTAGTATATCATATTATAATTGTATAAACATCCTATATATATACTATATCCTGTTAACTATATGTGATTTACATACCTAATACCAACAGCGATATAAGATAGAAAATCTGTCAGTAAAACCCTATAATAAAGTAAGCATCAGGGTTAGATGCATCCTCGCTATACTGCATATGTGCGAATATTTATAGCGAGATCGATATCGATCTAGAGCAGGCCTGTCGAGCTCAGAATCACCCTGTATATACATATGAGGTATAATTTATAGACCTGCAGATTCCAAATTATACCCCTGTTAAAATAGGCTTATGCTCCTAAGAAAGCTAGGAACTGATAATACAGAAGCAACAAAATTTCCAGCTATTTGACTGAGAAGTAGCGGCACGGAATTTAGTTTTAGTTTATTTCTATACTGTGCATAGAATATGACAGCGCTACTTTTTGAAGAAATTAATTCCATGTAGAATCTCGAGTATCATACTAAGATGAGTACGGTTTTAATTATTAATCATGTGAAAATAATAAAGGATAAAATTATAAAATTGGAGCAAGGCTATTATACGTATGACAAAACGTAGGGTATGTATTAAAACAAAACACTTTATGACAGCTAAAATTAATGCAGGCCTACATAACCCTATAAACATTAGGTTAAGCTGCAGGTTAAACTAGGCCTACACCTCAGTATGTACCTCGTCATTGTATAGCCTAAAACTATTTATCTCCTTTTCCTTCGCTTTGGTTAAATCTATTTTTTTAGTATGAGTTGTTTTGAGTTGTCAGAGGAGTCTTAAAATTTAAAACGTGATTTTTTGTAAGGGTGCTGGTTTAACGCTAGAGAGGCTGGGTTGGGACACGTCCGTTACATAATATATACTCGGGCCTGTGTAATGGGATTGGACAAAATGCTCAAATCTAGGTGTAGAGTGCGAAGCTGCATTTTAAACTTTATGTGACTTTACTTTTTATTGCTGCCTGGCTTCATGAACTCTCGTGTAAATCAACAGCATTCCCACTTTAAGAGCCCCTGCATTCACAAATAAAGCTTTCCAAGTGGGGTAGAGGCATAAAAAGAATTTCGTTACATCCCATTCTCTCTCTCTCTCTCTCTCTCTCTCTCTCTCTCTCTCTCTCTCTCAATTACGTTCCTCTTCAGAACTACGACTAGTGTTTCGGAACCGCAGTAGAGGGTGGTTTCAGCTACATGTGTATCCCTTGTATTTTAGGCTATAGAATTTGTCCTCGAAAAAAAAAAGAAGAATGAAAAAAAAAAAGATTTAGGTTATCTAGAATCAATTGAGCAAGTTTTACAGGGCGCATAAAAACAATGCTTAACAGCACAAATCATAACAGAATTAAAACACATTTATGGCCAGTTTCACAGACTCTCTTGACTGAGTTATGTTTACATTCCAGCGAGCCTTGTCAGCCTAACACGAGTTTTCTTAATATCAAGTTCTCTGAACGTTCCTGACTAGCATTAAGCCTAGATTCTTGAATAGACTGAATAATTGAACAACAGTAGCCATTTTCCAACTACATTAATGCAGAAATGATAGTTTCTGATAATTTGTAAGAGATCAAGAATGGTAATAAGGTACCGGTACTTAAATTTCTCTACTGTATATTTCCAATTCCGGCTATTTTAAAGCCAGCGGACCGGATAGACCAGTGGTCTCCATCTCGCTGTATTTTGAGCGCGAGCAAGCTGGCTTGCACCGCGCGACTTCTGAGCACCACGTTACGTCAGTCTGAGACAAGGTGGATCGTCTCTTTCTCAGCTTCCAAGCATTATGTCGGGTGTAGAACGTAATCCAATACGTAGGCCATCGACCCCTACATTTATGTCTGCATGGGAAGATAGTTTCTTATTTATAGAAAGTGG
Source organism: Ectobius pallidus (assembly GCA_964059195.1). Classification (NCBI taxonomy): domain Eukaryota; kingdom Metazoa; phylum Arthropoda; class Insecta; order Blattodea; family Ectobiidae; genus Ectobius; species Ectobius pallidus. The sequence goes on from CAXKWD010000013.1 coordinate 13,638,579, forward strand.
GGGAATGGCGAAGTGTTTAGTTTGTGCCAAAGTTCTGCATGCAAAAAGAAAGTTTAACTTGCAGCGACATTACTCATACCATGCGAGTGAATATGACAGTTACCAGGGAGAGGGACGTGTGTTGTTAATACAGAGACTTAAGGAAAAGCTAATGGAAAACAATGAAGACCATAGGATGAGTGAGTCGGCTGTTCGCCTCAGTTTTAAAATCTGCTTCCAAATAGCAAGAAAACTAAGATCTTTTACGGATGGTGAATTTATAAAAGAGTGTATGACCCTAGCAGCTGAGGAACTGTGTCCACAACTAGTGCAGGAATTTGAAGCCGTAAGTTTGTCACCTTCCACCGTGGTTCGACGTCTGCAAGATCTAGCAGACGATGTTCAACTGCAACTTCTCAATTTAACTAAAACATTCATATATTATTCCTTGGCTATTGATGAAAGTGCAGATATTTCGGACACAGCCCAATTAGCAGTATTTATACGGGGTGTAGATTACGATCTTCAGATTAAGGAAGAACTGTTAGATCTTGTTGCAATTAAGGATACTAGGAGAGGAGTAGATATTTTTGCGTGTCTTGAAGAGACTGTAGAAAATTTTGCTCTTCCTTGGGATAAATTGGTATCGCTGTCTACTGACGGTGCTCCAAATATGGTAGGGACTAAATCTGGCGTAGTAGGACTTTTGAAAGAAAAATTGAAGGAGTTGAACATAGATAACGAAATTACACCTATTCATTGTATTGCTCATCAGCAGAGCCTGTGTGCCAAAAGCATTAAAATGAAAAACGTGATGGATGTTGTAATCAAAACAACAAATGCCATTAGATCGAAAGGACTCAGTCATCGTCAGTTGCAAAGCTTCCTCGAAGAGTGCAACAGCGAGTATGGTACTTTGCCATATTATTGTTAAGTGCGATGGCTAAGTCGTGGGAAGTTACTCGATCGGTTTTTCGAACTTCGCAGTGAAATATCATCATTTATGGAGAAAAAGGGATCACCAGTCCAGGAATTAAATGATGAGAAGTGGATTTCTGATTTAGCATTCCTGGCAGATTTGACAGGACACCTTAATGTACTGAATGCATCGCTACAAGGAAAAAATCAAATCGTCACAGATTTATATGACAGTGTACGAGCATTTAAAATGAAACTGTCATTATGGGAAAAGCAGTTTAATTGTAAAAACCTGACACATTTCCCAAAGCTCTCAACAATCCAGCAATATGTTCAGGTCGAGGATTTACAAGAGTATGCTACAAAACTAAGGGAATTGGAACAAGAATTCGAGAAAAGGTTTCAAGACGTGGCACAGTTAGAGTCAAGTTTCCAGATATTTGCCGAGCCTTATTCTACAGATGTTGATAGTGTTCCATCTGAACTGCAGCTTGAGCTTATCGACCTGCAATGCAATTGTGAGCTTAGAAATAAATACCAATATAAGAGAAGTTTGAATGACTTTTATTCGGATTTTCCCCGAACTAAATTCCCGCGCCTGTATCGACATGCTGCTAGGATTTTGCCTATGTTCGGATCTACATACATATGTGAACAGTTTTTTTTTTCACTGATGAAAGTAAACAAAACCCGCAGCAGAAGTCCATTGTCAGATGAAAACTTGAAATGTGAACTTAGACTGGCCGCTGCACAAACATTGGTTCCAGATATTGAAAAACTAGTGCGTCAAAAGAGACAACAAAAATCAAGAAGACTAGATTCCACTACTGAGTGATTTTGTAGTGTGAAATGCTTTATTTGAGTTTTTCTTAAATACTGCGTTGGGATTATAGTTTCTCTGAATTTTGTTTCAAATAAAACTTTAGTATTAATATTTATGTTCAATAATGTAAATGTGGAAGAGTGTCATTTAAAGGAATGAGTCTAGATTTTGTTTTTATTTCACAGAACTTGTGGCATTACAATTTAATTATTATAGAATTGAATAAAATGAGGAACTTTTCAACTATGTTCGTAGGCTAACTACTGAATTAATTTGTGTGTATTATTTTCCTAAGAATATATTTTAGATTATTTGCATTGTTACAAACATCAAGACTTCACGAATGTTCTGTGTAGAAAACATAAGTAAATGACAATGAAATAATAATGTAAAAAAAAATTCTCAACAACAATCATCTTTTGATATCCCAATATGATTTCTGAAATCCGCATTTCAAAAGCCTACGAGCAAGCCGCCACTGAACTCAAGAGAGGGAGTATACCACGCGGTGCGTGCACAGTAAATGATTCTAGCGAGCAATGAGTAAGCTAGCACTGACTGCTGTACTCAATGTGCAACGAGTTGGAGGCCGCTGGGATAGGCCATAGGGGATGGATGCCTTCTAACCTAACCTTGTGATTAGTATTAACAGCCTGGTGCAAAGCATACATTTTGATATAATCTTGGGCATTTTATTGCAAAAAGGTTACGAATATTTATCTTAAGACAGAGGGAAACATTTAGAATGTAAGTACCTGTATTCTTCTGAGAAACACGTTTGAGTCAAAATGAAATGAAACGTACTGGCCTTTAAAATATAATTCTCGAACACAATTGAGACACATTGTTACGGTGCAGCTATGTTTATTATGACATACAAGTGCAGAAACCTTTTACGTAATAGCTCGTAGAAACCAAAGAAACCTCTTACACCAGTAAAATTTTGTTTTGTTAAACATCACCTGACTGTACGTTAAATCAATTATCCAAAAAAGTTTTCCACTAGTTTTATAAAATAAGTTATTTACTTACATCTAACGGTTGAAATCTTGCTTTGGAAGTGGTCTTACCTGCAAATAGAGAACAAAGGAATTAGAAGATACATTTTTTCTTACAAATCCAGAATTTAAGCAGGAAAATAGCTCAAGAAATGACAGAAGTGGGAATTTACTTTTACTTGGTATACGAGGTTACTAACTTGCTCAACAAACACCAGCATATCTAGTAACTAATCATTCCCAAGCTATATATAATAAACTAAGTATAACGATAAAAGATCAGTAAGTCCAGGTATGCTGTAAGTAGCATGCAGGCCTATACATTATTATCGGAAAATTTCCTTTACTTTCCTTGAACGCAATATTAGCAGGAGTTGGAAATATAAATTAAATGTCAAACGACGTGCTCGCACTTGGTGTAGGACATTCGGCCTATAATACTCACGAAGTCACTAAACGAGGGTTGAGGCATAAGTCGTTGCAACTTTATTTATTTATTTATTTATTTTGTGAGAACACCATCAGCGCATACTGAAAATGTACAGGTAGGGGAAAAAAATGCGGACCCACTCTTGTAGCTGATTTCAGTAGATATACATCTGTTATCTGTGCATTTTTCTGTTTGAAAATACATGGGTTTCGAAATGGGCTAAGTCAACAGTCGACACTAGAACATATTTCAAAACATTCCCTGCCATCCTGTGAATGCCGCTAGGCATGCGTAGTGGCTCATATCGGCAACTTAGATATTTTAGTCGGTCCGCCTTTTTTTCCTACCTGTACACATGACAGAACAATGTACTCCAGGTTGAGCCGTACGTTCCTGATCACTGACTGGTACACGACCTCGCTAAAACTCGCTTACCCACATCGCGAATGTCCGGTACGGCAGGGCATTAGGCCTATTCCCAACAGCTTCTACCGATTCCCTGAGACGTTCTCTGGCAGTTCTTTACGCAGAAGGGCTAATTTTATGTATGAGCGCAGCTCAACACAGGGTACGTCCATTTTGGACGGCGGTTGCCGGAAGACTGATTTCACATTGCTCTCTGGGTTCGTACGGACCATCCAAGCGCCATTTGACGTTGTCAACACTGACTATTTTGCCTATCTTCCACGCGACACATACCCATTTGTGCTCCTGTAAGAGTTAATCAGAAGAAAAAATATTTGTCAAGACCTATATGCCCCAGCCCTCGTTATCACATAGGCCTATGTAGTTAAACACAATATATACACGGCACGTATACAATATGATTCGTGAATTTTGTTTGTAGGCTTACTTCTGGAAATGACAAGTGATAGAGTAGGATTATCTCCACAAAGTCTCTGGGTTTTTACGTATATACCTTAGGAGCGAGTCTCACCGTTCGTAGAGCTCCCTCCTAGGGGAGGTAGCTGCACCCTGATTGGCTATCCCACTCCACGTGTTGTCTGTCTCTGTCTGTCTCTGCGGCATTATCTCTCCACTCAACTATTACAGCAGCATGATCTTTACTCTCTGCTTAGCAGTGGCTCACTGATCTTACGCGCAGCGAATCCGCGCATCTTGATATCGAGACGTAACGAGAAGCTCGCTGGCTGGGTTAGTCTTCAAGGCCAGAGACGTTGTGGGAGTAATCCTACTCTACCATTGATATGAAGATTTTACAACATGAATAGGCGTATAGATTTATAATCAATTCACTTTGCATTGTTTCTATCCATCTAATGTTTTATCGTAATGTCATTGTATCCAATGCAAGGAATAATTTACTGGAGTATTACGCAACTGATGCATACAATAAATGACTTGAGGTTTTACTGGCGTTTTGTCTGGGTATAATGTTTTCGGGTTGCTAGCCAGGTGAGTGATCGGAAGAGACTCTGTACAATTCACTCACTGCTCAAACTACTGTGCTTAACGGAATTTTTAACTCCTTTCCAAGGGCTGCAATGTACCTTATCATGTATGAACGATATTTCTGTTTGATAAATCGTATCACTACAACGTTCTAGCAGAGTGACCGGAAGACAACCGTAAATAATAAAAAAAAAAAAAAACACTCACAACAAAAACAGAGTTTACTCTGTACTAAATGAGAACAGGACATACGGTGATACACATTTTGTCATGGAAATGGTGTCAGCTATCGTTTCCTTAAGTTGCACACAAAACTCGTGGATAACCCTGTATAAGTATAAAGTAAAATTATAAATACGGGTAGAAACAAACCCCAATATTTGAGTACGAAATATTGTGAACATGAAGGTTTTTTATCTACTCTTTTGCGAGGAACGACCCAAATCTCAGTTAAGTCCTAATAAGGAGTTAAAAGTGTAAAAGAAGCAGTAACTGGCATAACGGAATGCTATACCGTCCGGTACCGGATCTACAGTAGAATCAATTAACAACAAAAACATGTAATAATGATTATGAAGATAGATAAGAATCTGTGTGATAATAGAGATCACTGCGTGGATAAAATCAAATTCGCTATGGAAAAGAAGTGTTTCTCTTTTCCTAACAGTTGGCTATTTGAAATGAAATCATTTTGTAAGGAAAATGCTGTAGTCAGAAAAGAAATATAAAAAGTCTAGCGTGATGCCTTCTTCACTTGACTTCAATCAGTACATTAAGAAACCAATTGCAGTTCCAATGCATTTTACGTACTTTTAACTTCAAAAAGAACTTCAGATAAAAGAAGCCTTCGGTCAGTTCTGATCGCCTTCTGTATTCTGCATTTAAATTTATAAAAGCTGGAATATGCCAATCACTGTCTGCCTGCCATCCGTCCCACATCCGGGCCAACGCTGCCACTATTGAGCTCCTAAAAATTACAGGAAACAAACGACATTAAATTTTCTTGAAATCCGGCGGTAGTATTAATATTTGTAATATTTGTAAAGCATGGAATGGAAACACCCTACGTCTCCAGTCACTATTCCCTAGGAATAGGGATGTTCTTACACTTCTGGGACCCATATGGGCAAATACTGCATAATTACTTGGGGAATGGCTCAGCAAAAAACAGTGTACGTTACAGTGAGATGTTGAGCGACGAGCTGAAGCCTGAAATTCGAACTCAACTTCGAGGCCTATTGTCGAAAGGAGTTGTTTTGTTGCATGACAATTCGCGCCCTCGTACTCCCGCCCGCACTGCTCAAATTATTTCGAGACTGGGTTTTGAGGTGTTAGAGCATCCTGCATCTCGCCCCGTCAGATTGCCATCTTTTGGCGCACTTAAAGATGCTTTAAGGGACCGTCAATTCACCACAGACCAAGACCTGAAGGAAGTGGTGCATACGTGGCTTGCTACTCAGCCAAAAAACTTTCTTTCTGAGGGCATCAGGAAGCTTGAGCAAATACGGACATAGTGAATTGAGATGCAAGGTGATTATGTTGAAAATGAGGCAACTGAAAGTTTTGTATTGTTGTAGCAATAAATTTAAACAACAGAGTGCGAGTACTTATTGACTTACCCTCTTATACTTATTACGTAATTCATTTTTTAAGAAAAAATATATCTACAGTTAAGACTATCTTATCGGCATATTGTCTACATGCAGAGACCGGTCCCAAACCCCGGATCCAACTAAAATATTTTTGCCGTATGGTTACACTAAAGTAAAGAGTTAGACCGAAGCATAAAAAAGAATTCCCCTTTTACTATAATAGAAGTACAGTACCTTGTTAACATAGTGCTAAAACAAGAATATCAACAATAACTTCTCTTTACAAATATTTTAGTAACATATTAAGCCAGTTTATATAATGAATTATAATCACAGTTAATGGTGGGATAAGCGTAGTAATACCTTACAGCAAATAGTTTAGGATAGACAACGTGGTGGCGGCAGAATATACAATTCAGCTCTGATTATATTGGAAGGTCCTTGCGGACAAACATAGTTGGTATATACGAATCAATATCATTTATTTATTCGCCTCTGAACGTAGCCAGGTATTTTTTACAAGTGTCACTTCTGTACTGAAATAAACACTCCACTTCATAACTACTCTACCTCCCGGGGTTTTTCAGTTCCATCAAAAACATTTAAAATGGGCTTACTGTTTTTCGAAAGCCAACCCACCCATTACGTACCACTACAGAGACAAATAAATTAAATTTGCAGGCTAACAAATTACAAAGAGCTTTAGCAAGCACATTAGCATTTTAAGTACGTTTTTTGCGCATTTAATGCATTGAAATGTTATACAACACAAGAATTCAAAGAAACAAACAATGAATGTTACCTGAATAAACAAACACGCTCCGAGTCTGCAGCCTTATTGTGTCCCCTACAATCCATATAACGCGAACACGAAACGACAACATTATGGCTCAAAGTTAAGTTGTTTCATGAACGAATTTCTAAACAGGAGAGAAGTGGAAAAGCTAACAGCATAACGAATAGATTATAAATAAGGGAAAATAGCCTTGCACCGCCTCAGTTCTTGAAAACAGTTCCAGCAATAGTCTACAGGTGATGAAGCCATTCTTAAATATGTAATATACAGTAGATTTAAAATCTCATAATGTAAACAGGCCTTACATATATTTTGCGAACAAATTTTATTAAACATGTAACGTAAAATATTGGCGAAGTTATTATTTTAATAATTATGTGCAGTCGAGGACACGGAGGTTTCTGATGCTTCTGATTTCTTATAGTGTTTTTCCTTATTTAAAGTTGGTATTGAATCTTTTTATCATCTGTGTTCCAGAATTCAAGTCCGAACACACGCATTAGCCTATGAACAACGATCAGGCCTAAATGAGCGGTGAAATAGAAATGGAGTTTGGGAACATTTAATTTAAGTGGCTAGAAGTTGTGCCTTAGAAGGAATGTCTACACTAACCCCTTGAATGAGTCTGACTCGTATTGCTTTGATGTTAAAAGTCTTGCACTGGAACACCAACCTCTGAACACAAGTCGGTTTCAGATTTAGGAGCAAAGGAGGGAGTGCAATAAGACAAACATTAAGTGGAGCATTTGCCTCTGCTGCGTATCCTCCAAAGCGAAGGATAAGCGCAGGGGTGGGGAGTGGGACTGGCAGAGGAATTTATGTATTTCCTTACCAACATAAATCAATGTGCATTATATCGGAAAGATTCTGTGCACTCGACGTGTACACTTTCGCTAAAACTAAACCAGCTAGAGAAATATTCCACTGTTCGTAGAGAGAGCAAATATTTTAAAACTATCACTTTACTTACTGAGAAAGAAACAACATGGCAATTTTATAAATGATCTGAATTTTTGCCGGCGAATATTATCCAGAATAACGTCTCTTGTTTAAACCAGGGTCAGAGGTATTTCATCCAAGCTTTCAGAAAGAAGCTCCGTTCACATCATCAGAGGATTAACCGAAGAGGTTTGCTCTGGTAATGGCATCAGATTATGTTCTCAATCTGGATCGGTTGCAAGCCTGGGAAGTTATTCTGAATGAAACTTTTGTTTATTCAGAATAACTTTTTAAAAGCCATCTTAAATCGGAGTACTTAAACGACGGCTATACACATAAAAAAGCCAAGCCGATCTTTTGGATTGCCGAAATTTTACCGTAAACCAGAAACACCTTACAGTTTCTTGAAAAGAAGGCACGTATATTAAATTTCCGAGGTAGTGTATAACCCCCTTAAATTAAACAAAGCAAGAAGTATCAATAATTTATCTTCAAAACTTTGCAGTTAAAATCAAGTTTATGTCATATCAGACTTTTACAATCTTACTACTACTACTACTACTACTACTACTACTACTACTACTACTACTACCACCACCACAACCAATACCAATACCAATACGGCCTGTTACTTTTGTATCAGGAATGTTCAAAAGAGGAAGTTATGTCACTTTTGCATGGAGATTCAAGTCGAACTGAGTACGACTTTACGTTCTACGTCTATACGGAAATTTCGAGTATCTAATTCAAATTGATCGCATCTCCAAACATAAACACGTTGGTTAGCGCACTGGCAAGAAATATGTTATGTTCGCAGGAGAAAAAGAATTATCGGTAGTGCTGAAATATAAAATCGCAATTAAAGCATTATCGAAATACTAGGAATTTGTAGTGGACCCCAACCTTCAAGTTGACGGATTCATAGCAATGCATTTCATTGTATATAGGGAAGCGTAATCTGTAATTCCCACATTCTGTTTGAAATTGTGGATTAAAACGATGATAGCTACTATTCGTAAAGGGGGTTCCATAACGGTGCTAAAACTATCTCAATATGTAACTCGTCTATATGGTACTTAAACCAAGTGGGAACGATTCGATTCCTATTTCCATCCTAATTTACCTTGACACGGCGTCGAATTCAAATCGTATTGAATCTCATGTAAATGAGTGTACTGGATACACAGTTCTATCTAAATACACCGTGTAAACGTAATAAAAGTGTAATTCGATCTTGGCAAGTACCATACAGGAATCATGTACGTCGCATATAATTATCAGCGTGTTATAGACCTACAGTATGGACGAACAAAAAGAAAATGTCAGAAAACTAAGAACGTTAATGTTAAATTATGGTGTCGTAAAAGAAACTAACAATGTGTTCTAGAAAATTGTCGTAACAACTGTATTCACAACATCGAAATTTACCTGCCAAGCTAACATCTCTTACAGATATCGGCAATCTTGATTATTTACGTAAGTTTTAAACAAAGCTGAACATACGAGGGGTATTCCGAAAGTAAGTTTCGTCAATGTATGGCAGGAGCGGCGTGTTCACCAGGGGAACCAAACAAACGCCAGACGAATCCCCACCCGTGGCTGGTTCCACGACGGAAGTGGCGTCAGCGGAGGAGGCATGACGCAGGCGCACTGCGCCGTAGAAGAGCGAGTCGCAGCAGACTGGCGTGCCCGCGGGTATTAGTTTACCGCTCACGATAGCACGAGAGATTTGGCGCCACTGCCATGTACCGCTATCTCCCCTCTTTCAAACGAGCCATTGCTGCAGCCGCTGAACCTTTTATTGTCCGAGATAGAGCTGTTTGAAATTGATCTCCCGATTTCCGTCCCCGCAAAGTGCGGCCTCCACGAACCCATCTCGCACAAACCTTATGGAACATCAATTTGTCACTCAAAATGGTCTGTATGGAACCTTTAGTAATGTCAGGAAGCTGAGGAGGAGCAGGCTGTGCGCCAATTCCTTGCATCGCAGGGCACCGAGTTTTACCACAGTGGGTTCTTCAAACTGATCGCACGCTACGACAAATGTCTCAATGTCGAAAAATAGTGCACGGTGTATAGGTCATGCTGCCATGCTGTATTGCTTTTGGGTCAATAAAGTGTCCGTGTGACAAACTGACGAAACTTACTTTCGGAATACCCCTCGTACATGAAAATCCTGTCATTCATTCAAGTAGGTTACTGCTTCCCTTAATTTCCAACTAAGCACAATTATTCCATATCCATTCATATCGTACGTAGAACATTCCTCAAGAATAAGATTGCAACTGCTATTAGGAAGTTGGTTACCGGAACTATATTTTGCCTAAGAATGGAAGTTCCATAATTTCAGTTTAATTTCTCTGGCTCTATTAAGATTAATTATAGGACATAAATAGGCAGTCTTCCCCAGGTTCAGCAAGACTTACAAGTTCTTACACAGCAAAACACTGCAGAAAGAAGCACACTCTACGTACTGACCCTGGAATCGGCTACTATATAAACTTTAGCTTCATGCAACATAACACTGCCATGTCGCCAAGAATAAAATTCCATAAAACATAGATCGCTGTTTAACAATACACTCGCAATTTATGAACGACTGAAAAATTCCTTTGTAACCTTGAGAAGAAAATTTTCCCCTGCATTAGCAACGATTCGAATATAATATTCCCAAATCTTTTACATATATTAGACCCCATAAGACACTACTAGACACAATGCACAATTAAATAAGAACTACATACATCATACTTGCTATTGATAGCTGAAATTATGTACAGGTAGGGGAAAAAAGCGGACCGACTAAAAGCGTGGCTTGGTTCTAAAAGGGCCAATGTCAATTTCTTGCAAAAATGAGATCTATGCATTATTGAGCTCGGCCAGTCTTTATCTTTCGTTTAATAAAATTGCCAATGTATGTTGCTATTAATAAACATAATACAGAAACCTTAGAGGCCAATGTCGGAAGTTCTCAGCAAAATATGTTACCTCTACAAAGGCTTCAAAGTCAGTTATCTCAAAAGCAAGTTTTATGACATTGGCCCTTTTAGAACCAACCCACAAAATAGATAAGTTGCCGATAAGAGCCACTGCGCATGCCTAGCGGCATTCACAGGATAGCAGGGAATATATTGAAATTTGTTCTAGACAATATAGACAATCAATTGAGAAATAATTTCACGTAATTTGCATTGCGTTTCCGTTACATCTCTTACATTTATTTACGTATCACAAGGCTCTGAAATCAGCTACAAGAGTCGGTCCGCTTTTTTTCCCCCCCGTACCTGTACATTTACACTGTTAAACCTAGCAACAACAAGCTATGTTTATGTATTTGACTAAAACTGGGTGAGAAATACAACATTTTCTCCTAAGCGAGACGTAGTACTTCTCGATACAGTAAAGACATATTACCTAATAGTGAACTTTCATCAAAGCAACCTACAAACGCATTAAATAAAATGTTTTACCGCGATATTATATACTAATCACGTATACCAACAAATACATGTGGTAATTCGATTCTGGCTGATAAGTTCTCGTCGTTCTCATGTTTTACGATAGAGGGCAGCTGCGGGGGCAGCACATGCGGGGACCTCGAAGCTTCTCCAGGCATTTTAACCTCAAACCAACGGACTTTACTCCTCCGTGGCGCTTCATCCCTGGAGGGACTTGGCCTACCACCCGACCGCTGTGTCATCTACCACATGCAGACGGCAGGATTGGGGGCATGTAGTTAGCATGCAGACACCCACGGCCGTTAATGGTGGTTTTCATGACCGGAGTCGCTACTTTTCCATCAAGTAGCTCCTCAATTTGAATCACGAGGCTGTGTGCACCCCTGCCAGACCTCCCTACCTCAGAAAAATCCGAGGAGGTACCGGGGATCGAACCCGGGCCGACGGATCTGTAGACAGACCACGCCGGCGGTCAACGGACTTTAGAACACGAAGTAAACTCAAATAAGTTGTTACTTATGCAATTTGATTTTCTACTCTCAGGATTTCAATATTTTCCTGTGCTCGATATTACTCGATACCACAAATGTGATAAAATGGAATTATGTACTTTTATAATCAGTATTATAATACTGATATGTCACATGTAATATGCGTATTATAGTATGGTCGAACAAAATATATTAGTTTTTTATAGGCCCGTGGTAATAAAAGGGCCTGAGCAATAGTTTATAAATTATTTCTGTTCTCATTTTCATTTAAAATGCATGTTTGTTCCTTTTGCGATTCTTACAAAACATTGCAAGTCCTGTAATTCTTATCGGTATTGTTACTAACTGCCATATTAATTTGTTGTATATATGTGTAGATCTTTTTCACAAGAAGAACATTTTTATTTAAAACAGTTGTAATACATTCGTTTCGAATTACGTTGGATAGGCCTATTAGACTTGTAACGAGAAAAGAACAGCTTTAGAAATTAATAAATAAAGATCATACCAACAGTCATACTTATTTGAGCAAATGCATGTTAGGGAGGGAAACTAACAGTTTTCCCAGAGGTACATAATTGGAGCCCGAGGGACTTATCTCGAGGGCTACAAATGTACCGAGGGGAAAAATATGTTTTGATCCCATGGCGCATAAGCCTATACTTTTTTCTCCGCGGCCGGAGCTAATTGTCCCTTTTTATTTATGTTTAGTGAATTATGCTGGAACTGTTTTATTGGGTGGCTTTGAAACGCATAGCAACGATGTTATTTTTATCTTGTTTGCATTGTTAAGTTAAATGCAAAATGGGTAGTTTTTAAGAACTAGTGAGGCAATTACCACTTTGCAGCCGAAAAATCCAGAAGATTATAGGTAGGAGCGTACATTCGTGTTGAAGAATGTAGACATGTATTGAGAGAATGTGCTGTTCGTGTACATTACGTTATGGGCACAGTAAATGGCACACATTTTCTTTAATTATAATGCTAACGTTGATATTAGCAAATATGGAATTCAGTCCGATATCATTCGAAAACACTAAATACTGCCGAAGGATCAATTTGATACTTGAAGTGTTAATCCTTGTTCGGTAACATCTTTCCTACTACGCTAATGGTAACTTGGGTGAATGTTATGAAATTAAATATTACAATAATGACTGTTATGAAATAAAATGTCTTCAAATAGCGAAAACACGGCAATGGTATTATTTAAAGCTAAGATGATGATGGTGATGGTGATGATGATGATTATTATTATTATTATTATTATTATTATTATTATTATTAATTGCAGATACATATCATAAGGAATTTTCATCGTCCTCTGAATCCCACAAGCTGCTCATCAATAGTGCATTCAAGAAATGACCTATAGTGTTGTTTGTAGTGTTAAAAAACTGTTCCATAGGTCTTGAGATTTGTAAACGCATCATCCTTGGCTTTTCTCATGTCCCTGGTTTGCTTGACATTGAATCTCAAACAATTGGTAATAAATAAAAATCTCAGGAGTGACAAGACTGACCCAGTGCACCCCACATGATGCAAAGTAGACTTGTTATAGTAATGTACTTCACATTACCACAAAACACAATGAAATGAAATCGAATACTTGGTAAAAATTATTCAATAATATAAACTAACACTAATGGTAAAAAGGGTTAAAAAGCATCCAGGTTTTGCATAGAGCAGTACTGAAGTGACTCATAAAATAATATTTTTTTTATTTTTTTTAAATTTATGGTATTGAGAAAGAAACATATCAGGAAAGCCAAACACTCCAAGCAGCTTTCCGCTTCACAGTAGGGACATTAAATTCGTGATGAGTGGAAATTTACCCATTTTACCATTTAAGAGTTAAATAAAATTAAACTGTTTAGCAAGATGTGTTTTACCGAGAATTGAAGTAACTCAAAGTTTAGTCCTACAATACACAAGGCACAATTTTAAGAGATGTTTTATATCTGACAAAATTAGCGTTTATTAAATATACTCTAGCCTAGTTTGAAACGTCGACCGCGTACAACGGACCCTGATTCTGAAGGGAAAAAGATCCCAGGCATGTGCAGAAGTTACAGTAAATAATCATGGATAGGCATAGAGATAAGAGTCATGTTGTGATTGGGTATAATAATGAATACGGTTAGCTAGGTAACGGGAAGTTAGGGTAGGAGATAAGTTTTATCCAGTTCCGCGTACTAGGAGTTGAGGGGTTCCCTCACCAGCTAGAAAGGCTTGTGACGTATGAAATGAAGTTGCTGGTGTGCTCGGGTGGCTCTACCACGGCGGGCGAGGCTCCACATACAAAGTAAGAAATCCTCATATTCTGAGACGTCGCTTCGCAATAATGGCTAACATTGTAAACATGAACATTTTGGTTTGATTTTTTTTTTTTTTAAATGACGCACAATGTCAGATTTTTTCATGTACAAATCTAAATTACCGTTCCCAGGGTCTTCTGTGAATTATATGGCTTCAGAACGGGAAAATAATAATTTAAAACTTGACTACAGCCCGGATTCCCTGTAACTGCATATTATATCCCTCTATATGGAGCTCAATGAAAAGCTATTTTTAGACAGTCTAAGGTAAACGGTAGACGATATTTAATTAAAAGGAGAAAATTATGCCACATAAAATTACAACACTTCAGGGTAATCAACGCTGATTGCTTCAAACGGAAAATACTCTTTTAGTTATCCGTCTAGAACACGTATAACGTAGTTGTGGAGTACAATTAACTTTTAAGCATACATCCGAGAACCTATCATGAATATACATTTTTAAAATGAATATCAATATGTTTACAACTAACAAGAAACAGTGATCCAGTAAAATATATATTTTATTATATTGTAGAGGAGTACCATGTTATTCTATAAGGATATTGGACATAATGTAATCTAAGAGCGTACATAAATTCTGTTCTTCGGAGAACTATCCATAAGCTTTCAGAACTTCACCTTTGGATAAAGCCTAGGAATCGATTGGGTAAATATTTTGCACTAGAACTTTAGGCTATATGAAGTACCGCAGATAAGTAAGAGCTTGTAAAATAGCTGTTTACTACATTAAAAATCATGTACAGTTTACTGAAATGAACATTTCATTAACGAAGGAACTTCTCTAATTCTTGGAAAAAGATTAAGTTCTCCGAGAGTCAGAATTGCTTCCCCCCCCCCTCTCTCTCTCTCTATTACGGTACACAATAAACTTCATCTGTATCATTATCAAAGTTATTCTCTTGCTACTACAAAAAAAACCTCTTAGTTAATCACCTCATAACCGCTTATGAATCCTAATTTCTCATTATCTTCGACAAAAGTTTACTCATCATATAATATATTTTGGCTACTACTTCATGACATTAGGTTAAAGTTGACGTTTTATGTTCAATATTTGTGTTAACAATGCGTCTGCAATTATTATTATATTTCTAATTTATTTGTAATTTTTTCTGTCATTGTGAGTGGATTGTATGCATAAAAGATACTTTTAGGTTCTACGCTTACAATCCTTAAAAAAATAAATTCAATTCAATTCAGTTCTCTCTCTGCGAAAAATGTACCCCAGTGTGCATAAGATTTAAATGAAAATGTTCCTTCCCTTAAACCTATTGCTACACTTAAGAACAAATACACAAATATTTGATCTGTGTGCCGCTACAAAATCAACTGACTACATCGAACATGCCATTTCGCTACAGTACCAAGTTGACCGAAGTTTAATAAACGAAGACGTTAGAATAGTGTGAAGAATTATGTTTTCAATTTGAATTTAGCGAGTGTTTGTGGGTGTATATAAGTTACGTCTCTTGTTTGCGAGGGTTATTTTTATAATATTCGTGAAATAATTTAATTTACACGTGATTAAAGGGGAGAGTTAATTATTTTGACGCAGTTATGTTACTACGGGTATGCGACTAATCATTCGGTCAACAAAGCTAGTGAATGAAATTTTGATTCAGCTATTAACCCATGGGTTTCTCTACTTATGGAAGTTTAGAAAACCAAAATGATGATAATTTAAACTGATTTGAAGAAACAGATTTGGTCTAACGGGTCTTTTTTTCCCAGTTAAGAAAGCTCAAATTGATTTTATTAGAATTCGTCTTGCTATTAATCCTGCATCACTGCAATAGACCTATATGGAAAGACAAAAACTTTTTCCACTACTTTGGTTGGCTAAACATAACTTGATCAACAGAAAAAACAAACATTCTTTGCAGAGAACGGATATTTCTCAGCCAGTCAAGATTCCTTGAAAATTGTAAACTGGCTTTAACAGGCTGTTAAATCTTATTATAGGAAAAATAATTGTAAATGAATCATTCTCTTTCACGGAATTTTAGTAGCTCATAAATAAGGAAATACTTTGATACCATATTGCTTCATGAACAAAAATAGAGTAGAGCTATATATAACTTTCTTTATGCAAATAATAATTTTAATTTACTAGACCGGAGTTGAATACGCTATATACGCTGCTCTACGCCCACTAGCTTAGCCGTAAGTAATGAAAGGCTCTTTAATAATGGATAAACTTACTGTCAGTGTGAACTATGCTTGAGAGATTGAATTTGTGCGCGGATGTCAGCTACATGTGTATTGTTGGGATTTCAAGAGAAAACTGCCCTAATGAAACGTGCTTGAATAATGGAGAAACTGCCTGTGTATATACCTAGTCTTCTCTCTCTTTTCCTAAAGCTCTTCCTACGGCATCTACCAAGCTTCTCTAAGAGCCATAATCACGTAGCATCTATTTATTATTTAATAGGCGTTGAGAAGACTTGCATAAACAAAGAGTTCACAAAGTACACGTAGATGGAGTGTGCGGGTTAATTTGTATTATATGTATGTGTGTGTGTACGGGCACTGTGTGTGTTTAACAACTATAAATTCTCTAAAACGAAAGCCTGTACATCGTCTAAATTTAAACTTAAGGCAAGCCAATAATGAAGTATCAAAATCCCTCAATTTCTAATGCAATCGTTCTAAAAAATCTAACTACATGCTAAGGTTAACCAAGTATGATATATGAACATTTTCATGAAACTGATTTAAACAACTTTGAAGTTACTGATTATTATATAAAAGATTATAAGAAATTGAACATTTTGTGTCAAAATATTATGACATTTTAAGGTTATATTTATTTGGGGCCAATTGCACAATAATACGCAATTAAGAGATATTTTGAGATATTTTCTTCTACCGAGTTTTAAAAAAATCTATAGCTCTTTACAAATATTTTGATATACTGCAATCTTTAAAAAATAACGCCATTTTGAAGCATTCCACCTTTTCTACATTAGGATCAGCAATTCTGTAACACAACATGCACAATTGCATAACGTGGTAAATTTTATAAGATGGAAAATGAAGGATACAAAAGTGGAAGATAATTAAAAAATAGAGCAAGATTTAGTACGGCAACGATAATATTCCTTACTTAGGAATATTGTCTATTGCCATTGACTAGGTAAGTAAGTGAAAACATTACCTTGGAAATAGAACATGGTATTCCTGTACTTAATGTTCTTATACAGTGAGTCCATTTTATGAGGAAACCTTGCATCACTGCCGCATTGCCGCGCTAGCATTGTACAAAGCATAGACCCTACAAGCGGTTAGTTGCTTCGGTGTCTTGTAGTGTCTTGTAGTGAGACGCTTGTCTATTGTTGTGTGTTACGTAAGACAATAATCGAAAATGTATACGGTTGAACAGCGAATTTATTTGGTGGAATGTTACTTATTGAGAAATAACCATAGAAGGCGCGTTCGGAGATTTTCTCGTAAATATCCTGACTGTACCATCCGTACAAAATGGTGAGTAATAAGCCACTACATGTAGGCCTATTTTGACAATAAATTGGTTGAGTTATTCTATTAGGTATTGTTTCTAAAGTCTTGATTTGCCGGTAGTAACGGAACACGGTCCCGGCCGGTGCAAGCGCAACAGCGGGGAAAGTGTGAGCAGGAGCAACGCTGTTAAAAAGTTTCCGCATAAAATGGATTCCCTGGTAGTACCGATACCGTTGTAGAAGGTAAAAATAAAATTAGTAGCATGTCATTTGAGACAGAAAACATGGAAAGGTTAAGCTATGGAATAGTTACCAGTTTTATTTCCTCATTTCAGTACCAATGCAGTAATACGCAGTTGTAAAAAATGGAACGAGATCCTTCAGGAGACCTAAGTTAACCACGCTCCTATTTATTATTTTATACGCACAGAGTGCTTTACAAGGCAAAGATGTTGCACATAAAAAAAGACTGAGTGTTGCAACTTTTTATATAACCACAACTTTCTATTTTTAATAATACTGTACTACTAAAATTACTATCGTATTTTATTTTATAATTTTTTGCGTCTAAAAATCGAAGAATACCAAGGATACTTTTCAAGAGAAGTTTGCTTCTTGACGGCCTACAACCTAAATCAAGACAGTAGGCTATTTAGAAAACAAAAACAACGGACATAAGTTGTAATAATAATTCAAAGGACTTCTTAGTATTTTTTGGAATTTGCTCAATTTTATAAAGCAGGGAAAAGCTAAATATTTTAAGTGCAATGGCAGACGGTTGTTTGACAACAGCTAGGATTGATTCTATTTAACTGGATAATATTAGAGATGAGTTTGAGACATTTTGACACAGTATATTCGTAACAGGATGCTTATACTGTATAAGTAATTGAGTAGGCCTACCTGTACATCATTTATTTACGCTTTAAAAATAGTTCTGTGTTTGCGATTGAACTGATTGAAACAGGATTCACGCAATTATATAATTGCTTAATAGTTCCCCTCGTCACAAAAATCATCAATAATGTCCAACGTGTTGAGCACATGCCCTCAATCTAGCTATCTGTCTATAGTAGATGACGCAGCATGTCTCACATGCCATCTAGCGGCACGGAGTTTAGTTTTTCTCTCTCTCTCTCTCTCTCTGGACACAGCTATACTTGAACCAAGATGTGTACGGAGCAAGAGTAAACAACTGAATGTGAAAGTACAAAGCACAGTACACAAGACTTCGTTTTTGAGACTGTTTAGTAGATTCGATACAGTATAGCCAATTGAACTTTCATTTTATATTAAGCGCCAAGGGGTCCCGGGTTCCATTCCCAATGCTTTGTATATATATATATATATAAAATCTGTATCTTCTCGCCGCTGGACATACCTTTTCGCCGCACATTTCTTTATTGGTGACGTAAGTTCTGAAGGACCTGGCCCTCAATTTTCCTCTATAATACAAATTATTAGAGACTATGGATACTAGTCCGCCGCCGTGGGTGAGTTGGTAGCGTGACTGCCTTCCACCCTGGCGGCCCGCCGGGTCGGGGATTTTTCAGCAGTGAAAAATTTCCTTCCTGGGTTCAGGACTGGGTGTTGTGTTGTGTCCTTTCATTCCCATCCCGCGAGAGGCAATGGCAAATCTCCGCGGTATCACCCTTGCCTGAATTACCTCGGACGAGTCGTGGTCATCACCCCACGGCTTCGTCCCGGGTCTGGACCTGCCTTCGGGCAGAACACTCATCATCATCATCATGGATATTACTTTAACTTACAATACGTGTTTTTCATCACACATTATGTAAATGAAAAGTACAACGAATTAATTAATTATATTATAAAAGATGTCTTGTTTTTAATAACTAATGCCACTTGTTTTTCTTCAGATTCAACAAATTTGCCAAGGCAACGATAAAGACAAATGAAATCTTGTATATACATATATACAATCTTAGATATATACATAATCTTTGCTAGATGTATGTTGTAAAACATGTAAGCCTGTGATATAAATACGAAAGCAATTACGTTTTCACAATTACATAAGGTATAAATAATTGTACGATGTATGCGGAATGGAAGTAAACATCTGACTGAGCTGTCGTGAAGTATGCGCTGGTGCGATTAACCAATGAAACGACAGGACACAGTTAGTCAAGGCAAGTCTGCTGTTTACTTTTGCACCGTACACATCTTGGATCAAGTATATTAATAAAGCGATAACAAAGCCTAGAAAAAATAAAGGAGAAGGGGTTTAGAAGCCCATGATCTCTAATGTTTATCTATTATAAATACTTGGAATAAAAATCTGAAAAAATGCATAAGACATTCTAGTTGCAAAATACAGAGATAGCTATAACACAATTTCATTTACCTTGTCTTTTAACGAAAATAGCTTTTAATGGAATATAGAAACATCAAACGAACAATAAAAACAAAGCTGAGTAAATAAAATGTCATAGCCTATTTATTACCGGGCCTCAAAATCCCTGGTAATATACGCTAGAAAAAATGGCTGGGATGTTTAGGGATAACAGATTGTCCGGATTATCGGACTGTTTAAGGCCCCTGTTTAATGAATGAGGCACACTGAAGAAATTTATTTACGTTCTGTTATTAAATTGAAGCTTTCAGGTAGGCTATATGAAATTCAAAGAGTTGTAGGGAAAATTCTTAAATATTCAATAGTAATACAGGCCTGTTACAATTGTGTACAAAAATTAAACCATTAATTTTTTTTTTTACTTTTTTAATATTAAAAATACATGGAGTTGTCAAAATATCCTGATTAAGTTTTTTATCCTTGTAGGCGGATGACTTCTATTTAAAAAAAATATCCTTTTCCCTGCCATCAATGAAATAAGGTGTCGCGGGACCAGTATTTTTGTCACCTCAGACGCATAGTTCGTCTTCATGATGCTGTTACATTTATGTTTGGGGGGGAAAAAAAGAAGGGAAGCAATATTCCACTTGACCCGTTTCCATTCACAGTACTCATGTAACGTATGACCCAGGGTAACGAGAGTTACATGGCGGGGATGCGTGGGGGAGAGAGCAGGCTTTCAAAATGTTTGATCAAACATTTAACCACATCTGAACGACGCTGACCGTGTATGAAGAATCGGCACAGGTCGCTGGCTGTAACTCACTTTGCAAGCGACATTTTATTATTCACAAGGCAAACATTTTCCAAGCCACCGGTTTAGCATTCGTGTTTATCGTCAACCAGTATATGTGCTAAATAGTGTGGACGTAATTGTATTTGAGTAAATAGGCTCTTTTCAAACAGAGAAAATTTGATGATCCTGAATAAACACTCAGCGTATATTAGTTAAACACACTTATTCATATGGTCTTTGCCCCCTACCACCATTAAAATCATTCAGAGGGATAAAGGGGGATATTTTAATGAGCTGGGCCATCATGGTGTACGCAATTTACTGAAATAACATTATTCCCTATGTGCTCAACACTCCAAAAGTAGTTAATTTAAATCTGCAGTGTTTTTAATGGAGGAAAAACATGAACGTAGATAAAGATGCTTCAAACACATCACTTGACTACGAGACTTAACTGCAGTTCCTGAAAACAGTTTTATACCTTTCACTAAAGTTGTTATTAAGCTTCGATAACGGTGTGTTGGTGAAGTTTAGGCCTACATAATGTAAGAAATACAGTAAGACATCAAAGAACCAAGTTCTTTACTACACTCCTAAATTTTTAATATCCATAACACAGCTTATAATTACAGCAGTATGTTAAAAGTTGGCGTAATTATGTGGTCCGCGTACCCTTGGAGTTCGTGGGAACGATGAAATTGGGCCGGAAAGAAATTATCAATTAACAACATTCTTTCTTTCCCCAAAAT
Source organism: Ectobius pallidus (assembly GCA_964059195.1). Classification (NCBI taxonomy): domain Eukaryota; kingdom Metazoa; phylum Arthropoda; class Insecta; order Blattodea; family Ectobiidae; genus Ectobius; species Ectobius pallidus. The sequence continues at coordinate 13,660,078 of CAXKWD010000013.1, forward strand.
TCTCATAACTAAGCAAGAGAACCTTCTGGAAATGGCAAGAAGAATCGCAGTCTCAAGCGTTAAGAATTGATACTGACTACGTGCAACTATTCCAAATCCTTTTTTTTCTATGCCAGGTGTAAGCAGTACATGTTTCCTAATAACTAGACCTGGGATTTTAAGGCAAATGCCTATTTTGTTCCTTTTGAAATAACATTAAATTTTTTAATTTTTTTTTTTTACATTTCATGATAAATCACTTAGGCCTATATTTATAGAGTTTTATAGTGCCCTAAAATGCCAATTTGGACCTTTGAGCCTATTTTTACTATTTTAGTGCCTAAAACGCCTATTTTCTACATTTAAAATAAACTTCACCTTCTTTAATTTTCAGTCTTTTAATGGACATCCCTTTATGAAGAGCAGAACAGCAGAGGGTGGGATTTTCACAGAAACTTTATTTCCCCAAACAATTGTCGCCAAATGAATGCTGAATGACGGGGGAGGATTCGCTCAAAACAACAAGTAGCAGGTATATACAGTAAGAAGGGACATACTGTATAAATTTTTCATATAATCCAAAACTGTTTTTGATAAATGTATTTTTAATTCTGTCTTAATTTTGCAATTATTTCTGTTAAGAATAGATATACCACGTTTCTTACAGTAAAAAAAATCACGTTACAGTTTCAGCGCATAGGCCTACTGTAGTATTTTAAAGTCTATTTTCTGTCTATTTACACATTTTTAAAGCATATTTTAAGTGCCTATTTTCTCTTTTAAAAGCCTATTTACTTGTTTTAAATGCCTATTTTAGGTGCCTAAAACAATTTTTTAAGAGCAAAAACCCAGGTCTACTAATAAAATAACAGCGGATTTACTTCATATCAAGAGTAGATTTCTACAATTTAATTTGAATGTTATTGTACGTTAAAATTAACCTTCCTCTCCTAAAAAACAGCGAGTTCTCTATTTTGCAACCTTTCTTGATAGATTAAAAGCATCAAAAGGAAAAAAAAAAAAGCGAGACCACTAAGAAAGATAAATGGAAACCTTGAGAACGACAGTGCATGAAGGTTTTTGCTAATTTCTTCTTGAAGAAGAACCGATCTGAATTAAGTTAGAAACCGTATCGAAGTGTGACCAAAGTTTCAATGTAAACAAAAGGACAAGAACCCTCACCACGAATCAGTTAAAACCGAAGTTTTATCCTCTCCGAGGAATACACGCAACTGCACCTAATTTCATTCCTATGTAGTTTTTACTGCAAGCACTGTAAGACCTACAATCACATTAAAAAATATTATTGTGTATGCACCTTCAAAGAGGTAAATCACTCTTACTCACACGGCTTGTTCTTATCTTATCTTATCTTATCGTATTCTTATGACGAAAATGTTCCTTGAAGTCGTTAAAAACGATGCAAGTGTAAAGTGGCATTTACAATAGGGCGACAACTGCGATGCGCAGCATGAATTGCAGTATCGCGTCGCGTCGCGGACTTTGTTCACAATACGTCGCGATGTGTAGACGACGTGAGCTAATCAAACATATTAAATAATAAAGACTGGATATTCATGCAATGCCTACCTTCAGTTCAAGAATACTCTTACCGTATACATAAAAAAGAAAAGGAGAAATCATGACAGGGAGCATCAACTATTGCTTCAATATTATAGTACCCTGATTCTGAAATGATGTTAACTGATACCGGGATACAAATTCCTATTATCAAAATGAAACCTTGTTACAAATCACTGGTCTTCATCTAAACTAAACTAAACTAAACTCCGTGGCGCTACATCCCTGGAGGGACTTGGCCTACCACCCGACCGCTGCGTCATCTCCCGTAGGCAGATGGCAGGATTGGGGGGCATGTGGTCAGCATGCCGACACCCACGGCCGTTATTGGTGGTTTTCTTGACCGGAGCCGCTACTTCTCTATCAAGTAGCTCCTCAATTTGGAATCACGAGGCTGAGTGCACCCCTACCAGACCTCTCTTCCTCAGAAAAATCCGAGGAGGTACCGGGAATCGAACCCGACGGATTTGTAGTCAGTGACGCTAACCACAAGACCACGCCGGCGGACAAAGGTAAAGTGATCCCTATACAGGCCATGGAGGCCCAGAGGGTTCCAGGAGGTTGAGGCTCCTAGATTTTGGACATTCGGCACTTGGAGGTGGTAAGGTTGTCAGCCTTACGCACCGGCCGCCTTTACCCCCAGGATTGCTCCTGGTACTCATTTCTGTTAGAGGCTGAGTCGACCCCAGGGCCATAGTGCCACCAGAAGGATTAGGCCAATTGAAAAACTCCAACGACCACATCGGGAGTCGAACCCGCGACCTTCCGGTCTGTAGCGCAGCGCCTCGACCACTACGCTACGGCGTACCCCTGGTCTTCATCTAGCATACAAAAATTATTTTCAATGCAAGAAGCAGTATATCCCGCAGAGCCTCAACTTTGAAGTTGAGGTTAGTTTGAGCTTAGTTTTGTACCGTGGAACACATAACCTTCTTTTCAAAGAAAGGGCTATAAATAAATTTTATAGGCTGAGAATAGTGATTTTAATTTCTTGAACCCGTCTTGAAATTAATGGAAATCATACAGAAATTTAATTAAATGTAGTATCGCCCCCCATATAAATTGCTCTGGCTGTGGTCGCCATTGAAAAGAAAAATACACTCGACTTCCGCTCGTTTCAGCTGATGTCTTTCGGTAAAAGTTAACTCCAACTCAACTTTCGTCGCACCGCCATCATGACGGTTTGCCGTAGAAATGCTTGCTTGTCATTAGTCAATAAATGTCGGAACGCCGCGTCGCTGTTGTCGCGTCGCAGATGTCGCGCCATTGTAAATTAAGAATACGCATTTTTTATTTTTGGTCCCGTTTCCGTTTTAATTGATGAAGAGATCTAAGATTTTGGTTTTGGTTTTTTGGACACGATGTCTACTGATCACAGAACATTACAAGATTTGATAATTTAAAAATTCATTTTTGTTCGACCATACTATAATACGCTTGTTACGTTTGACTGAACGATATGATACTCATTTCGAAACTGATCTTCATTATGCCATTGGTGTGGTATCGAACATTATCTAACACGGTACGATTTTTAGACCTTGGGAGCAGCAAACGAAAACTGCATATTAACCAGTAATTAAAATAAAATCAATTCTGTTACCTGTTAATTTTAATATCATACTGAAAAGAATACATTTCGTTTTGTTAAAATCCGTTGGTGTAAAAAAAATCAAAAGGAAGCTTCGTTTTGACTGACGCCATGAGCTGCCAACATCTCGTACAAGACAAGAACTACGTCAACCATCTTGATGCGAAGGCCATGGCGGGCCTGTTTACGTTTCTTTCCTTGAATCTAAAATCTCAAAATTTAAACATTCAGAGTAATTATGGTCTAACAAAAATAGTCGTATGCAACTTGCCTATTAGGCCTAATGACAATTAAGATATTCGTATGGAAATTATGCAACTCGCTTTGATCGTTTCATAAACATACTTGTATCTTAATAAATAAAATTATAGGCTTGTTGCATAATGTACTCTTACTACTGTAAATGCATTTACATAAAATAATGCTTGACCTCTATTTCAATATCCACTTCTGAATTAATGAATTTCATGAAATTTTGATTTTGATTTGTTTTGGTGATTATGGATTTTAATACTTTTTATCACAAGACCACTCGCCAATTCAGTTATTATGGTGGGTAAAAGATAGTGCTTTGATTTTAAAAAAGTGAAAGTATAAATTTCGATTAAAAAATGGATATACCGTCAGAGTGCAGAGGTCGGTGAATATTTGTGGATGGGCTATTTAAGTGAAATTATTAATGTGCCTATAAAACAGTCAAGTATATATATTTGATGAGGAAATTTGCATTGGTAGGCTACTTAATTTTCAAATTATTTTAGAAGTAGCCTATCTTTTGCGACAAAGTATCTTCATTAAAATAATGCTAGATAAAAGAGTAAAATATAGCACAGAATTAGGCCTACACGTACCGCATTTTATACAATGTAATATCTGACCACAAGATTTTAAATTATCTAACGCTTGGTGAGCCAAATAAGACGCATGAGACTAATTGTACGGGTTTCCTACAATCAGTGATTTTGTGTCTAGCCTATCTAATATTTCTAACTTAATTTATTTACTTTAAAATATTATTTTATAAAACATATTAACTTAGTTTTAACGTAGTTTCATAGTTTTATTCGCAAATGAGATTTTACTTATCACTGCTACGTGTGTCTAACATTCTTTCCGTGATTTTAAACGAGGTTAATAACTAATGCGAACTATTTCTGTGACCATCCCTTGTCGATGGTGTAACCTAGTTGCTTAGGATATTTCTGTTTTATAGCAGTAATGAGACCTCCAGTATACTGGTACTGGTACTAAAAGTTTTATAGGGAATATAAATCTGTGACTGGTGCTCAAAAGAATTAATAGTTCTAGCGCAAGTTTATTTGTATGACAGTAATGAATGATACATAATTCTAGTAGCTAGGTTCAGTTTAAATAAATCCGGATATTAAAAACGTCACATGCAAAAGTTGATACTTTTAGTTTCACCATACTATAATACGCTTATTACGTGTGACGTAACGGTATCATAATAACACTCATTTCGACAACGGTGTGGTGCGATTATTATCGAACACGGAACAATCTTGAGACCTTGAGAGTAGGACCTGAAAACTATGTAGTAAATAGCCTGTCCGTGTTAATTTTCATATACTAAAATGAATTCAATTCGTGTCGTCAAAATCCGTTGTTTTCAAGAAAGCCATATGGAAGCTTCCATTTGAACAACGCCATTACCTGCCATCTCTCGTAGAAGAAAATAACTACGACAATCAACTCACGCGAAGGGCATGGTGAACTCGTTGCTGTTTGTTTGAGGGAATTTAAAATCTCAAGCTTTAAACATTTAGACTAATTATGGCCGAACAAAAACAGTCGCACGCAACTTGCCTATAATGGTAATTAAGATACTCACATGAGAAGAATGATGAACTCGCTACTGAGGAGCTACTGAGACTAGGTAAACCAGAGTTTACCCTTCAGTGGCTCGCGGGCCAAGTGCAGCCCTTGCCGTCTTTTCCCATGGCCCTCAACTGTACTCGTGGAAAACCCTAGTATTTTGACCTTTCGAGGTCTGCCATAAGTAGCGGGCATAAAGTTTAAAAAGTACAGTAGCGCAAATATTATATTATTATGTTTAAGGGCACCATTACTTTAATGAAATTGAAATAATAAAGAAATAATAATACTAATAATGCTTTATTTTGTGTGGCAGAGTTAAGGCCGCAGGGCTTTTTCTTCCACTCTATCAGGGTGAATATAAAATACATACTCCTTCAAAAATACAATAAATACAATAATAATTCGAAGCAGGAGCAGAATGATGGCATAGCCTACCTTAAAATGTAAGACACAAATGTGTATCCAGTCATCAATAAATTAAAAGTAGGGGGAATATAGAAACGAAAACAAAGTGGGTTAAAATCACATATAATTGTGCGCGTTTGTTTGTGTATGTGCGTAGAATGGCTATTTTGTGCATTAGATTTATAATTGCAATTTAGTAAAAATAAACTGTTTTAAAGAAACAAAGAGATGATGAATATATGTGCGAGTATGTTAAGTTTATCTTCATTGTTCAGAGTGAAATAAAACTACGAAGATATTTCATGTTAGCCCATTAGGCCTTGTTGTTAAAGTTTTCCTAGTTTGTAGACTGTACAACTTCTAGCCATTGAGTAGACAGATGAAAGAAATAGTATATAATACGAAGTATAGGCCTACGTAATTCCCCGAAATAAATGCGAAATTACATTGTAAGGGTCATTTATGTGAATAATATGAAAGGAAATTAAACAAATTGATTTTTCGAAGTTGGTTAATGAGCTCTTTAATACAACAGTGGCTGGTCAGATGAGTGCCATGAATCCTAAAACAGTGCTCGATATGAAGAGAAGAATTCCTTATTATAATCAAGTAGAATCAGACAGTTTCTTATGTGGTTATGATTAATTTCACGAACATTTGATAACCAGTATAAGAGACTTTTCAGAGGTTGACTGCCTGCAAATTTTGTTAGCAATGCAAATAAAATTTCCACTCTTTGACAATGCAGATATTCAGGTAATCTCGTCACCTACCAATAGCGTAGATTAACGATTTTTTCAGGAACTACAGGTTAAAGGAGAGTATTATTGAAATTTCTCCAATGCCAAATTTTTAACGTGTGTGCTGAATACTGATTTTAAATGCACGTGGGCAAATACATATTTGCAGTGCATATATTTACGTTTATTTTAGTGTTCACAATTTCACTACAAGTTTATGTCGCTTTATGCCTACTTATACGTTTCAAATTATTGTAACAGGAAATCAATAAAGTGCACTTAATAAAGCACTGTATTTGTAAAACCTAATTGTCTAGTAATCAAATTGTTCCGTTAAAAATCGCTACAAAATGCTAAATTTTAACGTTAAATTTGCTATAAAAGGCAACAATTTAATTTTTAAAATGCAAATTCTATACTTTTTAGTTGGTAAAATCTACCATCCCTAATTATTATGAGTTATCGATAATTGCAGGAAAACAGTTTTATTTCTGCTAAATTTTAACTTTGGCATTTCTGCACGAGTGCACTGATTAAGTAGATGCAGTAAGTTGAATTTTACCTAAATACATTTAAACCTGACTTTAGATTCAATGATCTGTTAATTATTAATTGTGGTTAGAAATATTTTACAGATATAGACCTATGAATGCTTATTTACATTGTAAACATGAAACTTTTTTAAATTTAGCCGGCCATAGGCCAATTCCCTGAAATTGTTTTCCTTGTTTTTTACAGATTGCTTACCTTGTTTTCCGTATCACACACAAACACCTATGCCCAAGGCGGGACTCAAACCCACCGCGCCTCCAAGGAGCATGCCTTAGTTACCACAGCTAAGGACACCGGCTTAGAAGCTCTTTTATAGAATCTAATGATGCTGTTGTCTTTCTAATTTGATTAGTTGTACTGTATTACCAGCGCTTGTAAACAGACAAGATAGATTGGCAAGAAGATGGCAATATCACTAATATGACAAAAACATTGGAAGATTTATTACTGATTAATTAGAGTATAGGCCTACATAAGACAATATGTCAATCCAGACATAAAACCCCAACAAAATTTAATTGCGCTGTTAGGAGTAATTAATAATATGTTGTTTCCAATGTGTGTTTGTAATTTACATTATAAATTCAGTAATAATTGGTGACGAAGCTCAGAATGCATTTGACACCAGCAATTAAATTGTTATTAAGCTCTACACTAGGCAATATGCATAGAACCAGAATAGAGCATAACTAGCTTTTCCGGTCACAAATGACCTTAATTTGTTGCAATTAAATAATATATATGGAAGCTCAAGTGAATGTTGTAAAGCGATGAACAACGGACAGAGACAATTGTATCTGCTCGCAATTGTTTGCACGTTTAAATTAATTAAAATAGATGCGAACTCGTCTGTGATAACCACAGGACTATGCGAAGGTTTTGCTCAAAATCTGCGAATAATGTGCACGGAGTGAGGTATCTCTGTATAATAGGTGGAAAAATCTCTTGTTGGCTAAGCGGTATACGAAAAGGATCAATGTAATTTTATACAAGTAAGAATCAGCTTGAAAAATTTTATGTCATAACCGGGATTTGAACACTTCCACTTAATTAATAGTATATAAATAATAACTAGGCTTCAAAGTACCTACAAGGGTAGGACGCCATTTGGATGTGTGTTCTCGACGGAGAGAAACCTCCCGTGGTTTGCCTTGTCTTCTGAATCAGTTGAGGAATTTGATGTCAGACTGGCATGTTGTCATGGTAGCTCAATGGTAGAGCATCGGCGCGTTAAGCCGAAGATCCGTGTTCAAATCCCGGTTATGACATAAAATTTTTCAAGCTGATTCTTACTTGTATTAATATCCCAGACATGGATTTAATGTCTATTTCCTTTCCTTCCACTTAATGTAATTTTATATTTCGATGACTGAGCAAATATAGCGTGGGTCATAACACCTGACGGTTTAAAAGTAGAATCGACAACGTACGCCTGGTCAAGTTGTACTCAAGTTGGAAGATGAAAAATCGGAAGAAGTTTCAGAATTTTAGTTTATTTGTGTTGCATGATATTGCACAATGCTGGGGACTTGCTTATCATCATTTCTTGATGGCGTTCCTTTGCACGAAAGATGCAACTTTGGTTTCATACAGCCAACGTAAGCATGCACACACTCAGAAGCATATTTCCCAGACGCCTTATTTCACGGTATGGTGACATGCAGTAGCCCACCCGATCACCTGATCTAACAACGCCAGATTTTATCTTCTAGGGATTTGTGAAAAGCAAGGTGTACGAAACACGTCCGGCAACCATCTTGGGGGGCTATAGCAGAGGATTCTCGTGACAATAGAGGAGATCCCACAGAACATTGTACGGTGACTAATGCATTCTCTTCCCACCAGCGTGTGGAAAATTAGGGTGGACGTATCGTGGATACTATTTCTCAAAATTGTACCACTACATCTGAAACTCCTTGCAACTGTGTATATTCAAACATGACTAGAATTTAGCTTTGACGAAGTATACAGTGTTGAGACTACTTTAAAACCCGTTAGCGTAATGTGTTAAAACTTCACACCCGGTTAAAGCAAATAAAACCAAACGAAGAACTGTTTCAGTTAGACTTAACGAAAAAGTTGTTATTTAACGTGGATGATCAAACAGACCACATATTAAAGAACTTAATTATTTAATTATAATATATGTTTGTTGAACGAAAGCACACAAGTTAAGTTCTTAATGTAAAATTCAAAGGACATCCTTCAGAGTTTATACAAGCTAGGTAACTGATTTATTAGACACGGTGAACACATCCGTTATTTTAAGTTACGGTACCGCTGCGTGTTTTGACCGCCATAGCAAATTTCAATGTTGGCTACACTATTCCGTGACATGACATGGCATATGCATTATGCCGCCATAGACATGCATGTATATGGGAGAAAATATGTTTCCGTATTTTATGTTAAAATATATATATATATATATATATATATATATATATATATATATATATATTGAAATAATAGATGCGGTAATGGATACATCCGTTTAGTCATTAAAGAGTTACAAAAATGGGATTTTGAACATAATCATTTCATAAACATGCACGAAATCGCCTGATAAGTTTCTAGATCGTAGATGAGACCTATATACCTTCACTGGAAATGTTAGGTGTAGCTGTGAGTTAAGTGATTTACGTCTACGGGAAATCGCCGGACGCGTGCATTGTTCAATAGACAATAACGGTACTACGAAGCCTGAATTGTATGTTCGATACCCTTCTGGCGTTGTGGAGAACTGCGGCACAAACAGGACGTAAACTGGAGGTATGTGTGCAGTAGCACAAACCGTTAACTACAACACCGCAGCGGTACTGGAACTTAAAACAACGAATGTGTGCACCGGTTTGTTCAAGCAGCTCATTGCGGGGTAAAAGTATTTATTTGATCAAACTAGTGTTACAAATCGTATAAAACCATTTAAACTTTACACGAAAATATTCTCTCAACTGGACATTTAAATTATTTTCTATACATTCTTTATGTAATTCTAGGATTCACAGATGTGGCTAGGAATGATGAACACCGCACTCAAAAAAGTGTTCTTAAAAAAGAATAAAAGTAGCTAACCACAACACTCGAGTCCATATATAACGAATACGTTTATCATTGTTGTACAAAGCAGAACATTTACACAGAGTTCAGACTAAATGCAAGGTAACTGCATTCGGAAATTACTTGGTTCTGAACCCTTATTTCTGATTCTCCATTTGCAATATTCGTGAGTTCACACCCCAATGGAAATATATATTTAGAACTTGTGAGAATACGATGTAATGCTTTGTTCAAGGAGGACACATACCCTCATGGCGTTCTGCACGAACTAACTATCCATACTGTGCACTGCGCATTTCTATGACTATTACAGTCATGAGTACCAGGTACCTGTAGTCCAAAACAGAGTACTTCCCTGCGCGGTGCACTGCTGATTAGAGGGGCAAGAGGCGATATATTGCTCCGGTGGAGAAGGAGGAGGTGAGGGGTACCATCACAGGTGGCTAGACAGATTCTTATTGGTCGCCAGCATGCTTGCGCGCGCAACGGCCACATTCCTTGCATTCCTCACAGGGAAGTTCTTTGCTTTGGAGAACAGTACCACAGCTTTTAAAAATAACCAGAAAATTAACTACCGGCCAACGTTGCATGGAATCAAATGTGGAATCGAAACCCAAAATTATACCGTGTAAACTCACAACAGGTTCCAAAAGTTATGAACGTGAAAATGGCCCTCATTATATAGGCCTATCATTTAATAGAGCATTTCACTTAAAAATCACTAAAATAAATATATTACAGAATTAACTTTTCAAATTAGGAAATTTTAAAATGTAGACCTACACTATGAGATATGTAACAGACTGTTTAGAAATTTATTCACAAGATTTTAAATATATTTTAATAATTACATTCTTATAGAGGTAAAATTAAGCTGGAGAACACTTAATATATCTGAATGAGAAGAGGATATTTTTAGACATCTGAACGTTTAAAATATCCTGATCATTTTTAACTACTTATGTCTGTTAAATAAAGATTAAGGCAGTAGGTACAATTTGTTAACTACACGACAAAGAAGGGCAATGCAAAATTTCATGGAATTATCTTATTATATTTAATTTAATTATAAAGGATGCAAAATATTATTTAAAGAGTTTTGAAAATGAGGGACGGTTTTCCTGATTCCTAACTGTTGATGTGGTCGATATCTAAAAGATGATTTGACTGTTATCACAGCCAAAATAAATGCAAGCAAATACTTTGGAAAATAAAAGAATATCTTCATTGAAGGAAACCCCAAATGCACTGTACAGACAGGACGAAAAGAAGACATTCTGCTGTCTACTATGATCATAATTGGACTTTTTCTTGAACTCGCTTTATGTAACACAATTAAGTAGACAGGATACTGTAACGACTGGCAAAAGAAGATTTCCTGCAGGTGTTTCACATATAGCTCAGCTTATTGTCGCCGACAAGTGCATTATTAAATCAGAGTATCAGGGGTTCTGGTGGAAGTTATGCATACAAATATGGCACATGAAAAAGAAGTAATGTTAATACTATATATTTATGTTGCAACTATTTCATTATTTTCAGAATTATCAATGGGGTTAAGGATTTGAGGTGCCGCTTGCTATTCAAACAACTCATGAGCGGAGATGGTAAACACGGGAGGGTTATATTTTGAAAGAGTTGGTAATATTTGACTATCACAAAATACATATTGTCTAAACAATTCTCGTTCAGTATTTTATCCTTATATTTATTTTCCTTTGGAAAGGAATTGAAAACAAGGAGCAGGATCGTAATACTTCTAACAGGCCTCGTGTAATTAAATATGTACTGTACTTTGTTTCAAACGCGACATACAGTGGCGTTCCTAGGGTGGGGCGGTGGGGGCGTATGGCCCCGGGCCCCACTTACTATGGGGGCCCCATTGATGCCCCACCCTAATGCAAAAATTAATGTTCCACCTGATTTTGTAAAACGAGGCAGTGAATTTTTCCAAAACAAACAAGGCACTTTTGAAGAAATCAGGAGAAAAGTTGTTTTTAACTATTTACATTTCACTTGAAACTTGTGAAAGTTTTTAAAACTGAAATTAATCAAAAACTATTTGCGCTCAACAATGAGCCAAATCAGACTAAATGGACTAGCAATTTATGCATCGAGAAAAATTTGGCTATGAAAATAAACATTCATGAGACAATTTTCTAATGTAAAAGCTGTAAAAAGACAACTTTAAGCGTGACTATTACACATTCTGAATTAATATAATCCAGATTTTGCTAATTTATTATCTGATTTTCCGAATAAATTAAAACTGTTGTTTGTTACCTTAAAATTTCGTTAACTTTTGTCATATTTAAACTTAACCTTTTTTTCCATTTCATTGCTTTGTAATTATGCACACTTATATTTTGCTATTCAGTTAACTTAATATTATTGTACTAATATAATAATAAATAAGTAAATTAAATACTGCATGAGTTCGCTCCCTTATTCTGTCTAACTTATTACTTTTTCGTATAGATTAGCCCATGGAGATGAACTGAAAGACAAAAAAGATAGCCATAGAAAAAGAAATTAAAAATAGCCGTATTGGTAGCTTTTGCTGGGGGGAGGGGGCCTCAAAAATAAATCCGCCCCGGGCCACAAGTGGTCTAGTTACGCCACTGGCGACATACTGAAGGTGTTATCTGAATTTCCATAGCAAACTTATTTGGTGTAAACGAATTTGGTGTTATACTTCAATTTAGCCGATTTAGGAAGTATATGAGAGACATATAAATTAATGGCAGGAAAGTATTACGCTAGGGATTATATAAATACAATACACCCAATGAATTTGCTTAATCTGTTATTCATAAAATACGAAATAGTAACATATTCCTATTAGAAGTTTTAATTAACAGGCTGAATAATTAATCTAAGCGGTCAAATAAAGAGCTTGGTGTGTAATCACTAATCACCGACATTTTAATTTCCCGAATAGCTGAAAACTTACCCACATAATATTATCCTGAAATATTCTTGGACTTCGTGGTGTTCTTTGCAGAAAACTTACTTTGCACGTGCATAACGTTAAAGAAGGAGAACTTTCACAGCTGATTGTGAGAACTGGATCATTCTTCACATCAGCAAATTCATTTTCATCTGTGAAACCTAGTTCCGCTGACTGAGGAACAGATGGAGCACAAGACGTTCACTTCTTCTCGGGGCACACGAATTTATTTATGTTTATCTTCCTGTGGGGGAAACTGACAATTTGGAAGGTCCGTCAACTCGACAGCCCTCTAGAAGGAAACCAAGATATTATTAGTACGTGAAAGGGCCATGAAATTTTGTCTAGAGCTCTAATTTTGATTTGAAGCGTTCTATGACATCCGTCTCGTAGGCAGACACACTAGATGCAGTGTAAATGCACTTGTCCAGATATTTACCACATTTCCAGTTCAAGATCTTCAATTATTTACTGGATTATCTCCTTTCACGAATTTACAGTTACCACACCGGCACGCAATAAACTGTGCTTAGGTCACTCCAAAGCAAGAAATTTTAAATCAATATTAGCTTTATTCCCGAAGAACCCCATTAACAGAAAGTCTGAGAGTGTGATGACTAGAGACCGGATTTTAAAGGGAATTCCTTTTTTTATATTTCATCACAAAACGTGATAAAATTGAACAGGACATTACTGAGTAAGTTTCAACTGCAAATGACCTGGTTTTAAAGTCCCTTTTTTCCCCCTTTTTTAGCCCCATTTCCCCCTTTTTTTAGAAACTTTCCCTTTCCAGTACCTTTTTTGCTAATTTATTTTGAAAAATTCGTAAATTTCCCAATATTTGGCAATATGAAAACATTAAAAATTGTTTTCACTGATTCACCATTGAAAAAATAATTCCTCCCAGCAGAATAGAGCGTTACAGGGAAATCACAGGCTTGCCATTCCCTAAGTTTCCCATTATAACAAGGTGGGGAACATGGATTTCGTGTGCTATTTTCCTCTGTGAGAATTTCAACAAAATCAAAAAATGTCTTCAGTCATTAGATGTTACAGAATCAGCAGCTGTAAACCAAGCAAAGCCTTTACATAAAACAAACATGTATTTCTCTGTTGAATTTTTACACACTCTTACTTTTATATCCCTTTTTTCCCCACCTTTTTTGGCAATAATTTTCCTTTTTTCCCCACCTTTTTTTGGCAATAATTTTCCCTTTTTCCGTCCTTTTTTGGGTGAAAATTTTCCCTTTAAAATCCGGTCTCTAGTGATGACTAGATATCGGGTAGGCTAATGTGTTGATCTTCGTGTCCTATGCAGCATTCTTTGCAGTTTATATTGAGAACTGCTCTAGTCATTTTTTAAAGGAATATTCCACAATACAATGATTTTCCTTCATCCCACAACAATCTTTTGCCTCCGTAAGTCCCTGTCCATAGCATCTTCTTCACTTAACCCTTTTCTCGCCATACTCCTTTTCACCCCATCCATCCAGCACTCTTTGGGCTTCCCTCTTCTTCTTTTTCCTTCTATTTTCCAATCCAAAATTGTCTTGGGTATTCTATCCTCTGCCATTCTGAGTACATGTCCATACCATTTCAAGCGTCTTTCTTCTACAATTTCCAAAATACTTGCATAATATGCAGAATATTAGTAGACAAATGTGATTCTTTAAACAAAACGCTAGAAGCGTCTACCTCTTTGTACTGTCCACAAAATTTGAATGTGAATAAAATAACAAATTAAAGTAAATTTCTATTCTTCAAGTGATAAGTTGGAGCAGGGAAAGTGTATATGCTGGCACCTCATTCTCTAGCAGCTCCATATTGGTAGCACAGTATGTTTGCAAGGCATGTGACAATCGAGCCGGAGAGAGGGAATCTACCCGCATAAGCTGATGTAGGAGTTAAAGCTTGGAGTATGGTGATTGTGAGAGTGTTTCCAGGGAGCTGGGTGGTGGGAGGGGTAGAGGAGAGGGTTTAATTTGTAAAACTACCCTGTCTACCTCTACTGGTTGGAGAACTAAGTATGTGTCCCAGAGAATTTCAGTCTCTAAATTTTATCCAGCTATCTCCCTGCATTTAACTTGACAGCAATTACTTTTAGCTTGAAGTCTAATCAATAAGGTTCTTCTAACGTCGCCCTACCCAGCTCCACCGACACAATTACTATTCCTACTCCAAATAATAAAATAGAGAAACCTATTATGTTGCTCAATAATTACGGCTCCAAGTAAACACTCCTGAATCTGCAAAGTCTTACACTTTATACTTCTATTACTTCTGCGGTATCTTATAATAAAGGAATAAAAAAATTAACCACTTCCTTCTAATCTTATTAAATAAGTATAGAATGAACAATGAGAAAATTAAATGTTTCTTTAAACTTTCTAACAGTAGGCCCTATTCCTAACAGACGGTCAAATTGACCATCACTTAACAAAATAATGTTAAAATTTAAATCCATAATTCGTCCCATGTTTGCTTGAATTGTACAATTCAAAAATATTTTCCTACGCTCAGCTGTAAATGCTTTCTGACATATTTCTCAGTCACATGACAATCTTGAAGTTCCTCAAATAAGTTACTTCGTTATTAAAATATTAACCATGATTTTTTTTCCTTAACCAAATCCTCCCCAGCCAGTACTTCAAGTCGTCAAATACAAGTATTTACTTTAAAGTGTATCAGCATAAAGATAAGACTTTCCCGTCAGGTCTTATGCTTTTGCGGTGAATATAGTGAGAGTCCGTTCCTCAATATTGGGATTTGTTTTCCCGTATAGCCTATATTCTGTTCTGAAATTAGGCGTGCCCATGTGACTGTCCTGGCTACAAATGACTTTTAGTACTGTTTCATGGCGATTTCAAAAATATAAGCTGTGATTGCATTTACAGTACTGAAGCGAAAATGAAAATGATGATTTAGATAGAATAAAGTCTGATGATGAATACTTCTCAAACGTAAGGCTCGATCGGATACGAATCCGACTTCCGGCTCCATTATTATGAAGACACTTTACATCGGCCGTCGCATTGTACTTTGACCAAGGTCCGTACAAACAGGTCAAGGGAAGACTTCCATATTGACTCTAAAGGTGAGTGATGGTTGGTTAATTTATTCATTTTAATCCCCAAGTGGAACACAGGGCCTCGGATTTAATATCCGAGAGAGGGCAGAAAGACATGTTAAGCTCATCGATTGAAAGTCCTTCCCCGTAGCCATAGGACCTCTTGCAGGACTTTTATGTCTTCAAAAATTCACCAACCGCGGCCGGGTTTGAACCCACGACGTACGGATTTAGAGGTGGGGACGCTACCTCTACACCATTCCGACCGACAACATTGTTATTTGTATGTATAAATTACGTTAATAAAGTAGCATTTATATAAAATATTTCTATGTATTGTAGTGTCTTTAGGCACAAATACAGGCATTTGACAGTTATTAAAACACAAAGAAGAAAAATTACAACATTACTTACAATCCCTTTGTAGTTTAAAAAGTTGTTAAAAGATTGTGTAAGTTACTAATATAACACTTTCTAATATTTAATTACGCACTATTAGTAATATGATATTACTATGGTTGGTGCGCTGATGGATATCTAGTCTCGATATACATGTATCATGTTCACGGGAGGTAGGCTGGTTACCCATCTCTCTTAACAGGTAGTTTGGGTGAAAACGTGATACAGCGCTCGGGTTGTTTCATGGGCTTCACATCACTTCCCTGCCTCTCTAAATAAATCAGCAATTTTTGTAATGCATTTCATACAAGGGCCATCAACATTACTCAATTGCCCCATTTAATTGTTTGGTCAAGCCATCAGATTACCATCAGGGATGTCCAAGCCTGGGCAAACGGAAATACTAACGTACATTATACGAAGTATACTTGCAACAAAAAATTATTGAATTAAAATGAAAAAATAGTTATTTAAAATTCAAAAAGACGTATTTTAATTTTCAAGTAGGTATATTTGCGAAACGAACATTTAAGGGCGAATCATGGTAATTAAATTCGGTATTTGCCTTTACGACGGATAAAACCATGAAAATCCCGTCAAATTGATACGCGTATTTTCTTAGTGTTAAATATTGTCGTTATGTTGTTACGTTGATATTACAATTCTGATGATCACTGTGAAAGTTTAACATTTATAAAGGAGTCATGCATTTTAACATGTTCAATTTTTATCAAACTGACTCTACTTGTTAATCACGTGAAATCATTTTTAATTGAAAGAGTGTTTTTCATGTGACGGGTAGTAAATTGGTACCAATGCAATAAAGTGGAAGAGGAAATTAAACATCTTCAAATACTCGTCGGCTTATGTCGTTGTTTAAAAAAAAAAAAAAAAGGCCACTATAGACGTTAATTATATGGGCCTAATATTTTAATTATATAATTTCTATCTTATAACATTTTAAGAATTATATTCACATTAAACGTATGTAATGAATACTCAGAGTCGAAAGTGTAATTCAGGATGCATTTTCTTTTAAATTCTGCTCAGCAAGAAGTTTTCTGAAAATTATTTTTTTGGAAACTCATAAACAAAAACAAAAAAATATTTTTAGCATTAAAATTACAGAACAACAAAGGTGAAGCAACAAAGAATGAATAGTGTAAGAAAATGGAAAAAACTGGAAAAGAGAAAATTAAATAATATAAGAAAAGAAATATGATGGTGTGGTATGAGGGTATACGGAAGAATCCTTGGAGAGAAAAAATGAGGGAGCAAACTTAAAGCTAGAGAATGAGAGGATGGAAAGAGGGAGAGAGATAGAGTAAACAATTGTCTGAGTAATTCTGAAGTACCTATCTATTATTTTAAATTCGCACTCTTCTTTTATTTAAATTAATGTTTCAGTACAATATCATTTCTTATCTATGGAATATATTAGGTTTTGGTTTAGTAGATATTTCTGAATAATTCTTTAACCATGAATTCTTCGTGAAGGTTTCTGGTAGGCTACATCCTGTCGTAGATTTCTTGCGATGTTTTTAAATTTATTTTGACGCTACAATATCTACAACTTGTATCCAAGGAACATATATTCTATACTGCCAGGTATGTGAGCAAGTAGGGAGTTTTTTCTTGAATAGAACGTCTGCAAATGTAGACTGGACTTCATTTCTGCTAGACACTGGAAAGCAAGGTCTTTGAGGGGGGGGGGGGGTCATGGAGCTACGGAGCACGGGGATTAACAATCCTGCTGAAATGGCGTAGGATGTCCATTAACCTAGAAGATACTATCTATCCGGAGAGACGAGGATAAGGGACCCTTGAAAACACCAGTTTGTGGACCAACATTTCTGGAGGCCTGTGAATGCTAAGAGGAGATAACATCCATATACCACCTATAACTAACTTGAAATCCCTTTACAAGCACCCGTTCCTTGCTTGTTATTCAATAATCCAGTGATCTGTTAACATTAGAGTAGTATTGAAATGCTGGACGATTTAAAATTATTATGCATTTCATGTGGAATCTCGCGTTGCACTTGGTTTAGGCAGTGAAGGTCTTGGTCTAGATTACCTACGAGTGACGAATTATTCAATTGGTCTCCTGTATTAATATATTAATTTAGGCTACTGTATTAACCGGAAATATAATTTTTACATCATTGATGAAACTTTCAATAAATTGACTGTTCAGACAGTAGAGAAATTTATCATTATTATTATTATTATTATTATTATTATTATTATTATTATTATTATTATTATTTAAAACATACCGGTACTTCAGAAAAATTACGATTTTCAGTTAAGTTCGAGCTACACTTTTTTTACAGTTGATTTGTTCAAGTCGTACAAAATAACATCAATGCATACAATAAACAAATAAATTAATATCTAATGCTACTCATATTATGCGTTTAAATTTCTATAATATGAAATAATTAAAAAAGTAAATTGAAATAAACCAAATGGTTTAATTAGGGAAGCCAATTATTTTATATTATGGTAACAAACTGAGTTATGGGTTTCCAACTTTAATTACGGCAGCCAACCTTTCAAATGTATCAATGCAATTTACTCCTAGATTAGACCTTTTTTCTTCGGTTAATCTAGTACAGCAATGTAAGTACAGATACTATGATTAAATGACAGAAGAGCAGAAAATAGAGAGAGATGGAGATAAGAAAATAACGGAATAAAAATAGAAAAGAAACAAAAAGGGCATAAACAGAAACAGACAGCCGTTAAATTAAATATAAAATTTACTTAGCCGTTAAAGTAGGTAACATTAGCTTGAAGTCTTTCGGCAATGCACTTCCATAAACATAGAAATAAGGATTATAAAATCAACGAAGATTTCATATGAAACTTTCTTTTTATTTATTTATTTTTCTTTCTTTCTTTCTTTCTTTCTTTCTTTCTTTCTTTCTTTCTTTCCTCCTTCGTTCTTTGCTTTATTTACTTTCATATTTAAGCATTCATATATATCTGGTGTAATCTCCGTATTTGTCACATGCAGTAGATCTACTTTCCTGCCTTTATTCATTTTCTTCCAAGCCCACCACTTTGACCTTCCCCTAGTTTCAGCGGGCCAATCTTGCCTCGGGTCACTGTGGGCCAATCTCATCACGGCCCCTCTACAGCCTCCTTCCCCGGAGTCTCATCACTGTCCCCTAACTTGCGATTTGATGCCCCACGAGATCTCCGCTCAAGTTGGAGTGTCTCCGTATCGCCTATCTGCATAACTCTGACATTTATTATCTCGCTATTGAATGAATTGCTGCCATCAAACAGCTGCCAGCAATAGCGACACATGTTACATCTGTGTTCCCTTCCAAGCCCAACGCTCTCTTTACGAGAACGTGATTAAAATCACGCGAATTTTGACAAATCGTTATTTCGTCTTCTCAGAAAACCACCCAAAGACTTCTCGCTTCCTCTTCAAATATGTTTGTCACCCCTAACAAAGGCAATCTACAATGTTTTGTTAGTGTAAGCTAGATGAGGAACATTAACGTAATGGGAAGGAATTCAGTGCAGAATACCTGCGGACTAACTGCATACGCACCTCAATAAACACAGTGGACAAGAATTCAGTGCCAAACATTTCTAATTACGTCACTATTTTAACTTTTCACGTAACAGTGGAAAGGCCAAAAAACTTGCTAATGCATACGTTACTTCAGTTTTCCATTAAGAAAGTAGAAGAGAATTTAATGATAGAAACCAGAAAGCTAAGTTGATTAATCTATATTACTTCATTTCTAAATTTTAAAAAAGTTATAGAGAATTAAGTAGTGCCAAATATTTGCATACCGATTGGACCTAACCTACGTTGTCGTTAAGTCCTGAAATAGCAAGAATGGAATTGCGTACAGTCCTTAAATAAGAGAGTAGAAGAGGATTCAGTACCGAAAACTTGATAGTCTAAATGCCTAGATTACTTTATCCCTGAAGAAAATCAGTGCGGAAAATTTCTGGATTCACCATACATACGGTGTATATGGTGTGTTAACTTTGTCTTGAAATAACAGAATGAGAGGAAGGACTATTGCTTGAAAGCCACGAAAAATGTTATTTTCGTTAAATATTTAAAAAGAAAAAGGCTCCTCATTTCAAATTGGCTACAGGTAGCCTATACTACATCACAGCAATCCAGATTTTTAAATACTTTGACAGATCCACTGCAGATGCAAGTACAAGCATAGGCTACCATCCACAATTTAAAGGAGCAGAAATCCACAAGAAATTCTGATCAGCAGTAAGTCATTTTGTTCGTTTCGAAACGTGATGGATTTCTTTCATCTGCAGATGCTCAGGAAAAAGTAAGAACAAAGCATGTAAGAATATTAAATGACTATTTATGTCATAACAAAATACTCCCTCCGTTTTCCATTCTTAGCGCTGGCCATCCACGAAAGTTATTTATTGTTCCACCTTTAGGAGTGGCGGTCAAGCAACTAGTTTCAAATATGCCATCTGTCTTGTGATCCAACTACTACTTTGAAAATACACTATTCTCATTAACAAAATAATTTATACACATTCCATGTATTCTGACTGGTCCTTAACACGTTTGTCTGGCGCACAAAATCTCATCAACAAAGTCCAGTTAATACGAGAGTAATAATCGCCGGAGTAGTAACAATGGTGGTCGCGTACAACTACTACAACAACAACAATAATAACAATAATAATAATACCACCACCCTTGCACGGCCTCTTATTTAGCTAATATTAGAAATAAATTATGCTTATATTGTGGTAACGGCAACTCTAAGTTATGTTAAACCTTAACAAATCTTAACCTCAGGATTTTGTTATAGTACTCTGTCAAGCATTACCTGGGGCTTAAATGTACTAGAAATCTCGTAAGAAATTCTAAACAATGACGCATAAAGAAAATTAATTCAACAATGAATATAGTGATGTAATAATACAAGTAGTAGTAGTAGTAGTAGTAATGGTACTGGTAACAATAAGAATAAGAATAAGAATAAGAATAATAAGAATAAAGTTATTTTAAAAGTAGTTTGTTTTTATTTCTGAATGAATTTAATGTTCTAGAGAATGTCTACCTTAGACCGGCATTTATCTAGTATTACTGGTTTCTTCAACCTATGTTAAATTTATCGTCCAATCAAAGCAGTTTCCGTAGTCTATATAAGCTGTTGAATATTTAATATATATCAGAAATCGTCATTATCCCATTTAAGGGGCTTTTTTCTTGACGTTCATTGTATAAACTGAAAACTCACAATAATAATAATAATAATAATAATATATTATTATTATTATTATCGTCACCATCATTATTAAATTTTGTTGGCTCTTCCTATAAGCAGTATCAGTGGAACGAGAATTAGATTACAGCCTCCTTGTATTCATAAACGGAAATTCTTCTGGAATTTGACTACAGGACACACGCTTACATCACTCTTACACCATGCAGCTAATAAAATCTACGTTTTTCTCTGTATCTCTATCTACTTCTCCGCAAAGTGTTCGCATAGTATTAAAGCAAAAGTGGTTTCGGGGAATTACTAGCATAAATTCCCTTGCATCACTCTGCTTCCAACCAAATCTCATAATTCTAGGGATTCCATCCTATCTCGCAGTAGCAGAATCTGAGTGGTGGACCACCTTTCTCAAAATCAGCGTCGGGGTTTCCTCTATCCCCCCGTTAAGCAGCATAGCGAATTCTCCGACGGAGAATTAAGATACGACACATGAATTTTACTTCAGAGACACTCTTGCACAAAAATTCTCCTGTTATTCGTATGTGTGGTTTATTCAAACAACTCACAACAGGTGGTGTGAATTTGGATTTTGCAGAACGGATGTCCACTTTCTTCCTTAAATGAAGAAATTTAACTTTTTGTTGATCACTGAGCATCAGACTCATTTCATTTTTGTAATACTAACAGTGACGTCTTATTTTAGGTTTTATTTCTCAATTATTAAGATTTAATTGTAGTTTTCGATTATATTTATATATTTCACATGTCTTATTTCATTATTTCTTTTCTTCCAATTTCTTAGCTGTCAATTATGGATATAGAATTGTGGCTTTGATATGTACTCATACATTTTTAGGTTTTATTTCATTATTTCTTCTTCCAAATTCTTAGTTATTCTGTTCTTGTTCATGGCAACTTTATGTGTATATGTTTATTGTAATTGGAGCTTCGCTCTGTTATAGGCAAATAAAATAAAATAAAATAAAGTAAAATAAAATAAATATGAAGAATTATGATTCAGAATCAAAATATCCAAAATGTGGAGATACCAACGGAATTCTGATGTACGATTTTATCTAAATGTCTTCAAGAACTGATATGCACATCATCCTGGCTATGTAACTATCCGCACTTACCGGCATGGTGCACACTGCACATCATCCTAAAAAAACAGGAGGAAAATACATTCTACAGGAAGTTTAATTATTTCATCTGGTGTTTCCGTGTAGACAGTATTCAACTGTGAAATTAATTGAAGGTGGTCTTGCTCAGTTGCCACAGCAAACTGGGTAAGAAGAACATCGATGAAATATTTCGAGATTAAGTGAATGACCCTATGAAACTTGCTGTTGCTATTGAAACATGGCCTCCGCATAAAATAATTATAACTCGATCGGTAAGACCTGAGCCAAACAAACGGATGCGCAGTCGTCTACGATGATATAAGGTTTGTTCGCAAAGCAGTCAGAAACCAGGAAGAAATCGTTCGCGCATGCGCTCTTTCTCCACACGCGTTCGCAAAGCGAGAATCCGTGATTCTGATTTCAATCTTCTGTTCGCAAAGCTCTCACGGGCAGTTTCTGTACTATAAGAAAAATTTGCAGGCTCTACCATGAATTGTTATCGGAGACATGCGCAGTAACCTATTTTCACGCGCCTGACTCCTCCCTCCAAATCCTTGCTTCAGATTTATAAGCATAGGCTACTTATATGTATGAATAATGGAAGATAATTAAAAGTTTCCCAAAATATAGTTTATATTGCCGATGTATATTGCATGTATAACATGTTAAAGGGAAATATATATTTTATTTGCATATCATATCGATTAAACGCAGAAACTATCGATTCCAAATTCTTCTAACCGTTCGCAAAGTGCAAATCACGGGTAAGTTACAGACTGGACATGCGCAGTACAACTAATTCTCAAGCAGTCACGGATTTGCTTTGCGAACAAACCTAATATCTAGACTTCCCCGACCTTCATTGCACGTGATATTCCTGCCAGTTCATACTGTAAGGACCGTGTGCAAACATCTTAGCCTCACAGCATTCAATAGTGAAGTGTGATACGTTAATAAGAGCAACGGAAGGCGAATGTAGTTATTCTAGCAAAAAGGTTAGTGGTAGTCAAGTGATTCACAGTCAGAGCAGGGAAATAGTGTGGAATGTATATAGGTATTTCAAACAGGTGGACCAAGATGATCCTAAATATGCAATTCAGCAGCGTGTTTCGGATGCTACAGGAGTTTCGTTCAGCAGCATTAAGAGACTTGTAAAAGATGGTTAGAAATGTGTTCAATATGGAACGAGATTTAGTAGGGCCTACTCCATACAAAAAAACGGCAAAGAAAAAAGTGAAAACAGACTTAGATGATTTTGATAAGTGTATAATTAGAAGGACGGTGAATGAATTTCACAAAACAAATGAGGAAAGGCCAACTTAAAAAACACTTTCTTTCTTTCTTTCTTTCTTTCTTTCTTTCTTTTTCGCAGTTTCACCTCCCCCTTGTAGGATTTAAGCGACCCAAGCCGCCCGGGCCTTACAGGGCCGCGACCTGTCGGGAGAGGGATTATCTTTGGATCACATACATACTTTATTGACCAGAAAAGGACATGGAGGGCCTCCCCGGATGAGTGATCAGCCCAACGCGGGGCCACCTCCGAGACAACACGAACACATAGGACGTTACACACCATTCACACACAGACTCACTCCAAACAAGGCGAGGATGGGGATGAAGATGATAATGAGCGCCAGATGATATCCGGGGACCACAAGGGCCTAAAGTTAACTGACATTTGTCTCACAGGTGAGGGAAAACCCCGGAAAAAACTTCACCTAGGTAACTAGTCCCGACCAGGAATCGAACCCGGGCCCGCTGCGTGAGAGGATTGAACGCATCCCCTGAGCCACAGCGGTGGACTTAAAAACACTGTCCTAAAGAACAAAATTAATTTTTCTGGAAGTAAATGGGCTTTAAGGCAAGTGTTGAAAGATTTACATTTCAGGTGGAGGAAAACAGTGAATAACCAGAAGATATTGAGAAAATGGACATTCGTAAAAACGTCTGAAGTATTTACGATGTCTTACGGGCTATTATGAACCGCATAGTTCGGAATGAAGAGTAGAGTAGGATTACCTCCACAACGTCTCTGGGTTTTTACGTATATACCTTAGGAGCGAGTCTCACCGCTCGTAGAGTTCCTGGCTAGGGGAGGTAGCTGCACCCTGATTGGCTCAGCTCTCCTATCCCACTCCACGTGTTGTCTGTCTCTCTCGCAGCGGCATCATCCCTCCACTCAACTATTATTGTATTTTCTACGACTGACGACAAGCTGCATGATGTTCACTCTCTGCCCAGCGGTAGCTTACTGATCTTACGCGCACCGAATTCGCGCATCTTGGTAACGAGATGTAACGAGAAGCTCGCTGGCTGGGTTTGTCTTCAAGGCCAGAGACTTTGTGGGAATAATCCAACTCTACAGTATATGCATTCTCTTCTAACCCTACTGCATTGCTACCGGCGGACGATAAGCTATCCGCGCGTGTTTGGTTCAGGTCCTAGCGTACCAGATATAGGCTACCTAGGGAAACAAACGTGAATTAGCAGATAGCCTACCTCTGTTTTTTCCCTTCATAAGTAGATGAGCCCAACAAGGTAATATGCTACATTGTAAATGGAATTTTCGCCCTCAGTGAAAAAAAAAAAAACTAAATCTGAGGGCTCGAACACTACTATTGAAGCTCGTATTCGTATTCCGAAGTGGAAAAAATTAAAGAGAACATATATAAACAACCGATTTCTGAAAAAAATTAATAACAGAATGATTGTTGGTATTGCAATGCTTTGAAATAAACTAATTACAAAATAGACACACTCGCTTCAACTGTGAGAAGTCATAAGAAATACAACCTGTAGGATTTCTGATAAGTTTACAACACATCTCTGAGAAGTCGTAAGAGCTACAACCGTCAATGGGTTTTCGTAAAACAGGAGCTGTAGCTAGAAAACTTTCAACTAATTCTCTCCAACTCGTGTTTGATTTTTTTTTCCCCCTTTCGCTATTGTTTATTATCGTATGGCACCAATGGCCATCCTCCCCGTGAAAAGATTGAAACCCGAAAACTACCTTCCGCTTTGAGCTGGATAGGTCCTTGAAATAATACTATAGAGCGTTTATAAGATTTATAGCTTACAAAATGAGTAGATCTTATTCCTTGAAACAAGCTTGTATGTCCATCCCTTTTGCAAAAATGGCGAGAGCCAAAGGGATAAGCAGAGCAATAAAATCATTTGTAAATGTTTTTTAAACAATACTAAAAAATACTGCACATTTAACTGTATAATTCAACAGATTAATTCTTATGAATAGGAATATTTTGTATCATTTGTAGGAATATACTCTAAAACTGTAGGTAAAACAGCATTAAAAGTATATTTCCTTGTTTTAAGATATATCTTCAACATTCATTAGTACTTTCCGAAGCCTACTAGTAGCGGTATCTGTTAGGCCTAATTCATCTCAATCGTTTCCGGAATAAGCTTTAAAATGTCATTTCTGTACTCCTAATAGTTTGAGAAAATGTACATTAAATGCAATTTAACCCTGATCAAGAGAGGACAGAATCAAAAATGATTATATAAAATACGAATTTACTATTTACTGGATTATGAGAAAATTACTGGACGAGGCAATTTTTTTTTCCATCTTGGAATTATATTTTGAGTTTTTAAGAGAAAACATTTTTTTTCTGGGTACTACAAAAAGTTTAATTTTATTCAGCAAAGAAAGTCACAGGAAACAACATGTTCTGACTGTGAGTGAAGGAGATGTTAATGTAAAACAATGTTTTGTAGGGTAGAAACTTTTTAAAGGGAAAACAAAAAAAAGACAAGTTAAATATTATTTTAAATTCAAATCATTCCTCGGCCATGAAATTATATTTGACAGACTACTGAATTAACATTTTCATGTGATTGGAGAATGGATTTTGACCACGTCGAGATATATACGTTCCTAAACAAACAGTTATGCACATCCCCTCCTCATTACTATGTGCCAAGTTGTGTACTATTTGCATAGCTTTAATTACTACAATAACTATTTATCATGGTAAATATGCAGTTAATTATAGATGTTAATTAACGTGCAGTGGACAGATCCAGCGAATGTTGGATATCAATTGAAAAATAATTTTTTATGTGCGATTCATGTGTATGATTTCGGAATGAACAATGGCTATTAATTCAGAAGACTTGTATATCGACAATTTTTAAGGGTAATTATGAATGTAAGTTATAACATCCTAAT
Organism: Ectobius pallidus; assembly: GCA_964059195.1. Classification (NCBI taxonomy): domain Eukaryota; kingdom Metazoa; phylum Arthropoda; class Insecta; order Blattodea; family Ectobiidae; genus Ectobius; species Ectobius pallidus. Next base: position 13,686,800 of record CAXKWD010000013.1, read on the forward strand.
ATTCCTTTAAATTCGTCTTCAATTTTTAATGTTCCCAGAGGAACCTGATGTAAGTTGCACACTCCCTGCTTATGAAATTAGGTCTTAGGAATATACCCTACGGTGCCAAACGTGCATTTGGGAACTTTTTAACTGGACTAAAAACGAATTCACATTTTTAATAAAATAATATGTCATATCATCTTAGTCTACCGTTTAACTGCAAATAAAGTTTTAAAAAATACATAAGGAAAGTCATATACCAAATAAACTCTCATAATCATGTTTAGAGTACAATACATACCACTTTTGACAGAGGCAGATTATAATCAGATAATCAGATAATACAGATATTTTTTACAATATTTATATTTTAGATGATTATTGTAATTGGTTGTAAATAAGTGTGTAACTATATCTAACCCGACATTTATGTTAGGTATCTTCATATGTACAACATTGTTGATTACTATAATCAGTCATTAAAATGTCTATAGAAATAACTCATCTTATCATATATTCACAATTTCAAATGCTTAGGTAGTTCACAATTATAATATAATAATATACATATCATAATTTGGGGGTATAAGGCTAAAAATATGCTATGTATTATATTGTGAATTTGTTCCCTAAAGACAAATATGAAATTTATTTATTATGCTAATAATTTGAAGAACAGCCGCAAGCACAACTTTCTCACTCGCAAATAGGGAGGAAACACTTGGTACAAGAAACATTATCTCCGTGCCTACCAACCCTGATCAATTTCTGACCAGTAGCACAAGAGATATGCAGATTCTGGATTCAAATGCAGAGCTGCCATCAGACTGAAGTTAATCGTAGATTTTTTTTAATGTCATGGTCAAAAAGCAAAAGCATACAAAATGAAGCGTGCTGGTGGAATGAAATTCGAGACATAAGAAAATGTGGAGAAAGCATACTAGAACTCATAACTTTGTCCATTACGATACACAGACACAATGAAATTGAAATTCAGTTATCTGGTCATAATAAGCCCTCGGGTTGGATCGGAGCTGCCAGGACATATGCTATAACTTTTTATATCTTTCTATCACAGTTTAAATAGACTGAGGGTGAAATAAACATTGCCAGAACTCAGGTACATAGTGGGGAAAATCCCATCTAGTGATGTCAGCATTAGGCTAGTCCTTCTGCGAAGACAATACACCCACTGAACAAGCGACAACTATTACAGTTTAAGTATGAATGAGAAAAGACTGTAAACTAGTAAGAAATATCTGTATTTTGAATGGTGTTCGTTTTCGTGGGCCGTATATCAGCTACCAAGTTGGAATATTGAAATAATGACAATTGTAACGTTTCAATCTTTGAAAATAAATTGCAATATCCAAAAATCAAAGTAGGTTAGGTTATACATGAATGTTGGCACTCTGGACAATTGATCAAGCTCTGAACATTGATCATAGTAACTGATAAACTGTGCTCACGAAGTCGGGTAAGATGGTAGAAGGTTTTCGCCCAGTTGGGGCTTCTGTTACAGTAGAAAAATATGGCACAAACTCATCAAATTTAATTGAAAAAATTAAATTTATTCTTGAAAAATGTAACACATTAAAAATCAGGTTTATCATTTAAAATAAGGACTCAACTTTGGAATATGTCCCTTAAAAAAAAGTTGCCGTTTCTTGCGTATTTTTTGTTGTTCACAATTTTTAAGGCCCCTACGCGTCATTGACATTTTTTCTGCATTTTTTTTTTAATTACACAAACGTTTATATCATTTATTTATATTAACAGATTAATTGCACATTCGACGGATTCTTTACTTACCAGGCACGCGCCATTTTGGATTGGAGACGTCATGTACTGCTGCCAACATTGCTGGAATTGTCTACCCTAGGTCACGCTGCCAATTTCCAACGTGAAGACACTGACTCTAATGCGCAATTTCGTAACGCTACAAGTGACGCTACGGGTGAAGTTGCAGCTAGCACTTCCAATTAAATCAAATGTACCGAAATGTTTGTTTGATCTACTTGTGATGGAAATGAATGTATGCAATTCTAAAATTAGTAGGCCTACAATACCTCAAACAATAGCATAGGCGTAGCGAGGGGGGGGGGGTTTGAATCCCCCCCATGGATTAAAAAAAGGAAAATTGTATAATTTTTTTTTAAGTCTGCCCATAAATTGCTTAATACAAGTATAAAGCGTGGGAAGCTTAAAACTCGTTATTTTGCGTCTTAATTTTTAAAATTTTCCGGGGAAGGACCCCCGGAAGCTTAAAACTTGTTATTTTGCGTCTTAATTTTTAAAATTTTCCGTGGGAGAACCCCCGGAAGCTTAAAACTCGTTATTTTTCATCTTAATTTTTAAAATTTTCGGGGTGGAGGGCCCCCGGACCCCCCTCTCCTTCCATACTCGCCATACCCCGCGGATGTTATAACCCCCCCATATGGTCGGCCTGGTTACGCCTATGAACACTAGTACAATATTTACAATAATAATAATAATAATAATAATAATAATAACAATAATTTATTTACAAGTAAAGGCGCTAAACCTATTTAACTTTAAACTCTAGTCTACAGGATAAACAGTCCGAAACATATGTTTCACATTTTGGGACTTGAACCCATCTGCAGAACACATGTCTGGGGTATTGGTGCATATATTGGCAGCAGTGACTTTAGATGTTGCCTCCATTCTTAGTCTCGGCACTTCGGGAAAAAACTTCGGGAATCTTCGCAGTTCATAGCATATCAACGTGAACTTTCGGACTTAGAAAATTTTCGAGGGACATATTCCAAAGTTTATCCACAATAAGTAACACAACACTAAACATATTATTCTCTGGATTTTACAAAGTTTCTTTTTATCAATATTGTGAATTTTTTGATTATTTAGTTTAAGGCAAGAGGTAATTTCAATTGAAATTTAATTAAATTCTGAACTGGTTTTCTTTCCAGTTTTAGTTTCTCTTTAGTAATTAGAAATGATGTAAATTAAATGTTTTCTTCATTTTTAGGTACATAAGGCTTATCGGCATTCCGATTAATATTAAGTCTGTATAGAAAAAAAAATATTGTTTCTTACACACAAACTACTGAGTTCTAGGCTTTTAGACTTAGTTCTGTGTGGTGGAGATAAATAATATAATAAATAATACGGGGAACTACCCGGTCTCACCAAATAATTGTGGGTCCTTTTTATACATTCACTTTGTTGATAGCTTCTCTCTTCCTCTAGTGACGTCACTGCTAGGCTGAAGATACCACTTAACTCTCTCATTGTACAATCCTATCATGGATGGCTGCATACAATACTGGAGACACCTTTTGTGGATTTCACTGCTAGCCTTGTGCGTAATAGTCACTGACATAGTCGCTGTAGAAAAGTTCAATTCTGATTGTAGTTTAACTAGAGAGTTTCACTGACTTGAGGAACACGATAGTTTGTTAACACGTGTATGCGTAATTTTTCTAATTTGATCATTAGCTTGGTACGCATGAGTCACTGATGTAAGTCGTTTGTGCTTAAAGGTCAACTTGAGTTCGACTGATGTGAAGAACACAATAGATTGCTTTTTAACACGTGGCGAATATTTGTACAAGTGCGTAATAGTCATTTAAATAAATTACTTCTTATTAAAGTTCACTGTAGTTCAACTGATTTGAAGAACACAAAAGTCATTGTTTTTAAGCACATGGAGAATATTATATACTTTACCAATCACTGTCTTTGTGCGTAGACTGCACCAAATTACGACGTAGATTTTTCACAGAATTCAATAATGGCGAACTAAATGCTTCGCCAAGCCACTCGCTACTGTATTCACAGCAGACAGAATAATGTAGCAATTTCAAGGCACTTGCTTGATACTTGTAGTAGGTAAAATAATGTAAGGTTTTCAAGCCACTTGCTTGTGAATCAAAGTAGAATAACGTATAACTTTCCAAGCCTCTTGCTTGACATTTGTAGAGTAGAATACTGCTCGACGAGAGCTTGCGAGAAAACTGAGAACTGCATCCGGCCGAGAGCTTGCAAGCCAATGTACTAACTGAAAAAATGGCGAACTAAATGCTGTTCTTCCTCCTCAAAGTGAAGTTTCTGGAACCGGAACTGCACTAGTCAGTTGAGTGCTTAAATTCCAAATTAAAGTTTTCTTCTAATTATAAACTCAATTTGCGTCTGGAGACTATGAAAAAATGAAGAAGAGCTTTCTGCTGATTTATTTAAATTTGTTCTTATTTAATTCTTTCTTCTGAAAGCTATGACGAGAAAACAAATAAAATGTCATTTACTCCTCCGAGTACGTACGTTAAAGCCATGGTTGATGACGTACGCATCGGAGAAACTAGAAGATGATCGTCTCACGTAATATTTCTCACATATTACACAATTGAAATAAAGTTCTGGTATTTTCCCTTCTATCCGTTCACGTGCGTGAACAAATGGAATGAAGTGAATACTTGAATATAATACTTATTTTTAAATTTAATTATTAAGTGAGGAAGCTTAAGTTTTTTTTTTAATGGGACGAGAAGACACTATTAATATATTATATGTAGATAATTAAATATTATTTTGTTGGGGTGATGGGAAGATAAAATTATCTGTTTTTGTTGATGTATATTGATTTATATAGAAGTTATGTATCCTTTTCTAGTGGTTATAAGAATAAGTTATAATAATTATAAGAATAAGTAAAAATAATAAAGCTAATATTTATGAAATATGTGATAAAAAATATACTGTATTTTGCGAGTAGATAATATGTCTGCGAAACGAGCCCGAGGGGGAATATAGGAATCCTAAGAGCAAAATAAAACAATTTTACCATGTATATCATACACTATCTTTTAGACAGGCGTTAATATGTGAGATAGTAATAAATATTAGATTAATTTCAATAAATATTACGAACCGTGAGCCATATCGAATCTTCCGTTGTGCTGCCAACTTGAATGCACATGCGCAGACAAAGGTTATTGATATTTTACGGGACGGCTACCAACTTATGAAATTTAGTCGAACCACCAAACATGACGATTCAACATTTAAAAAGGCGTAATGAATTTAAAAATTGTCAATTTTTATCATACTGGCAAGTGAGTCTATTTATTACTCATATGGAACAATTATTCTTAACCGAAAGAATATATTCCATGTGACTGAAACCAAAGTTGGTTGTAATGGAGTGGCAAAGATTTTACAGCACCAATAATGTGCAACTTTTACTTCGTATGTTTTGTGTTAGACGTTTTACTTTTAAGTCAAGCTGTTTATAAAAAAAATCCTTTGGTATGTGTATCGAAGAAATCTTTCCTAGCACATAATGATTCCAGTATGCCTATACAGTAGGGCTGTACCGATTAATCGAATAATCGTTTCGATTAATCGATCAAACCTTTAATCGTCGATCAATCGATCAAACCTTTAATCGTCGATCAATTACATTTTCCGATTAATCGGTTTAGTCGAATTCTGAAAAACGTTTTTCGAGAAATGGGTCAAATGACCAAACTCCATTCTCTCGCTTCTCCAGCCTTGGCACATCATGTGTCATTCAGCCTATTGTGTCCAAACAATTCCAGTTATTCAGAAACCTGAAGGGTAGTTTAGTCAACAAACTCGGAATTGTAAGTTTGGGGATATTTCTTCACTAGTTAACTATTAATGGTATTCATTAATTTAGGATTTTTTCTGATTATCTGTAGTGTAGTAGTTATTAAACGTGTAAAAAATATTAAATCCACACTTTGGTTTCGTTTAAAATACCGACCTGCTTGTCGATTAATCAGTCGATTAATCGGTCAATTAATCGATTAAAGTCAAGCGTTAACTCGATTAGAAGTTTCAATCGATTTTCAGCCCTACTATAAAGTAATAGTAGGAAAATTAAGGTAATTTCGTGAGTGAAATTCTGCAACCAACTGAAATAAACTCTGTTACAGCATTAAATAATCTCTATGCAGCACACAACAAAAATCTGTAATTAATTCGTTCTGCAGATTAACATGTTGGGCGCTGTGGCGCAGTTAAAAAATAAATTAGCATTTTAAACTAGAAGAGTTTCATTACTAGAAAAGTAGAATTAATTTCTGCACATGTATAAATAGTTAGCCATTGTAATCAGTTCTCTGGTAAAACAACACTGGAACAGGGGTGTAATATCACGTGCTAAATCTGTGAAGTACGAATTCGTATGAATTTGCTCAGGAAAAGTATTCGTTCACAACAAGACATACAACAGTATATTTTTCTGACAGTTAATTCAAATTACCTTGACATTATACAGTTGACGTCCATGTAAGTAGCAAATAACTAAAATTAATTCAGTCGTATTTTGTAAAATCAAACACATACTTGAAAGATAATATAATGGAGCTTTAAACTAAGTCTATTACTACAGATTTATTAAATACTACAATGCAAAAATTACTGAGCAAGAATAGCAGTTAACAGAATCTTGGCAGATTCTTTCTACTGTTTTCAAACAACACACGATAAGGGGACTTATTTCCTAGAACTATTCATCACCACCTCGTATGGTCTTCATGAAGGGCTAGGAAACTCAGCATTGGGGGAGTACAAAAGTAGGAGCATCCTACTCAAATAAAATCACATGCATCAACACTCTCCGGTAAGAACTCATGGCAAAACAAAAAAAATCAGTGGGGAAGTTATACGAAGACCAGGATCATTATACAGATAACAAAAACTTTCGCATGCGCCCATACTCAACGAAAGCAAGTCAATATTTGATCCAATGAATTGCGAATAAAAAGCGAACCCAGAAGCTACGGCAGTGGCTACATCACATAGTGTCAAACGTTTCTTTAATATGGTATAACTGAGCAGATAAGATATAAATCATGACCTGCGCGAGAATGACGCTTCGAAACCACTCCACAAGCTTATATTGCTATAGGGCATCTTGAAACCAGACTTCCCAGTTATACCTGTATATATCTTTTCGAAAACAATCCAAAAATATGTCCAAACAGTAGACCTACCCTTTTAAGAGCCCAATCATTTGAAACTTTTTAAACATTTCATTCCAAATGTAGAGAATTATATGCTGCGTTAAAAGGGAAAATATTGAAGAGGTTCCAGGAATTTGTGTGAAGCCATATTTAGTTCCCACGATTGGTATTATTTTAAGGAAACACACATAAAGAGGGCAAACAAGAGGATTTTTTGGTAGTCATGGATAATATTACAAGCATTTATCTCGCCCTATTATGTTCTTCGTTTATTCCTTTACCTTCCTTCTGCATTACTATTTACTTTGGTGTGGATGGTATCACATACCTACTGTGTTGTCCTTTGCTTGGAACATCACTACGCATATTAGGAGATACTTTGAAAAGCGTGTATATGTGTGGATAGGATCATGCTGTGTTTGTCCAGTAACCAAATCCTCTCTCCTCTCTGCAGCTTCACCCGTGTTCATACTTCATCTATTTCTTTCTACTTTCTTTAAGTATAGCCTACGTATAGCCTACATGTTTTCTGTGTTATAGATTTGGCAATGCAACAATATATATATATAATACATATATTATATATATATACAACCTCTTCTGTCACGAAAACCAATTTCAGACGTAAAAATTGAGTCTGGTTTTGTTTAAAAAATAACCTAAATTCTGTGCTTCCCCACCAATGGTAAATCTTATCAGGAGTGACTTTGGAATCCCCTATCGATTTACGATGAAGTCACGAGGGAAATTATCATAGATAATATCACGAGTTAACGAGTTTACCGAGTTTATCTGATGAAACTCGTAAACTCGAGTTGGATTTCTTAAGACTATTCCATGAATACAAATGTAACGGATTATACAAATTATAAATACTTTCTTAATTTTTTTATAAAAACAAAACTCACAGTTTCGAGATCACGGCATGCTATGAATCAACCATCCATTAATCGATTTCAGTTACCATGTAGTAACCAACGGTACCAATGGTGCATAGTTAACCTAATTCAGGTAAGCTGACAGCAGAACAAAATAAAAGCAAACGAACTGGCTTGCACCGAATTGAAATTGTGCTTTTAATCAATACACATTTATGTTATTTAAATTTCCAAACAAGTTATGTTGCATAAAATGTGACGTATTAATCACGGCACGTTGATGCCTTACGTGTCCAGTAACGAGCTGACAATTTTATCAGATAAATTCGCATCCTTATGTTAATAGCAAGAATTTTATAAAATAAACGATCGCGATTAGTCTATATTCGAGGAACTGTTAATCGTTATTGGCCAATATCATACGCTGACGTATGAGTGAAATAGTCTAGGTAAATTAAAAACCACTATTTAGTGAATAATGTTTATAATAAATATTGAATAAAATATATTGAATAGAATTATTTTAATAGAATTTTGTTGAAATATAAAATCAATGTGGCAGTTTTCTCTGAATCCTTGGTGGAAACCCAAAAGATAATAAACATACATTTATTCAAGTACTGTTTGCTGAAATTTTGATATCTTGCGTACATCATAATTATATTATTGTTCCCATCAATGCACTTGATCCAAGATGAGTACGGAGCAAAAGTAAACAACCTAGTGTGAAAGTACAAATCACAGTTCACGAAAGTTCGTTTTTGGGACTGTTTAGTCGATTACTTATATTAAAGTCAATTGAACTCTCTTTTTTATACTAAGCGGCAAGGGTTGATTCCCAATTCTGCCAAGTGAATTGATTGTCTTTGATTTTGGTTTAATTTTGACCGGTGACTTGACACCTCCTGTAGATCTGTATTCTTTTAGGACTTTGTAAACCGTACTTGAAACTACTCCCACGGATGATTCATTTTCACTCCTACATGTTGCACAGATACTTCAGGGTTTTGTACATACTGTATTTACAATCCGTATTTTCTTGCCGTTGGTCAAATCTTTCCCTCGCACGTTTCTTTATTGGTGACGCAAGTTCTGAAGACCCTGGCTCCCAATTTTCTTCTATAATACAAATTATTAGAGGTTATGCCTATTATTTTTACTTACAAATATGGGGTGCATTTCATCACATATTGTGTAAATTAAAAGTACAAAGAATTAATTAATTATGTTATAAAATACGTCTTGTATTACGCAACTTATGTCACTTGTATTTTTCATAATCAACAAATTTGCCGAGGCAACGATAAAACCAAATAAACTCTTGTTTACTGGATATATGTTCTAAAACATGTAAGCCTATGATATAAGCAGGGCTAGGATTTATATGTACTAAAAAATGTAAAAATATGTACATATATATGTACTTAAAAATGTTAAAATATGTACATATATATGTACTAAAAATGTCAAAATACGTACATATGCAAATATATTTTGTAAAATATGGACATTAAAACAAATTTAACCACTAGACGCTACATTTTGTTACTTTTAGAACCTATAAAAGTGCATTACAAATACTGGATTCATAAATTAAATTATTCAATTTTTTTAGATCACTTACTTTATTAGTATTCATTCATTGATTATGTCTGCTACCATAAGAGTATGCCACAAAATGTTGTTTTAAATTATCAAAAGTGATTTGTATTGGCTGAAGCTTCGTTCTACTGCACATCCTCAAAGCCTGGATTTCTTGAAAACACATTGTCCACTTTACATTGGATAAGATCGGCTAAATGTCCACGTATACATTTGAGTTCATGAATCATGTTTTCACAATGTCAATATTTCCAGGTAATGTGAGATTATTATTTTGTAGTTTCTGAATTATTTTTCTTATATTACAAAAATTTGATTCAATGTAACACAAATAATTTTTCACACATCCATTTATGTATCCTGTGCTGCCATATTTTCTGTCACTGAAAACATCACTTTTATATAGTTTTACTCTTAAGAATGAAATATGTACGAATATTGCATTAAAATCACTAAATATGGACAAATATTTATTTTACATATAAATATGTACTAATGTCAGAAATATGGAATAATATGTAAAATAAATTTGTTTAATTTGAATAGAGGACAACATAATAGATGGAGATAAGTGAAAAAAATGTGTCTATATGTGAAATTAAGAAATATGTAATTACATATAAATCCTAGCCCTGGATATAAGTACGAAAGTAAGCAACTCACTTAACAGAATTTATGTTTTCAAAATTACATAAGATATAAATAATTGTACGATGTGTGCGGAATGGAAGTAAACATCTGACTAAGCTCGTCGCAAGGGACAAGATAGTAATTATTTTTCTGCATTCCACGAATTTGCAGGACTTTTCTTTAACATAGTCAAAATTAGATACACACACAAAATACAAAGCATTTTTTCAGCAAACATATGTAGTTATGAATGCACTATACTATTTTGAGATAGAAATTATTCGACATCAGACACACAATTATGTTTTTAATTCACTTTGATTTTTCTTCTGTATTATTAATGGATGAATTTTTGTTTTATGTCTCATTGTAGGCATACCAATTGTAGTATAATTTTATTGCTAGTATTCTGTATTATTATGGTATCTATTGCATTTATTATTTTTTGTAGGCATTCCTTTAATGTATTTTTTATTTGTCCTGGTTGAGTAGAAGATAAGGCCCTCTGGTCTTTAAACTCTTCCAGGCAAAATAAAACAGCATTGTTGTTGTTGTTATTGTTATTATTATTATTATTATTATTATTATTACTACTACTACTGTACTACTACTAATATCGGAATAATAAATGGCCCTTTTCGATAAAATTGGACAAGATCACTGGTTCAGGAACTGGTTTGGTCAATCATGTAGGAATGATTACAGTAGTAGCCAGGATAATTCAAACTGAAGTTTGTAAACAGAAATCACTTTATTGCGGTTGAACTTAGAAACTTTCTTTTGTATTACTGGTGTTAAATATTCAGTAATTGTGAAGCGTTGCCTCTAGATTATTGCTACTGAAGAAAGCAATACTCGCTAGTTTCCTTTTCGCCTTGCGTGACAGAATGAGTTGGAAAATGGTCGGCACACCAGGAAATAACATTGATAAGTATGATGTTCGGTCTGATTTGTTCGCTTATATAATGATGGGGTTCGCAACAAGAGGGTGGGGTTTGCGTTCTCAACTACAAGTTCCTATTACTCTTTACATCTGTATTAATCTGTTCCCACGTAAGAGATTTTACAAATCGTTCCTATTCTTTAAATAATCTACAAATAATAACTTTTATTCAGAATGTTATATCTGTAGAAAGAATTATATCGAGAATCCGAACCTCGAGTTTGGCGATCCAATCGATGTATCGATAGGCCTATATCGCAATGGTTTCCACTGTGTGTATGTGGTTATTACAGGTACTAAAGCTTTCCTTATTTATTTCCTTTCCTTTATTTGTTTTATGTATTAGATTAAACTCACATTTACGCAATCGCAGAGTTCAACGATTAGTTTTCTTTTATCAAAGAAGCTATTGGCTCAATATGAAGATCTTTCAGTGTTCCGTCCTTGTGAATTTACGTCAAGACAATTGCACGTAGGCGCCATAAAATGAAAGTGTTAAAAATTAAACGATAAAATTATGACGATAGACACGTTCGATTGGTTGAAAGTTACTGCATTGGTCACTGATTCATGAGCTAAATAGTCTAAAGAATGGGATACATACTTTAATTTCACATAAGACTTCATGAATCGTTGAGACAACAAACTTCTAGTTTCAAACCAGATTTAAATTAGTCAGATTTTATAATCCTCATGTGTGACCATACGTTAGCGCAGTGTTGTACTTTGCTATATATTCCGTTTTCAAGGCTGCTTATGGAATAGGGTTTTCAACAGTCGATGGAAATATTTCAAATTTACCATAAACTTTCATTTTTAGGCTTCACTTTGGCTTATGTTATTCTCAATATGTAAGTAAATCTGTACATGCAAATTTGCAATTATCAAGCATAAGTAATAAAATTATTTAGATGGGAGAAACATGTAACAGATGTTTTGAAGATATTCATACCGGGTAATGGTTGAATTAGACATCTTTTCCATTTGTTCTTTTATGTAGTTTTGCTTATCCCGCATCTTTTTGAAAGTAGTTTTCTTCTGGCTTCTCATTTTAACGTAAGTTTCAGATTGAACACCCTTTAATGTCTCTAGCAGATGGAATGTTTTGGGATGCGAAGAGTAAAATTGAGCGTTCAATTTAGAATGCAATGCCTCACAGCAGTTAGTAGTCCGTTCAGAACTACATAATGGGTGGAAAGTCACTATCTGCAAGAATATAGGTATGAAGCAAATAATCAAAAAACTCATCCAGATGTTAATTGTTAGGTTTGCGGGACATTAGGTCTTTGACGAAGCAATCTTCAATTTGGTCAGAGTGGCAGGAGAGGCAGTCCAAACAAAGTTTTCAGAAGTCTTCAGATTTCAGACTCCTTTGATTTAAAATCATTTTTAATCCCAATGATTGAATCTTTCTCCACCATGACTGTCCGAGATGAAATCTGCAGCCCATTATATTCGTTTGGGGCCAAACGTAAGCAATTGCCTGGTGAATTGCCGTCTCAAAGTCAACGTAACTTATATAATGTCCGGATTGGTGTTATTTGCAATCAAGGACAAAGCTTCCTTATGTGTTTCTTTTTTTGGTATGTCTCTTTTTTTTTGTCTGGGAGCAAAAAAAAACAATGGGAAATAGTTTTTTTCATTTACCCCATGCATTATAAATATTTGGTGGAACAGCTTAGGGCAACTCTTGAAGGACCCATCTACAAATAAAATTCTCGACTTTTTCAGAAAATTTAAATTGGTCTGGCATGAGAAACCCACAATATTCTTTTCAGAGTCGTTGACAAATAAATTTTCCTCCCTGTTTGTGTGGAAAACATTTTTCGCCAGTGCTTCATGTAGCCTAATTCTGGTAAGTTATTGGGCAACTTCGGAAGTTTCCGTAATCGAGTGGCATTAATATTTTTCCTTATTCTAACCAAATCATGAGTTGTGAGAGTTTCAATATCACCATTAGCTAACTCGAGCCAGTAGAGTTTGGAGGGGCGCTCACACAAATTTTCTTCAGCCTTTCTCTTCACAATATTACTGACTCTTTAATATACCAGAGTCATCCTTTTCATGATTATGGTCTAATTGCGAACCGACAATACAATTTAAAGAGTTTAATTTCACAAAACACTTGCATGTTCTCTTCGTACACTTGTATCTATCAACGCCATCGACGAGACACTTATGGAAGCAGATTTTATAATCGTCTATCACCAACAGTTTCTTACCCTTTTTCACTTGTCATTATAATAAATAACCTCCATCGATCACGCACAAGTGCACTGATTACTTTATACGCCTGAATGACCTGTCTGCGCGGTGGTGGAATGGAATAACGAAGCGCCGCCAGCCGAAAGTTAGTGGAATCAACACGGATATTATTGTTCGGCGAATTTATCGAAAGTGGGAATCAACTCGTTCACTATTCGACTGCAGGGGGACGCAACACGGCTGTAGCGGCAAAAATCGTGAAACTTGGTGCGCGAAAACAGTTGTCCTTAAATTGGCAGCCATGTACCAGATTCAATAACCTGGGCTCTCTAATATGGCCGGCTCCACGGTGCGTAATTCGTTACAATAACATTTAGTATCATTTCACAAATTTTATCAACTGTCTAAAAAAAAGTATGATAAACACGGTAGGTACAATATTAATTTACGATGTAAGAAAGTTATATAGAAATTCACAGGCACATAGGCAATCACGATATTAACAAAAAGCGCGTTATCTAGGGATATCCCCTATAATCTCTAATGTGGCCCCACAATCCTCAAGAGAAAACAAGACACAAAGGTTCACTGTTGAGCCTGGAGTGTTAAAACTAATTTCACATCTGTTTCTTCTTGCTCTCAAGGAGTTACCGTGTCTCTGCGCGAGTAACGAGTTTTACAAATTAGTCTAACTCCACTTCCATTCGCTGTGGGTACTGAAACTTAACTTCTGTGATTCCATTTCCCACCTATCAAAAGAACTTAGGCAAAGTAAGAAAATAATGTCTTCCAGTACAATGCCACACCCAAAGTAGAATTATTTATCTGTGGGAAGCTTTATTTAAAATCATAATAGAGAAACAGTTATTTAAGTGGAAAATAAAAGGAAGAATCGATTTCATTGTTAGACTTATACAATGACACAAGTTTGGTTTAACTTAAAACCGATGTATATGAAATAAGTTTGCGATTGTGGACGAGAAGTTTGAAATGCTTCTTTTACTAGTTCCTTTGCGAAGTCGTACAAGCTATACCCACTATTTCCGGTGCTCAAAATTTTATTTCCCATGAAATAACATTTCCACTTCTGTGTTACAAAGTTTCAACAGCTGCAGGAGAAACCACCCTCTAATTGATGTGTTTTATTCAAGTTCTATCCATCAAATAAATATATCAATGAATATCACGAAAATTGCGTTATTTGCCCTAAACTAATAAGTTAATTCAAATAAGAAAATCTGCATGGTTGTAAATTTGTCAGCCAATTATATTTCATTGACATAACAGATCTGGGATAAATTTTACTGAGTGCTAAGCTTCGAAATGGAATAACACACCCCGGTTACTTCTTTTCATCTCTATGAATTGAAAAGATGTCGTAGAATTTGATAATACATCTATTTTACTTATAACAGTCCATACACGAATCACAGTACTTTTTAATTGCTAAAAATTAAGAAAATCTTATTAGTTTAATTCATGGACAACTTAGTATATTTTATGTAACTTCCAATATCCTAATACTCTTCAACTGTTATGAGATGTCCAATAGATAATATTATAGAATATAGTTCTAGAATGTGAATAAGTCTTAAGGAGATATTCAAATTCATTATTCTTGAAATTACTTGATGGATTTTGGGGGCCCAAAATTCACAATTTCACAGTAAGGATCTTACTTTAAAATCACGTTACACTATTTTAAAGGTCAAGGGGACGTCTCAATGAAGCAATCAAAATATGTTCTACGATTTTACATAATGCTTGTATGTAAATCCACGAGAAAAAAGATGAGGAGGGAAAGGAGATTGAGGTGGTTGAAGAATAGGAGAAGAACATGGAGGTGGATTAGCAGGAGGTAACTGAAGAAGAGGTGGGAAGAAAGAGGTGAGGAAACAGCAGGAGAAGGAGCTAATATAGAAACAGATGGTGAAGAAGTCGGAAGGACATGGAGATGTGGAATACAGAATGGAGAAAGAGGAAGAGGAAGAGAAGATGAGAAGAAGAGAATACAGACAATGAGGATAATTAAAGAGACGTATGGGGAACGTCTACTATAACTGGGGGCAGTAAATAGATACCCGATAGGCTACGGTTTATAATATGCTATTAGTACTGAGGGCTGCAAGTTTGTCATAAGCGGGCTTGTAAATGTCTACATACATACAGCCTGCAAATTATCAAAATTTGGGGTAAAATATGTTCTATTTTTTAAATGGTGCAAAATAACGGAAAGAACACATGTTATCAATCTTGCACAGTTATAAAAGAAGTACACAAGATTTATTGCTTCAACGCGAATTTCACAGAAAATAATAGGAAACATGCCACACAACAATTTAAAGAAAAGACACAAAACAAATATAAATGCAATTTTTTAGCCGCTTTCAACGAGACTTGGCTATTTGCGAAGCAGTGTGTTAAATTCTGACAACCTGAGTCTATTGTCTTGAAACTTGCTTTGTACACACAACTCCGCTGAACATCACAAGAAGTAATAGAGACCGTTCTAAACCTTGCGCAATATCCAGATCTAGTTCTATATCTTGTTTTCAACATGGTGGTAAAATAAAATTTGAACAAATATATCGACAAATTAACTCCGGAATCTTAAAATATGGAACATATTTAAAACAAAAAGTATAATTATGTAAAAAGTCTTGAGTTTCTCTCAAATATGTCAATATATGTATCATACTCTGAAATATGGACGAATATTGAAAATCAAATGTGTCTTAAACCACTACAAATATCCCAATTCGTAGACATGAAATGAAATTTTAACTTTAACAAATGTAAAAAATGTATTTACATACAATAGATACCCTAGCCATGGTAATGACAAAGCGGCGATACGTCAAAAATACATTGTGCCAAAAACCAGGAACACTATACAGAATATAGGTTTATAGATGTTGCCAACATAAAATGAATTTTACTATATCACTGAGTACAATATTGTATAATTAACATGCACTTCATTATGTCCCTGCACAAGCCACCTATATCTTATGTCAGATTATCATGTGTTAGAAGACATCTTTATGACCTTACAGCAGTTGAAGCCACTTGTCATAATGGTTAATTATACATATGCACGTTTACATATTCATTTAGCAAACAGTTACAGAACGCAGTCTGAATAGAATATACAACCCATAGGGAGAAAACATTGTAACTAAAAAGGCAATGCACGTACAGGATCCCGAATTCGGTCTCGCGCACATAAAATTCCACAAGTTTAATGTGTTAATCGAAGGACCGGTGAATTAAATCAGCTAAAATATAATAGGCCTACGCTGCTACGCTGTCGGTTTCTTAAACTTGCGTCAAAGTTCGGCATACCACTAAGACTAAGTAAACCTTATTTGTAGACAAAGTCACCTCACCAATGTTAAACCATACATTACGGTTTTTTTAAATATAAAAATAGAGGTGAAATGTAGATAAGCAGATTGGGTGGTAGATAGGTTTGGAGGTTAAACCTTAGACAACTGTACGACATACTTGTCTATGTGTATTTTACTGTAGGCTATATATACATTAATAAGAGATTCGGAGTTCACACTAAGTTTAATCCTTTTTTGCAATCACGTGGTCATATAGTGATGGATGGAGCAAAGGTGGAATTATATTTATATAGCAGGCGAAACAGGAGCACCCTGAGAAAACCTGACCCAAACTAATTTTGTCCAGCACAAATTCCACGGGTTCCAAAGAGATTCGATCCCGTGTCCAGCTGTGGAAGGCGAACGGTCTAACCGCTCAGCCATGGGTCTGTTGAGTAGGCCTACAGCAACCCCCAAAAAATCGACGTTCGGATTCACCAGCCCCGTTTAAACTGCGATCGCCATGAGATTATGTTCTTAAAACCAACACCTTGTTAGCTAATCCATTCGATGGCTTACAAGTTTAAGTTGACGTAACATGTAGATAAGTTTGGTTTTAACACGGTTTAAAGAAATTGCCTATAAATTTATCTGAAGTTCACACACGGATAATTATCATGAGCCACAATCCAGACGTACATGTACATCATATATCTCGGGAGTAGACATACGTTAATCGGAACAAACTGAATGTATGAACAAGCAACTTTTACCCAAAAAATAGCAGATCAATTTTTTCCTTCAAACGGCTTCAAAACTCTGGTTCATGCTTGTGTTAAGACGAGAAAATAGGGATGTCTGATTCCTTTTACACCCTTGTACTTTATGAGAATTTCCAGCCTGAACTTATGTAGATTTGTAAGCCTTCATAGCGGAGCATGGCAATTAATACGCCAGGTGTGTGTGAGAATGGAACACAACCAGGGAAATAAATACTACTGTCCAGACTGTCCCCATGATTCTAAAAGAAGTTAACATTTATGAACAGTTGGTGCAATCAATCTATGCCCGTACAGACACGACTTGATACTGTTTCAGCTAAAATAAACAAATAAAATAATAAAAACGAAAACAAAACGCTATAAAGTGAGGAAACTGAGAACATGGTATGACAATTTCGCCACCTGTGTGTGGCCGGAGAACGTATCCTTGGAACAGTTAGAAAATATGTTGATTGTGATATTGTGTTTAAATTTGTCATTCAAAGTCAATAAAGAGACATAAAGATGCAACAATAAATAAGCAGATATAACTAAAACTGGGCAAAGGAAATCATCAAATATGACTAACACTAAAGTAACTGAACAAACCTGCCATCTGTGGATTTGAATGTGAACTTTGATGGAAATAAGGCGTTGGGGAATTTGCGTATCCTGGTTACGTTGCTTCTTTAACCGTTCCGTCATAACCAAGGCTCAGATGTGTGTATAATATTATTGATGTGTTTGAAAGATAGCAGGAAACATATCTTTCATTTCGACTAGGCTATAGAGGAAACTAACTTCTGTTTTCATCTTTTGAATGAAAGAGGCTAGTCATATTTGTAAATTAGGGCCTACTAATTTAACGGAATTGACATAAGTCTATCGCCTTCATAATTACCAATTTACTGGAGCCACAAGCCTGTTCTTTTTTGTAAAGAAATTATAGGAATGCTTGAACCAAGACAATTCCTCAGAAATTTATGAGTTTATGGTAGCCTATATAACGTTATAAAGTGAAATTCAAACGGTTAATATGTTTTTTTTCCATATAGCACTACTAATTATAGCACAATTACTAGAATGAACTTCTGCAAAGATTTTGGACGCTTAATAAAGCATAGAATTATTTTTACTGCTTTTCGTATAACTCATTAATATCCGAGAGAGTCACGGTTCCTAACACGGAAAAGTTTCCATTAACTGTTCCAACTTGTCCTCGTGATCACATTTTGTCTCATCCTGTATGACGGGTATAGTTATCTAGTTTCAGTCTCCTCTTACCTTTTTTCCAGGGAGCACCAGCCACAGTACGGGTCCTTCGCTTCCAGGCAAGCTGAACAGTTCGTGTAGCTTGAGCAGTGTTCCACTTTAACTTTGTAGATCTGGAAAGAGAGAAATCCAACATCACAAACATGTCAGATAAATTAATTTTACGTAATTGCCATTGTCGAACCCTCCTATTCAATAACTAAATTTCCTACTAGACTTAGTTACTACACAAAAATACCTAATAAATTGCTCTACATTAATTTATTAATGTTATCCTTAAAATCTAACCGTACGGAGTCCTCCGGGAAAGACTTTAAGCTGGGGGGTGTCAGAATATTTACGCTAAAGAACTCCAAGCCTAAATTGGAGCCGGTGGACAAAATTCCTCGGCCCTTTCACGTAACAGTGTGCTTGAGCTTCAAGAACTTCAAGTGCATTTATTGATCGCTAAAAACTTTATATTAAATAACTATTATTTTTTTAGCTGTGAAGAACTTATCTTCTATGTAAAGGTAGGCCCATGTGCATTTACTAGAGCTACTGCATAAATCCAATTTTTTATGCGATTTGAAGTTTTTATGCTTAACGTACTTAAAAACTAACACATACATAATTGAAGAACTTCATACCGTTTGTATATGGTAGCCTAAAAATATCGTTATAAAGTAAAATTCATGACATTTGTACATGGTTGGTACATGGTTATTTAACGACGGGGATGTACTGCAACTTAGGCCTGTAACCGTCGCCGTTGTGCCGGGACTTTGTCCCGCAGAGTACTTTTACATGCCAGTGAATCTACTGAAATGGGCCTGTCACATTTACGCACACATAATATCAACGACCTAGGCCGGGATCGAGCCCGCACCCTTGGGCATAGAAAGCCAGGGCGATACTAACTGCACCACCCAGGCCGGCACACATTTGTAGATCTATCGTATAAACATAATGATTTTCGTCTAACACCAGAAGGATTCTTGATTCTTCCAGGACGAGCAGAATGTCCTCATATAGGTTAGGTGTAGATAACAAACTTTTTGAAAGAAGAGGAAAGAATGTCTTGTAAAGAATAAAACGCATACTATATATATAATCGAGTATAAAGGCGCCTTGAAGAAGATTGATAGACTATTTTGTCGTATTACCTATGAACTAATCACTGAATTTGTGGCTTGGAATGCATGAAACAAGAACAAACCTCTGTAACAAACCTCTGTAGGTCCTAATTTCAGGTTCCGGGGGGTGGCAGGGGGTTATTTGTGAAAGGAAGTAAACAAAGGGGATTCACATCACGTTTCCAATAGGCAACCCTCATTCCACTGCTTGCACCTCCTCCAACTACCGCCGTATTCTTCAATACGTGGAGTTTGGTACGAACATAAGGACTAATTAGTAGTGTTATTAGAGATCCTATCTTAGGCTAATAACTATGTTAACTTTCACTACAATATTTTCGCATAAAAAATACGATTTCGTCATTATTACGAAATGAAACCAAATACACTCCCAGCTTTTCATCTCGTGGATTTTATAAATTCCTACTATATGACCAAAAACACTATCTTGGAGTTTTACACAATCCCCTTAATCTACGTGTCGAGGTGGATCGATCCTATCAAACTATTAAGCATTATATGTAGTCCTAAATTAAAACTTGCTACAGAAAAAAAACTACTATCACGATTTACACATCAGATATTATTTTTAATTTATGGTTTATTCGTTGTTTACATTTTTCTGTATAGACCTATGTCTCTATACAGAAAATTGTAAACAACGAAAAATCCATAAATTATAAATATCCGATGTGTAGATCATGAAAGTAGTATACATATATGCATATACTGTATATGGGTGTGTGTATGTATATATCCCAACCCAACCTTAATATTAAGTATATTAACATGCATATCAATATATTTGTCATTTTGAAGTATACGTACAGTTTAAATTCTTTTAATGACATTCCTTCTTAAAGCCTGAGATTTCCTTTAAAAATTAATATGAATGTAAAAAATTGCACTAAAGAAAAATTGTTGCGTCTTTCACGAATGTAAAACACCAAAATTTCGTTTGAAACAAAATTCTTTTCACTTTATGAATCGTAACAATCAAAATTCGCGAATACATCACTCACGAAAACTATCTCTGTAATTATAAATTTTCATTCGAATTATTAGCGCATTGTTTCTATCTTTCTGTTCATCTCCTTAGATATATTTTTTTATTTATTCATTCCATTTTGTTTTATAAGGCTTATTATTATTTATTACCTATCCGAATAGAGAATTATTTCTGCCTATATTTCTACACCTATACAAATTACTTTATTACCGCTCTTTTCAGTAGGCCTGATATACAAGGTGTACTGCGAAGCTACAGGACAAAGAGGGCCACATACGTATAGCAAGTGGAGCGGATCTGACCTTCATTCTTCATCAGCAAACAAGTAATTCATCGATTTAGTAATATGAATAATATCTATGTGTTCGCTGAAGTCTAAAGGAATATCGTTTTTCTACAATAAGAGATTCTATGCTTATGATTTTGCCTTATAAGCATGTAACCTAACGGAGTCTGGACTTGTTTTACCGTTAAATGGGTTAGCTGAAATAGATTTAACCGCCTGTTAAACCTTAAAATGCACTGAAGAGTTTGGTCACATAAGAAAATGGACCGGGTTCACAGCTGGCTTATTCAAGCTAGTTGAAAGCCGGTTAAAGCTATCTAAAAATGTTTTCAGTTACTCCTAACAGATTGTTAAAGTACATTTTTAAAAATACCTGTCGGTATAAATAATAATGCTACGCTTTTGCCTCGTGATAGATGCACGGAGACTTATATGGATAGCATTTCAAAATGACATTTACTCAACTCATTTCATTTTGCAAACTGCATTTCGTGTTGAAAATTCCCATACTGCAATATGCTGAACATGGGAAGATCGTAATGTGACAGCAGATGAATACTGGCAAATGCAGGAGATTCGACTTGCAATTGGGAAACACTACCCATCCCATGGCAAATCATCTTTTGTTTCTTCTGATGCGAAATCCTGGTTTGTGATTCTGTCGTTGGCTATTATTTTGTACTATAGTCCATCAGTTCATTCGGTCTAGCCTTGTTCAATTGATGTTTTGGTGCTTGGAATTAGAGTTCCACCATGAATTAGGGGATTATTCCCACCCCCTTAAACCCATATCAGTATCACGTATAATCCAAACACACAGCAATTTGCAGTTCTCGTTCCTCTTAATCGTACGTAAAATATTAATCAAACTTGAACCTCGTTTTGCTCTAAAGCAAGCCATTATAATACACAGATCACATATCAGCATGGCTAAAGCAGATTAAGCCGTCAATATGTTAGGAAACCCTGATAATCAAATTAATTCACAAACGCAGCGTGAGTGAAAAGTATGTATCCAGAGTTTCGTGCAAAAATCACTCTCGTGCGTGTAGAACCCCCCAAATTGTTATGTTCATAGGTCCTTTTATTATATTCCACTTTTCTTATTTACTTACGTCAAGTTTTTTATACATGGATTTGAAATTTTCAGTATGTGCTGTACTAATAGTACAATTAAAAAAAAAAGTTATGCAAGTTGTTTAACATTAGACAAATTTTCATTTCTTACATTTTATTCAGTCGATTTCAGAATCAAAATATTGGATTCAATTTATATGAAATTGTGAGACATTTGAAACGTTGCTGAGAAATAATAAATAAACAAATAAAGGAATTAACAAATAGTCTATTAAAACTGTGTCGTCTAAATTCTTCTATAGGCTTCAACATGTACATCGCATGGGCTCTTTTTGCTTAACCAACATTACCCAACAAAACATATTTCTGGAATTTGGATGAGAAACGTAATAAGTTATAATCTGCTAGTAAACGGAAACAAAACTCTCCACGTACCATATAGAATAGGGAGAAGGACAGGAATGTTTGGATTGTTTGGAGAACCCTTTCCATTAAAATTCCCAATCTGTTCTATCCACAAGTGAGGCCAATTGAAGCCTGAAATCCGAAATTACGAGGCAGTTTGTAGTTTCTATATAACCATATGCAATTTGTTAAAACTTCACATCACGCTGTGCTTATATTTTAACACACAGCAATAGGTTTCTACATTCCGTTAGAATTTGTTTCTATTTCTAGTCTTTGGAATCATTTTTGCTACCTATTTTTTTTTCAAATCTTAGACCTCTAACTGAAAAAAATGTATAACTGGGGAATAAAGGATAAATATTTGCTTTAATCTTTAATGAAGGAACAACTCTACAATTGTACTAACATTGTACTAAGGTAGTCTTCACGAATTGTAACTAATTCCAACCCCAAGGAACACTGTAGACAAACCTCTATTCATAAAAGAACGGGTAATGACTGTTAACTGTTTGTACTATCTTATTTGTTACCGCATGCGTATGAAGTAATTATAGCAAAAGACAAGTCAACTTTTTAAATCAACTATGCTGCCTTACTAAGACCGTGAATATAAAACAAAACTGAAAACAATTCCGTTATCTTTGATTGTCTCAATAACTTATTTTTCTAATATCTGATTAGCATCTTGAAAAGATTATTTTTCTACATGAAGTTATGATGATACGAAAAGAAACATTTCTATATCGAAGGACATTTCTATAAGCTAAAAAGAAAATAAAAGGACGGCTTAGGATTATCGATTGCACTTTAATGGTTGGTAGTACAGATTGTAGCATTTTATTTTCCTTTCTGGATTACTGTTATTTTGTAGGAGTTGGCGAGCATGGGACTGTGGTTATTCTTGTCAAACAGATTTATTAGACATGCGATCGAAGCAGGCAACGCAACGGTAGCCCTGTGAACCATGTTTAATCCATTGTAAACTCAAGTGACTTCAAATCTCAGGATACGATATTTCGAGACAATAGCCCCATTGTGCAAGACCACAAGAGGCAATAATGTCGTCGTTTGACTCCACTATGAGTTATTGTTACATCCCCAGATAAATATTTCAAATCCTTTGTATTTGTGCATACAGAAGTGAAGTTGTTGGTATTTATAGAATGCCTTGACCATGTGGACAAAAGCTCACTACAAACCTTTATGTACGGGTTCGTTTTCAAGCAAATATAATATAAATAACTTCATCTTCTACAGAAATATGCGCGATTTTTCCTGGATTTGTATTTAATACTCTGTTTTCCTGACTCGTCGGCAGAAAATATTTGTGGGAGACTAAAAACAATCAGAGTTTTATGTCTTAATTTCACATTTTATCGAAGGCTTTGCCTTGCTCAAATCCAATTGTCTTTAAGAACTAAATTTTTCGTGTGTAGAAAATTGAAACATATGCTATAAATAGTAGAGGATTTTCCAGTACGATTTATATAACATTTATGTGAAATGTCAGCTAAAAGTGGAGAAATCCGAATAAATAATTACATGCTTGTAACCTTTAGCAGAGTTAAAATATTAATATGTGTAATTTTATACAAATCCAGAAGCAAGTTTATAAAATGTTCACTCGGAAGCTCGTGTCGGCCATATCACACTCAATGTTTACTGTATGCGATAGACAATAGCTATATTTCTTTATTTTGCGCCCTTTTATAATTAAAATGTTTTTTTTTTGTGAATTTCATATAGGCTAAACGAAAAGTATTACAAGAAATACAGTCAAGTGAATAGAAAAGGTTAACAATTGCTACGAATTAACCAAATTCCCGACGAATTGGCTAGGTATCATTTTAGCAGGAAGTCAACAACATTCCCAGCTTTTTATACGGTACTTAACACTAATATCTTGCTTATCTCTTTTGATAGATCATATAGCCTTATATTAAGTCAAAAGTATAACGAAAGTTAAATTGAGTCTGGTAAACTTACAATGTTTTGATTTTCTTAAAATACTATATGAATAAACATGGGCATGTGTATACACTAAATCAAGCATTTTAGGGCGTCAAGTTCTATTATCAATACAGATTGCATTATGCGAATTTCAGTAGGGAATGCATCTGCTAGCATCGAGCTTCAGCCCAGAAACACACAAGAAAGACGTTATTCAACATGGGCATAATAAGATGACGCTAAACATCCAAATTTATGCCAGATCTAGATTCACGTATCTCACAACATATTGCATATAATTTAAACTTGGTATGAGAACGCCAGGAGAAGTGTTAGCTACAACTTATCACCAGGGAAAGTAAAACTTCCAAAACAATTTACATTATTTACCATCACTATTCGTAGTGCATTTATTTATATTTTAAGCTGAAGTTATTATAAAAATAAGTAAACCCTGTTCTACTTTTTAATGGTAATATTTTTATTCATAAAGTGCTTAATAATTTATATACAATTATCACTAACATGCTTTGAGATCTGTTAACGTGCTGTTACATTTGTTTTCTTCATTTTATTATGTTAGCACCCATTCTTTATTTTATTACATTCATGTCATTTTTATTGCACTCACGTTTACACATATCACAATGCAATGTAATAAATAACACGCAGAAGTATTTTTTAAACAACGTATACAGATTTCATTCAAAATAATTCAAGGAACTGACAGTTTCCCAAACTTAATTATATAACAGTTCTACCAAAACGTGTGGCAACATTGGGATCGTCGTACAAGAAGTAGGGTCTCGATTATCCGACAACAACTGGACCTGGAGTACGTCGGGTAATAAAGAAAAACTAGGAAATACTGAATAAAACGCTGAAATATAATATGTCCATAGCTTTTGCCTCCACGTAAATTAGTGCCATCTCCAAGACACTACCTTTATTGTGTGTCATCTTGTTTTCTTTTTTCTTCTGCTCTGGTGCTTACTTCTTCTTCGTTTTTATGATCATTCACTAGATAACTAAATTTAAATTTCCGTGTCGGACAGTTGAAACTGATGATTCAGTTTACACAGTTTTACAGCTCGACATCGCGGGATACTACAGCGTACGTTTATAAAGTCCACCAAAAATACAGTAAAGAACAAATTTCGTTTATCACGAAAAGTGACGGGTAATCCAAACTTTAAGCTTACTGTAGATGCAGAACGTTCACATATTTTTTAATACAATTTATTAAAGTAAATAATACAGAATTCAGGAATAGTTTAATGTTTTCCTGGTAGTAAGAATATTTAACATACGTAGTACGTAGGGATGGGTCCTCGATACTTTCGATACCTCGATACTCTCGATACTTGCATGGTATCGGCATCGAAAGATACTTCAGAAAACTCGCTCGATACTTTTTCGATACTTTTGTAATCCTGCAATTCTACAATTAAGTGAGAATGCTGGTATTTTTTAACAAAAACTTGTAAGTGGACTGTTTCAAAAACTAATTTTAGTTTTAATGTAGAATTTAAAAATAATTATAGGCTACTGATGATATTAAATTTTGTCTCATTAAATATGCAGGCTTAATTAATTTAGTTGGTATTACACAGTTCTCTCAAATTTTAATTTTTAATGTACTTATTTATTGAAACTGGAAATGTTGAAGGTATCGAGTATCGAAATATCGAGTATCGAGGAAAAATCATGTAGCGGTATCGAGTATCGCGTATCGAGAAAATCTGGTATCGACCTAGTAGTACGTTATCTATACGTAACATACGTAAATATCGTAGGCTATGTATGAAACAGACTGACACTGTTCTGTATGAGCGAAGCGAGGGGAGGAGTGTCTTATTTCGCATTTTTGTCACTTGCTATACCATACATGGAGTGCATGTTCACGCACTTACATGCTACATGACATGCATACTAACATATTGATCCCATGGGAAATGCTTTCAACAAAGCAAAGGAGGGATACGCCCTAGGCATAACCTGCCCTAACCTCTCTTCTAAATTTCCACAAATAGACAAGATATAATTTACACTTTCACAATTCTCAAGGAGTTTCAGCTACGGAAATGAAATTTATTTGCATAGTTATGTCACATATACGTCTAGGTCAAATATTTTGAGAATACATGCCCAATGCGTTATCAGCCATTCCACGGAAAGTGAGACTGAAGTGTCCAGACCGGAACGACCTTTTAATATTAATTTAAAATACATGTCATCATTGAACAATTATGAAATTAATTTTCAGTACTAGTCTACTGAAGAACTAATTCTCAAAAATAATTTCATAATTTTTAAGTGAAGACATAAATTTTTAATTAATATTAAAAGGTTGTTACGATGCAATATGTAACAGATACGCTACATTGAGAGTTAAAACGCATAACAGCCATTCCACGGAAAATGAGCCTGAAGTTTCTACTTCAGGCTCATTTTCCGTGGAATGGCTGTTATGCGTTTTAACTCTCAATGTAGCGTATCTGTTACATATTGCATGTAAAGGACGGTGGTATTTCGACTACAAACATAACTTTCAGTATGGGATAATTAATCTAAATCGTATCAGTTTAGACACCTGCGAGTCTACTGTCCCCTAAGACAACCTGAAACAGTTTTGCAACTGACTTAATATGGTTAGAGTGTTGGAGCTGGCTGGCTAAACAGCACTATATAGTCTACTCTAAATACTGATACGTGCAATCCCTTTAAAATGACCTTGAACAGTTATTTGCATTGGGTTTACCATGGTTTTAAGTCCATAATGCTCTAACATAGCTTGGAAACCCCCCCCCCCCCCATAACATATCTGAAGCCAGTTAAACATATTTTTTCCAACCTCCATGGTATATAAATCTGAATAAATTAAAATGATTTTTGAGACTGTTTTAACGAGATAAGACAATATAGGATGAAGAAACAACAAGCTATTTTTAATTAAAATATTAAAATTAAATTAAGTCTGTAGCCTATAGGACCAGAGGTTGTTTTCATTTCATGACACACCTACATAAAAGAGTCCCTTCTACTTAACTAAACTCCGTTGCGCCAAATCCCATGAAGGGACACATGGCCTACCTCATTGCAACTTCATCGTCAGACGTTAGCATTGGGGGCGCTTGTTCAGCATGCTAACACTCACAGCTATTATTCATACTTTTCTTTACTAAAGTCTGACCGTTCTAAGAAGGAAACCTGTAGTAAATAAAAACCAGTACATCTGTCTCGCTCTAGCACATTACTCGTATGACTTAAGAGTGAGACAGACGTACTGGTTTTTGTTTACTTCAGGTTTCCTTCTTAGCTCGTCTCGGATATAGTTTTAGTTCTTTACTTTAATTTTTTTTTTAATATTGAACACGAATGAATTTAAAACAAAGAACTTATGAAATTAGGCCTGCATCATATTATAAGATGTACATTATTAAAATTTCTCTTTGTCAAGTTAATCGTCATTATTCAGTTTGTATGAAATAAACATGTAATGCTTAGGAAATGCATACTGATGAGAATGGAACATTTCAATTTTAGTGTAAATTTGCATAATTAACTATATCTCGGTATGCTAAGTATGTGTGGCAGTATTATTATTGCTATAAATGTAATTTTATTGAGGTAAAAAAAGGCAGACTTTTAAACTGGGTATTAGTAGAAACAAGTACAGGATTTAAAAAAAAAATTAGGTTACGTTATCTTTATATTCTGTTAGAATTAAGGCCATTCGACCGTAATTTCCATTCTACCAGACAATGCAACAATACGAAAACACAAATAAAATTGTAAATACATCGTGAATTTACAGAATTGATTATTATTATTATTATTATTATTATTATTATCATCATCATTATCATCATTAATCTCATGTAACTATCAACTATACGAAGAGTTTAACACACTAGGTATCTGTGTAAAGAAGGCGATCGGTGATAGGGGATGAATTATTAGTAGTGGTGTTAAAATATACAAAAAATAATACAAATCTATCATCACCACCATCATCATCACATTAACCGCAATGAAATTATTGTATAAGGATGCTACGTCCAAAGTAAAAATTGGCAAATTCATATCAGAGAAAATTACAGTTACAAAAGTTCTTCGGCAAGGATACTGTTTATCACCAATTTTATTCAAAATATATTTGCAGAGCGCATTATCAAACTGGACGAAAAATGTTCAAGAATGGGAATGTTTTTTTAGAAATGGATCAATATAGCCTAAACTCTGTTATTTGCAGACGACCAGGTAATAATAGCACAAGAATACAAAGACATGGAATATATGACGAGAAAATTGTTGGAAGAATGTGATAAATGGGGCTTCAAAGTTAACTTAGAAAATATTGTTTATATGGAATGCGGAATAGACATTAAAGACTTAATATAAGAAGAAAATGCAACCTTTCATTTCATTTCATGACACACCTTAAGGATTGCATTAAGGGATGTGAGAAATTTGAATATTTAGGAGTGAAAACTGACAAAGAAGATAAAAAGGAAAATTATATAAAGAACAGGATTAATAAAAGTAGAGTAACAATATCAGTGCTAAATGGTATTTTATGAGATAAAAAATTTAACTGGAGAAGTAAAAATACAAATATACAACTCAATAGTGAAAAGTACTGTTACAAATGGAGCTGAAACATGGAAATTTAATAAAAATTTAGAGTCGAAATTGTTATCATTGAAAATAGATTTCTTACGGCGATCATCAAGATATTAAAAAATAGAAAAAATAACATATACAGACACAAGAAAAAAATGAATACCAACATTATATTTTGCACTTTGTAAGATATGGATAATTAAATTGGTATGGACACGTAAGAAGAATGGAAGAAGAACCAGAGGCCGCCATCGAAACTTATGGATGCAGAGCAGTACAGGAATGAAAGAAAAAGAACTAGAAGATATGGATCGGATTGACAGAGACGAATGTAGGAAAAAGTTAACCTTGAGGCACAGAAATATTTTGTCAGCATTGTACTCTGTATACGAATAAAATCATTATTAATGTTATAATTTTTTTCCGAAAACTGCCTACAGTCCAAAAATATGTTGGCCCTCGATGCCTACGCAAGTGCCTAAAACAACTGCCACACTTGTGTATGAGGCTATGTTTTCACTATGGACGAAAAAATATAACTCTGAAATGTTCTGTCCTCTTGAGCGTTTATGAAGTATTTACCCCAGAGGACCGCCGTTGCTAGGGTAAAGCGAACTTGGCCATTTCACATGGCAGTTCATAAAACAATTCTTCGCAAACAAGTAACGAAACCCTGCTTGCTCCTGATATGAATTTTAACAATTGATTCAATTGGGAATGGGAGAGGCTGAATTGCCAGCAGCTAACAGCTAATTACAACGGCTTATTTACAAAACACCCCAATTATTTTTGTAACCCTACAGCAGCATTCAATGCGTATTCTAATATAAATAGTATCGAAAATGGTTTTTTAAATGAAAACGAGTGCAGTTTTTACAATTAGATTAAGTTGTTACACAAGGCAAAGTAAATATAATGCGAAAGCCTGCATATTTCACAGCATTTTAATTTTGATATTTTCTCTTTTTTCCTCCATATTTTCTCTTTTTTACATTTTATGTACACTGCATAAAGCAGAAATATTACCGATATCAGATGAAGAACAAGGTTAGAGCATATGCTTTCTATTGCCATTGCGATATACTTATTATTAAAATCATACAATGTTACAATGTGAGAAGAAATGTTTGAACCAAGGGAGCGGGATCATTGTTTATTTATCAAAACTAGTGCGGATACGAATCAGAAGAAAATAACAATTTTCAAAAATACATTCTGTCATTGAAGTTTGGGAGACAGCTTCGAAATGTTTCATATAAAATAATAGATTATTACATTTCGTTTCAAGAATTTAGGGAACTGAATAGTTTCTGCTTTGATTCATGTTCAATATGCATTTGCAATTCTATTTTTGACTGTTGGGAATAATTTCAAGTATTTCTATTAAATCGAAAATGGTATTCTATCAACAGCAATCATCTAATTTTTCATGGCGTTTAAGTTTAGAGAACTTTTACCATAAAAACGGCTGAAATCTTGATCCATAGAATATGAGTAAATAATATTAAAGTAGTCAATAATAATAATAATAATAATAATAATAATAATAATAATAATTTAATATTTTAATTATGATACATGATTATTGTTGTTATAATGAGGCTGTGAAATTTTAAAATGAAATAAGATTTTTTACACTAATATTTAACATTTAATCATTATTTTAAACTATAAATGCATATAATGATTCATATATGAAATTTATTTACTTATAAAACAATCACATTGAAAATAAGGCTCATAAAACAATAAAAACCAAATTTAATGAAACACCTGTGGGCTGCAGGAGCCCTTCGTAACGCACATAACAGGAAACACTTAGGTTCTATAAAGAAATTTCAAAATATTAAAAAAAAAAAAAAAAAAAAAAAAAAAAAAAAACTGGATGCAATGGAGATTAATCACGTCAAATTGAATTTCCATGGAATTGTATCATCCGGAAATGATTTAAAGTTCTAAAATTTTACACTAGTCAAGATGTATCTATTCCCTGAAGCGATTTTATTAAACGTCCTTATTTCTTGGAAAATGTAATAAATGTTTTTTAGATGTTAACAAATAGATGTCAAAAGGTTTCCACTTTCACCAGCAATCACCTCAAATAGTAGTCTACTCTCTTCACAATATGCTTATTTTTTGTCCCTTGCGCATTTGTGAACTGGCTTTCTGTGCTCAAGGTCGCGGGTCCGATCTTACCCGAGGTCGATGGCATTTATGTGTGCATAAATGTGACAGGCCCATGTCTAAAGATTTCCAGGCATGTAAAACAACTGAAGGGCGGGTCACAGGCAAGTTGCAGTCATTCAGAGCTCAATTTGTATGGCTATATAAGCAACTTCATGTGTAATCATCAGTGGGTTCTAAGTTTAAAATCAAATAAAGCAATCGCTGTCGTCCACAACAATAAAAGTAATACCTCACAATTTATATAGGGCATTACTCTTGCTAGTCTTATGTCTCTGCTTTATACGATTAAATAGGTGAATAGAAAACGGGACCAACTCCGCTATTTCTTTTTTTCAAAATCCACTTTCTTTGCGAATGAACGTACTAGATGTAACCGCGCATCTGTTGAGTGGAAAAGTGTCCATCTAAACCGACTCTAAAGCAAAGAAACAATGCAGTTAGAGTACGAGTTGAAAAGGTATTCTTCTGTACACTCTCATCATATCTGTGGCTTGGTTCTAAAAGGGCCATTGTCATAAAACTTGCTTTTCAAATAACTGACTTGGAATCCTTTATAGAAGTAACATTTTTTGCTAAGAACTTCCGACATTGGCCTCTAAGGTTTCTGTATTACGTCTATTAATAGCAAAAGACATTGGTACTTTTAACATACGAAAGATAAAGACTAGCCGAGCTCAATAATGCATAAATCTCATTTTGGAACCAAGCCACAGATATTGCCCTTGTATACCTCCATGCCACCTATAAATGCAAATCAATTCCAAGATGTACTTAAAATCACAAAATGCAATACAAAACAAAGTGTTTTTGTCTCTTGTAAAAGCACTAACTCTACTGCGGTCGACGTAATAATCCTGGGCATCGAGTCCTCTGGGAGGGGGTGGGCATGTCGTAGATTTACGAGATGTAAAAAGAACTCAAAGTTTAATTTAGAACCTCTGGACAAGTAATACCTTAGTTTCCTGAGTGGGTCTATGGGAAAATAAGCGAAACTAAATTAGTCTAGGCACTGCAATCTCCAATTGGAGGCCCTATGTCCTACTGTTACAGGGAAACCTATTAAATTACTGCAGAAGCCAAGAAAGACGTGATTATGACACACTGTGATAACTTTTTCATTGCATATCAATTAATATTTGTATTCCTTTATTTCTAAATCTGGTACATGTTGTGTATTTAAACAATAGTTAACAGTTTTCTTATTGCAGAATAAAGAAGTATGTTTTCAAAATTTTCTTATTTTAGGTAGTCTAAACTATTTCAGTAGAAAAAGGGCCTAAATTTGAAGAATTAAAAAAATATTTAACAAACTAAAGCAAATAGAACATTCAAACCTTGCATGCATGTGTGGTCAAAAAGTATTGAATGTTCAATCTATCTTTAATATGAAGCAATTTTTTTAATTAGTTTCTACCTATTCTTTGATACCAAATTATCCATATTTTAACGGAAACAAAATAGAGGTATATTACTGTTAATTATATAATTAAATTTATATTTCAGTCAAGGAAATAAACTATTGATAACCTATCTACCATCAGAGAGAGAGAGGGAGAGAGAGAGAGAGAAAGAGAGAAGTAAGAGCTGTGCAAATTACAAGAAGTCAAAATTGGCCTTTTGTCTCTCCTGAAAATTTTTGAACTGTGGATTTGGGCCCTTTTGCTAAAGACCTATTGAATTGTTCGAAGTGGCTGATTTATATGTCAATAGCAGTGAAAAGGTTAAAAAATAATTATAAAACAAACCAGCATTATCAAAGCCTGACATTTTAAGGTTCAGAGATCACAATAGATAGGTTTCAACTCGTGAGGAAGCAGTATTTCGCCCATTTAAATTGACGATAAGAGGAAATACGAATTATTGCAGTAGATAGTAATTTATAATAAACATAAAAATAAAAGAAATCCGTCTTTCCCGTAATACAAGATGACAAACTAGAATCAAACCCCATGGAAAAAGCAAGCGCATCATTTTCACTAGCAGAGATTGTTTTTTGGTGGAGTAAGAAGTGCATGGTTGTGGAGCCGGAGTCCGGACAGCTGGTCAGGTAAGAGCGCAGCGCCGGCACTCTCCGTGTGTGGGCAATCTGGTATGCGGCAGCGAAGCTATCATCCGTTCACCAGCATTATGAACTACGCCGGGATAGGCCGGGTGTGTTAAGAAGTTATATACACCACTGAGGATAAAAAAGGACTGCGTTCTTTTTTTAATTCGTCTATTTTACTAAGTGGGCTTTCCTATTTCAATCAAATGAAGAGAATTTAAAATACCATAAAGAACCGAGTGATCATTCGAATGAAAAAGATACGAGAACTTCTTTAAAGACAGTCTCGAGTGATAACTCCAATCGTCATTCGGATGTTCAGCGTGGCAATTTTTTTTTTCATATTACAAGATTTCTATTGGTTCCCGCAATTGGTGTACTCGTCCATATAGTGAACCATACACCAATGGGAGAACATTTCATGCACCGCTGTCAGATTATCTGGTTTATATCATTCTGCTACAAGCGTTAATGAAGTCAAGTATGGATCCATATAATAACAACGCTGTCTCGTCTGTTGTGCGATGGTCTGTTAAAAATAGTCAATTTGGCAACACTGAACGGCTCTGTGCGTACAGACCTGTGCGATCCTTGCACATGCCTTTCTTGCCTGCAGAACTTATGACTTTATTCAGAAACTTGATAAAACCCTAGTGGAACAAAATAAAAAATTATACTTACTTTAATATAAATTGTTATAGTTTAAGCTTGAACTATTCGTTTAAAAATGAAATCCATTCTTCTTGTTTTAATTTCCGCGAAAAGATCAATAATTTTCTCCTTGATCTGCCATGGTTACAGTTTTCTGTTAAATAAAAGAACCGAAAGATGAATTAAATAGAACAGCTGGCATTAAGATAATAATCTAATTCTATACTTTATCACATTGAAGAATACGGTAGATGGTTTTTAAGCACAACAGAAGCTGAGGAAAAAAAATACTACCTTCCACTAATACGCCGCGGTCGGCACTGTGGAAGCGACAGTGCTCTCCCTCTCCCTCGCAGCCGCGGCATGCTCCTTCCTATGTGGGCATGCGCACAACAGTCAAACACCACGCCGCTGGAACTGTGAAACGCATATAGGCTATATAAGATTATGATCCAACTCTTTTCGCTTCCAACGTGCTGCTGAATTCACTATTAGATACCAACTCTCTAACGTCTATTATGTCCATCACCGATCGAGTGAATACATATAAACGCCCATGGGTTTATTTCTCTCTTTTGGTCGGTGGCATAAAAAATTATTCTATTGGCTTGGAATCCATAAAAAAAGAACATTGTCTTTCTCCTAATGTAAAACCCTTCGGGGGATTCAATATGCAAGGATATTCGTCGAAAATTTTATACGCTCGTATTGTACATGTTAAGCTTCCTCCTTGTTACCACTGAGTACCACGGGGTGGCGCAAATTTTTGATTTGTATATGGTTACTTAACGACGGAGATGTTCTGCAACTTAGGCCTTTGACCGTCGCCGGTGTGCTTTGATTAACAATATAACTTTGAATCGGTGCAAGCCAGTTCGTGTGCGTTTATTATGTTCCGATGACAGCAATAACGACGACGCTATCTTGTGGTAGGCCTACGCACTATTGATTGTACTAGTTAAAATCTGGAAACTCGAATTGATTCACCGATTGTTCAATCACTTAGTATGCCATGATCTCACAGTTGATGGAATATTGACAAAAAAGTTAGAAAAATAATCATTATTTACATATTCCATTACATTTTATTTGCGAAATACTCTTAATAAATCCCACAAGAGATTCGTCAGAAAAATAAGCTTAACTTCGTTCTCGAAAACCTTTCGAAGAAGTGGAAATCTCTCGTGGGATTACCAATGACAATTTCATTTCACTAAAAAGGCGTAAATTGTACGTAACTGTTTATTTTTTAGCACTTTAAAGTTTAGTAATTTAATACAACTTCAAATTCGACAGAAAGAAATGTTAGGCCTATAATGAATGAATGCTATGGATTCCGTCAAATTCCTCTGTTCACTCCACGACCATTCTGCAGCTCCAAAGACGTACGGTACCAGTGAACAAGAGATTCCAGCAATCTGGAAGTGTTAGAAGAGGAATGTAAGGCATATTGGGCAGCCAAGGTACACAGCGGGGTCACGTCCAGCAGATATTTAATAAATCCTCTCCTCTCTTACATTCTTCATTCCGAGAGATACGGCTTAGCTTTGCCGAGACATGAAACCCTTCTATGAATTACATCTCGGGCAATGAGATCATCCACAATATCTTTTCCTCCGGGACAATCACGCTGAAATTCTTTATGGATCCACCTTTCTTCTTCCATGCACAGTACATATTTCACTACAGCCCACGTAAACTCTTTACGTCGAGTTTGTTCTTGTAACCCAAGTCAACAGGGGGAGTAAAAAGGTCAACTTATGTCCAGCAACTCTCAGTCACCGCGATAATGAACCTTATTATTTCACGCACTTTCATTTTTACATTAAAAGTGTCGTAATCGTGATATTATTTCTACGACTGAGCTTCAACTAGAGATTTCGGTTTATTTTAAGGTTGGGGCGATAAACTCACACTAGATTAAGGAGAGGCTGATTTTTTGCAGGATACGTGGCTTCCAGATATACAAGGTATTCATCGGAAATCATTGACTTTTCATTTGCAACTAATTTAAAAACACAGAGTGGAATGGGTATCCCTGTGCAGATTTTACCAGCTTAATCCTTCGGTAGAGGACAACAAAAATTTGGAAATCTTATCCCAAGTAAGTACTTTTGGCTGAAAAAGCTGTCCCTAAATCGGTTCATTCCTTTACACGGTAAGTATTATCCGCATTGTAATATTTTTACAACAGCACAGGAAATAGTAAGTATGACTTCCCTTTGTCATTACTCATGATCCAATCAAGTTAGCAGATTTCGCGCACGTTAAACACAAAGATTGTTACGCGGAGCACATCGAAGCGAGTGTCTCTTTTACCGTAGTGTATTTGCTGTTGTACGCACGACAGAACTTACTAACAGCTGATCGCCGACGTCAGCCGACTTGTTTGTTTGATGAAATACAAGATATTCTGAAATCTCAAACCTTAGAATCCAATTACGGCCTAAGGAGTCGTATGCAACTTGGCTATAATGGTAATTAAGATACACGTAAGAAAAATTACCAAACTCGTTTAGCTCCTTTCATAATCAGCATACTCGTAAATGCGTTATAGGCTCATTGCATAATGTACCGGTACTACTAACGCAGATTACTCCTAGAGTTGCAAGCAATAAGCCTACAGCTATCCTTGTCCACAACAGCAATAGCGTTTGTGGTAGAGAGAGAGTTTGCAGTACATGGCCGTTATGAACCTAACAACACATTTACCTTGAGCAGAATATAGAAGACTGGTAGTTAGGAGGACTTAAACACTGAAGCTAAATGACAGTTTTATAAAGTGGCCTAGCCCGAAGGGACCCGCATGTTTGCGTGCAACTAGCCAGTCTCATCAATCATTACAACAAATTTTATCTAATGCTTTTCAAATTGTTAATATCTGCCAACACTGCAAATCATTTATACTCAAAACCCTTTCTTCCACAACATCTGTTCGTCAATTTCTGACATTCCAATGGATCCCAGAGTGTAATAGTTGTAGGAGGAACGAAGAAGGGAGAAAACATAAATCATTGTAGTCATAACACAGCCAGTCGAAACTGAACAATTTCTGTGTTATATTTAATGCAAGTCCGAGTTCACTATGCAGTGCGTAAAAAAACGCCCCCATAAATACAGACTGTACAGAATATGCTGGAAACTGGACGGCAACACTAGGAACACGGCAAGACTAGGAATACGGGAATATAACTAATAAATATTTAACATTATTTTGTTCAATATGAAAATATATCGTACAATAAAACATGAAGAGATGAAAAAACATCCAATCTTTGACCGGAAATAGTCCTACTAGATAGCAAGATGGTTCCGGTTCTCCTAGCGTCAAACAGAAACTATGAGTCAACATACTTTTTTTAGATTTCTTTTTATAGCAGGAAAAAGACAATGCTTACGATAACTAATTCCATATCAGCTAACAATTTCACTTTCATACTTACGAATGCGTAGATATAATCGGTAATATAACGAGAGGTCCGGTAATCAGGACCTTGAGTTATATTTATTGTGACCGCATAGCGAGTACTTGCGTAATTATGCATGTAATGAGTAATATAAAACCATGAAAAGTAATAAAACTACGCTACGCACGGGAAACAATAATATCGTTTTACTGTGTCTATTATGATACGAGATTTGAAATGCTTCACCACACATCATTATAAATAATTATATATTATTTTCACTTCTTTTGTTCATATGCAGCATATATATACCCAATCACTGTGCCTAATGATCAGGGCCCGGATTCTAATGACATGTCATCTTTTTATTGATGCTGCATAGACAATGCCAACTTGTGGATAAATCCTAATCATGACCTCTAGATTATAGAAATGCATTTTTATTAGGTCATTTTTTGTCATTTTATGCAATTTTATATTTTTAGGGCATTTATTTCAATTTTAGGTCATTATTTTGTCATTTCCGTGTCATTTTCTTCCTTATTTAGTCATTTTCATGTATTTACCGTACTTTGAGTGTATTACCTTTTTTTCGTCACCTTTGAAAGTGAGAATCAAAGAAACGCCAAAATTTTGTATTATATTAATCTTGTTATTAGATTGACTTGGGACCAGAGTCTGCCACCTGCTTGGATTTGAGAGTCCAAATTACTGTTTACCCTCAATAAACAACAATATAATCCGGCAGACCACAAAAGGATGAGCCGAAATTTGACTCACCAGTGCCTCGGTGCCAGTATAAATTTCCGTGAGAAAAGAGCATTCACAACATTTTATTTACAGTTATTTACAGTTTTTAAAATTATGTACAAACTAGTCTATAACTTTGTGGGTACAATAATAATTTTTCATAAATAAAATATAAGTTTTTAGGTCATTTTTTATAATTATTAAGTCATTTTCTTTAAAATTTAGGGTCATTTTATAGGCCATTTTCCAAACAATTTTAGGTCATCAGAATCCGGGCCCTGCTAATGATTAATTATTTTTTATCAAAGAAGATACATGTATGAAGATGTTTCCGTGTTCAGTGTTTATGAATTTAGATAAAAAACAATTTCACATAAGTGCGATAAAAATAAAACCATACAATTATGACTATTCAACTCATACGCCGCGTGCTTGATATTGACCAATAACGTTTAGCAATTCCTCGGATATAGACCAATCACGGCTGTTTATCTTGCAATATTCTTGTAGGTATCGCGAGGATGGTATATTTTCGTGATAAAACCGTCTCCTCGTTACTGGAGACGCGAGTATCAGTGTGCAGTGATTAACAGTCAGATGTTGCCACTTTGCGGCACGAAAACAGATTATTTTATACAACATAACTTGTTTGGTAGCTAATTTAAATAATAAAAATGTACATTGATTAAGAACACAATTTCGATTCGGTGCAAGCCAGTTCGTGTGCTTTTATTCTGTTCTGCTGTTAGCTTACCTCAATGAAGTTAACTATGTCTTATATGCACCATTGGTAGCACTGACTTACATCATTGTAGCTCGAATCGTCGATTCATGGATGGTTGATTCACAGTAAGCCGTGATCTCACAACTGTTAGTTTTGTTTTTATACAACAAAGCACGAAAGTAATTATTATTCATGAAATAGACTTAATACATCCAACTCGAGTTGACGAGTTGCATCAGAAAAATTCGCGACTCGTCAACTCTCGTGGGATAACCTATGATAAGATACTTGCGATTGGTTGATTTCCCACAATTTGGTCACTGATTTATGAGACGCAAATAGTCAAACAATTACGCCTATATCATTGTTTCGTAAGCTTGGTTACCATAAGAGCAAAAAGCCACGAAATTGAGCTCCGAAATTTAGGTACTGTTTTGGCAACATCACAGTCCCAAAACCTTTCTATGCCTACAATTTAAGCCTCTGCCAGTACTTCGTAGGTCTTAACATTTAAACAGATGAATTCAACTAAAACCTGAGACGAGCTAAGAAAGAAACACGAAGTAACAAAAACTAGTATGTCTGTCTCATTCTGTCTTTCTGTCATAGGTCGTACGAGTAATGTGCTAGAGTGAGACAGGCATACCGGTCTTTGTTCACTTCAGGTTTCTTTCTGGGAACGGTCATACTTTACAATGTAAGACTGCGAGACAAATAGAAGCTTGTAATATATATGGAATCAAAATAGTAATCGTAAATGTTTTTTTTTTTTTTTTTTTTTCAAATCAGAAATAGATTAATGCATCCATCATTTACGGCAAAGCTAGCAGAGATTCTTTAAGTAAAACGTCGTCAGGGAGAAAGAGAGAGTCTGTGAAGAAATGTTTCAGACATCGGGTCGGGTAGGTATTGTCAGCTCTAGAACCGATTCTAAAGTAAACAAGGAAGCATGTCTCATAGTACAGTAAATTTATCAAATGTATCTTTTGTCAATACTTACATTTTACTTTTACTAAATTATAATATGAATTGTAGTTTAGTTATGAACATTGTAATTGGGGTTTCGACCTGTAATGTTTATTATTATGTACCGGGTGATTCCGAATTTATGTCAAAACTTACGGAGATGTAAAGCGGTCCACTTACAACATTTATCGAATAGGAACTCATGGTCTGAGAAGTGATCCTGAGTCAGTAAAGGCACTTTTAGGACGTATATGATGGACACCTTACCAATACTCTTTGGAACAAAGCAGGCATCCAGATTAGTGATTACACATCAATGTACAACATTTAATAATGTTGAATTGTAGCATACATTACGGCATAAGATGTTCAAATGGCGACCCCCATTTTCAGAGCAAGTAATGTTTCTTCTAAGGAAACATTGGCGCACCCTCCAAAATAACCCTGACATGTCTGAAATCTCACATGTTGAAAAAATCCTGGTCAATAACGTTTCTAAATCGTCTAATGGTGTCCCATACACGAACATCTTGATGTGGTCCCTAAAGAAAAATCCACAGACGTGAAATCAGGTGAGCAGG
This sequence comes from Ectobius pallidus, assembly GCA_964059195.1. NCBI lineage: Eukaryota > Metazoa > Arthropoda > Insecta > Blattodea > Ectobiidae > Ectobius > Ectobius pallidus. Next base: position 13,727,154 of record CAXKWD010000013.1, read on the forward strand.
CTGGCTCTTACACTCATCAGACCATGACGTCGTATTCGATAAATGTTGTATATGGACCCCTCTACATGCTCCGTAAGTTTAAACATAACCTCTTGATTTACTCTGTATAAGTAAATAAAAGTAAAATATACAAACTATATTTTATACAACTTCACACAGCTTTTTGCATACAGAAGTGCTAACTGCAGATTCGCAAAATCTGTTGAATAGCACAAATAGCCAACATAATTTAATATCTGCCGTAAGCTACAAATTATAAGCATAGATAACTTGTCGATCTCATAGCGATAGGAGAAAAGGAAAGCATTCTACTTATAAAATGAAAAAAAAAAAAGACCAGAACACTAAAAACGATTTTAACAATAAAAACACTAAAAATCAATCTTAAACAATATTTTTGAGCATATTTCTCAACTTTCGTTCTGATCAGAGATATTTACAGCCCAGAAAACAGTCATTAGAATAATAAGTAACCTGAGAAATACAGATTCTTGTAAACCTTATTTTAATAATCTTAAAATTCTGATTTTCCTGTACATACAATTATAAAAAATTAATTCTAACAAATCAAAACGAATTAAGTTGATTAAAACCAAAGATTTCCATAATTACTATACTCGACACGGAACTCTCTTTTCTACTTAAAAACAAAGTAATTATGAGAAATCTCCATTTTATGTTGGCATCAGATTCTAAAACAAATTACCTGATAACTACAAGGATTTACCTCTGACGAAATTTAAAACTGTAATCAAGAGTACTAGACGACATACTGGAATGCTTAGACCATGCAATTTATTTTTTTATCGTTTTATACTTACTTACATAGGCTACTTACCGTACTTACTTAATGGCAATAGACAATTCCTCAGCAAGCTAAAGTAATATGATATATTTTATGAAACCCGAAGGTTCATTGCCGCGCTTACCTGAGCCCACCTTTCAACCCTATTCTGTGCTAACTCCATCCAATCATCCCTCGCAAATCCTACTTCCCTTAGATCTATCATAATATTGTCCTCCCACCTACGTCTAGGTCTTCCAGGTGGTCTTTTCCCTTCGGGTCTCCCCGTCAATATTTTTGAGATGTCTTTCCTCCCCCATGCGCGCAACATGTTCTGCTCATTTCATCCTCCGTGATTTAATTACCCTTACTACATCTGGTGACGAGTAAAGGTTATGAACCTCGTCGTAATGTAGTTTTCTCCAGTCCCCATTTTCATCTCTCTTAGGCCCAAATATTTTCCTAAGCCCCCTGTTTACGAACACTTTCAGATTATGTTCTTCCCGATCAGTAAGCGACCATGTCTCACATTCATATAATACAATCGGCAGGATAATAGTCTTATAAATCTTTATTTTTAGAGAAGACGAGAAGATAAGAGAAGATAAGAGTTCCTGAACTGCATAAAAATATGCATTTCCTGATTTGAGTCTACAGTTAACTTCTGCCTTATTATTTGTGTCTGTAATTAATGCTCCCAGATATTTGAATTTATCGTTTTATACTGTCTTTCTATATATATATATATTTATATATATATATATATATATTGCTTTTATGTATGACTATGCCTATAGCTAGTTTTTTTAACTGATGTTTATGACAAATGAATGTGAATTATAGAATGGATAATTTTATCAATTCTCGTCATGATCGGGGAAATTTCTCATGTATGAACAATTTTCGCACAATCCAACAAATTTCCCGTTATTTTGTGAATTTAATTTCCGTAACAGTGTTATTTTAAGCATCTTTAGAGCTAAATATAACTAAAATATATATTTTTTAATTAAAGTTTCGCTAATCGCTGTCATGTAAAATAGGGTCCTTTGGTAATACAGTTTTGTGAAAAAACACATTTACTTATGTTTCCTGAAAATCTGAAGGGATACTTTTACTTGAACTGTATATAGGCCTCCGTCCTCATTGTCGATGTCTATTATCAGACTGGAAAGCAAGAGCAGAGTAACTTATTGTGTATTATACGCCCATTCAATACGTCATGAATTATTCGCTCCAGAGCTTGTGGCATAATTCATGGCGAGAGCAAGTAGTACAAGCCTGTAAACTGTAAAGATACGGCGACTACGTTGGGCGTGGCCCAAGCCGCTAATATAAAACACATTGTCAAAATTATTCAATTTAAGGCACTGAAGGCGTAACTGCTCAGTTGTACTTGTTAATATCTGTAGATTCATTTTAAAGTTTTATTTATATGTCCCTTATCCTACGTGCACGTTCCTCCGTATGAAGATTTATATAAAATCAATTCTAAAAACCCTAAGAGATTACAATTAATACTACCGTATCATTATTGACTATTGGTTGCCTAATAAATAGCCCATAATGTTATCATTAATCTAAGAACTACTGTTTAGTTCTCGTCTTCAGAGTTCGAAGCTTTCGTAACATTAGACTCAAGGTTCGCGGGTTCGAACCTTGTAGAATGCGTGGAATTTTTTGACGTTAATCCGGCAAATCCGAATGAGAGCTCAGAGGTTGTTTCAGTCTAGTACATCTTCAGTACCTTCAAGAACCACATGATCACGGATAATACTTGCTGCAATTTGTATTGTAATAACTTAGTACTGTCCGTGCATTTAGACGTGAACACTGTAAACACAATGCGCAGTGGTATCAGTCTCACGTGATCCATACTAGCAACACACTCCCCTTCCGTCCCGCCCTATGTCTGCGGCGCATGCAAGTGTTCACGTCTAAATGCACAGGCAGTACATGAGCCTAAAGTGGCATCATTAAGACGCGAATTCAAGTTGATTACGAAAAGGGCGCAGCGAGTTTCATAATTTTCATACGAGTGTCTTAATTACCAAATAAGAAAGCTGCATACGACTGCTTTTGTTCGACCATGATTAAATGGGAAGGTTTTGTGTTTTTAGAATATTTTGTAAATAACGAACAAACGACTCTCTCGATCTCGGCGATCAGCTGTTAACAGTTCTCGCCTTTTGCTATAACGTGCAGGCGATAACGTGCAGGGAGCTCGGGGCTTCTATTGATCTTCTAACCTCCAAGGAACGCACATCAAAACCCACGAAACGAACTCAACTTAGACTCAACTAACAGGAAGAGAATTTATTTTATTTTAAATAGAGAATGTTTTCTGTGCAGTTTTAATTGCTACTTTCAAAGCTTGAAGATCGTTCCATGTTCGTTATTAATCGGTACCACATAAAGTTAAAATGAAATTATGTATCATAATGGATGTCACGATACTGTTACGTTACAAATAATAAGCGTATTATAGTACGGTCGAACAAACAAACAAAAAATCTTATCTTAAACAAAATGGTCACAGGACAAATTTCCAGCCAAGCAAGGGAAGATTCGGACAGCCTGGAAAATCTCATCGTTAGGTTAGTGATAAGCGTGTGCAACATGCCACGAGTTAGATTCCCAGCTAGATATAAGTATTCCTTTAATTAAGCAACGAAACAAATAAATTAGGATACAAATCTAAATATAAGGATTTCAATGTTTTATAGGATTTCCTTTTTAAACTTGGAAGATGAAGTGTACAGCGTAAATGGACATGGAGAAGTGGATGAAGGGAAAGCAAGCAAATTTTAATATAAGGAAGTCGATTTTTTATGGTTATATTTTAATGACGGATGTGTACTGTTACTGAAGTTCATTTATATGCATCTAAATCAAAAGGCATTGGACTTTCGCAATTATACACACAACCCGCAAACTTGGAGACAGCAAGGCAGTGACAACGCCGAAGATTCTAAGAAAATTAATTAGCACTGGTTTATTAGGGTAACGGGGAAAATATTAATTTAATGAAAAGATGGTGACTACGACGATGATAATGATACAAACGTAGCAACAATATTAACTTTCCAGTAACACCGTCGTAATTTCAAAGATAATAAAGTAAACGCCTTTGTGGACTATAAATAAGAGTGAACTCACATTTGATAGTGATAAGGGAGTACGAAATATGATTTAGATTGCGCCTATAGGTGCTTTGCCCACAACAGCGGAGTAAATCTAAGCAGTTCTTACGTAGGTGTGCGACTGCGCAATGGGGGAGTATTCCATTCCTTACGTGCAGCAATTAAAATATATTGTACAACGGTCGCCTTTGCATTATTTAATGTAGGGCTACTCAATCCAAACAACTGTAGGAACGAATGACAATATTCGCATAAATGAACCCTGGTTCGTATTCCACGTTAAAAATTGGAAGTCAGGATTATCTGAACAAAAATTAAGGGTATAGTGTCAAAACCTACCTTATCATTTTTTCTGAATCGAGTTATATTATGGCCGTAGAAGTGGTTTTTAGAAATCTTATTCAAGTAGGGATCATATCCCATTTAAATAGAAGAATTGCAGTTAATTTCGGCCTGCCACATCCAAGTAAAATGCTCCTGCCTCATTTTCAATATCTGCCATATCCATCCACCAATGATTGAATTTTATTTTAAAATCCATTTCGTGAGTCACTACTCGTGAACCAGTGGATCAACTTTGGTGTTCGCTGAAGACGTTGATTACACCAATTAACCCTAAAAAGTCCCCAAAAAATAACCATCCAGCCTTCACAGTGGGCTAAGATAAAGAAGTAAGAGCATGCAATTTTCCTCGGTTTTGACCTAAAGAAATCAAGAAATCATGTTACACTCATTGCTTCAAATTGTCATGCTGTTGTTGCACTGTTCTGATTCTTGTTGTGTTGTGAACTGGAATACCATAATAAAACCAATAACAGAGAATTTCAACTTTTTTTAGGTTGATACACAAAAATCTGCTATATCCAAACTAAATTTATAAAAAATAACTTGATTGGAAGGTGCACGAATCTTTCAGTTACTTAAGCAGATTGTAATCAGCTTTATCCATTTTTGGAGCAGAACGGTTTATACCAGATAACGGAAGAAATATAGGTTTTTCATTATTCTTAAAAAGAAACTGTAAAGTGTATATGGCAGGCTATGAAACTAGACCCAATGACAATGACAATGCTGAGATTCCTAGGTATGTAATAAGAAGATAAAGAAAAGAACCACATTTGAATTTCTTCAATCCAGCATATGCCTTCTTTCCTCTTTTCTCTCATTCTCTCTACCTCTCCCTATCTATTTATCTATATCCCCCACCCGCTCTCTCTCCCTTTCGCACGCACGCCCTTTCAGGGGAAATAGACAACTAAGTGAGTAAATAGGCCGATTTAAGGATGAAGATACGAAAGTAATAGTAATAACTATGAAGAACATAATGTGGGGTTACTCCGATTTCCATAGATTTAGAGATAGTGTGTAGATAAGTTATGTTCTTTTCACTGCCTTAGTGAATTGCACGTTTCATAAATATCATTTGAGTTAGAGATGTGGAAGGAAGTTCCTGTGTGTTCAAAAACTTCATGGCTTGGTGTCTTCAGCTGATGTTAAATGGACTTGGTTCACTGTGGTTGTGAACCTCTCATATCGCATTTAACATACATTGGTTAATACGGGAGGGATTGCGAGGCTCCTAGGTTTTGCTCCCAGCAGAAAATCCCTGGCTACCAGAATGACTTTGCCCTCAAGGGGTTTATTGGGTATTTAATTCTTTAAGTAAAATAATTCTGCAGATTTTCAGGACGAGTTACTGAATGTTATTCGAAAATGCGACGCGGGTTTACCAGGAGGGCCATAATATTAGCAACTTTATTCAACTGTCTTATTCCAGGTATGTTATGTTAACCGGTGAACCAAAGATGTATAATTAATATACAAGAGACTTTTTAGATATCTACCAGCACCGGGAAGTTATGTGTATAACTTTATTGAATTCTCCTGTGAAAATACCTAACTGTAGCCTACAGTTTTACTTTCCAAATTTAAATTCGCTTCTAGAATATTATTCTTTTGTAAAAAATATTTTTGGACCTTCAGACTCGAAATAGCTACAAAAAGTATTCGTTATGTTCACTCATGGTTAGACCTGGGATTTTAAGGCAAATGCCTATTTTGTTCCTTATGAAATAACATGAAAATTTGTAAATATGTTGACATTTCATGATATATCACTTATATTTACAGAGTTTTATAGTGCCCTAAAATGCCTATTTGAACCATTGGAGCCAATTTTTACTATTTTAGTGCCTAAAATGCCTATTTTGTACATTTACAATAAAATTCAACTTCTGTAACTTTTACAATCATTTAATGGACATCCTTGAATGAAAAGCAAAAGAGCAGAGGGTGGGTTTTTCACAGAAAGTTGATTTTCCCAAACAAGTGTCGCCAAAGGAATGCTGACTGACGGGGCAGGATTCACTCAAAATAACAAGTAGCAGGCATATAGTAAGAAGGGACGTACTGTGTCAGTTTTTCATATAATCCAAAACTGTTTTTGATAAATGTATTTTTAATTCTTTCTTAATTTTGCAATTATTTCTGTTGAGAATAGGTATACCACGTTTTTTACAGTATAAAAAGATGACGTTAGAGTTGAAGAGCATATTGTAGTAATTTAAAGTCTATTTTCTGTCTATTTACACATTTTTAAAGCTTATTTTAAGTGCCTATTTTCTCTTTTAAAAGCCTATTTACTTGTTTTAAAAGCCTATTTTAGGTGCCTAAAACTAATTTTTTTAGAGCCTAAAATCCAAGGTCTACTCATGGTATAACTGTTGATAGTTTCATGTCTTCTTCCAAAAAAATTGAGAACAGCCGAATGAATTCACGTTACAGAATGTTTTGTGAATCTCGTAGTGAGTTCTATGACGTACGAACACACACTCACCAGTGCTTAATCTGACTTATGCCCGGTTTCTATAAACTCGCGAAATACCTATGGGTAAATTATCCAATGGACAACTTAGTTCCAGAATCACCCACCAGAGCACTAATGGTATAATGAGGAAATAAAAAATAAAATATAATAGCATGCCGGGATCGAACAGTGGACCTCTTGAACCGTAATCCAGCACGCTGACAATGAGCTACGGTGAACACTGAGAATAGAGCTTGAATAACGGAGATGAGATTATTTCATCCTATGTTTCCACTACTGCAAGTCAAGACATGGTTTTGCAATATACATTATACTAATTAGTTCGGAATAATATTGTCTTCAGTGTGCAATGTTTGCACACTCAGTGCTACCAAATACCGGCAAATACAGTCATTAGCTACAATGTACGGTACATGAAAATTTCAATAAGAAACATGTATATAAATTCTGCTAAGCCTATCCTATTACAGAGAAACAAAGTCAACACTACAGATCATATCAGCATTTCTAAAACTGTATTTTACAGGTACTGCAATCAGCTGCGCACGTCCGCCATATTGATCCTTCGAGAGGTTAAATTTTATCCAGTCATCCATGAAAGGATAAATTAACCCAAAGATTTACCCTTGGAGAGATCTTACCCTGGTTTATAGAAAAAAAATTTCTCTCATTTTCATATTTACCTAGAGGACATTTATCTAGAAACTCGCCAAAACTGTGTGTGATCGTTATCTTTAAATTATTTCTGTTCGTAAGAGTTTTCCTTGTGTAAATTCTGTTCATGGGATAATTTACCCATAGGTAATTCGCGAGTTTATAGAAACCGGCCATTAAACAAGCTTTTACATCTTCACACGAATTGAAGCCGGGCAACTTTGAGCGGAGCTTACTCTTCAAATCGTTGAGTAGCCCTGATATTATACCTCCACTTGAGATCTCAAGCACTCATTAATTAATTCGGGAAACTCCTAACGAAAGCTTTATTGATATTACAGGTTCCACTCCGATTAATAAATCCGCCGATTCTATGTTTTCAGTTCGCAGTGCGTATAGCGGGGCAGCCCCTACCGATTCCAACCATTCCGGTTCCCAACAGGTGTGGTCCTAGAAGACATCTTTGAACGGGTCCCTATGCGTGATTGAAGCGAGAGGGCGAGAGAGTGAGAGTGAGAGTGTGAGAGTGAGCGAGAGGAACCAGTTGTTACTTATATGACTTAATTGATTTGGTTAATATGAAACAATATTTCAAAGAATTAAATATTACGACGTTACCATTTAAGTACATAATACCACGTTATGTTCCCTTTAAAACAATTCATTAGTAAATTCAAAACAAATTCAATGATTCATTCACAAAATACAGAGGGAAAATCGAACTTAGCTGTAACCAGTCATAGTACAGAATTATTTGAAAATTATTTTTCACATAATGGAATACAACTCTTCAAGAAATTACCAAAGAAACTGAAGGAAATCGACAATTTTAAAAACCACATCTGAAATCTGAATTATCTGATTTCCTGTGTAAAGACTGTAGGGTAGATGAATACTTTTTTTTTTTTTTAATTTGTTCAAGTTACATTACGACCCATGTTTCACCATCAGGTATATCACGGGATATTTACAGAATTATAAGGATTTACAATAACATATGTTTATGCAATGACTTGTGCCGTTACATGTTTGTTCTATGTTACATTATTAAGGTTATTTAATTACTAAATGTAATAACTTACTCATTTCTTACTTATATCTATTATAAATTATAATACAAATTTAGACAACGATAAATGTACAAATACTTGACATTTGCCATATCATCTATTAATAAAACGGATTAACACAATGACCACTAAAACATTTAAAAACAAACTAGAAACTTATACCTATTACTAGAACAATATATAGCTAAAATTTCAGAAAAATCTTTATCCCTGTTTAATTTGTCCGTGAATTCTCATATACACGACCTATTTGTATGTCAAATAGAAAAAAAAGTAATATTTCATAAGCTTCTGCGAACAGTATACGAATAGAGGAGATTGCAATTTCGCTGTAAGTCAGCCGCCGAGCAACATGGATTTGACACGATGAGAACACCATTCTTACGTCAAAATAGTCACTATCCGAGGGAGAAATGCTAGAGAATACTGGGAATCATACCCAGCCGTAACGAGTACATATGTGTGCTTTCATGCTTCCACCTACCCCAACACATTAGAGTGGCACGATGCAGTCGAGTATGGATGTTTATGGGTGTCTCTTTCCTTCCCTATCCTAAATCAGTACCCATAATCTGATTTATTAATACATCCCAGACTCTGGCCTTTCATTTAAACTTGTTTACTCAATGACAATAGACAAATCCTAAGCAAGCTAAAGGAATATTAGTCTATATTATGGAACCAGCAGGTTCATTGCCGCGCTTACCAGTGCCCGCGATTCAACCCTATTCAAATCTATCCAACTATCCCTCGCAAATCCTACTTCCCTTAAATCTATTCTAATATTGTCCTTCCACATACGTCTAGGTCTTCCAAGTGGTGTTTTCCCTTCGGGTCTCAAAGTTCATATATTTTTAGATATATCTTTCCTCCCCCATGTCCAGCACACTTCATCCTCCATGATTTAGGCTATTACCTTACTATATCCGGTGACGAGTACAGGCTACGAAGCTCGTCGTTATGCAGTTTTCTCCAGTCCTCATTATCATCTCCCTTAGGCCCAATTTTTTTCCGAAGCACCCTGTTTCGAACACTTTCCCATTATGTTCTTCCCGAAGAGTAAACGAACATGTCTCACATCCATATAACACAATCGGTAGGATAAATGTTTTATACATTTTTATTTTTAGATTTCTGGACAGAAGACGAGAAAATACAAGTTTCTGAACTGCAAAAAAACAGGCATTTCCTTGCTCCCAGATATTTGAACTTCTCCATTTGTTCGAATGCTGTAAGTGCAATTATAATATTCTGTAGCATATTATTTTGACGTTTCATGACCATGTAGGCTATTTAGTTTTTTCTGTATTTATTTCCATTCCAACATTCCTGCAGGCATCGAAAAGATTTTCTGCATTTATCTCCATTGTTTATGTAATCGCCCAACAGACAAACGTCATCTGCATAAGCTAAAATCGGGTGATTGCCATTTAATCCTAGGCTTATCTTGTTTTTATGAACCTTCCTAATGGCATATTCCAAAGCGAAATTAAAAAGTTAAGGCGATAACGTATCTCCTCGCTTCAAGCCGCTTTTAAATATTTCAAGCATTTCAATTATACCTAGGTATATTAAAAAAGGTTGAAATGGTCCCACATTCTCATCCCTCGAATGTTTTTTCTTCTAACACCTAACATGATTATTTCACTATTTGGATTTTCTTCAGGAACAGTGGCATTTTATGTTGTAATTGACACCTATACTAAGCAAGCAGGGATCAAGTTACACAGGTAGGTTAATGATGCATCTAAGTCCCATGACAATTACGAGCTTGGGCTGTAGGCCCCAATGCAATCCCCGGTCCCTTGACCAGAGTCTGCACAGAGCGTGCTAAGTGTACTCAGGTATGTTATTGCTTGTGCATCTCTACTGCAATATGCAGACCGCCAATTCTCATTGAAATCCACCTTACACCAGTACACATGCGTGTCTCAGAGGTGAAAACGGTCCATAGTAAATCATATAATGCAAACCGTTATGGTGTTAAAAGTTTACAACCTATTTCTATATTTAACAATACACACATCACTTATTAATGCAGCCTACTGCTATAATGTGTGGTACGCCGTAGCGTAGTGGTTGAGGCGCTGCGCTACAAACCGGAAGGTCGCGGGTTCATTTCCCGATGAAGTCGTTGAGATTTTTCAATTGACCTAATCCTTCTGGTGGCACTTTGGCCCTGGGGTCGACTCATCCTCTAACAGAAATGAGTACCAGGAGCAATCCTGGGGGTAAAGGCGGCCGGTGCGTAAGGCTGACAACCTTACCACCTTCATGTGCCGAATGTCCAAAATCTGGGAGCCTCAACCTCCTGGAACCCTCTGGGCCTCCATGGCCTGTATAGGGATTACTTTACTTTACTGCTATAATGTAGACCGCAATTAAACACAGGAAGTGATATCCACTTTCACCTGATATTAATTGGGAATCCTGCATATCTCAGGGCAAAGATTTTTTCCTATCATGACGCAGATTTAACAACAATTAGAATTAAAATGGTGATTTAAAATGTCAAATAAGGGGGATAGATGCAAATTTCATTAAATCCTTTTTCGTCCTTTTTTTAGCATACTAGGCCAACAGCACGAAGAATCTTTAGATTAGAAGCTAATTACTTGAGCATTTCATTCACGATTCTACAAAATATGTGCTGCCATTTTTAAAATATCGAACCTCGTATTAGATAAAGTTGAGTTGAGGCCCAATCTCAAAATTACGTACGAATTGCGGCCCAGCAGATTGAGAAGGGTCACGTAATTAGGTGTTGATGAGCCTGTTAGCGTTACCCAGGAGACACCGCGGGGAGGTTGGCTGAGTAGTTTCCAAAAAAATCTTTGCTTGTGGTTAATTAAAATAGTTACGTACAACGCAGTGTCACTGTGATAGGTTTTGTGGCGGCGAGTACCGTAACGAAATATTTATCATGATAGAATTTCAAATTACCTATATGATAGTGGAACTTTAAGTTTTCGTTTATTGGTTTTTTTTTGTATACATTAATTTACTTTATTTGAGAATGATTATGGATTTTTTTGTTAAATTACCAACATTTGTAGTGCATTTGTGGCTTCCTAAGGCTCATGTGGAAAATTATATGTTGCGTTATTTATTGCACTTATCAGCAATAATACTAAAAATGTATTTACAAAGAAATTTCGGTGGGATTCGTGGTATGGTAGGGTTAGGATACGCTCATTTGTACTTTAAATCTCATCAGAGATAGCACTTAGCACATTTCTTAATATATTAAACTAAAATTGATCGTAATGGATCTATAATTTGAAAATTTAAACTACAACACGATCTCAACTAATCACAATAGCTGCTAAGAATGTAATCAACCAGGGCCGCAACTAATAAGCAGTCTAAAAGAGGTATGGCTCCAACTTAACCTGTGTCAGCCGGGTAAATTATTAGGTCGTCTGCAACTCGTATGCATGCCTCATATTAGGCTATGTGCCTACATTAATTATTCTTTCATTCTCTATCTCAGTTTTACCTCTTCCTTTTAGGATTTAAGCGACCCAAGCCGCCCGGGCAACATTAATTATTAACAAACTTTCATTCCTACTCTTATTTATAGGAAATTATTGTATTAAGAATCTTAGACTAATATATATATATATATATATATATATATATATATATATATATATATATATATATATATATATACACACAGTCGTTCAAGTACAGTTTATTGTTTGTATGAACAAGAATGAATTAAGAACCTAAGTAATACGTTGCTCTATAAAGGCGTTATAGGCCTATTTATTCACACTTAATACAAATTATTATGGTTCTAATTAATAGTTATATTTTCAGAACACAGGTTTATAACGGAACTATATACAAAGCAATAGTGTGTTTTATAATTTTAAAGTGTAGTAACTCTAAATAACGATTTAAGTTTAAACAATTTAAACTTTTTAGAAACAGAAAGAATGGAACACAGAAATGCAGAGGGACAGAAGTGCGTATTGAAAGAAATACAGAGAGAAAAAGAAAAAGGCAGAACGAAAGAATTGATGAAAGAAAGGATATGGAAAATAAAAATTATCTTCAGAGTTTGATTAGAACTTAATTGGGGTTTAATCGTAGAGCGGCAGGCTAGGAACCGGAATTTCAAGGCACGCTTAATAACAAGGTCTTGAATAGGGTCAACGCTTCAACTCGTGTGTGATTGATTGCACGGATATGACACCAATACTGCCTGCAGTACTTTTAATTGATTCTGCGTGCGTCCTTTTCTGCCCATTGTTAACTCTCTTGTTATTATTATTATTATTATTATTATTATTATTATTATTATTATTACTGTTATAAAAATATTATTGTTCTTACAATTATTACTAATAATACTGCAGTTACTGCAGGGGCGTCGTCGTTGGGGGGGGGGGGTTCCTGATGTTTACCACTCTTTCCAGAAAATGAAGTAGAAGGGTTACGCCGAGGATTTTCGTTTGAAAGTCCGATGCCTGGAATACTAAGTTTTAATTAAGCTGACAATAGATTCATTTATGTAAGCCTTCAATAATCTATTCATTAACAATCATGTCGTTATTTTACACTTTACGGATAATACAGGCATCTTGAACATATTATGTTCACACCTGTTAACGGTATAACAAAACGAAAAGTTGTAAGTTGTATCTCCTGCATTTTAAATTTATGATGTTATTGTTCAAAATGTATCTGACCAATTGGAACAAACATTGGCAGACTTTTGCATCTGTACTTATTTCTTCTACCTTGTTTGTTTTTTTTTTTTAAATATGATCATTGTAAATAAACATTTAATAACTGTGGGTGGAAATTAGTTTCCAGAAACTGATGTATAACATGAAAGGTTATAAATGAAAATACTTTCAAACTTTTTGAGGGCAGACTAATTTAAAAATAAGTTAATATGTAGCAGTTTGAAGGGTTTCATCCATTATGTTTTTATTTTTAAAATTTGTACGCTTACTCCACTAAGAGAATATTTATTACAGAAGCTGATACTAGTACCGAAATAAAAAAAAAATCCTATAAATTTTTCCTCTCTCTACTTTCATAAAACAAAGTACCTCTCCGAATATGTTCTACTCTCTAATACTGAGCTATATCAATGATTTGTATTTTGTTTTTACTCAAGTCTTAATGTTAGGAATTTCTTTCACAGGGGGAAACTGTAACTCATTTGTGTTTACAAAAAGAGGCACACACTATAAAAAGGAGCAGGACAGACGGCTGGAATGACACAAAGAAACACACTAACATATGGAGAATCAGTAACGTCACGTGTTGAGTTCTATCTCGTGCCTTTGCTATCTTCTGTTGCTATATATATGTATATTCAGGACCACCATAGTAGCTCATGAGCAAGTGTTGAGAACTACCACAACTTTCAAAACATCCAACCTCCTAACATCTCGTAAAATATAATTTCTTTCTTTCTTTCTTTCTTTCTTTCTTTCTTTCTTTCTTTCTTTCTTTCTTTCTTTCTTTCATTATCTCAGTTTTACCTCCCCTTTTAGGATTTAAGCGGCCCAAGCCGCCCGAACCTTAGCGGCCTGTCACACTGAGCTTCGATCGATCAAGACCAGCCCACTGCCATCTTGCGCTCTCGGCTAAATTTCTGTTCCTTGTCACACTGCATCGAGCGTCATCGATCAACGAAAATATTATAGGTTATGTACCTATATGATTTTACTAGGTCTACTCATCACTGTATATTAGAGGTAAAGTATATTACCTTATTAGGAATACGAATGCCTATTTCCTGCACATTATCATACTACATGTGTTGGGATGTAAGGTTTAATATTATGCCTACTATATCAGGCTACATCTGTTTACTTCAAGCTTCCATCAGTCGGCCGAGCGAAGAGGTTTGTTGTTTGTTGTAGTTCGATCGCCAACCGCTAGGTGCTTACAACTCGATCTATTTTTGTGTTTTTAAAATTAAACGACATAAGAAGATATCGTTTTAAATGCCTTAAATGATTCGTGCAATTATATTTCATTAAAATATAAGTTTAAAACGACATTATTGTGTAAGTTAAATCTTCCAACATCAATTCTGAACTTCAGGTGGGTACGAAGTTTGCCATCGACTGGCGATTGAAAAACGGACAGGTTTGATTTCACAGACCAGATGATCTCTCACCCTCGTTGTTGATCGATGCTATGTGACTGATACCACTGCTGTCTATAGGTTCGTTATACCTGTCGGTCGGACGCTGTCCCTCGATCAATCCAGTGTGACAGCCCCCTTACAGCGCGAGGGATTATCTTTGGATCACATACATACTTTTTTGACCAGACAAGGACATGGAGGGCCTCCCCGGATGAATGGTCAGCCCAATGCCGGGGCCACCTCCGAGACAACACGAACACATAGGACGAGACACATCATTCACATACACACTCACTCCAAACAAGGCGAGGATGGGATGAAGATGATAATGACGGCCAGATGATATCTGGGGACCATAAGGGCCTAAAGTTACCCGAGATTTGTCTCACAGGTGAAAAAAAACAGAAAAAAACCCCACCTAGGTAACTTTGTCCCGACCAGGAATCGAACCCGGGCCCGCAGTGTGAGAGGAGCGTTCGCATCCCCTACGCCACAGAGGTGGACGTAAAATACTCGTATAATTTAAAGGACACAATAGGACATATGTGGCCTGTGCGAGGATATAAAACGAGTTCATATGGATAGTGGGGTACGCTAAGGGCGAGTGCAGTTCTTTCTGGTATCTACTGTGGCGTAACTTATATGGGCCCGTTAGGCTCAAGCCTACCCAATAATTTTCCGTGTACTACTCTCATAATTATTTATTGCTTTTACTAAAAATTCTGCTTCGCAGTACAACGAAAATCAGGATATTGTTGTATACGTAGTACGATCTCATATTGTTCCAATTAATTTACGATAGTTTGAAATCGTTCCTCAGTTCATTAAATTGTTACGACTTTCATAACAGTTTTCTCAACCACCGCTGAAATAATGGATAAGGAATTAACGGACAAGGCACGGAAATGTGATATAGCCTAAGCCAAGAATGTGAAGTACAAGACAGTGGTGAATGGTTAAAGAGAAAGAAAAAAGTGAGAGTAGAACGAACATGAAGAAGGAACAGCAAGGGACAATAAATCAGAAGGAAATGTAACTTACATTGGGCTTCGGTAAAACGAAATGGGAAAACATTACATAAATCTTACACTTCTACTTGAATCTAATATCAGTAGAGAAACATTACGTAAGTATGCAATTAATAACTATAGATTTTCACAAAAGCTAATAAAAAAAAAACCCTTGTAAACAATTATCGGAATTAGGGGAAATATTTCTTTGCTTAGTTCCATGGAGTCCAGGTTTTGTGGCAGCATAGCAAAACATAACACAAAATAGTTCTGTGACGACAGCATCAAATACAATAATAGCCCACCCCACGAATTAAAAATATTTTCGTATTAGCATTGATACCCAGACCTTCTTTACGATCTGATTTCTCTTTAATGACACAATACTTTACTTTCACAAATGTTTACATAAACTACTCTTTTAACTTGTATAGATTTTGTTCGGGCATTATAAAGATGTACTGACAAACGGAGATCATTTCCAGTCATAACAGTAACCACAGCTTTCTGTAATACTGGAGGTTAACCTATGTCAATCAAAATGCTTCGGGTCACCGAACATCGGAAAATATAGGCCTAATACTGATATTACTAAATGAAGAGGGCCTACTGCAGTCACGTGTCTGCGGACAGACTTTCAGGTCTAACGTACTCTTATTCATTACAAGCGAACTTAACGGTATTTACAAACAAGTTGACGGTGTACAAATCTAACCGGACGTTGAGACCCACTACCGGGTGTGACGTCGATAAAGATCCGAACAACAACAACAAGCGAACTTGGCAACATAAGACAGCCGGTCTACCTAACCAAACTACATAAACACATCTTCAGTATTTGTAGTTTGTATCTGCTTCCCAAAAAGTTATTCCTAATGTCAATGGATTATGGGTAAAAGATCATCAATACGGAAAGCTGCAGGACACAGAACTAGATGAAAATGTGTATATTACTCACGATAACGAACTAGGCCGGTGTTGTCTAGACGTAATCATCACAAGAGAAGCCATTCCGGCGAATCCAATTACATCGAGTGAAATATAAAGATACAATAATAACAAACCGTACAGTTTTACCGCTGTCACTACTGAAAATTCCATATAAAATATAAATAGAACACAGCTTTACACACTAGAACACTCACTATCCGCCATTTCCATGGGCTAATCGAAACAAGGTTATTTAAATCGATCGATAAAGACTCGATAGGCATTAGCTATTCCCTTTAGTAGTAACTGAATCGAACACTTTCACAAGAATGGCGCTGATCCCTGGTGGTTTCCAAGTTCAATAACTCTTTCTCACACTTGTTAAGTTTCAGTTTTCATTGTACTCAAAGTTGTAGGCACAGACGAATAGTCGAATACTACAATCTTGTGTGTTAAAAGAATATAAAATAATTAATCCAAGCAAAAGAGCCCATTCTTTCATGGGTGGTGACGTTCAGTTGTATCCATTTCCAGGAAAAGTTACATTCCCTCGTAGGTAATTCCAGAGGACACATTTTACTGTGTAACTAGCTGGTTACGCGTCCCTCATACAGGTAAAAAAGGTATTTTCTATGGTTCTTATCGTTACGCGAGACACACCTCGCGGAAGGACATATTACGACATATTATATGGACCCTTTGGCTAAAATCCACCCAATAATTTGTCGCATATTATTATCATAACTATTTATTGCTTTTACTAAGGATAGTGTTTCCTTGTTGAATCTCTTTAAATAAATAATCAGGTTATTGTTGAACGATCACCTCACGGCCGTTTGAAATCGTTCCTAAATTCAGTTCCTCAATGCAGTTTTCACAGCCACAGTCGAAATATCCTTTTACGCTTTCAAAAGACAAAATACATTTTTTCGTTCAGAAAGAACTTAATCACACTGCTGTTCTAAATATACATAAGGAGGGCGCGATACTATTAGATTTGGAATTTACACGATGCTTGTCATTACGAAAAATCACAGGAAGGACATCGATGGACAAGGCTAGTAATTCAGGGTGGTACATACATTCAAAAATAATGAATTAAGAAAATTCAGTTAAATCAGGAAGGCATAATAAACCAGAAGGAAGGAATTCGGATTGTCCACGAAAAGGTATGTTTAGGAAGAACCGGATAATGCTCAGTGATATGATGCTTGTGACGAATTTCTTGAGAGAACTCCTGTCAAGAGAAACACATTTTGCAACACGCCATGCTACATTAGTTTTTTAGTAGTTACCTAAAAAAATTAAAACATCTGACATAAAACATAACTTCCTATACCCAAATAAAAGTTTTGGGAAATAGAATAATATTATTGTATTACACAATAGGCCTATACATTATGCATATTATGGTATTCAGGTAGGAAATTTAAACAAAGAGCCTTTTTTTAGATAATCGGAAAAATATGACATCCTCTTCAAGTGAATTGGTTTTAAACCTGAAGGGAAAGTAGATACCGAATACATCGCATCCCCGAAGGATACTCAACCCAAATATAATTCATGTAATGCACTCATGTGACTTTCATTACCTGAAGCATGGACACTTCACCTGTCTCACTTCACATTCTGATAGGCCTATAGAGTAAGAGGCCGCATTGCAATTTCTACAATTCATTTCAATATTTCATTCATTCCTTGAGCATCAGAAAATGTTTTCGAAAAAATGTTTCATATAAAAGTTCTGGCTATTAGTATAAACACGTCATGTACAAATTTTAAAAGAAACCCGTTAGTCATTTTCGAGAAAATGGCAAAAAACTAAATTTTCTTCGTGTAACGTAACATTAAAATAAGAGAAAGTCATCGACAATCTTCGTGTCACATCCTCAAAAGATAACTATCCCAAATAAAAAATTGTTTTATACGATTTTTTGTTGAGTTAGGCTGTTCACAGACACGTGCACAGACATGTTTCTGAAAATAGCAGTGTACTTATGTTAAAAACTCGACTTCGAATTTCAGAGTCGAACACAATACTTCCTCTATCTACAGTACATATGGTATGGGCAGAAATAAACATGTTTATGTAATATTTCCGATAACTAGGCTACACAACACTTTCCTAGCGGGGGGATTAATTATAAAATGTTACTGTTATTAGTTATTTCAAACAACGAAATACTTTCTCGTGCGGTTCTATATTTATCCGCAGTCATATCAACACTTTTATAACTCCATTTCATTAACGAAATAAGAGGTACGGAAATTTTAAAATCTGTTGAGCCCACCCAATGTTTCTTTTCAAAAGTTGGGGCCACTGGATAACTACATAAGAGGAGATGCCACTGGTGTAGATACGAGCACTATAACATGCTCATATATGACAGATGTTAATGGGAAGCTCCATGTTTATATAACATGGAACGGAACTATTTACTTTAACTGCCCTTTAACAATAATGAACGATTATACGTGGGTTCGTGGATATCAAACCCACTGAACAAAGAAATAATGCTCCATCAACACGTATAAAATAATAATAATTATTATTATAACAAA
Source organism: Ectobius pallidus (assembly GCA_964059195.1). NCBI lineage: Eukaryota > Metazoa > Arthropoda > Insecta > Blattodea > Ectobiidae > Ectobius > Ectobius pallidus. The sequence continues at coordinate 13,746,255 of CAXKWD010000013.1, forward strand.
TAATAACAAATAATCATAATAATAGTAAATAATAACTTCAGTAAAAATAAATGTAATAAATAGTTTAATAATAATAATAATAATAATAATAATAATAATAATAATAACTGTAGTAATCTCGCTTTACAGTCTTGGGACGCAATATCATAATAACCAGGGCCCGGATTCTGATGACCTAAAATTCTTTGAAAAATGACCTATAAAATGACCTTAAATTTGAAAGAAAATGACTTAATAATTACAAAGAATGACCTAAAAACTGATATTTTATTTATAAAAATTATTATTGTTCACACAAAGATATAGACTAATGTGTACGTAATCGTAAAAACTATAAAAGTAGAAAGGATGTTGTAGATATAAAAACTTTGTTCTTGATTCAACATTTGAGAAGAAAAGTAAGAAAATTGTTTTTAAAGTAGATTCTAAAAAATGTAGCATTATAGTAATCTAGTCATTTATTTAAAATAAATGCATGAATATGACAAAATAAGGAAGCAAATGACACGAAAATGACAAAATAATTACCTAAAATTGAAATAAAAGCCCTAAAAATATAAAATTGCATAAAATGACAAAAAATGACCTAATAAAAATGCATTTCTATAATCTAGAGGCCATGATTAGGACTTATCTACAAGTTGGCAATGCCTATGCAGCATCAATAAAAAGATGACATGTCATCAGAATCCGGGCCCTGATAATAACATGGATATTTCTGTTATGTGCACATGGGGCAATTACAATATTTACAAAAAACGTTTCAAATGGTTAGGGTGGCTGTTAATATTTTTCACGATAAGAAAATTACAGCATTTACGGAAAACATGTGAAGCAATTTAGTCTGGCTGTTAATATTGTACAAGATATAAAAATTACAAAATTTAGGTAAACATTTCAAACGGTTTAGTCTATCTGTTAATATTTTGCAACAGGTATTTGTTAATGTCTTAACATGTTCCCTCCAAATTGTACATAACCACGTACAATCCATCTTTGTGATAGCTCCCAATACTGACAGCTAGTTTATAATTTACTATTGAAACATTTAGTTTCTTCTGAATACAAAAGCAAACTCATTAAACCTAATGGTATGTATACAACAGGGGAAGATGTAAACCTAATTTGATGAAAAGCCACGGTTTCCAGAAATGGACAGTTCTGTTTACAGAATAATTATACCAGGACAAGAAGTGAGGATTCAATCGCTTCTGCAGTGGGCGCTGAGTTTATCTGAAGACTGAGTTGCATTTGGCATCCGGGCTGAACTGACATGGACAGATGGACGGGACATTTTATCGGGGAGCAGGCTCCCGGGTGGTCGATTCTAGCTAAATTGACCCGCTATATAGTCGTAGAAAGAGACAAATATCAACTCACTTATTTTTCCAGCGAGGTAAAGCATGGACTAGAGTAAAAACAATTAACTGTCAGGTAAAGCCTTAAAACTGCCCCAAGAATTCCAAGCCTGCTACCAGAGTGGGTTTGTATATAACATTGATCCCTTCATCATATTATGTTTAATAAAAAGGGACTGATGACGATAAAGACAATAATAACAACAACAACAACAGAAGCGAAATCGTGAACGATATAGAATTTGAGTAGCGGTTTTCAATTTGTGGCTAAAGAGGTTCGCAGAGAATACTGATCTAACTTACTACACGGGGTGGATATATATATATACAGTATATAGCATCTAGCATATATATGTGAGTGTGTGTGCAGATTTTTAACAGCTTATTCGTCCTGTAAAAACTAACAAATCTATTCAAATACCAATTTGTCTCAACCAAGTAAGCCTATACTATTTTCAGAAAAAAATCAATGGCAATAGACAATTCCTAAGTAAGCTAAAGGAGTATTATCTATTTTATGAAATTCGAATGTTCATTGCCGCACTTACTTGACCCCGCCATTCAACCCTATTCTGTGCGAACTCCATACAAACATCCCTCGCAGATCCGACTTTCCTTAAATCTATCCTAATATTGTCCTCCAACCTGCGTCTATAGGTCTTCCAATTGGTCTTTTCCCTTCGGATCTCCCCGTCAATATTTTTGAGATATCTTTCCTCCCCATGCGCGCAACATGTCCAGCCCATTTCATTCTCCGTGATTTAATTACCCTTACTATATCCAGTGTGGAGTACAGGTTGCGATTAACTTTGAAAGTAATGATTACCGAATGACAATAATGTTCCATTGCATGTGATGCAATACTACATGCTAAGAGTATCCCATGAATAAAATATAACAGATTATTAAAACAGTAATTATTTCCTTACCTGTGTAGTTTAAATCTGTCAGCTTTGACAAGACGTCCTAAATGATCGGTGAATTCCCTACAAACCAATGCTACCTGCAATAGTGCCTGTGGGAAATAGTTAACCTAATTAAGATATGCTAACATCAGAACTGTCTTGCACCGAATCCAGATTGTAAATTTAATCAATGTAGCCTACATTTATAGGCCTATATTTCAATTTTCGAGTTGTAAAAATTGAGTTTTTATTCTGTTCAGCTTGGAGGGTTCCGCAGAATTGGAACAATGAGCTGCCAGATTGCTTATAGCGCCAGGCAGACATAGCTTGAGACTATAAGCTCTGATGTTTCGGATTGATGTGGTTCATATATAAATCTTTGAATTTAATATCCATGAAAACCGCCAACTTAAAATGCAATGGGAAAATTAATTACTTGATAAGAGATTTTAAACTGCTGATGTAACAAAGTAATTACTGTTTTAATAATCTGTTATATTTTATTCATGGGGTACTCTTGATAAATCCAACTTCGTTCTCGCACATCTATCAGTTGCACGTAATTTCACGTGGATTAGCTATGACAAAATAACAGAAATGTTGCCATACCTTTTCGATTTCCTATTCCTTAACGTTGTCAAAAGCATTCCGTGCGTGTTGTTAAATTATTGTTAATCGGCAATCAATACTTTCAAAGTTAGTGTAAATACGGATCAATTTTTTTAACTGTTCCCAGTTACATTTGCATACTAGAGCTCATATCTCTCTACTAATTTCAGTTACACAGCTTTTTACAGCAATGTATAGCGTCTTCCATTTATATTTATCATCTTTCAAGAATAAGCAGGTATTTAAATATAATATGTTACATAAAAAGTAATACGTTTCTGCATATTTTAAAATGATATACAAAAGTATATTCAAGACAAGACCAAATATAAAATTCACAGCTTATTTTAAGATAGACTGAATTTTTATAGAAATATGTTGTTACCCAAAATATGCTTTCAGGAGTAAATTATAAAAATAAAACATTAAAGTAATATTTTAGCATCAGACACTATCCATAGTGCGCCATCTCCATTCAGGGCTTCATTTTATCTGAAACCATTTTTCGGTACTTTTCTCAGTTGCACGCCTATTACAATGGTCATATCCATCGTTTACCAATTGTGAATTATACAGCTTCAAAATAACTGCCTAACCGAAACCAGCATTTCTACTACAGCCATAATGGTATAACTCCTTACAGCGAATTAGGTTGGTGCATTTCAGCATGTGACTAACGACGATGAGTTGGATGGCGGATGAAAGCCTATATCCAGCTGTTGTGAAAAAATTTTAAAATTAAAGTAAAGTGATATTTTCGTAAAAATGTGAGATAAATGCAGTCGACCCAGTTTTATGATTATTATTATTATTATTATTATTATTATTATTATTATTATTACTATCATTATTATTATTATTGTTAGTGAAAATTTTGAACCAAAATGGACTAATTCCCACTACAGGGAAACATCACTATACAAAATGTAACAAAACCTTAATTCAAATAAAGTAATTTCAATTATATGTTGTAGTACTACAACGTATAATTGAAATTACTACTTAGTGCAGGCTATTTTGTGATTAGGCTACTTATTCAACACATTATGATGTCCTATTAACTTTAACCTTCACTATCTCTTATTTTAGAAAAAGCACTTGGCTATGGTATTTAATAGCCTAAATGCCATGAATTATTCAAACATTTTTATCGGGATCCCTCAAAAAAAAAAATTAGCAACTCAAGGGGCCGCGACATTTAAATGGTTGGAAATCGATGGTGAAGAGCGCGCACTTGTACAATGCAAGCCTGTTGTTCCTCTGGATTGTTGCAGTAACATTCTCATTTCAAGGTTTACTGCCTGAGGACAATGAAATGTTGATAATAAGTTTTAACTATACAGTGGGAGGAGAGAGCTTTACCTTGATATCAGGAGTCACGATGGTGTTGAGTTTGTCTGCTTTATTTCCCATAAGTCATTTCTCTATTTCCCATAGTTCATTACAGTTCCGGTTATGCATGTCAGCTCTTAGTATGTGCTATCGTATACATTTCAGACGGACGAAAATTACAAAATTATACATCTGATGTCAGTTTTAGAAATTGGTTTTAAACGCTGTGCATTTGCAATTTCCATTACATACTCAAAGATAAGAAGCCTAAAACCAAAACGTGGAACAAGATATCCCTCAAGTTATGTAGACCCACATTCCAAATTTCGCTGCAATTAGTTATAGCTTGAGGCATTTCATCTCAAACAGACTTTAGTTTGTGCATATAGGCCTAACCTCCAAATTCCTACACCTAGTGCCGGAAAACTAGCCTATTGCGTCATAATCTCCAAGTCTGTAACCTTGATAGGCCTATATACCACTGCAAACATGAAATATAACGGTATTTGCTAGTTGTAACAATTTCAATCTTATTTCTTAATGTGTTAGCAGCTAACTATGTTGCGACTAATTGCGCATGCGTATACTAATCGATATAGCGATCGCCTGTAAGATTAAAATTGCCACTATTATTATTATTATTATTATTATTATTATTTTTAGCTGACAATAACTTTACGTTTTGAAGCGGATACATTAACTAACTCAAACACACTCACTAAAGGAATTCACGGCACGAGTCTTCGGATCTTATCCTTCTGTACCTTGTGATCCAAGCGATGCCAAAGTTATATATATATTTGTGAATTCGAAATCTATTTAAGATTTAAAAACGTGTTTCACACGAAAATTTGTATTAATAAAACCAGGACAATGCTGATTCTCTACAATGTCTGGCCGGACACCGGTCAAAAACATAAAAAGGAGGACACATCCGGAGAAATCTGGATGTCTGGTAACTCTATTCAGGTGAGGAAAGTTCACAATTAAAAAGCAATACCAATAACTTTGCACGGACTTCAAACTCATAGGATACATGTACAATTTCGAGGTATAGAATTCCTAACGTTATTGCGCACCTCCAACATAATGCTTTTGTTTGTGACGTTTCGATGGGGGGACTCGTGGCACTCTGCGCTCAGGATTTGTTTTTATATTCATGTGGCTTCCGTTTTCAGGAAGGGGAGTGTAAATCCCACCGCAGACAATATTGTGGATGAGGGAGGCAATAATCCTGCCATTACTTTTGTCGTTAGGATCATCGTGACCCACCCCCGCTATTGGCAATTTCAGTAAAGCGATATCTTCACCATAATGTGAAAGGATTCGACTTTCATGGAGAGAGGAGAGCTTCCATGTTAAACGTGACTGCTCGCGATGCTGCGCGCTTCTCTAGTTAATGTAATTTCTAGGGCTACAAGTTTGTACACTAGAAAAAATTCTGGTTACGCTACACACTGGGAATCCTCCTCGATGCATGTGTAGGGGTAGATAAATAAATTAATAATTAACATTTTATTTTTCCTGGCAGAGTTAAGGATATAGGGCTTCCCTTCCACTCGACCAGGATTAAATAATTTTACAATAGAAAAATGCCATGCAGTGGGAAACTGTAAAACTGAAACTAAAACTCAGCTAAACACTGACTTAATCAGAGAAAAATATGAATTAGTTATAGGCGTGTAAAATTTCCTGAAAAAAAAAAATGTAATTTGATAGTACCTATAAAATATGTTGGCAATAACTACACAGAATAAGGAATGTTAGAACATGATTAAATTAGTGCCAAATCTGATCTGAGAGGTTGAGAAGGTGACACAAGAAGAGAGAACTCAAATAAATAAATGTTATAACTGAGAGACACAATTACAGAAGGAAACAGAAAATAATAGCCTAAGTAGCTAAAATCTAAAACTGATGAATAAAAATAATTAACGAAATATTCTGAATAATTCATAAAGAATATGTTAATATGATGGGGCACATTTTACAAGTTTAACTATTTTAAAAGAGACTAGTTCTCTTTACTGACAATATTTTGCATTGACGTAGTATATTTAAGTCCGCCGGCGTGGTCTTGTGGTTAGCGTCGCTGACTACAGATACGTCGGCCCGGGTTCGATTCCCGGTACCTCCTCGGATTTTTCTGAGGTAGGGGTAGGGGTGCATTCAGCCTCGTGATTCAAAATTGAGGAGCTACTTGATAGAGAAGTAGCGGCTCCGGTCAAGAAAACCACCATTAACGGCCGTGGGTGTCGGCATGCTGACCACATGCCCCCCAATCCTGCCATCTGCCTACGGGAGATGACGCAGCGGTCGGGTGGTAGGCCAAGTCCCTCCAGGGATGTAGCACCACGGAGTTTAGTTTTAGTTTAGTAGTATATTTAAAGCAACTTAAAAGAGCCCGTCTATCCTTGATATTTTGGGGGAAGGAACTGTGGATATATTAAAAATAGTTGTGTTGGTGTCTTTTTAGAATTGTAGACCTTCAAATGTAGGCAAATAAAAGGGTCATAATGACATGGTTACCTTATATACCGGATGGAACGGAGTAATGTGTTGATATTAAAATGTATCATAAACATGAAAGTAATCATATTATGCCTACTATAATTATACAAATAAATTAGGACTATAACTATTATTCGTGTTACTATATAGGCCTATCATTGAGTACCAATTCAGAAAAATTTGTACAAATAATGTTTTCTTTCATAATCACCGTAGTTAACTGCTCATAAGTGCAATTCTCATTAACACCATTTAATTATGGTTTTCAGTTATGAAAACTGCAAGATCGAAATTGAAGTTGATAAGTAATCGTGATGCTGTTTACGTGACCATGCAGATGCGATTAAGTACTGTAGTTCCAGGAATTAACAACTGCGACCTCATTCTGTGCGCCCTGTCACTAAGCCAATTATTAACATTTAAAATATTTATAGTTTTATTTATAGCTTTATATTATGGATTGTTTTGACAGCGGGTATCATGATAGTTTCTATATTCCAAACCCAAACTACAATCTTTGGGTAAAGGGCAACAGTTAAATATAAAGTACTTTACACAGATCATCCCTTTTATGCAAAACTGACCTTGATACTTTTGTGAATTAACGGGATGCCAACAGCGATTTCCAATGTACATAGGTTGAATCAAATTCTTCGCTTCGCCCAGCTCAGCGCCCCCACGAGCGTCCACAGCGCTCTCATTAATGTGATCTCAATGTTAATAATTAATAATTTTATTGCATTCAACAAAAGTGTTTTCATTAATATATACGCCTACTGCATTGTAATAAATAATAATTTTAACTTTAATAAGTAGTTTACTGCATTAAAAAAATGTGCGGCCCTTGACGTGAACACACATTGACCCTACTAAGTACAGAAGCTGGTTTTCCCCTGGTCTACAAAATAGAAGGTGAAATGCACCCTCTGACAAGAGAGTCTTGTAAAAAAGGTGGGAATAAAGAACAAAGTGGTATGCTAGCATTGATATGTGAGGATACATTTTGTCTGATCTCATTTTTTGTTTGTTAGATGCCTACACATGTTTTATAAACTCTCTCTTTCTCTCTCTCTCCCTCTCTTCCCCTCTAAGTAGTCGATTTAACAATATAAAAGTAAGTTTGCATAGGTGTATTTTTGCACATTTTGTCCATACTTTGAACAATTTTGCATGATACGGGAATTTATGGAGGATGAGCTTGGTATGATTATAATAATTATTAATTGCTCAATTTGGAAGGCAAATAATTTAATCAATCTATTACTAAGATAGGAAGGCAATAGGTTACGTAGGCCAACACGTCACTAATAATAATAATAATAATAATAATAATAATAATAATAATAATAATAATAATAATAATAATAATAATAATAAAATAAACCAATAAATTGTAAAATTAATAACCACAGTCACTTCAAAACGTTAGAGCACAATTCAAATAGGCCTAAACATGAATAAAACTTTTACAACTCAAATAAATGCAAATAAATCCTATTTGGCGTATACACAAACATACTTACACACGCATACTTCCCCGAAAAGTCCAAAGTCTGTTATCAAACAAATAATTTTAACCCCTTCAGAGCTGAACTTATTCACTGTTAATTCTTCAGTCGAGTGAAATCATCAGACGGCGTTAATTTTTTAATCAATAAGGAAAATTTCAGTAGAATATAATGTTTTAATGAATGGCAAATATAACTTGCGAATAAAACCCTCAGATTTTACATAAAGAAGAAGAAGACGCAGCAGCAGCAGCAGTATAGCAGCAGTAGGAGTAGAGGGGGTGTTCAGAGATCCTTCAACATCCAAGGTCATGGGAGCATATCGAAGGTAGGGGAAGAAATTGTACTTTATTCTAGATCAGAGCATAGAGGCCACTATCACGTAAAAAAGACGACCCTGGTGATTATACTGGCATCGTCACGCAGTATATCTTGCGAAGGTGTTTCGTTTGGGAGCGTAAAGTGACAATGGACTCATCCAGGAGATGTCGAACAGTAAGGGGCATCATATCTCGGACAGACAGGCGGAGGTTCATGTCGGACAAGAAAGGTGTGTGTGAGACTGCAGTGACCTATCCCCAGTCGTGTTAAGATGAGTAAGACAAAGATGTAAACACGCTACGAGTTTGATGTCCCATAGTCAAATAAGATAACAGCAAATTTATCTTTATTTCTATGCTTAAAACTTTACAGATCGATGGATTTTATCGATTTTTATCGAATCAGGGGTTTACCCCCTCAAATTCAAATTCTCGAAAATAATAACAAGGTAGGCCTAAATATAATATTTATGTTCAATATATGAAAGCTTTTGATGAATGATTTCATTCCTCCTCCGGTACCAGTTAAAAAAATAAAACCTGTGTTTTATACGTCGGATTGTTAGGTTGGATTCATCAGTTTGTACTTCTTAGTTGTATTACTATTCTAAAAGTTATGAGAAATCGACAAATTTACAGGATTTTTGGTTTTGTAAGTCTTGGAAATTAGAACTTACGGGTGAAGTGAGCCTCATTAGTCATTACATACAGGTGTGGGGAACCCTCACGACGTCAGATGCACCAGCACAAATATACGAGAGGAATATTTCATTAATTCACAACGCCTGCCACTAACTTCGGCCCACACACAGGCTCGTCCCTTAGCCACATCCTGCTTTGTGCAGCAGGTGAAGATGTCGCAACAACACTTTCAATGATTGACAGTTCTTCAGGCCGCCACCCCAAAGCCTTAAGCATGAACGGCTATTAGCCTATAGCATGGTTCAGAATGGAACGGTGCCCAATAGACCGCTACGAAAAACAATAGTTTATTGCAATACAAAGAATGGTAAGGGCATCTTTAGGGAATCGAAGAAGGGTTTGAAAGACGAGAGGAAGGCAAGTCTTTTTATTTTTAAGCTTTTAAATTTTAAACTATAGATTTTCCAATGCACTTAACGCATTTGTGTCGCATACTATTTTTTAGCAGAAAGCGAATCATAAAAATATTACGTTGCAACGGGTACGAACCTCAAACAATAGTAATTATTTTATTCTCAGTGGCGATCGGTTCATGGAATACTTCAGCGCAGGCGTACTACTTGTAGCTGTTGGAATAATTAAATCTAGGTAACGAATTGGTATAATTCAACCAGCGTTTTTCATTGTATTCCATCTCTGCAATAATAAATATATAATGAAGCACGTGGGCTAAAAATAAGGCAAAAAACGTAACCAGCACTGGGTGCAGGATATTCGAGTTTTCCACTTAGATAACATGAACGGGAAATGGATGGAAAAGCACTGTCGAAGAAACAATTAATGAACTGGTTCGACGCTCGGTTCGGCTCTGTTAGGCAATCGAAGGACTGAGATCGTCTCTTCGGAGGCAATGCATATTATGAACGTCCAACGCGGTGTGGGTTGTCTCAGATCGACACAACAGGATTTATAAACGTTTTAAAAATAAATTTCCATGAGAGATAACCTATTATGAGGTACTGGGCTTGCATGATTCCCTCTCCTACAGGTAGTAGTGCAGTTTTTCTTTCACATATTTTCACATACTTGTGTTATGTAAGATTTGACAACGAAAACGTTAAGACGGCTTTGCTGGAGGAATTCTTAAGATGTATGCCTACGAACTATGCATAACTCAAAATTATAGCAGGATTTTACATGTTTCATCTTCCTGGTTCCAATAGACTTCTGGTAAGATTTTTAATTAGTAAAACTTGCAAAAATAAGGTTAATTATTTTAAAAATCTAGATACTTCTTTTTAAAGTTACTTACGTAAAAAATTTCACTCTGTTGCTAAGGAGATTAAAAGTAACAGGAAAAACTTCATTTGTCTACACTTTACAGTTTTTGAGAAATGGTATATTGAAATAGATCAATTTAACATGACGGAGATAGAAGATAGGCTACCTTCTCCCCTTAAGTCACGCTGTCATTTCATTCGAATAAACAAATGAGAAAATGCACATTCGTTACTTTAGGCTTTTCAAATTTATAATTTGTTGGTTTTATATTTATTTCACGATAGGAATGTACTACAACTTAGCTTTGTTACGTTGCCGGTGTACATGCCTCAAAATCTAGCTAGACATGGGAGGAACTTGCACATACGGGCCGGGATCGAGCCCATGCCACACCCAGACAGACTTTTCAAACTGGGCATGACAAGTGACTTACTATTGAACGTAATAAATATTGTCTTTAACAGCAGACTAACCCATAGGCCTACTCTGTCCGTGATATGTTAGTAACTAACAAAAATACACACACATGCTAATTTTCAGATAACATAATATACAAAATTTTGGAGATGCATAATGCAGAGGTCGTTATTTTGAACGGAGGCAATTTGTTCGTGGGAGGCAATCATGTGGCCCGAGCTTCACACCTCAACGATCTTTATAGGTGTCATTTTGAACAAGGGTTCGTTTATGATGCTAAATAAATTAGCCTAGTTCTTGGAACAGTTAATTTCGGTGCCAGATGAATGCCGTTACTCTGCTAACCGATTTAAAAGGAGTTGGCCGGGTTAGTGGATTCTATGTTTTAAAAGTGTAACTTCGATCCCCGCCCGACAGAGTACACTTCTGGGAATTGTGATAGATGAATACCGATTCTCCTTTAGTGCCAACATCTTCTTTATGTCTTTTCGTTCTTTCTACGCATTACATGCAAGCAGAAAGGGTCACCTAAATCGCCATCAGAATCGTAATTATCCTCAACATATGTATGACTTTTTCTCAGCTCGAGTGTTGAGACAACACAAGATTCCACGTTCAAAACCAGCTGGGATTTTGGTGTAAGAGCTACCAGTTCTATCAAATAAAACTCAAATTAATACAGCATCAAGCATTAATGAGTTTTCAAATACCTCGGATTTTTAAGGTAGGAGGTCTGGAGCGGGGTGTTCTCAGCCTCCTGACACCGGCTGAGAAGTTACTTCATAAAGAAATAGCTACTTCAGTCACGAAAGTTATCAATAACGGTCGTGGAGTGGGTATATACTGCCATCTGCCAAGGGAGATGACCCAGCGGTCGTATGGTAGGCCTAGACCCACAAGAGATGTAGTGCCACGGAGTGTAAATATGAGGAAAACTGGTTTTAAGTAAAAATTACTGGAAATCTGCGATAGCAAACATAATGTTTGGAGGTGAATTAAATTCTCTGGGGCACAAACTATGCTAGATGTTCCTCATTCCTATTCTTGGATTATTCCTCGTGTATGGCAAACGAAGCGTAAGAAAATTAATATTAAGCATAAAGGAAGGGTGCTTTAACTTAAATAAAACATAAACTGGGAAGTGTTGGTAAGGCAACAAATTTAGATGGTAAAGCGTACTCTTCCACATTTATGGTTATACTTAAAAATAAAGTACATATCGTAGAATTTCAAGCACTGACGTGATGAGAAATGTTCTTTATAATAAAAAATACATTAAAAATTTTATTAATCTTCACACTTGTATGTCACTCTTTCGTGCGTGTCATTTGATATGCTTGGAGATTGAATTATACTATGGTACCACAAAATGTGAGAACACCAAAGGGATATTTTTCTAGCAGCTTCCACCATGATCACGTCATATATATATATATATATATATATATATATATATATATATATATATATATAATTGTCATATCCTTTCTATTATTAGTACTATTTTTTTCTTTCCTTTCTTCATTTTCATATAGCATTATTATATTATAAGTTATCGTATTATATTGTATTGTGTTATTAGTGTTACATTTCTCTTTCTTTGTCTTGTGCATATTAAAAGCACGAACGGCCGTCTAGGCCCATGCGTTGGATTTGTTTTGTGGATAATGTATTCAATACGTATATAAGAATAAAGATGCACCTTACCATACCATACCTTCATATGAGTTTTCAATCTGTGTAACATTTAGGCCTACGTATACGAGTGAAGTAGCGTTCGTGCTTTTAAGTGAGCTCATTTACTGACTGCAAATTGATCGATCTTTTCATATTTTTAAAATTAATTATCCTTTTATCTATAAGACTGAAATTTTTCGGGTGGAAATTCCATTCAATAAATTTTAAAATACTTTTCAGTGGAGTACGGAGTTGAAGTTTCATTTTTCAACTCAAACAAAATACGTCAATATTTGCCTTATTTTACTAAAATTATGCACAGTTTTTCTATTATAATCTTAACCTCAAAGGTAAATAATGAACTCAAAATGACTAAATTTAAGGTAAAATACATATCACCGAAAATAAGAAAAATTGTAACTTATACGTTTAATATCATAGTAGATATAATGCTCATTGAGGTCAATCCTTTAGAATAAATTGTGGATAGGAAGTACTTTCTTATTACATGAGATACAATCAATTTTAATGGACAGTATGCTTTTTCTAGAAGAATTTAAATAATACGTAATACAAAAAATAATGTTACTAGATGTAAAGCTGTTCTCATGTAGAATGAGTGTACACAATCGTAAGCTTATAAAAGTTTGCCCAGTGAAAGCAAAATTATTGAAATTTTTCTAAAGATTTGGTTCGCTACTATAAGAGTCCTCTCAAACTAGGCTATGCGGCGAATCAGGACCACGTCTTTGTGGAGAGTTAATTCGCAAAATGGCGACTGTAACACATACTTGGGTATTTACTGGTTCGGGAACCACAAGTGGTTCTTGACCTTCCCGCATAAGACACCAAATGGCATTGCGGACATTCGGTGTACGTGGTGGATTAATCCCATACATGCGTCGTATCTCTTTGCAAGCAGTGACGGGTCACGAAACAGTTCCGATTGGAAAGGCACATTCTAAGCCTTTGTATAATGAAATAATTGCACACGTAAAAAAATAATAAAAAATAAAAAATTGTATTTTGTGTATTGTAGTAGGCCTATATATTATAAAATTAAATTAGTGTTTCCCTAAGAATGAGCAACCGCCACTGCACTTATTTTTCGTCTCCATCTACCCGTTCTTTTCGAACTATGTGTAGTTGACAAATTTTACGGGTTCCGTGTCATTGGGTAGGGGTTTGCCCATGACTGCGTAACACTTTAAACAGATTCACATCAATAACATTATTCTTTTTCATTTAAACTCAGACTTCCAGTATTTCCATGGCAAGAAGATGTTTACATCATAAACACTGAATGTCTTTGTCCATATAATTCCCTGCTTCATATCAATATATACCGTGGTAAAAACACAAACTAGAGGAAAACAAAAAAGACGAATAGAGAAGAGGGGGCATTATGAAGGTAAGGAGGTAGAGAATGAAGGTTGAAGGTAGTAAGAAAAAATCCCACCCACTCTCCTGGACAAGAGGCTATTCTGGTACCATGAAAAATGGATGCAGCTACATATCACATTTTATGGTGGCGCATGAAAGTTCCAGTTGGAGAGAGACGAAGTACGGCTATCCGCGAACTGTTCCCACCCCCAGTTGTCGGGCAAGGAATTCTTCTTCTTGAATAGCTCCTGTCAAATCCACGAACCTACATGTTCAGTCCAGACTCCCTCCCCGTAGTACTGCTTCAACTATACAGCCAAAAATGTCGTCCCTTCAACCAGATTGGACATGCGCGAAGCATTAATATTCTACTATCTGAAATACACAAGTTTGGATCTGTGAGGGTAGTTGATTTAATAAGCATTTTTTTTTCTCATTTTATGTGTTGGTTTACCGATTTTGGTTTAAAAAATGTATTTTGGATTTTGTGAAAAATACACACACAATAAAGAGTCCTAATGTTTCAAAATAAAATTTTCATACCTGAAGGTGTACATAATCCTTTCCAGGTGACGTCAATTGGAACAAGGGTCAATTTTCTAGAATACAGCCCTTGTCTTACTCATCAATGAGAGATAAATCTTTTTATTTACACTTCTCGTGTAATTGTGTATTTACTCGCTGTGGTGGCGTTATGTACGAGCATTGCAGATTTACAGATTGCATGCAGTTCACTTTACTTTATATGCAATAAAACTGAGTAATAGACAGTCGCAAGTCTACGTATATAGACCGTCTGTCTGTCTGTGTGTAGGAGGGGTAACTGAGACCTTACATCTTGTTTGTAATTCTCAAGCCAACATCGCACTATCCATCTTACCGCATTCAAGACTCGACGCTGACAAATTGCAATGCCGGAGGGCTCACCAATTTCACCCCCTGCACCAACACTCGGTCTCGCTGGTCAATTGAGCAGCTTCATGCTCAAATGGCATAAGTCTCACGGTACTGCCGTGTGGGAAATGACTATTACTGTTTTAAATATAGCAAACGTTCCTAGCTTTGCAGTAGGCTATCTTATTATTCTATTTATTACAAAATTGGGAACAGTAATGGAAATAGTTCGGCTTACGGATCAGATCGCAATCAATAAAATATTATATCCCGCAAAATTAAGAAAATTTGCCCTTCCTACTTTACCATTTAAAATAATTTTTTCTGAATGCTAAGGAATAACCTTAAAACCCAGTTTAAATCAATTCCTAGTTTAGTGTTCTTACTGGTCAAAGGGAAAGTATGTGTGCAATTACTCCAAAGGATCGTGGGTATAAATATGGCTAAAGAAATGTTTTCTTTCTCGGAAGAAAAAAAAACCGTGGCATTTGTTTTCTTGATAGAGAAACTACACTATTGGTTCTGTAAGATAAATGTACATTATGATACAATGCATTGGACGATATTAAATACTTCTCAAAAATAAAATATTTAACCAGGATATTAAAGGTTTTTTAACGAGGAAGGTAAATCATTCTGTTTTAACATTACACCTATCTAATTAGGCTATACACGTTCATTTCTCTGAGGATTAACCGTAGCAGAAGGGGTCATTTCAACAAGGACCATAGGCCTACATCTTTATTAAGTAAATAGCCTAAATAAGTTACAACATTATGTTTAGATCCTTACTTGTAATGGCCCTTTCCTAATAGATTCGCTAATATTTACGTCACTACAGGCCTTCAAGGAATGACAGGACTTTAGAATCCCTCTAGTCTCTCGGAAAACGCGGAAAATAGCAAACGCTGTAAGCCTCCGAAGAAGTGAGGTTTTAATTTAAGTTATTGAAATTTGTGAAGATTGTGTATTATTCTAATAACAAAGTTCACATATGAAGATCGTTATTTAAATGTAAGAAAGAAATTTTATAAGGAATCATCCCATAAAGGATACAAAATTCACTGCTATACAAATTAACTTGTATTTTAGCAAGTATATAACATCTGAAAAATATTTTATCGCGCGGAAATCATTTTAATAGCTTGTATTTTAAGGGACACTACACATAGGAACCTCCATTTATAATATTATACATTTCACATAACTCAAACGTATACATTCACATCCAAAAATTAATTATTTGTATTAGAATTAGACATACCCTATGTATAAATTATATTCAAGCTGTACTCGACAGCTGCTAAAACTGATTTCAGTTTTTCCTAAGTAGTGAAAAATAGTGATCCTTATGTGTTCATATTATATGTAAATAATTATAAATATAGAGGTAACACCAATAGGGTATCTACATAAAATAACTTAGGTATAACTTTAAAATGGCAAGATGTTGGAAATCCGTTTTTCCGTAAGTTTGTTTCTCTTCATTTAGTTACACATTTTTTGCACGAAATATTGTTGTAATTACATTTCTACAACAAGTAGCTATGGAATATGTACATTTTTGTTATTCTATTTGTATTGTTTGCGTGTTTTTTTAACGAAATATTATATACCTTTATTATTTAAAAAAAGTGTTAGTAAATAAATATAATATTTCGACGAATGGCTGCACAGAACTGCTTAAACGGTGTCTTGGGAATATACCTCAAATTTTAAAGGTTAAAAAATGTAGGTCCTATAGCAAAAAAGTTGGATTTCAAAATATCGCGGTAAATATTAAAAAAATATAAAATACAATCCATATAGCCTGAAACTTCAGAACTATTTTAAGTTACACAATGTATAAAACATTTCGTTTCATGGACATAACAGGTAAAAAGGTTGACTTTTCGCAATAGTCAGTTATACAAGTTAAAATATCCGAAATTTCGCTCATATTTTGAAACACTTTAACGGTTTGTTAAAGCTGAACACAGACTGAAGAAACCAGCTGTTAAGCTTGTTAATTTTGGGGTTCCATAACAGATTATAATGTACAGGAGATGTTTACAACCATGGCTTCGAAAGCGTAAGTAAATATTTTGTTTTCGGTTTACAAAGAGCAACAAGGTGCAAAGTGTAAGAAAAAATAGAAATCTTGTCCCGGATGAACGACTCTGTTAATAATTTTTAAATTCATGTATGGGACGGTGTAAGGAATAAACAATCCTATTCATACAGGAAGGTAATGTAAAGTAACAAGTGCTTATTAGCTGCAGCAGTATAATTAAATGTAATTAAGTAACGTGTCTTGGAATTAACATAAGAAGGCTTCACTTGAACCGTTAATTAATTCTGCACTCTTTGATAAGTGAGCACAAACAAGAGTGCATTGTTAGAAGCCCACCAAGGTACTGAACTGATTTTCGTCTCAGATTAGGCCAAGGTTCACAGTCTGCAGCCAGTTTTATAGAAACTGTATCATCCACAAGAAGACAAAAATGGTAATTTAAATATGTCTGGGTTATGTGAATAAGAAACTACGGTATTATTTATTCTCCTTATTGGGTTAAACTAGATAACTCCAGACCGCCGGCGTGGTCTTGTGGTTAGCGCCGCTGACTACAGAACCATCGGCCCGGGTTCGATCCCCGGTACCTCCTCGGATTTTTCTGAGGTAGGGAGGTCTGGTAGGGGTGCACTCAACCTCGTGATTCAAATTGAGGAGCTACTTGATAGAAAAGTAGCGACTCCGGTCATGGAAACCACCATTAACGGCCGTGGGTGTCGGCATGCTGACCACATGCCCCCCAATCCTACCATCTGCCTATAGGTAGATGACGCAGCGGTCGGGTAGTAGGCCTTGTTCCTTCGGGGATGTCGCGCCACGGAGTTTAGTTTTAGATAACTCCAGCAAATACAATCGGAATTTGTAAATTGTAGTTTTTGTTAGTAGAGACTGTGTCGTTAACATTTCAAAAAGAGGTGGTCAGTAGAAAATTTATCAAATCCACTCAAAATCGTCATAAATTTAAATTTTAGAAAACCTTGCTTCAGGCGAAAAATTGAAAGACTTCGGGACACTCTGAACAAAGCTATCAGATCGTTGCATTAGTCAAGAATAATTAATCGAAGAAATTGACAATGAAGCGCGATTTCAAATGTCTATGCAGTCATTCTGTTCATTTTGTCTTCGATTATTCCATTGATACGACGCGTGT
Organism: Ectobius pallidus; assembly: GCA_964059195.1. Lineage (NCBI taxonomy): Eukaryota > Metazoa > Arthropoda > Insecta > Blattodea > Ectobiidae > Ectobius > Ectobius pallidus. Next base: position 13,764,295 of record CAXKWD010000013.1, read on the forward strand.
TTCATACTGACAAATAATGTTTAGCAATGCCTCGGAAGTGGAACAATCATTGCCCTTTATCCTTTAATATGCTGGTTAGAAATACAAGAATGCTGTTTTATCTGATAAAACGTCACCTCGTTACTGGACACGAGAAGTATCAATATGCAGCGATTAACCCTTAGTCACATGCTGTCAGTGAACAGAATAAAAACACATTATTTACACAACCTGACTTGTCTGGAAATTAAAACATAATTGTGCATCGATTAAAAACAGAATTTCGATTCGCTGTAAGCCGTTCGTGTGCTTTTATTCTCTTCTGATGTTATTTTATCTGAATTATATTAACTATTTCCCATACATACTATTGGCGGCATTGGTTAGAATCTATTGCCATTCGATACATCGTTTGTTCTTTAATAGTTTCAGTGATCTCACAGCTGACAGGCCTATTTATATAATCATTTACATGTAATTCGTGGAACAGTGTTAATAAACCATATTCAAAATCTTGAGTTTCATTAGATAAATTCCCAACACCTGTAAATAATCAGTGCAGATTGTTGCGTTAGGCAACAATACTATTGTACTTTCTTGCAAGAAAACAATACGTGGCCAGAAAAGCATGAATATAATTACAAAACATTCAAGATGGATATAATGATATGCATTCATGAACCACAGACTACTGTATCTGATGGACATTACATGAGAATTTTTCTCCTATAATATTCTCATATAAAACATTCCTGAAACGAATCGCAAAAAGAGAGAAAAGTAAACACCAACATTTTTGCTGAATAAGATATTTTTTATTTATTTATTATTTTATGACACACTTTGCTTTTTGGGGGAAATAATAGTGATGAATTCTTGTCAATGATTTTCGTTTCAATTCTATGTAGGACGTAGGAATTAACTCTTCCACTAATTGCTGGTGTGTTTACTTTGACTGCACGGTTGGAACAATGCTAGATGGGAAGAGGTAAATATTACCAGGAAGTTCGTTTAATAACGTGGTGAACTTCGCTTCTGCCAATAACGACTGGTTTTACTGTTTGTTTTCATGTCGGGGCACCTGACAGCTCTATACTTACAGGTAATATTATTTTCCTGAAATGTGTCCGAATGCTTTAACGATGACGCTGTACACCAGTGACAGGCACCTAAGTCAATAGTAATCACAATTTAATTTAATCGAATTCAATTACTAACGCGATGGCCATACAACGTATGATAACCACAACAAACAAGAATGTACAGTGGATTCCGAAGGATATGCTAACTTCCGGGATTGTTTAGCCGATATCAGGGCATCTTTTCTTCTTCTCTTCACGAAAAATGGCCAAATTTCATGTTATCTTGTTCTTCAAAGCCTCTAGAAACCATATATAAGCACCTATATCTTGGAGGAATATTCTTAATACAACTAAATATATAAGAAGTTTACACAAAAGTAACCCAGATGGCTCTATGAATTGATGGACATTCACAAGAATCGACTTCTCAGCTGTGGGAAGGGAGTCACTGGGTCACGTGATCCAGAAAAAGGGATGTAAACTTGATGGCAATCAACACTAATATCACTGGTCATAACCTAACTGCCACCAACCTAGCTCTACATGTATCTAACACTAGTGTCACTATTCCCAACCTAATTGCCACTTACCTAGAATCTGTGAATATACAAGGGCAAGTAAATAAGTATCCGCATTTTTTTAAAAAAATTAATTGCAACAATACAACATTTTCAAACACCGTACCTTATTTTTCAACATAGTCCCCTTGCATCTCAATGAACTTTATCCATCGCTGCACAAGCTTACCGACGCCGTCAGAAAAGTTTTTTCGGCTGAGTAGTAAGTCACGTATGTACCCCTTCCTTCAGTTCTTAGTCTGTGGTGAATCGACGACCCGAAAGCATCTGTTTTCGGGCCTACCTTGCACGGACTTTATGAAAGCCAAACCTGTTATGAATAACGTCAAATGAAGAACCATGGCTAATCTGCATATGTTTTGCCACATCATCGACAGTTACGCTTCGGCTTGTCTTGCTCAATGTTGGCGTCACTAGTGAATGTGGATGGGCATCTTGTTCTTTCCTCGTCCTTCACACTTGTCCGACCATTCTTGAACTTTTCAATCCATTCGTACACGCTTGGCAGTGTTTATTAATATTATTACCTGCGGAAAGTCTTCGATGGATTTCGGCTCCTGGTACACCTTCAGACGGGGGGGGGGGGGGGGAGGATCACTGCATGCTTTTCTTCTTTGGTGCACACGATGAGCGGTGCAGCCATGTTTAATGTGCAACCGCGCAACATCAGTGGAGTCATAGCGGTCAAATATTCCACAAAGGGAGATAAATTAACACTACGAGCACAAAGCGGTGCAGACAACATACAAAAGATTAAACAAAAAGTGTGGATACTAACTGACTTACTCTCGTAGTTTGCGCGGGAAAATGGGCCACACACCACATGGCCAGCAACAGTCCGGTAGCATTGGCGCATTAAAAGAGCAGTTACTCAGTCGGCACGTAAGCACCTATGAGACAAAGGTTCGTCGGTAGCCAATGGGTGTGTTGGTATGGTTGTGTGCACATCGGCACAGTCGCATTTTCGTGCACATCGGCATAGTATTTTTATCTTGCAATATCATCGTGCTCATCGCCACACACCCTTCGTAGGAGTGGACATAGAGACAAAGTTGGAATTACATTATCGTATTGAATGCAATGGAGTTCACAGTAACTGCCAGATAGAAAGACAAACACTTCCTTTTATTCATATAGATACATACTTTGTACATTAATATTATAATTGTATTATTTAGAAATCATTCATAAAGTATCTGCCTGCGATTGAATGACACTTTGAATTAACCTAACCTAACCTAACCTGACTTAACCTATTTACGATATCAACGGCCGGTTTCCTTAGCTGCGGTAGCTAAGAGGTGCTGCCTTGGAGCCATGGTGAAGGAGGCTGTAGGTTTGAGTCTCTATGTGCACCCCTACCTCCAACGCGGTGTGTGGCGATGAGCACGATAACCATTACAAGATAAAAGTACTATGCCGATGTGCACGAAAATGCGACTGTGCCGATGTGCACGACACCGTTGGGGTATGCAATCTCTTGGAACACCTCGTGTAGAAAACCAGATATGAGATATATTACTTAATTTCGGAAAACAGACTGGTTAAGAAATGTAATGTAGTTTCTTCTTACTTTTCGTGTATTGTGTTAAGTAAAGCCTACGCGGAAATTTATAGATAGTTCCACCTTTAGAAAAGAGTATTGCTCTTATGGGGACAGGGTTGCCAGGGTTATATAGTAAAAAGCCGAAAATAATAATTTTTCTTTTCTACTATTTTTCTTGGAAAGCCTACTCAGAGGAAAGAGCAAGCAGCGACTCCTGTGTATGTGTCTATTATCAGGTAACAGCTATAATTACGAAATATTAGCATTTCGGTCTTTCATTTTTTCCTTAAAATATATACATATTTTCTGATTTTCCAACTTATAACATATACCATGTGATGCGATTTGGCAGCTATTTCAATCACATTTTCAGCCTAATGTACAAAACGTGCAATAAAATGGTAGCCTGTTTTTATCAACTCAGAATAAAAGTGTAAAATCGTGGAAGCAGCAACCTCCATGAGCTATTTAATTGAGTGAATCTAGTGACGATGTTTCTACTTTGCATAACATGGCTATTCCAACACTGGCCTTAAGAAACGAACAAGTGAATCCCAATTGCGGAGAAAACAGGCGATGCTGGCGTCCACAGGCGTGAATGAGTAAATAACCTCTCTCCTTGTCTAAAAAAATTATGACCTCATGTTTCTCACTCAAACCCACTTCCTCTTGTTTCTTTTTTTAATTGCAAGTTACAGTAATGTGTTAAACTGCTAAGGTATTTTCAATATTCCTTCCAATCTATATATGACATATTCCCATATCTTTTTCTAAACTACGTGTATACATGCATTACTCAAACAAAATTATTGCTTGCATTACGGCTGCATTACAAGGACTATTTGAATGACAACCTTAAGATCTGGACTACCTAGCGGAAACCGTAGTAACCAGAATACAAGGTACATCGCGACAGCATAAACTTACAACTTAAGGGCGTATATACGTAAATATTTTTTAAGCACCCTAAAATATAAAGCTGATTTTACCGACTCCATTCATACTTTGTACAGATATTTTACTTCATTCTATCAATAAATGGATATTTTAAACTGTTGACACACCCCACGCCCACCTACTGAATATGATATATTGCAGCGAGTGTCGGCAAGTACCTTACCAGGATAGTCACTTTACAAACCAAAATGTGCCTAATTCAAAAATCTTACATAGCGAAAAAGGTAGGAAGCGTTTCTGTTAAACAGAAATGTTGGCAAGTTCTAAACAACATAGGCCTAGGTCAGCTTAAAAATCCATCATCTATTACAAATGCAATTTCCCAGTACAGTAGTTATTATTCTTCAAACATAGCGTATTATTCCATAACTCCACGGCTTTTATGAAAAATATAGACTCAATGACACTCATATCTCTACATGTTTTTATATATCAAATATACAAATTAATTGTATTAAAATTAATAATATAGATGTCCAAAAACAGTCTACTTGATAGAAAAAGTATCTTTATTATATGCAGTAATGAGATCAGAGGAAACCTGACTAGATTATGCTTTCCTCAAGCATCCTCCAGGTATTAAAAAATACCGTAATCATTTTTTTTCTTCTCGGGCAATAATGGTTCTGAAAAATTTAATTAAACAATGTCTTATAAGTCTGTAAGCTAAAAAAGTTAACCCTCGAACAGTCGCGTCTGTTACTGGAAATTAGTGATCGCGTGTCAACCATTGCATGTTTCTTTTATATCTGGTACTATCGATATGAGGATGTAACTTGAAAGAAGTATGCACTTGATGCAATTTTTAAATTTCAGATGCATATTATATTTTAAACTTCTAAAAAACTGAATATAAATATATATGTTAATTATTGTATGTAATGTACAACGAAAAAACATTATAATGGTGTATCGTTAAAACTGAACTTATGATATACTGTATGCCTACTTTATGTCAATGCATTTTATTATGGCAGGCTAGTATTCAAGTCATTGAATTACAAGCGTTTCATTTTCATCTTCTTCAAAACTTTCATTGGGAGGTATTTGAATTTCCACGTCAGTATGATTTTTTCCTGAATATTGCTCTACAGAACAAGTTAGAAAAAAATAATAAGTGATTACTTGTAATAATAAAGTACTTTGATAACAAAATTGTTATAAACAACGAACATCACATGAATTTCACTCACATAGCCGATCATGTGGTTGAATCTGTCCCCAACCACGCACTGACTTAATGAAACAATAATTCCTAACAAATGACTCCTGCGAACTCACAGCAATGGCTACTGATACAAAAACGTTCAATTTAAACATACTACAAAGATCATTTCCCGCAATAGCTATTTTAAGGGTAGGAGATAAATAGCGAACGGTGGTTGGTGGTTGACCAACAAGCATAAGAGTAACCGATGTCACAAAAATAATTAAAAGAATAGGCCTGAAAGAAAAATAACGTATATTTCGTCTAAGGATTACACATGAAATATGGTTTTTGAAGTCCCTTTGAATGCCACTCAAAAATGAATAATTAACCAGTAATATACGATTATATTGTTTTGACGGTACATGTTTTGCTTCAAATGTTTACTTCTGTGTATCCGCAAGTAGAGAGTTACTCGTCCGTGTGTGCATTTTAAAATTTGACAGTGTTTATAATAATAATAATAATAATAATAATAATAATAATAATCGTGTATTTGTGTGATTTAAATTTCGTTCAACTTCAATAATAATAATAATAATAATAATAATAATAATAAATCATTGGATGGAATGCATCAAAAGCCACTAGCCTATTACAATGTGAACTAAACCTCCCTTGAGACAGTATATTCCAAATTTCAAGTAAATAAATTTGCATGTTAACTAAAGTTAATTATCATTTTCTTATGAAAGCAGTAGTAGATTTCTTTTTTATCTCCATGCTTCAGCTGTATCTAACAATCTGAATTCTTATTATAGGTAGAGAAGAAACGCATTCCGGATTAAGCTAGGACAGAGTGGGGTGGAAGTAGGCCTAATGAGGACTTACGTAATTCAAGAGTAGTGGGTGAACCTCTAGCAACTTAAGTGAGGGAGTATGTTGTCGAAACTTGAGGTTGGTGGTACGGGGTTACGACAGATCCCTATTCGGCGGGCGAGATATATCGTTAATTGAAAACGCCTGACCAAACATGTGGCCAGAAGATGATTTTAGGAACATTCCTAATATGACAGAAAGGTAAGCAAAATGTAATAAATCATTCTAGGCCGAAACTCATTTATTACTCCTTACAATGCCTCAGAGGATAAAACTTTAAACTATTGTTTATCAGAAGTAGGCCTACATAAAACTGAAAATAATTAATTTAAATAAAACTTTCCGCTTAAAAATCTAAGGAACTAGTATTCAAATATCTTCAGTAAAATAATAAAAAGGATTAAGTTTGTTATGGGCTTGAAAGTCCCCCTCCAAGGGTAATTTAGTATAATTATAGTCTAATAATAATAATAATAATAATAATAATAATAATTATCATTATTATTACTATTGTCGTTATTAATATTATTATTATTTCCACAGGCATGAAAAGTGATCAAGTTATGCAACTCAATGTCTTTTGGGAATGGAATATCAGTTTCCCAAATTTGTAAGTTTATCGTTCAATCTCTCAAAGCAGCATTTTTCTCAACTGTCTAAACCACAATTCTACAATTTAAAATATCAATCCACGAAATGTTGTCCGCCCATTATTTATTGCATGACCTCCACTTTTATCTAATGTTTAACAGAAATAAATTTGAAAGAAAATATTTAATATTTTAAAGTAAAGTGTTAAAAGACAATTATTTCCCTCTCACATTGCAGATATTTAAACAATTTTCTTAGTTCTGTTTAATGTGGAAATACACCTTTATGAGAGAAAATTAATATTAAAATATAGTTAAAATCTAGTGAATAAACATTATAAGAACGTTTTGGTACGAACGTCAAAGAGAAGACTGTGATGATAAAATTTTCAAATAGATAATAACGTATGGTAATATGTTTGCTTTTAGATTGAAGGGAAAGTTTGAAATATGAAACATTCGTATTTCAACATAATATTGGGATTGAAGTGAAGAAATATAATTTATAAAGTTTTGCATACTTTTAATATATAATTTTACCGATAATAATATAGAAATTACATGTCCTTAGCGATTTCTGTATTACGGCACATGTGACGCCATATCCTCCTGCACGTCTTAAGGGGCTGTCACACTGGATCGATCGAGGGACAGCGTCCGACTGACTGGTATAATGAACCTATAGACAGCAGTGGTACCAGTCACATAGCATCGATCGCCAACGATCAACAACGAGGGTGAGAGATCATCTGGTCTGTGAAATCAAACCTGTCCGTTTTTCAATCGTCAGTCGATGGCAAACTTCGTACCCACCTGAATTTCAGAATTGATGCTGGAAGATTTAACTTACACAATAATGTCGTTTTAAACTTATATTTGAATGAAATATAATTGCACGAATCATTTAAGGCATTTAAAACGATATCTTCTTATGTAATTTAATTTTAAAAACACAAAAATAGATCGAGTTGTAAGCACCTAGCGGTGAGCGATCGAACTACAACAAACAACAAACCTCTTCGCTCGGCCGACTGATGGAAGTAAACAGATGTAGCCTGATATAGTAGGCATAATATTAAACCTTACATCCCAACACATGTAGTATGATAATGTGCAGGAAATAGGCATTCGTATTCCTAATAAGGTAATATACTTTACCTCTAATATACAGTGATGAGTAGACCTAGTAAAATCATATAGGTACATAACCTATAATATTTTCGTTGATCGATGACGCTCGATGCAGTGTGACAAGGAACAGAAATTTAGTCGAGAGCGCAAGATGGCAGTCGGCTGGTCTTGATCGATCGAAGCTCAGTGTGACAGGCCGCTTAGGCTCAATCACTTGAAACTGAGGTACAGTCCAGTGTTTATGTATTAATAATGTTTCTGTAGGTGGTAGCAAACCTCCACGGATACTATGAGAGCAACGCCGAACAGTACCTGCACAGTACCAACAAGTGTAATTGCATAATGGATCCCAATTAGTAGGAACAATCTGTTCTCTCGCTGAGTTCCATCACTTAGACAGTCCGTTTCCTTCTTCTTGTCCTTACTTTTACCTCTCTCTTTTAGGGACGATTAAGCGACGCCCCCCCCCCCTTCCCGGGCTATTAAGTATTTGCCAATCATTTTCATAAGGCACTCAAATAGGTTATAATGGCGATACAGCATCAATTGAGTGAGTTGTTTTTTTATGTTTCTGGGAAAACAACTACAATCTCTTCTTCTATAAACACGGAATTTCGGCTATGAAAGAAAGAAGAAAAACAAGGTGTAGAAGAAGGAAATTTACAAAAGTCATTAATATCTGGAGGTGTGGATTATGGCCCAGATACTCAGGGAATTTGGTGCGAGACCAAAAATAAGGGGGAACAAAATATTCTCATTCTTGGACACAACGTAAGCTCTTGTGCATGGACAGCGATATTAGTATTTTATCAAAAGGGGTTTAAACGGAGAAGATTATGTTTCATGCCTACATATTTTAAAATTTTACATTTTACTAACGACACCTGAAAAATAAAACAAGTTTTCAAATAGTATCATCCACTAAATATAATATTTAACATCAATTAAATAAACCGGATACAAGGAAACAGTTTGGAACTTGGGTTACTACTAGTCTTTCATGAATAAATTTGTACACCTGCAAAAAAAAAAAAAAGAAATACGCTTAACTGGATCTCATTAAAGCGTAGATTTTACGGGGTACGGAAAAAATACACGATTTTTTCGCTGCTGAAGTATCGTAACTACCATATTCCAGAAAAATAGAAAAGGTCATGTCTAGTAGTAACAGAACTCCGTAGGCCGATATGAGACCAAGCGGAACGGTACAATAAGCATCATATTACCAATTCCTATCATTATTTTTAATTATTTTTTATCTTCGTTCGACGTAGCTACGTTTTAATGTTTACTTTAAAAATTTTCAATCAAGAAGATGAGAAGTTGGTCCAAGTATATTTGATTTTTAACTTTTTAGAGCTGTTAATACTGACAAGGCGGAGTTTCCGCATTTTCAACTCAAAAGTCAGTTTGGCACTACTTTTACCATCATTCTCAAAATGAGGCAAAGATATATTTTGTAACCTTGGTAATATACATATGACTGAATACACGAATATTTCATGTCCTACACGATTGTAGACTTGATATACAATACATAGGCCTACACAAAGTGCACCGATAGCATTCGTTGTTCGATTGGAGTTCATTTACGTCTATGCAGACAATTAGCTGTAATTGTCACGCTTAACAATGGAACCTCTCGTGAAGGGATCGTTATCACAGGGCATTACTTTAAAGTGCTTCCATTGTCTTCCTTATACATTATAATCTGAAGATAATCAAAACCGTCTTATTCATACTGTAGATTTGAACAACACGAGTTATGATTGTAAGATTGCACGTCAGTGATGTTCAAACCGAGGCCTGGAGGCCGGATGTGGCCCGCTGTGACCCTTCACGATGCAAGAGTACTGAACATGCAAATTAATATAAAGCTAGGATAAGAGTGAGTGTTAGCATAATGTATTGCTTGAAACTACTGTAAATCATCACCTTCGATATCATTCAAATAACAAAAATACGAAACTATGTTTACACAGCGAATCATAACCAGCGCTGAAACTGCGGCAAACAACATTACCGGTATAGGACTACAAGTTTGCTTTAACTACTGTATTTTACAAACCATAAAACGCACTTTTTTATTTTGAAAACAGATCCTTGAAAGTTGGGTGCGTCTAATGGTCTAAAGTACATTAAAAATTAAAATTATGGTAAATATTGCCGGAATACCATAGTTATAAACAAAGTGTTTTAAACGATAAGATTATTACAAATTTTGGTAGACTGTAGACCTACTTGAGTGCACTTGTCACAATCGTAAAATGAGAGCATACAATGCGAAAAGAATGTTGAGTTCTTTCATACGAAAGGAGTTGCTTGCCGGGTGGTTTAAATGAAGGCAATGACCGCTTAACAGCCTTGTCCCATTATATATAAACCTACCATATGCTGAATTGAGGATTAGAGGGTGTAAAAGTATTTTCAGTCTCTCATGATAAATCAGTTCAATTGTTAAAATGTACGCGATGCCACCTGTACAGAAGATATTTTCGCACAATGCAGGTTTTAAGTTAGAAGGGATACACTAATTCCATTGTAGCCTACAAGGTTATAATTTGTATAATGAAGTATATTATTCCCTTTAAAATGTTTCGTTTAGAATCACATTAAATTTCTTTTCCTTTAAATTTCCATCCTAAAATCAAGGTGCGTCTTATGGTCCGTAAAATACGGTATTCAAATCACAAGCCGCGTTTTGATATTGACCAATAATATTTAGCAATGCCTCGGACATCGACCAATCACAGTCGTTTTCTTATAATATCTTACTAGGAATACAAGGAGGCTATTTTATCTGACAAAATATAAGCTCGTTACTGAAAACGCAAGGTGCCAATATCGAGCTATTGATACGTCACACGCTGCCAGTGAACAAAATAAAAACACAATTTCATACAGCATAACTTGTTTGGAAATAGAAAGAAACTTAATAGAAATGTACATTGATTAAAAACAATTTATATTCGGTGCAAGCCAGTTCGTGTGCTATTATTGCGTCCTGATGTTAACTTATCTCAATTAGGTTAACTATTTCTCATATGCACTATTGGTAGCATTGGTTAAAATCTGGTAACTCATTCGACTCATCGATTGTCCATTCATCTAGTATCCTCTGATCTCACAGCTGAAGAATATGAATTTTATTATTTTAACAACAAAGTAAGAAAGTAATTAACTAATTATTATTTATATAATCCGTTACGTTTTACTCATGGAATAAATTCCAACCAAGATTACGAGTTTCATCAGATAAATTCGTTGCAAATCTAGCGATAAACTCGTAATATCTCGTGAGATCACCTATGATAATTCGTTCGTAATTTTCAAGAAATGCATTAATTCACTGCTTTAAATCCACTAAACCACAGAAATAGATATAAGATTTAATTTTTTCCTGCATATATTATTAAGTAGGCCCATAAACTCTGAGGAATCATCTGAATAAGATAAACTTGTTCCAAAGTTTCGGCAACAGAGATTGGAATGCGTGTATCTCACTCGGGCAGATATCTGAAATAGCAATTACTATTATCAGACAGCTTATCCAAAATTCATTTCATTTATGTAAAAAATCAAATAGATAAAACCATAGTGATAATTTGAGTGGATTCTATAGATATACTCAGAAATGTTTACACAAACTACAATTTTTTGAGAAACTAAAAATTTGTCTTTATACCATAACGAATACTTTGAACTTAAGTATTTCTCATCGAGATTTTGTAAAAAAAAAAAAAAGTATCATTCTTCCTCTAAAGCTGGAAACCTAGTTTTAAAAAAGTTCCCCGAGCATCTCACCCTTTTAAACGAACCAAAATGGCATTTAATTGGTATCAAGTAAAAAGTTCGTAATAAATATATGACAGCGATATTAATGTTTAACGTTCCAAAATCTAAATGAAGCTATATTTAAAAATTTAAATAAAGTTAAATTACATTTCTGCAACGTATTTTTTATATAGAAAATTTCAATTCTTACAAAGAATTGTTTTCAAATAAATAAATGACCTCCTTACGAGCCATTCAAATGCCAATTACCTCGAAGTTGATCTCATGAAATAGGCCTACTGTTAATGGCCAACAAAAGTTTTGCTAGAGATGTCCCTATCCAGCAGTACTTAATTTATAACGGCTCGATGCTAAATACGAAATTATTTTTCACGTTACTGGCTTTACATTAAAGCTTGCTTCATTTTAATAGTGTTTGTCTTCATTCAGGAAACAAACCCAGAACATTTCTCAAGTTGGTTTTCTTAAAACGCACATGGTCAGCTACTGAATGTTTAATTTTTATTTTTTGTTCGGTTTTCTTTTAAGCGTTGATTTTGATGCATGAGCTAATGAGATAGGCTGGTTCAATTTTTTATTTATTTATTTATTTAATCCTGGTGACATACAAAGCATCCCTGTTGCATTCCTGCTTTACCGGACAGACATTTCATTTACAGAAGTGGGTAACAAAAATAACAACCAAAAAACAATAGACTACAGGAAAATTATTGAAAAAAAGCACACAAAGACACTAATGGCAAGGAAGCATACTTCTCAAAATACTTTCTTCAAATTTGGTTAACCATTAAGTTTGTTCACTAAAATAGATCCAAGTTGAAGAATGTTTGAGTACAGAGAACAGCTACTCAATACTTGACTAACTCGTCTGAGATATGTCTACCGGTGAGGAATCCTGGCAACACTGACCAGTGAATCACACTAAACACGGTGTCTGTAATCCTAAGTGTTCTAATTTTGCGACCCCGGTTGTTGCGATATAAGATAGGAATGGCAGTAGTGTAGTCAGAACCTCTTACTACGTTAATATCCAATATACAACATATTAGCGTCTCCTCTCTCTTCTGTAGCTCAGAAGTCTGTTATCGTTTAGTATAGTTTCTATTTTGTTTTATTTTGTTTAAACACAATAGGGGTAAAGTAGCAGCGATGAGCTCAATTCCTTTTGCTTTTCTTAATGTCAGGGTTTGAAATTAACGTGGAATAGCATATGAGCCAGATAGACAGGTGTACCACGGGGTGCGTAGAAATTTAATCCGCTTCATATAAATGGTGGCAGGGAATTTCACTTCGTGAACATTAGATCTGACCTGGTGGTCTAGCAATTCAATGACAGCGTATCTGCCTACAAACAAGCCAACCTCCAGGTGGTAATTTATATCAGAATCCGTAGTGCAATATCGCATTGTCAAATATATTGTGCTCCTACAGACGCTTGCTTTATATTAATAGATTTGTTTCTGTAGCAGAGTTTCAAACACTCTGTGACTCCCACCAACTGCATCTACTGGGTACAAGTGCACTTCAGCTAAGTAAACGATTACAGTTCGAAATAACCTTCCGATTTATGTGAGAAACCTTTGAAATCGATCAGGAACTTCCACAGAATCTTTGTGCATATAACAAGGCTTCATAAATGCTTCGTAAATGAAAATGAAGAGAAATTACTGCATGAATTTGGCCGTAAAAGTCAGCCATGATGCTTTCTGTAACAGCCCAGTTGATACGAGCATTGCCAACTCTCCAAATAAATCGCTGAAACTTTAGTGGTACGTCATGTTTGCTGTAGGATTCTCATCGTCACATATAATACAGGATATTGAAATGACCGAAATGAGCTCTTTCAAGTATGAGTGAAACTTGTATTTTCATCAATTTTAAAGCTACGTATTCGTTTTTTTCCCCCGTTACTCGTGGCATTTCCGTATTAGGCCTAATGTTGTATTAGTTTTACCTTACATATGTGGAAATTAACACTCACTAGAGGGGGTTGCCTAAACACTCATACCAGAGTAATGACTAGGGACCGGATTTTTAGGTTTTTAAAAACACTGTTTTAGGTTTTCCATTAGGTGAAATAGTTTTTTTTAGGTTTTTTGTCCAAAATATCGTTTTCGGATAGATTAATCGGTTTAGTGAATTTGAATGTGCTATATAAGATTCAATAGATAGTACTTGTAAAGTTTAACTTAACAAAATTGACGGTATAATTAACACGCCTTCTTAAAACTCACAGTGTGACCACTATGTATGAATAACAGGGAAGTAATAAATGCAAACAAGCGCTTTAAAACACAGAAATCTATAATATCCTTGTTCATACACAGCAACAATGGTTGTTCGTACGAATATTTTAAAAGGAATACGCCGGTACTCTTACACTTCCTCTCCTGGTACTGTCCATCCTAGACGACAATGGGTTGAACGAAACGCTGGTGGTATTAATTTCAACCCGATAAAAATTATTGTATCTCCGCAAAATATCGATTTCTCAACTGACAAACAAAAAAGACAAAAAAGTAGCCTAAATTAGATATTTTAGGTTTTATATCCCGTTTAGGTATATTTAGGTTTTTATACCCCATTTAGGTATTTTTAGGTGCCACAGAATTAATGTGGGTGAATCCTATGGACATGATTCGAAAAAGTGTATGAGCGCTTTTTGTTTTGGAAGTAAGGAAAAAAATAGGTAAAAACCTAAGAATCCGGTCCCTAGTAATGACAAATCAAAATGGAAGTAATGGTTCCGGTGAGAGATTTATTACACATACCACACGTCATTGCTTTTTCTCTATTCCTCCACATTAATATTAACACAGTGAATAATTTCTGCAGCCTAATAAAAATGTATATATTTAGGCCTATTTTAAGAACCTTCAAGTGAATTCGGTGTTATCTAACGCTGGTGGTTTGAAATTTACTTCACACCTACCTGGAACATTCCTGTTCATTGTCTACGGATGTTTGTATTATCATTGGAGGAGGCTTTGGGTTCCGATCGAAAATTATACTAAACAAAAGCTTTCACTCTAAATTCTGTAACTGCAGCGTGTTACTAGCTGTCACGTTGGTACTGCTCTTGTCAGATGTGGGTTTAATAATCCAATAACCGTGGTAGATACTACTATGACTTTAATTGGGGAAAAGCACGACTTTCATAACTGTTTTTGAAGCTTTCGTGACAAATACAAAGATGTGTGAGGTGTGAAAATATTCTGTGGAAGTTCCTGAACGATTTAAGCGCGTTTTGAGACGAATCGAAACTTGGTTCAGATATAAATCGTTTGCTTAGCTAAAGTGCACTTATACCATCTACTGCTCCTCTATCAATAGTTTAAACTGTTCGCAATCATTGAGCTGCAAGAATGCCTTAGTGACCCGAAAATACCTCAGAAATTCAATGTCATTGTGCTGAGTTTTTCTTTCTTCAAAATAATTTTAACTAGTTTTCTATTTTCCCCCTTTATTTTCTTCAACCAATTCTAGTAGTGTTGTCAAATTGTATTTTAGTTCGATCTTACTATAATACGGTTATTACATGTGACGTAACAATATGATAGCAAATGAAGCTGAGTATTTATACAATCTGTGCCTAAAATAAAATCACTTCTTTTCGTGTTGATTTTAATATTATACTAAATTTAGTGCGTATCGTGGATTTTTAATGTGCGTTGTTTGGCATTTTTTGTATCGTACTCGTTATATAACTATAGGAAAGACTACGAGTTACGCTTATCGTACGAACCTTTTTCAACAACGATCAGTTGATTCTTGCAAGAACACGTAGCTCAGAGTTGGAAACTTTTCTTTAAATATACAAAATCACTGGTAGAGTACTAAAATATCTGAACTCACGCACGTGACCGCAGAAACAAGCCTATGATGCCTATAACGGTATAATACCTGACGCCTATGGCCAGTCAACTGACAGTCAACCGTTTCACTTCGAACGGGGTCTCCACCCCTAGTATTTTTTCTTAGTTGGCGATGATAATTTAAGTTACAAAATACATACTTTAAAACTTGGAATATTTTGTGATTCACTGTCATGAAAATTATACCATTTAACCTATTGTATTTACATTTTTCAATAATCTTCTTATTTAAAAAACAGAAATGAGTACCAGCAGGAATCCTGGGGTAAAGGCGACAGGTGCGTAACCTTCACATGATGCGTAACTAAATCTTATAGTTTCAACCTCTTAGAACACTACGGGCCTTCATGGCCTGTATTGGGATCACTTTCCTTTAATATGCATTTTTTAACTATCCCATTTCATTTCAGTATTTACATTTTATGCATAAAAATGTTTGGTAGAACTATTTCAATGCCTATTTTTTTTATTCTTTATTGCCTATTTTGATTGCATAAGTGCCAAATTTGTTCTGTTCGTGTTATTATGGGTGAAAATGCGCATTCTAAGTCTAGTCACCTCGCAGCCCGGGCCGTGCTCAGTGATCAATATTCACCGCGCGATTTACTATTTCCAGTATATTTTTCGTAAGTTAATAACAAAAAAAAATGAGCGAAGATGAAAATAGAGGACTAATAAATGGAAATAGTGCCTATTTGGCAAATTGAAATCAATCCCAGTTACTGTCTCGGGAAACTAAACTAACAGGGTATATAAGACCTTGATGAGACCAGTGGTAGCCTATAGGTCCGAAACATGGAACCGGTCAGCTAGCGACTGTACAAAACTTGGAGTGTTTGAGAGGAAAATAATATGAAGAACATATAGACAGTACTGTTTTGGATAGAGGGGAGTGTAGGGAGAAACAACTAAGAAAAAGATGAAATAATCGAAAATGAAGATATTGTTCGGTTTATAAAGTGGCAGAGAATAATCTGGCCAGGCCACATTGAAAAGATGGAAGAAACAAGATAACCTACAGCCATATATAAAACTAGAATGGAGGGAAATGACGCCCTGGTAGACCAAGGAATAGATAGACTGATGAAGTGGAGGTAGACTTGAGAACAATAAACAGACGACCCTGGAGGTCACCCAAGATCGAGACCGATGGAAAGGTGTTGATGGAGAAGTCATATTAGTGCCAGATAAAGAAGAAGAAGAAGAACGTATATTTTGCATGCAAGGGCGTGACAGTGTATCTACAAGCTTCACTGGCACAGAAACACAATTCCTAGAGTAGCATGTCACCATTATAAGAAAGACTTGCTCTTACCTTAGCTGTAGACAGGACGTACAGGAAATCTCCTCTGGGTGCTAACGTCGTGTCTGGCAAGATGGCATGTCCGGGATCTACAAGAAGTTCTTCATACTGAGCGGCAAGTTCGGGACTGGATAGCAGCACCTGTAAACCAATATAGAGCGAAACAGTTTAATGATTTGTGAACTGTTTATTCCCTTAAGAGACTGATTCTTTTACATTACTAGCGCACTTTTGCATATTTTAGGTTTAGTCACAAACACAAAAACTATAGTTTCTCACAATACAGTGAGCATGAAGTGTTTACTTTCCAACGAAGTTTCAAGCTAATCGGTTCTAGGGTTCTAAGCTAGTTTACATTATTTATAAAATACTTCAATAGGATTTCTGGTTCTGGGGAAAATTTTCCTCTTGAGCTTATCCTCAATGAAGCCAGGTAGATTTTAGAAGATACAGAACTAGTAAATAACAGTAAAGATAGAAACGAATTTAACTGAATAGTCTAAATTATACATAATTCAAATATTAGAGAAGAATACAACAAGTTTGGGAACATTCCTTTACATACTTGTTTTAATAATATAGGCCTATCGGAGGAAACGGGCTGTAATAAGAAATATAGAACTTTACAGGCAAGCTAAACCAAACGTTTTTCTGTTTAAATTAATTGCTTTTTAACAATATATCTGGTAAATTTATTTTACCTAAGAGGGTAAATCGATAAGTATCAGCACTCTCCTTTTTTAAATATGCAGCAACAACAATACAAAACTTTCAATTACCCCATTTTTTAACATAGTCCCCTGACTTCTCAATGCGCTTTATCCATCGTTGCACAAGCTTCCTGATGATCTCAGAAAAAAAAAAAAAGTTTTTCGGCTGAGTAGCAATCCACGTACGCACCGCTTCCTTCAGTTCTTGGACTGTGGTGAATTGAAGGCCCCTTAAGGCATATTTAAATGGGACAAAATTATGGAAATCTGACGGGGCGAGATCGAGACTGTATGCAGGATGCTCTAAAACCTCAAACCTCAGTCTCACAATAGTTTTACAAGTGTGGGCGGCAGTATTAAGGCGCGGATTGTCATGCAACAAAACGAACTCCTTTCAGCTCGTTGCTCAACATCTCACTGTAACAGGCACTGTTTATTGTTGAGCCCGTCTCCAGGTAAAGTTGCAGTATTGGCCCTTGTGAGTTCCAGAAAAGTGTGAGGATCACTTTTCCTGCGGATGGTTGACTGTTAAATTTATTTTTGACTAGAGACTCGGGGTGTTTCCATTCCAAGCTTTGGCGTTTGCTTTCAGGCTCAAAGCGATGGATCTACATTTTGTCTCCAGCGACTATTCGTTTCAAAAAAACTTCACCTTCGTTAGCATGGCGGTCCAGTAAGCGTTGGCAGATGTGCAGACGATTGTGCTTGTGCCGTTCTGTGACCTGTTTTGGCACCCACCTTGCACAGACTTTATGAAAGCCAAGCCTGTTATGAGTAATGTCATATGAATATGATTTGCCACTTCATCTTCAGTCACTCTTCGGTTTGTCTGAATCATGATACGCACTTGCTGAATGGTGGCGTCACTAGTGGATGTGGATGGGCGTCCTGTTCTTTTCTTGTCCTTCACAATTGTCCGACCATTTTTTTTAACTTTTCAATCCATTTGTACACGTTTCGCCATGGTAAAACATTGATCCCATATTGTGCGGAAAGTGTTCGAAGGATATCGGCTCCTGGTACACCTTCAGACGACAAAAAACGGATACTGCACGCTGTTCGTCTTTAGTGCAAACTTTGAACGGTTCAACCATGTTTAATGTGCAACAGCGCAACATCTAGTGGAGTCATAATGGTCAAACATTCCAAAAGCGGAGACAAATAAACAAAGCGGTACAGCGAACCTACAAAAGATTAAACAAAAAGTGCAGATACTTATTGACTTACCCTCGTATTTTGCTATATTTAACAAATACATGTTTAGTCCTAAATTTCGTAAAAAGAAAAGGCGATGCCCTTTACTTAAGATGAACAGATAAGAAGCCTAATAACACAAATAAGTAGCCAGGTCACTTCGACTGCGTGCTGAAGATGATGCGTATGTCTAGAAACCATACAGGCACACTACAGAAGTGACGTTTCGAAACTGCAACATGTCCTCTTCTTTTTCTACATGGGAGCACGAAGGGGTGAGAATCAGTAGCCACATGCTAAAACGCGTCCTGTAATGGTTGATGTATTTTATAAATAATATAAATCTCCGTCGTGCATTCTTGACAGCACACAAGTATTGGCAACTAGTTCGTGCATATCAATTCGTCACAGGTTTTGCACTCAGTCAATATAATTTCGCTTGCACGTGCAGATCTGCGACCACCAGATTAAGTATTCAATTGCAGCCTCTCGTGCCGCAGTGCATTAACGTATCGCATTCTTAATAACCGTACTATGCTAATAACAAAATCACATGTCAAGTGCTGCTCATACATACACCAGTTATAGTTCCAATGATTTCAAAGTACGCCGTAAACACATTTTGACAATTTTTACTTTGAAAATAATATACAGTGCAAAAAAGGAAAATAAAATAGGTCCTGCCTAAAATTTAGAAATTTTGTGAAACCGCAATATTAAGAGTCACTGTAAACTAGTCAAAGCGTCTCTAATTTCCGGTAGAGAAACTCTTGTGACACTTTAAAATATTTTCAAGGCCCACAGCTAAAGAATTAGGAGATAAAATCTGGTGATCGTTGAGGCGAAGCGAGTGATTTAGTCTGACACAAGCAACTGCTTGTTGAAAATTCGTGTATGTGTGTGTGTACATATATACAGTATATATATACACACACACATATACACACACACACACGAGGGTTATTCGGAAAGTATGATCCGATATCTTATAAAACATAAACCGTCACAGACTGTTAAAAAAACTGTTTTTATTTAATTCCTTTCATGTTTCTCTATTTTTCTACATAGTTTCCGTGTTTGTTTAAACATTTGTCATAACGTTCTACAATCTTCTGTATGCCTAAGTCATAGACGACTGTCGCCTGTGAGGGTAACCTGCCTCTTCCGCCTCATTATCTGTGGCGAAGAACTTGCCGCCGAAAAACTCCTTTAGATAGCGGAACAAGTGATCATCGATCGACGCCAAGTCTGGACTGCACGGTGGGTGATCAATCTGTTCTCATTCAAAAGATCTGATGCAGATTTCAGGTGTGAATGGCGGAATGGGGTCTGGCATTGTCATGCAGCAACAAAACTCTTGACGTCAGAAGACCACATCGCTTATTCTGTATTGCACGTCAAAGCGGCTGCATTTATTGCTGTCCCTTGCTCCACAAACTCGACTAACAAGACTCCATGTCTATCCCAAAACACGGTTGCCATAACCTTGTGTGTTGGCCTTGACTTCGACTGGTGATGTCGTGTGACGCCATTCCGTGATAAACCCACGTCCCGTCCCCTGTGACAATCCTCTCTAAAATTTATCACCTTCCTTATGACATCGGTCCAAAAAATCAAGAGCACAAGCCATTCTTTTCATTTGGTGTTCCTCAGTAAGCAGCCTAGGATCCCAACGTGTGCACAATAGAGAATTTTGTGCAAAGTTGTTCTACCCACATTCGGAAATTCCGATGCTAAAGTTGAAATTGTACATCGCCGGTCGCACGAACCTTTCGTCCACGGCATCGACCAAATCTTCAGTGATCACTGATCGCGGTTCATCATGCACATTTTCCGCCCGTCCTTGAAAGCTCTCACCCACTTAAGCACTTGACTGTCACTCATCGCATTGGGGCCACAAGCTTCGCTTATCTGTCTCTGAATTTCCGCTGCTGAAATTTTTCTTGCTGTCCAAAATCGAATCACTGAACATATTTTACAGTCAGCGGGCTGATCAATTGTTTTAAACATTTCGAACTGACACTATAAACAACACACTGCAAGAAAACCAATGCAAATGGTGTCATTTGACGAACAAGGCAAGCCGGGAGTTGGTGCTCATGCGTGTTTCAAAGTTCGCGCGACATTCCATTAGCTATGGTGATTCGGACCTTACTTTTCGAATAATCCTCGTATATATACAGTATAAATACACTTGAAATGAGACTTAAATTAACTGTGCTGAATATTTTTTTGACGAAAATGTTTTTTCGTTATGCTTTGTTTTAACGCAATTACCAGAGCTTCTAGATCTTAATAAATCATACACAATACATATTTGGGAAATAAACAATATTTTTTTGCTTAGCCATAGATCACATAATTGTTTTACAGTACCACGTACAGTGACATTTTTCTACCTGAACCTGCTCAGAAAGATGCTCAGTAGTCTGGACGAGGCCACTATCGAAATATTGCCGTTTGAAGGGGTTACGTTTCATTTATACGTTAGTCTTCAAGAGAGTCACATCGCGCTACGGCTGCCATGACTGGTGGGAGGGGAAGATGTCTCTTTGAATTCAAATCCTACCTTTGAATGCCCTTCCCCTCCCATGCGTTTCACCAGTGT
The DNA here is from genome assembly GCA_964059195.1 of Ectobius pallidus. Classification (NCBI taxonomy): domain Eukaryota; kingdom Metazoa; phylum Arthropoda; class Insecta; order Blattodea; family Ectobiidae; genus Ectobius; species Ectobius pallidus. The sequence continues at coordinate 13,785,669 of CAXKWD010000013.1, forward strand.
CAGAATTAAAATATTTTACTACATACAGCATATGTGACCTTTCACAGGCCTTTAAACGCAAACATTATGTTGGAGGAAAAATTACCGCCAAAAACCATTATTCTATTATTATTATTATTATTATTATGTTCGATTAATACACACATAGGCTTAATAATAATATAAAATGCATTGTTATAACAACAAATGTTTTATAACATTCCACATCAAAACCCAATGACTGTAGTAACAACAAGAAATTGACTTCTTATGGTATTATGACTTTTATCATGTGTTTAAAGTATTTTTAAAAATCAGCAAATAAGTCAGCTTCTACATCCTGAGTTCACGCTAACGCACGCAATTGAATTTGGGAGCTCGTGACCGTCTTATCACGACCTGCTTATCGTGATCAACTTACCATATTAATGTTCCTTTGTTATATATTAATATCCGTTCTACTTGGAGTGAACATAATATTGAAGCTCGAGATTCCCGCATTCAGAGTTCGGTATTCCAATGTTGCATATCTTCAAGTGGTTGTGAACCACGAGGTGAAGTATGCTCACTTCCTGAAGCATACTCACGGCGGTATACCCTATTTGCCAATATTTATGGTGTTGCAACAGCGATCTTCTATCACAAATTTAAACAGAAATTAGGAACCTGGCAACTGCAACTTCAAGTGGTGTAGACATGAAGTTATTTGTACTCTGAAATGGGGGTTGTGGCTGGACGGAGTGATCCTATACCCATATTTCGAGGTTGGGTGACCACTTAATTATACGGATTATCAGATGGTCAGGCGGCTCAGCACCTAACAGAAATGAGTACAAGGGGCAATCCTGGGGGTAAAGACGGCCGGCCGGTGCGTAAGGCCGACAACCTTATCACCTTCGCGTACTAAATGTCTAAAATCGGGGAGCCTCAACCTCCCGGAACACTCGGGGCCTCCATGGCCTGTATAGGGAACACTTTTTTTACTAACTCCTAGTTTTACTGTGAAAGTACTTCAGCCACACTTCTTGAACGACTTTGGATAGAAAAGAGTTTCTACTTATGAAATAATGACAATGAAAATTTGGAAGAACATTCAGTAAGTATCAATAGCTTGGTTTCAGCTTTACTGAAGTCTAATAGAAAAGATGCTAAATTTGTGACTTTATAGGCCTAAAAGGATTATGCATAATTCTAACAGTAAAGCTAGAGAGATTATTGTTGCAAAACATCTGGCCGTTAAATCTAAGGGGAGTGTAGGTGAGATTTTTGAAAAATTGTATCACATGAAAGCTAGTAAAATGTTCGAACTAAACCAATATGACAGAGTTGATAACAGAGCTCACCACGATTGGTACACCACAAATGGCAGAGCATGAAAAATGAATGCAAAAGGAATTTTCTACTCCTGGAAATCGAAACAAACGAAACTATAGTTCTTATAGACATAGATTATTTAAAGGAAGTCAAAAGTGACGCAAATAAAGTACAGTTATTTTAAAGTAATCCTTTGGTAAAGTTTTTTTTCTCTCTCTTCGAAAAGTTTTACTTTTTTCTTAATACTTCTTTCAATCAAATTTTTTGTTCATATTTTATTTCAGTCGTTTTATCAGTAACATCTTATTACAGACAACTGTTTATTTGAATCAGCAACTTCCATATTATTCCAATTTAGCTTACAATATAAACATGTATAATAGATAGGCCTACTTTTAAACCGTCGTTGGTCGTCACGTGAGCGCTCTGATCTATAATGTTTACCTCTGAAGCCAATAGAGTGAGATACTGTATACCTTTAACTGATTAATCATGGAATAAGATGAAACAAGTTTTTGAGTGTTCCAACACAGATAGCAAAACACGTGGTACGTGTCGGTGAAGTGAGCGTGTCGCTCACATGTCGACCATTCGCGTTACAAAAATGCCTCACTGTCGTGTTGTTATTTTTGGAGTACATAGGTAAACTACTGTATTGCTGCTGTTCCCGCCACACTGACGACTCATTGCCATTGATCCTCCGCAGTTCTTAGGTTCAGACTCGTTATTGTGTTAGTTTATGCAGTGTTAGAAAGGTTCGATTACAAGATGGGACGTCAAGAGCAGCATGCAATTAAATGGCTCCAGAAAGTTAAAAATGAATCTCTTATTCACTTTCATTTTGCTGAAGACACGGAGAGAAAGCTGAAACATCTAGACAAAGAAGATCCTTAACTCAGCCTCAAAGTCTCAGCAGAATCAGAATTTGTGCTCAAACTTTTCCACACTATCCAGGCATTCACTGTAGGATCCCCTACCACCAAATATTCGCACTAGGAAGAGGAATATTGTCAATCATCCACCGGGAGTAAACAAGGAACTCAAAACGTATTTCTGTAATGTAATGTTTTTTGTGAAAGTGTGTACCTTGATTATATTATTTATTTAAAAATATTGAAATAAATGTTTCCCAAAACCTGTAAACAATAAAACCTTGTCAACCTTGTCAAAGTAGCTGTTGAATAACAATATATAGATCTATAACAGTGGTTCCCAACCTTTTTCAGCTGACGCCCCTCTTCGAATATCATGTAATCCTCATGCCCCCTTTGATAGTGATGGGGAGAAGAAGACCTAAAAACGTACTTTTGTACTTAAAAAAACCCTATAATACTTTTAAAAATAAAATTAATATTGCTCACCTCATTTATTATTCTTAATTATCCTGTGATGCTTTTGCTGTCACACACACACATATAAAACACGAAAATGCATATCTAATTATTGTGAATCTTATGTGGCTTGGTTCTAAAAGGGCCAATGTCATAACACTTGCTTTGGAGATAGCTGACTTTGAAGCCTTTATAGAAGTAACATTTTTTGCTGAGAACTTCCGACATTGGCCTCTAAGGTTTCTGTATTATGTCACAACAACAGACATTCTCACTTTTGGTATACGAAAGATACAGACTAGCCGAGCTCAAGAACGCAAAAATCTCATTTTTGCAAGAAACTGACATTGGCCCTTTCAGAACCAAGTCACAGTTATTTTTTGAGTCGCAGTACAGTTCGTAATAAAAAAAAGTTAAATGTAGAAACACAAATGTCCAATGTAGAGTTAAAAACTGAATATTAGTGAGATGATATGGCACTGTTTTGCTTTCATCAGCTCTGAGGAGGTTTTATGTTTGACAGAGCACAACGCAGATCATTCGTATCTCGTAATAGGATTTAAAAATTACTATAAACGTGTTGAGGACAAGATATGACTATTTAATATGACAGGGAAAATATAGTTACAATTTATAAGATTATAAAATGTAAATTCATACTGTTCTGTTATTCTTGTTAATTACGGTGTGTGTCTGCGTATTTTTTTGGTTAAATTTAACCGATTAAAAATTCTTGTCGACCGACAAGGCAACAACACTAAACCAAAATATGAATTTCAAATAGTTGCATGCCCCCCTGGTTGGGAACCCCTGATCTATAAGGATGACTGGCTGGTACTATGCGGTGCTGTGCTCAGATGTCTAACGTATAAAACCGTACTAAACGTAAGCGGGATTACGTAAGGTTTTCAGATAGGGGTACATTACAATATTTCCCTACTATAAACACAGGTAAAATAGGGTGAGTGGGAAAAATAGGTAAACATATAAAGAAATTCCATAATAAAGGAGAAAATGGACAGTTAGCCTACTAAAGACTAAATGCAAACAAAATTTGGAGAAAAAAAGAGATCGTGTAAAAAACAAAGGCCTAAAGGAAAAGTGTAAGACAAAATCGGGTAAAGCGAAATAAGACGAAAATTATAGGAGCGAAACATGACAGTTCAGTGAGTTGTTTCTTTCAAGCTGCCAGAATTTGGGCCTCCAGGTGGAAATATTTGGTATTGTGTTTCCGGTAACACAGCTTTGAGCGGAGATAATACTCTTAATTATGCAATTAAACCATCACATTAACAACGACAATGTACAGGTTCTACCGGAAGTAGCGAGATATCGTGGTATCGATTCCCGGGGCAGTATATCTTCACTAATTCTGCATCGCATTGGCATTGTGGGGGATTCAACATCACTGCGTTGAAACCAGACGTAAACCCCTAACGTTCATTACTTAGTTCCTTTGAGATTCTTTTAAATAATGTTAAATGCATACGGGGATGTAACTAGGATGACACTAAATTCAAATGTTGTTTTCAAGTCTTCGCCCTTAAAAACGTGTTTTATATCACTGCGAGTACAAAAATTTCGATACAAGAATGGCAAGTGCTTCGTTGGAAAATCTAGGAAGAGTCTGATAGACGAGCCGAAGGAAAGCTTTTTTTTCAGACGTTCTCCATTGAACTTAACGCATGTGTATTGCATGCCACGTTTCCGATGAGAACGAACAATAAAAATACTTATCTGAATGATAATTAATTACTAAAATCTATTCGAGACATTTGTGAAGTTACAAGGGTATCGACCTTAAAGTGTAATGACCAATTTAATCATTTGGCGATCAGTAAATAATATTTCGATTACTTTAGCGCAGGTACAGACAGTTCTGTCATACATAGCTCCTGTATGAATTTTATCTTAAGTGAATAGTAAGAAATAAAAAAGGAAGTAAAGACACAGGTAAGATAGAATTGAAAGATTCGATTAGCAAATAATATTGTATCCCATCCCATGTCTACAATAATAAATACATAACAAGTTAGAATATTTGATACAATGACGTATATGGGGTGTAAAGAAGGAAGAACGCAGGCATCTTAGTTACCAGCACTGAATGCAGGAAATTCAAGATAAAATGAATGAAAACATTATCGCCGAAAAATATTTTTTATAAATGAATAGTCGACCTGGGGGGTTCAGGTGGTTAGGCATTGGACCTCGGTTGTGGTCGAGACATTTAAGCGTGCGTAAATTTGACTGTCCCATGCCTGTAAATTTACTAAAACGTAAAATAACTCATGAAAAAATTCCTGACGGTTACAGAAGTAGATAGCAGTACACAGCCGTCGATAAAAAAACATAGAAAAACAAACATAATAAATTTATCCGTTGATGTACATCCCATATCCGACCGCTGCGTCTTGTGGCTGTTTCTGTTTACTTCGGTACTCAATGTCAGGAGCACTTTATGAAGTGAATTCTCAGTTGTCCTCAAGAAGCTGAGTGCAGGCCGTTCCACAAATCCAGATACTTTTACATTTTACATTAAAATTCGAAAGATTAAGTTCTAAATTGACATTTAAATGGCAATACTGCCTCCTCCAACTTGCTTATACTACGTAAAACAAAGCAAAACGCTAGAATAGTAAGGCTTTAATTCGCATCTGTACAATTTAGCTACTGAATACATTCCGCAAATCCAGAGTACAGATGCTTCAATAACTACGTAGTGGGTTTTAGTTAAGTAGATAGTAGTACTTACCCAAGGGAATTCCATTTCCAGAAATGTGAGGTAGTGTAACTAAATAATTTACGATCTGAATACCCAATAATGTGCTTTGAAATAATGATTAACCTAGAAAATCAATTAACAGTGTAGGCAGATGTCTGGGAAAAATGAATTCCGCATAGCATAAATCCTACATCATTACTCCCTAATTATTACATATATAATTTATAGCCAATATGGACATAGGTATATATGTACATCACATTAAGAAACTAAAATAAGAGAACAAAAGAGCAAGACAATTAGAAGCGTCATGTGTTTGCTGGTAAATATACAATGTGTCCAGAAATTAATTACGTAGTTTATTTGAAAGAATGATTTTACTGGCAACGTTTTTCATGGAATATGTTTGTTAACATGTCCCTTGGCATGAGGATCAGTGAACGCGCCATCCACTTTTGGGGTCCATGCATCCAAAACGCAAATAGTTTTGTCAATGAGTCCATCTTGATGGAATCACAATTTAATTTCAACCGGATGTCATCACACAATGACTCCTGCACCTTCCACATTGCAATAGCTACCCTCTGGACATTATGTAGATTCACGTAGGACTATCAGAAAGTAATTGGTTTAACTACTTTCACAAAGTCAGTACACGGATTCCAGCAAAAATCGCACGGTAAACAACATATATGCCTACAACATTGCCTACTTGCAATGAGCTGCCATATAAAGTATACACCTCACCTAGAAACTTTACTTACTTACTCAATGACAACAGACAATTCCTAAGCAAGATAAAGGAATATTATCTATTTGATGGAACCCGGAGGTTCATTGCCGCGCTTACCTGAGCCCGCCATTCAACCCTATTCTGTGCTAACTCCATCCAACCACCCTTCGAAGATCCTACTTCTCTTAAATCTAAATTGTCATTCCACCTACATCTAGGACTTCCAAGTGGCCTTTTCTCTTCGGGTCTCCCAGTCAATATTTTTTAGATATGTATTTTCTCCCCTATGCGCACAAAATGTCCAGCTCATTTTATCCTCCATGATTTAATTACCCTTGCTATATCCGGTCAAGAGTACAGGTTATGAAGCTCGTCATTATACAGTTTTCTCCAGTCCCCATTTCCATCTCTCTTAGGCCCAAATATTTTCCTAAGCACCCTGTTTTCGAACACTCTCAGATTATGTTCTTCCCGAACAGCCATTTACTATAACCGGTAGGATAACTGTCTTATAATTTTATATTTTTAGATTTCTGGACAGAAGACGAGAAGATAGGAGTTTCTGAACTGCATAAAGGCATTAATTTCCTGATTTGAGTCTATACTTAACTTCTGCCAATGTTATTTGTCTGTAATCGTTGCTCCCAATTATTTGAATTTTTTCACTTGTTCGAAGGTTTTATCGGCTATTCTAATATATTGTAGCACATAATTTTGACGTTTCATGACAATATACTTATTTTTTTATGTATTAATTTCTAATCCAACATTCCTGCAGGCATCGAAAATACTTTCTGCATTTTGCTAGACTGTGTTTATGTCATGGCCCAACAAGACACATCATCTGCATAAGCAAAAATCGGGTGACTGCCAAATAATTCTAGGCCCACCTTGTTTCCCTGAACTAACCTAAAGACATATTCCAAAGTGAAATTCAAAAGTAAAGGCGATAGTGCATCTCCTTGCATCTCCTAGAAATTTTATTTCTGTAAAATAGATCATTCATTTCTGTACCACTGTATTTCTTTTACCCAGGATACTGATTCTTCAACCATTTCCCGGCCAACCTATCATGGTGAAAACTAGAAAATCCTATCCCAGCGCCGGGAACCTAACCTACCAGCATCTTTTCGCCCACTTACAGCACATATGCGTCATTAGATCACAGCCAGTAACTTTCAAATTTGGAGAGAGGGTGATTATCCTATGTTTTCTTTCTGTTCTCAGGGACGAAAACATTTAGTGAACATATTTAAAAATATATTTTGTATTGTTCGACCATAGGCTTACTATACGCTTACTACACGTGACGTAACGGTATCATAATGACGCTCACTTAGACGCTTTTTCATTTCGACATCGGTGTGGTATATCGATTATTATCGAACATGGAACGACCTCCAGGGTAACAGCTGAAATCTGCGTAATAAATAGTCTGCATTTAAAATAAAATAAATCCTGTTCGTGTTCATTTTAATATCATACTAAAATGAATTAATTTCGTGTTGTCAAAATCCGTTGGTTTCATGAAAATGACGAAAGGAAGCTTCGATTTTAGCGACAACATGAGCTCCCATCTGTCAATAGAGGACAAGAACTACAACCAGCTGGCACGCCGAAGGGTGATCGTTTCTGTGAGTGAATCTAAATGCTCAAAATTTAAACAAGGCTAATGCTCTAGTGGCCGCTATCACGGAACTATTCAACAAAATAATACAATCAGAAGACATACCAAAAGAGTGGAACAATAGCACAATAATACTACTCTACAAAAAAGCAGCAAGGGAGAACATCAACAACTATAGGCCTATCAGTCTATTACCAAGCATGTATAAACTGTTGACAAAGATCCTAACCAGAAGAATGTCGAAGTCCCTTGATGAGAACCAACCTATAGAACAGGCCGGATTCCGAGCTGGCTTTAGCACTTTAGACCACCTTCATGTCATAAAACAACTCTTTGAAAAAGTACAAGAATTCCATATAAAAACATATATAGCATTTATCGATTATAACAAAGCCTTTGATTCCGTGGAACACAAATATGTTCTACAAGCTCTCGAGAAACAAGGTATTCAATCCAACTACATCAGGCTCCTAGCAAAACTTTACGAAAATAGTCAGGCAAAAATAAGAACAGAAAGGGAAGGCAACAGCTTTGCTCTAGGCAGGGGGGTGAAACAAGAGGACCCCCTCTCCCCGAAACTCTTCACTAGTTTACTGGAGCACCAATTCAGGAAACTAAATTAGGACAGCAAATATGGTATAAACATTATGGGACAGAAGTTAAATCACCTACGGTTTGCGGACGACATCGTTCTGGTTGCAAAATCGGCTTCGGAACTATCACGGATGATAAAAGAACTGGATGAAATAAGCAGAGAAGCCGGCCTGACCATGAACACCCAGAAAACGAAGCTCATGACAAACTCAGCAGAAGATCCAATCTATTTAAATAACGCTCAACTAGAATATGTGGAAAACTATACATACCTGGGCCAAAACGTGTCATTCCATGAAAGTACAGAGAAGGAGATCAAGAGAAGAATAGGACTAGGATGGAAAAAATTTTGGGCACTGAAATTCATACTAACGGACAAATTTCAAAAACTATCTACAAAGACAGAAACCTTTGAACAATGTGTCTTGCCGGTTCTGCTCTACGGCTGCCAAACCTGGTCCCTAAATAAAGGGCACAAGCAGATGCTTCAGAGATGTCAGAGGAAGATGGAACGCATAATACTGAAAATATGTTTGAAGGACAAAGTAAGAAATGAGGAGATCCGTCGCAGAACAGGCATGAAGGACGTCCTCAACACAGCAGAGGTACTCAAATGGAGGTGGGGAGGCCACGTTGCGAGGATGGACCAAAAGAAATGGACGTACAGGTTAACAATGTGGGACCCAAGAATAGGCTGGAGCAGCATAGGACGACAAAGAACCCGATGGGCGGAATCCTTCAAATCCAGAGCGGGAGGACAGTGGACTAGAAGAGCAAGGAACAGGCAAGAGTAGAAAGCACTTGAGAATCAGTGTTAACGACATAGTGCAAGTAACAATAGTGACAACAATAGTGACAAATTTGGTATTATTAGTTATAAGATTAGCAATAGATACTCGCTAGGACTGGCTCACCTAGCGAAACTACACGATCCAAGTCCCTGCAGAGCACGGATGGATGGAACGCATAAAATCAATCAATCAATCAATCAATTACGGTCTAACAAATCAGTCGTATGCAAGATGAATATACGCATTTATGAACCACAGATTATAATTATTGTTTCTGTTCGACATTACATGAAAATGTTGTCCAACAGAGTCCATAATCTCTGGTTTATGAATGTATATATTCATCTTGAATGTTACTGCTCAATAACAGTGGAAGCCCGGTCACCACAATCACTAATTAGTGTGCCTTATAGTACTGCATAGGCCTATGACATAACTTGTCTTTCAGTGAGGTAGATCATTAAGGGCAATCAGTTATAGGAAAGGTTTCATCTGGCGCCGTGAAGGGAACTCTGACTTAGCTCAGTTGGTAAAGCAGCGACACGGAGAGCCGAAGATCCTGGGTTCGAATCTCAGTGCCAGAATATTCTCAGTCGTACGCAACTTGTCTATAATGGTAATTAAGGTACTGGTACGAAAATTATGAACCGAGCAACGCGAGTTTCATAAATATACTCTTATTTCAATAAATGGCATTATAGGTTTGCTGCATAATGTACTATTGTTGGATCATACGCTCATTACAAGGGATGTAAGGGTATGATAATAATATCCATTATGGTACAGACTGTCATTATAACATAAATTCTGTTCGTATTACTTTTAATATTATACTAAATGAATTTATTTCGCGATGTCAAAATCCGCTGGTTTCAAGAAAACGACCAAGAAGACGCTTCGACTTGACAGGACGCCATCAGCTACCATGTGTCGCAGAAGACAAGAACTGCGAAAACAGCTATGGCGAAGGGCAGCCACCACTGTTCGAGTGAATCTAAACTATCATCTATTAGGTATCACCAGTTATTACCTAATGTAATAAGGTAAACTGTCACTAATGAATTACCACGTTGTACTTCTTCAGAGCCCGAAGATGTTAACGAAGTGTGTTGTCGAAAGACTTCCATGTGACTGATTAAACAGGCTGTTAACAAGATAATGGTTTAACTCAGTAATCATGTTAATGAACAAAACACATGAAGTAATAGTCTGAATCGAGTCATAAGCTGCTTTTACACTTACGTTTCAGCTTTTAAACACTGGAGCAGAGAATAAAAGTGTTATGTTTGTGCAGGGATATACAGTAAGACGATTTCTCTGTTTTGTGTAGTTGGCACAAACTTCATGTAACGTTTGTTTGGCTTCGCGGATTCATAATGAAAGAAAGTGAGTTTAATTGAAACAGCTAACATTGTCTCTAGCTCACAAACCCGACGCATTAATACTTCAGAGCGCTAAATTCAGCAATGAGGAAAACAGTCGTGTTACTCAATTGATAATTAAAGTTAAAGCAGATGAACAATATTTTTTTTTGTAATCCAGAAGCATTCAAACCTTGATTTCTAAATATAGGTTTATTCCTCACTTATCAAAATTTCGTACCGGTAAATATAAAGTTTAAAACTTGTTCTTCAATATAAAAGATTTATTAATTTATTAAATGCTCTTTCCAAAACAACTGTAGGTTGCCATAATACGGAGATTACGATACTAAAACAAGATTAGGCCTGTAACATATTACAACGACTCCCAAGGAGAAACGATAAAACTAATAATATAAAACACTATAGACAATAACGTATGTAAAACTGAAATAAGTTACATAAAAATTAGTGCCAAATGAGTGATTCAATCCTAAAAGAGGAATGCTCTCCAACACCATGAAACGAGGAACTGTTCCACGTGCTCCAACCGATGACTCCAACGAATTTTAGGTGATATTTCTAATAAGTTATATTTTGGAATTCAGAAATTTTAAAATTTTCCTTGAGAGAATTGTACTTAATTTCTGTTTAAATATTTATTCATATGATTTTAAAAGTATTTTTCTTTAAAAAGAAGTAAAATTATAAAATATAGGCACTGCAATAAGAAGACTTTTTATTTATTTTTTAAATAATTCTTACACCTTTTTAATAATTACTCCAGTTAAAGTTAGGATCAAAATTAAGCTATTGTTGTTGATCACGCAAGAAAAAAGAGATGCAAAATTTTATGAAACTGCCTCTCAAAAATGGAGTTAACTACTAAGATCACAGCCATACAGCCCGGAAGTGGAAATCTCACGTGGATATTAAGATTTAAACAGTTTTGACATGCACTGTTTCAAGAAAATGATATATAAACTTTGTTAACAGGTAATCAGAAGAACATTTTGTTTACCAATTTTTAAATTTATATTCTAAGAGGAAGTGCTCTTAACCACTGTGGGACCTTTTCTCACAATCCCGATATGTAACTTATATACTCGTAGTAAAGTAAAGTGGTCCCTATACAGGCCAATAGTCCGCCGCGGTAGCGTGACTGCCAACCATCTGAGCGGCCTGGGTTCGATTCCCGGCGGGATTGGGGATTTTACAGAGTTGTAAAGTTTCTTTCCTGGGTCAGGACTGTTGTGTCCTCATTCCCATCCCGCGAAACGACCTGGCCACCCTACGTGGTATCATACCGTGGGTATCCCCCCACGGCTCTGTCCCAGGGCAGGACCGGCCTCCGGCCAGAACACTTCTTCATCATCATCATCATCATACATTCCAACAGAGCCCTTAGGGTTCCAGGAATTTGAGGCTCCGACCTCCAAGTTTTTAGAGATTCGCCACATGAAGGTTGTCTGCCTACTCCAGGATTGCTTCTCGTACTCATTTCTGTTAGACGGGTCATAGTGCCACCATAAGGATTAGTCAGATTGAAAAATCTCAACGACGACCTCATCGGGGATCGAACCCGCGACCTTCCTGTTTGTACCGCAGCGCGTGAACCAGCTTTGCCATGTCGCGTGTGTATTAGAATTATAATAACAGCAGACTCTGCGTAACATACTTTAAATTATACCTGCATCAATCTGTAGTTTTTATGGATCTGCATGTTCACTTATTTGTCTGTAAACAAAAAATATATAAAATTCAATGGATAAGAATGCCTGGTCTACAAACGGTAGTTGAATGACCTCCACGAGAGCTTCAAACCCAGAGCACTTGACAGAATAACCAGTTAAAACAATCAATCAAGTGCTAATGTATGTTAAGTAGGTTTATGTAATGGTTGAGATCTCATTTCTCACATACAGGACCACCAAAATAGTCCCCTCTTCTTGCCTATTAATCTCCATCCTATACCACCATCATAATTAAACATGATGGTTAGCTTCCGTGAAAGAGGCATTTATCTTCAAACAGGTCACACAACGGACATTCTCCTTGTATTCAAATAATTAGGGCCATCTTAAATTCGACAAGCTTCTAATCTCTAGAATTATTAAACTGTTTTGTATGGGAGGCCAACAGTCAGCTTTAAAAGCAGTTTTGATAACAATATTTTTAATTATACAGCATTTTTTACTCTCAAGAATTACGTTAATCACTTATTTGATTTTATTATTTATTTTTCTCTAGAGGCATAATACGTCGTAGCATAATGTTAAAGTTCCGAAACAACTTCTTCAAATCCAGATAAGAGAAGAAAAAAACTAATAGTCCATCATCACCAGCATTACTGTCATCAGAACCATTATCATCATCAGGGCCCGGATTTCAATAACCTAAAAATACTTTTAAAAATTAGGTATAAAATAATTGCAAGAATACAAAAAAAAAAAAAAAAAAAAAAAAAAAAAAAAAAAAAAAAAAAAAAAAAAAAAAAAAAAAAAAAAAAGTCCCAACAATTTGTAGAAAATACTAGTTTATTCATCAGATTTGTGTCTATTCTATATTTATGTTGTTGACACAATTATAGGCTACATTATTACAATACACATGCACTCCTGTTAGACAAAACTAAGTTAATTAGGGAAAAATGTATTACGAGAAATAGGCCTACTGTTTAAAATATGTGAGAGTTGGTGCGGCAAACGCTTGTCTTGTGGTGTTTTAATTTTAAAATAGCGTTAATAGATCACACTATTGTTGGGAGTCATGGGTATGGGGACTTGAAGTTCCAGTCATACTTCCCCAGTCATACTTCCCCTTAGAGACCCATCATTGGCAAATCTAGAAATTATTCAGTTTATAAATTAACTAAACATTCCTAGTTCGTTTTCGTAAACTCAGTATGGCAATGTTACGAGCTGTTAAGTGAATGAAATGTTTATCTGATACAGTGTTCTGTTTAGCGAATTTCTGTAATACCTTGTCAATAATATGCATGATTATGCTACCACCGAAACTTGCGGCTATTTGTCTAACATAGATGTAATTAGAGAGTGGGGAAAACCTGCTGGCTGCATAGGCCACTTGTGACAACACTGGGGGGCTACGGTTAATTAGTAAGGACAATGGATGGGACAAGCAAACGTGCCGGTGGCCCAGCGTCAATCCCAGGCTTGTGTGTGCCTGCGTCGCTCTACAAGTTCCTAGTAATGAGGCTCTCTTAACCACCATTCATGTTCACATACATTGTACATTCTGTATTTAAAGTGTAAGATAGTAAATTCAAACGCATTATGTATGTAAGAAATATTTAATAATTATATATGGTACGGTGTTGTTTATTCTCGTTCGTAATGCTATGTTAAAGGACACTCAGTTTTATTTCTACTTATAGCAGCTTTCCTCTATATTACATAATCCTAATGTGTGAGAAAAGAACATGGCGTATACAGATACATGAAACCACAGAAATATTTTTAAAAACATAAATAAAACAATGAATATAACACCAAATTAAATGAAATTTAATCATGAATATAACAACCTTTTATTTAGTTTCTTCTATCCATTTATTTCTACCAAAAATAACATTTTACTTAATTTTAATCTTTTTTTTAGTAATTATATGTAACATACTTTATTGTATTACAAAATATTTTATACTGTGTATTCTAAAAAAAAAAAACTAATTAACTAACAGGCTAAACATTTATTTTACTAAAAATCCAGAAATAATCGCATGGGGAAAAGGCGAACTAACTCCGGAGAGGTACTTACATAATTTATTGTACAAATTGCAACTTTGAAAATGAAACTTCTAGTTTTTTTTTCTTTCTTTCCTTTTTTTTCTTTCTTTCGGAATAAAGACAGTTTAAGAGGGCAGGTACAGTTTACGAGAGTGAAAAATTGACCATATCCCTTTTTTGTGCATGGCTCAAATAAAGCTGCAAATTAATAGGCCTACACTAAATTCGCAGCAGTCTTTTAAAAGTCGATTAAAAACATTTTTAAAACTGTAAGATGTAATTAAAATCTATAAATTACTTATTCAAAGCAGTATTCACTTGCTATGTCAACATTTAACTATGCCATAAAATAGGTATTATTTTAGCTTGCTTAGGAATTGCATATTGTCGTTGAGTAAGTAGGTAGGTAATTTGTAATTCTAAAAATAAACGACTGGATCGCTCCTCGCTAAACTGACTAGAACCTTCTCTCGTCCAAGGGAAGTTTCACATGAACAAACACTTATATATTGGCCACACTCTTCCATTATTAGTTACTTATTACCGCTTCTATTGCTTACAGCTCAATGGATTAACTACTATATAACACGTCTGCTTTAATGGGCGTAGAGACTGTGCAAATGTTAGATGCTGGATAGATATGGAGTTGACAAATTTGAAGCGGAGTATGGACGGAATTCAGGTAGCGGAGAATTTTGTTTGATGTCGAGGCAAATGCGGCTCACCGACATCGATAAAGACAAAGGCAATTCCGTCATGCGTAAACCGACGTCTAGTAATTCAACACTTCACACAAGAAGAAAAAAAAAGTTGTCAGCTTGTCTCTAAATTCTTAACGGTTGCCGGAATGATTCCAACTTGGTTCAATCATCATGGCAACTTGTATCCCAATACTTTACTCTTATTTATTTCGAGAGCTGTTAAGTGTTTATTTTTAAGTTTGTGTCAATTATAAAAGACACCTTCCAACGACAGAACAATACATATTCTTAGCATACCCGTGCGCAGCGAAGAAACCTGGATCCTGTTCTGCATAATTTGAATCAATAGACTACTGATTATGATGGTAATAAATGTTATTAGTTTACTGTACGAATATTAGCTAATAGTATTAGTAAATTTTCCTATAGACTGCAAAGACAATAAAACATACTTCAAATAATAGGACTTTTTTCTATAAAAAGTTATTCTCCAAGTTATGTGACAAATTTCGTTTCAGATACTTTCCAAAATATAACAAAATTACCATATGGTTTCTATTGTTTATGAAGAACCTAAAATCAATGATTCTGAACAAATTTTCTGTGAATAAACATAGTGCGTAATCATGGAAACCATCACCGAGAAACAATTCTGGGGAGAATACCAGTCGGTATGCATTAAGTAAAATAATAACCAATGTTGTTAGGAAGAAGTCAGCATGTGACTACTCCTACAGTATCACAGCAAAGTTAACCCGTAACCAGTAGTCTATATAGCATATCCAGGATCGTATGATTCTTTTTATAACTTTAGTCGGCTTCTGGAGAATTTCTCTTTTTCCTTGTTATACCACTCGGAACTCGACAGAGTCTCCATCACCACGACTCCGAAGCAGCATGCCTAAGGTAACGCGGCAAGGAGACAGTCCAAAAAGTTTCGATGTTTTTGAAACGTTGGGAGCCAAAAGACATTTCGAGTTGCGAGCCACGAACCATTAGTTTCGCCATAAGCTCCATGAAATCTGGAAGTCCCCCACCAGGATTTGAACCCGGGACCCCTTGCGCCGTAGGTACAAACACGAGAGTTGAGCTAACTTGGGACAGCGATAATACAACAACTAACCTAATGGGAACACGTTCATGTGTTACGTAAATGGATTTAAATGCTGGGGTATTGCCATGAGAAATTCTAGACACAGTCAATCTTAAAATGGCACATAGGCCTAGTATATCGTGATCATCAATAGTGATATATTCATAGAAAGTTGACATAAATACGTAGGATACTTCAAATGCTTGCGAAACTTCAGTTAACATTGTACAACTTATAGTATGTTATGTGTTTGCACTTACATATCGAACACTAATTTATACACCGGGGATGAAACTATCATTTCTGTGAACTCCTCATAATCCATCACACTGCATGGAACTTAGGTTATGAATGACCAAGCTACCATATCCAGCTGTCCAGTTTGTTTTCCTATGAAACTAGCTAGAACAGCTTAGGATGTAGCCTTAAAGAGTTCACAATATTCTGATCTGATCTTACCTTTATTACATTCTGATTCAGATTTCTAAGAAAACTGGACAAAGATTCGCATTATTGTTACGTTTTAATTACGGACTCAGATCCAACTGAGTACGTCAAATGTTCTCAGCTTCCATATCGAACTTGCGTATCGTACTGAAATCGATCTGATTCTTCAAAGAGCTTCATGTTGGTTAACCTATTAATGTGCAACGCTTTATCTTCTCAGGTCAATCATAAAAAGGTATTCCTCAGGTTCGTGAGCGACCCCTGGTGATCCCGTAAGGTAAGAATTACAAGGGAAAGATCAGTTTGTAATTTCGGTGTATTATAATATGAAAACCTTGGGAGGGGAAACTGGTAAGCGGCAGCTTAAATAATTTACCTACCTACCGGAATTTAAAAGATTTCCCCATTGCTTCCAACATAATGCAGTTAATTAATGAATAATGAGTGTAAGCCTAAAAGTTGTAAGTGATTTTGCGTTAAAGTTCTGTTATTTTCGTTATCCATACATTTTATATGCATTGGTTGTAATGTATGTAGCAGCAAGTGGCAGGAAGGATGTATAGTGTTTTATTCTATGGTGAATTACAATTTAAAAGTCGGGTGGTAGCTTTAAAAATATATAAAAACATGCTTAAATTTTATTAGAAAAAAAAATATTATTTCGGCATGTGGCCCTTGTACTTCAATTTACGAAGTCTAGTTGGCAGTTAGTAAAAGTTGAACTTGACATGCCTGTCTTGTACCATTTACTGCCATAATAGTATATTACGCAACAAGCCTATAATGACATTTATTAAGACACGAGTAGATTTATGAAACGAGCAAAGCTAGTATCATCATTTTCATATGAGTAGGCCTATATTTATAATTGTCAGTATGTTATTAACTATGTACGGAACACAATACGCTGACAATGTAGGTATATTATGGAACAACGATATAAGCAGCAGTACACACCCGTCGTTAAGTAACCATATAAATAGTAGGATTCTATTACCCTAGAATTTACTGGTTTCTCTTAGAAAACATAATTGTTATTTAATTTTCTCCTATAAAAGCTGACGGTTTGTCATGCAATTAGATCTACTAAAAGAGTTTCCTTTTCTGTCTGGATTGAGTCGTGAAGAATTGAGGAATTTGGAGACACAAGGAACAGTGCAATTACTATAGATGATAGATGGTTTTGTAGTCACTGGTGCAGAAAATATCGTTCTTCCACTTTGTTCTTATCCATACTTGTGGGATGGTTGGCTTCACATACAGTACACTGTACAATGCCACTGCACGACAACAAATTTTATTCCCCATGCTTCTTAAATTGCCTCTGTCTAATGTGAGATTCATAAGCAATATACTGCCTTTGCAATGACGTCACTTCCAGGTTGAAACGTCCACATATCAAACAGTCTACCCGTATGACGTAAAAGTGAAACAGACATAGCCTGCTGTTTTTTGTTTACTTAAATAGTCAAAACAGAATAGACAGGGAGGGCCAAAATCTGCCGAAGACCCTGTTCTAACAGAAATTCTTGAATTCCTGCAAACAAGGACAAAGCTCTCCCACCCTCCAGCAGTTATGGAATTAGTAGTTTTAATGTAGAGCGACGTGGTATTCCTAAACTGCTGAGCTCCAATAATGATAGAGTTTATATTGACTTTGACTTGACTTTTTTCCTGTAACCCCCGTGGGGGGGCACAGGGGGCCTCCGAGTGGAGGATTCATTACCTACACTAATTTAGTTACGCTTAGATTCCGAGAGAGGGCAGAGGTTAAGTGGTAAGCCCATCGCCTCTCAGAGTTTATATTAGTAGAAGTAAATCGTTAGTGGTTAATAGTATTGGTAGAAAATGGAATTACTGTAATCACATAGAAGAGAATGTAAATGTATATGTATACAACATGTAAAATATCCTGCATTAAGAACAAATACAAACTCAAAATAAAATAAAAATTTTAGCAGAATACGTCCTTGTTTAGAAACCTAGACACCGGGATCTAATCAAACTGATTTTTCTTATTTTATTTATTGGTGTAGACGTGTTCGGCAAGCTTTCTTATTATTCCATTCTAGCTCCATTTTACAGATTAAGATGCAAGGACAGAGGAATGGTTTGTGTTTTACCATCTTTATGCTACGTCCACAACGGCCACGTGGGCGATTATTAGCATATGTTCTGTATGTTCTTATTAATGCAGCAGAATCGAACCAAGGATTTTAACTTGCTTCACTTCTTTTTACATTTTCGTCTTCTTAAGGCACGAAATTCACATAGCCCAGAAAATTAAATTGCGAGTGCTGTAAAACAGAACACTGTACAATATGTGTTTCTTTCACTTTTTTCACATAAATTCATTGCTTAATGGCATGCACTTCATATTTACCCGTGAGTAATCTGGTTGTCTTAATACGAGGTAAATGCAAACACAATTCACAATTACGCAGCAGCAAATTTAATTTGCGGGAAGAATGACTACAGCACTAAAACAAACCAAGTAGTAATTTTTTATACGTCCATTTGTAAAATGAAACAATAACACGGCTATGAGTTATATGAGCCCCTGGACATTTCTGCCTCCAACTCTTTCAGTATCAACAATTTTTCCATTTCCTTGTTCTCGTAAACCCCCTTTCCCTCTCTCTCTCTCTGTCTCTCTCCCTCATTCACATACCGACCATATCCGAATGAACAAATTAAAACCAAGTCTTTTGTAAAAAAAATAACGAAACACTGCAAATGATACGAAATTAAAACTAATGCAAATAACAGTTAGCCGTGTGCCCTAATTCCTAATAGTTCGAATTAAGATGTGAGAAACAATACACGAACTGGATTTGACTCGCAACAAATATCTGGAATGTTATCTCAACAGTTCCATATTTAAGTGATATCTTGTTATTTTGTGGAGATTTAAGTACGGTCGTGTACTACAATTTCGGCCAGGAGCTATGTTATACGATGCTTCTAAGTTTACAGACATGGTACTGTTGCGTTTACGCACACAAGGCTACGGTCGAGCCCGCGAACTTGGGAACAGGAAGATAACTGCTCCACCTAGGCCGAAAAATGACGTCTTGAACTCATTAGGCGCTTTCAAACACGAGCAAAGCCAAAGCCATTCAGCAAGGGTTCTCGTGGATGAATCTGATATTTTAGGGTAAATAACTTCAATTTCGAATTAGAACTCAGAGAAAATGTATTCGCTAATTTTGAAGCGAACTACAGTGGGACAAGCTTGTCCTCTATCACAGCGCTCTTGGCGGTACGAAATACAATTAGGCCATTCCATTGTCACGAGTGGTAATACTCATTACAGTTATGTTTATTTACCTCACCTAAACCGTATGTCTTACGATGTTTGGAGTAAATCTATCCTTTCCTGTAATTGCCATAGGTAATCCCACGAGAGATTACGAGTTTATCGATATATTTGCGAGAACGAAGTTCGAGCAAATTTATCTTAAGAAACTCGTAATCTCGAGTAAGACTTATTAAGACTATTCCAACAATAAACTGCAATGGATTCTGTAAATGATAATTATTTTCTTACTATGTTTTCAATATTCTGTCAGCCCTAAGATCACGGCATACTAGATGAATGAACAGTCCACGAATCGATTCGATGAATCGATCAGAGTTCCGAATGCTACCAATAGTGCGCATCACAAGATGGAATGAGTCGCACTCAGGTTCGTGATTCAGATTGAGGAGCTACTTGATAGAGAAGTAGCGCCTCCGGTCATGGAAACCACCATTAACGGCCGTGGGTGCCGGCATGCTGACCACATGCCCCCAATCCTGCCGTCTGCCTATGGTAGATGACGCAGCGGTCGGGTGGTAGCCCTTGTCCCTTCTGGGATGTTAGCGCCACGGAGTTAATTTAAAATATCAATTAATTATTTATAACAATTATTTGACAAAGGAATTACGGAATACTCTATAACTACGAGAACATTTATGACACTTTATTTTATAAATAGTTTGTGAAAATCGTTTTTTTAAATCAAATTGCTTTCTGTCCTTTAGGGCAACATGAACATAGGGATTTAGGTATAATTTACATTGCAATTCGGTAGCCTAAAAATAGCGTAAGACTTGAAGAGAACTGTATACCGTATCTTTTAAGGGCAAAACAAGACATAACCGGAAACAAAGATCGATTTCTTCATCATTTCTTACTAGCGACTGTAGGCACTATGATATGCGGAAGTGGTGCAGGACAAACCGTTGGCAATCCTCTCAGCCATCTGTATTCCACACTATGAACTATCCTTTACGTACTATTGAGCACCAGAAGCGGAAGAAGCACGTTCTTGCGGGTCGGAAGGGGGGGGGGGGTGCTCAGCGCCGCAAATACAAAGCAAATTTATACATCCCACAGGGAGATAAAACCAAATCTCATTTTTTTTTTTCGTTTTCCGCCCGTGTACTTGACCAAGCGAGGTCCCTGAAAACTGGAGTGAAGGCTTCTCCAACAGAGCCCAATTCGCTGTACTGGTGAAAATTTAATAAATCTACAACGCAGTCCTTCTGGAATTGAATTTCAGACCAACTCAATACTGCTTACACTTTTCACACAGCCCAAAGAGGAACTGTTTAAAGACGTAAGAAAGGAATAATAAGAACGAAGAAGACAGATTGTGAGATAGAAGAGAAGAAAAAGAGTGGAAGAAGAAAAGATAGAGAAAAGAAAGAAAAGAAAAGAAAAGGTCGGAAGGGAATAAAAGAAAAAAGAAAAGAAGAGTAGAAGAGAGTAGAGATGAGGAAACAGAATGGGGAAAAGAGAAATTAGAAAAGTTGAGAAATTATAAAAAAGAAGAGAAATGAGAAAAGAGAAGAGAGATGTAAAAAGTAAAAAATAAACATAAACAGAAAAGATTAAAAGTAAAATACAAAAGGGATAAAAGGAAATATCAACAGTCAACAGAAAGAAAAATAGGAAAGAGAAGAGAATGGAAATAGAAAAGAAATAACAGTAGGGAAAAGAATAGAAGCTAACAAGAGAGCAGAATATAAAAAAAATAAAAGCTTGATGGGAAAAAGAAAATACTGTATAGCACAACTATTGAAGGCAGAATATAATTATTATACTAAGGTAGAGAGAAAGAGGTGATGGGAGTGAGAAAGAAAGATAAAAAAGAGTGAGGTTGGAGAGAAAGAGAGAGTAAAGCAAACTTACGCAATGTTCACAAGGAGATCCCAGCGGATAGAGGCGAGTCCTTGCAGCCTCGTGTGAAGCACTTGAACCATGAAACTCTACAGGAGGGCTTATGCATCAAACAAGGAGAAAGAAATTGTTTCTGACAGAGGAACATTTTACACAGCTTTCACTCGGACACAAAGAAAGGATTTCAGTTTCTATTGTTGAAATTTTCTTGTATCGATCCTTTAAAAAAAGAGGCTTTTCTTTAAGAGTGATTGAAATAAATCCGTAGTATTGTTACTACTGCTAATAAATGAAATTATAAATATTATGGTAAAATCCCATCTACGGGGACCATTTTTTAGAACCGAGATTCTCTTCATAAAACAATTATATCGCACGAATTTTGTTATAGATAGATGTGTGGACAGGAGATGTTGTCTTGGCGAATGATTTGGTCCACCCCAGTATATTGCTCCTTAACAAAACATCGGAGGTATTCAGTATATTGCTCCTTAACTAACATAAACGTTCCTAACCTAACAGTTGGTAACCGTGAATCGCTCATAAACAAAAAACAACACACAGTCCGTGGAAAAGTGAATATCGCGTGAATTGATCCCCGTAATTGGGACTATGCCAAAAGTTTTTCCAACTTTTCACTGACACACTCCCGATGTAAGTCACTGCCATTATGTAACACTCGAATATGTACTCTGATCGATTACAAGGATTACGGATATCGACATTGATCAGTGTCACCATGAGCATCGTAGCCAAGTAAATTAATGTCCTGATCATCTTCTAAGTCAGCGAGGTCCACATGCGGCCCTTGTACGTATTTTTGTGGCCTTCTTCCATAGTTTTCATTAATTAATAATTAATACATTATGAAACAATGGCATAGTTTTAAATTGTGAGTGTAAGTTTTGAAGTTCCCATTAAAATGTTAGATGGCAGTACAAAATAGTAATAATACATTTCGCATACGAGTGATGGCAGCACTTTGCAATGGTTTCGGTTGTTTTCACCAAAGAAGTTTAGTTCCAAAGTCATGTCACTATTCCAAACGGTTCGCAACTCTGTATTGTGTTCTCCTTATCTAGTATCTAGCCATGCTTTTAAGTTTGTTCAAAATGTCGGAAATAAAGAAACGATGCATTGCAGAAGAGAAACGAAAGTTTCAAACTAAATGGCAAGAAAGCTACTTTTTGTCGAACATAACGATAAACCACAATGTGTAATTTGTTCCTAAGCCAAAATATGTGACTTTACCGAAATTTTTTGGAAACTGTTAACAAAAGACCGTTTTCCTAAACTACATAATTTGCAATTGAAACACTGTCATTGTTCTGCTTTAAAAGTCACTGGCCTAAAAGGCCCGGCATCGCCCTGGTTTTGAATTTTGGTAATACGAAATTAACTTACGAAGGACGTTCGATTCTAGGTCCTTATATAGGTATGTAGAATTTTAATAGGGAACAATGACTTATCACACTCAAACTATGTCCTCAGAAAATGCTAGATATAACTGTTTTATGGCTCATAGGGGATGTAGGATTTTGCACCTCATTGCTTCTACACACCATGTCTGAGAGGGGTTGAAATAAGAAAGAAGAAAAAACAGAAATTACGGTAACATAAAATTGTATTGTCTTTCCGGAATATTTTATTTCTCACTCTCATCTTACCACCGCTTCCATATTTTCCTCCCCAAACACCTGGAACATATAGGACTAAAAATGTTCAATCCTATTTTGTCTCCTTTTAGATGCTTAGGGCTTATGATAAACATCCCTATGTCTCAACTAATACAAAGCCTACACCTATGAATAATGTACCAGTGGATAGAATTATATATAGACTTCTGATATGGCATACTCGTTGGCACACACTTAGGCTGACACAACTGGATTAAGCTGTCCCTGCAATACGACCTCTTATTCGACATCAAAATGTGAAATGAGAAAACGACATTCTCCATGTTCAAGGTAGAGAAAGTTATGCGACTACATCACATTGTGCACTAGGTTCGTGGATTTCATTTTATTTACACCAATGTATACATCGATAGCCTCAGAATGTGTAAAAACCCATTATGTAGCTCCCAAAGTCCAATGTGAACACTGTAAGCAATACACTGTTGTCGAGAACTTAATTGCATTTGATAAATATTCAGTGTAATGTTTTCAGAAATGACATAATTTTTCAAGGGAACGAGTCGTGTGTTTGAATTTTAATGTTGACCGCGTTACTTTCCGGGATGAACTGGGTATGTGTGCAAAATTTCGTGCAAATTGCTCAAGAAATGTAGATTTGTGTAGGGAACATACATACACACCCACCCAAATACCAACACACACACTTTCGATTTTATATATTAGATATATAAGGTAATATACTACAAAATAGAATTAAAAGTTATTTATTTATAAAACAATATATAACTGTGAATCATTGAACCGCTCATAGGCTTATACATCAAGACTGCAAGCAACTATATTTTCAATTTTTTTTTTTTTTATTTTAATTTTTTTTTTTACTTTCCTTTAGGAATCTATTATCCAATACTCCATACTCAGTTACGAGTTACGAATGTTTTTGGAAGTCTATACTGATCTGTGATGAACATCGCGTAGCAAAACATCTAACGCCTACCTGTTCAAGTATTTTCATTTTACACTAACACCACTGCGTTTAAACACTTTCGTTTTCATAAATTAAAAGGTGCAGCTTAACTGTGGGGTGAAACACGTTTTATTGCTTAAAAGAGAAAGTAAGGTAATGCCATTCCCTCGAACTGGTCATCCTGTGAGCTGGGAACCGTATTGCTACCTCTAGTACAACACAATGCAGTTGAGTTAGAAACGAAACCCTTAAAAGGGAAATTCTGAATGACGTTCAGTACTTGGAAATAAAGCCGCAAAAAGGAAAATGCGATAACATAAACCGAATGTTTTATCACAATAAACGCAATTTTTCAATGTATCAATATTAATCCGTACGGGACTTCATAAAAGTGGTAACATTACCCGACTGGTAACATTATCCACGATTGCATTAAGCGGCGTTCACTGTATTACTGTTGTATTTTTTTAGCGTAACTCTAGCGAGAGAATTTCAGCCTTAAGATGTGAAATCCTACTCGAAGTATTTCAGAATGGATTATTGATATTTAACTCCTTAGTCTTTCTTTATGTTTGGAACAATTACATGTGAGAATGAGTCTGTAAATCAGTCAATCGGAGACCTGATTCACTCAAAATTTATCGAATGTGCTTGTAATCTCCAAAAAAATGACAGACACGTCCTGTTTTCTTTATATTCTAATCAGGTCTGAAACTCTTTCGGTACATTAAGATTTACAGCGAACACTACGCTTCAGGAATCGGCACTTTATTATTTTATTGGATATATACGGTATTCCATAGTTCAGCAGCGTTGGCTTTCGATTATTGTAATTCCCTCCTATAAATATTATATACACATAACCTCAACAGCATGAATGTACCTGCGGGTGAAGGAAATCCCTTTTATAATTAGGAGATGAATTCAGAGAATCAAACTGCCATTTTTCCCTTTCAATTTAGACTCGGCCAGTCAAGGCAGCATGCACACTTGTCCATACGTGCAAAAATATTTCAAGAAACAGTACTTACCAGTACGAATAATATAATTATATTTTACGCAAGATATCTTTAATATTAAATTTCAGCAAACAATACTTGAATAAATGGATGTTTATTAAGTGATTTCTTTTTCACAGAAAACATATGACTGATTATATGTCATGAGTGCAGCGTCAATCCAAAATGCTATTAAAATAACACAATTTCTATAATTTAATTCATTATTTATTGCACATTATTCGTTAAATAACCATTATAAATGCAACTCGTGTTTTGGAACTCCTCTAGATAACCTCCTAACTCAGTCGTAGCATTACCTATGATAAATTTTAGTTTCGTTTGTAAAAAGAGTCACCTTATACTGTATTGCAAAACAAAGTACCATACTCATATATGGCTTTCGTAGCGTTTTTGTAAATTTCCAATGTTTTGTTCCTGTTTTATTATCTTTGTGCTTTGAACTGTACAACACTTCACATGACTTATAATACGAGATCATGTGTAGACAATGTTACCATTTTCGCAAATGTTATCAGAGGTTTGACGGTGACCACATCTTTTATCAAATAAACTACGTAGCAGCTGTATATGATTCAAGATGCTCAGGGCCGCCACATTGGGGGGGGGGGGGACTTCCAGACCCAGGGACCCAGGCCCGGGCTCTGTACCCAAAGGGGTCCGCTGGATCCCGGTAATGTATAATTTTATGGAAAACTGGAATAGTTTGATAAAATTTCTGTTACACGAGTAACGAGAAGGAAGCTCCATGGAGAAGGGAAGAGGTGTAAGACAGGCCTGAAATTTGAAAATACGAACGTAACTTTGACTATAATTACGACGATGAAAAAAAAAAAAAAAACTCGACAACACATTCTGCCCGTTTTGCCGAGTACAATATCGACTTCCCCCACGATATGCCAGATGAAAGCTTTTAAATATTAAAAGGAGAGAACTTAATTTTTAGTAAGTGTCTGTATGTAATAAGAAGGGGAGGGGTAGGAAATGGAGAGAGAAAACGTTGCGGTGTTTCAGTGAAATTAAAATCATTAATTGTAATTTAAGAAAGGAAGAAAGGAAATTTCCCTTCTCCTAAAGAAATTAGAAAGCGTTCATATTTTAAATTTCAAAGCAGAAGCAAGATGTCACTGCCTCCCAGGCAGTGTGTAGACTACGCCTAGAACGAAAATCTTTCTTCCTCCTTACATTCTGTTAAAATTTTTATACAAAAGACAAAATGCGCTATTTATTGTGAAAATACGTATAAATCCAGGTATGGTACTGTGCTATTGGTAAGAAACTGCTCTATAAGTACGATGGTCAAGGTGAGGATCCTCCATGACGTCAGTTGGCACTAGGGCCCCGAGTTTCACTTTATGCTTACCCATTTCAGATTTTAATTTATATATTAATAAAAGAATCAAGTGAAATAATCAGTGAGTTTTAATGATACTTCCATTTCCGGGCTGTATGGCCGTGCTCTATCCGGCTGTCGTGAACCATCCTCTCTCCTGATAGGTCCAAGTTTTGTGGACCTGCATTTAGTTTGAGAAATGACAGGAATCTATGTTCTGTGCACTCTTTGCATTTCTTCTTTTTTATTAAAGTTGTTCGGGTGTTTTTTTTTATCTCGATGGCTTCCCTGTAAAATCTGGGGAGGTAATGTGTGGTAGAACTAAGAACTTCTGTTTCTTGAAGCCGGATGTCATGGCCTGATTGTAGTGCGTGCTCTGCGACTGCTGATTTTTCAATGTTTCCCAATCTACTATGTCCATTATGCTCTTACAGTCTAGTATTAATGCTTCTCTTCGTGGTGCCAATGTAGACGCTCCCACAACTGCATGGTATTCTGTACACGCCCGGTTTATCAAGGGGGTCCTGTTTGTCTTGAGTAGTGATGAGCAAATGCAAGACCAAGACCAAGACTAAGGCGGTCTTGGTCTTGGTCTTGGTCTCGCACACTCAGTCTTGGTCTTGGTCTCGCATCGGTAACCCTGGTCTTGGTCTTGGTCTTGGTCTTGCATACTCGGTCTTGGTCTTGGTCTCGGTCTTGCATACTCGGTCTTGGTCTTGTTGCAAGAGTCTTGCATTTTTCTTTTACGCATCTTACTGTGATTGATGGCGTTTACGTGATTTACAGTTACACCGATTACATGTGTGTTATTGCTTGCGAAAGTAACGAAAGCTAATTGCTTTTAGTTGCTTGAACCGTGAAAACAGTAACAAAACAACTGAAAGCTATTTCATCTTTAGCCATTAGTTATTAAGTGACAGAATGGTACTTTATGAAATTTGTGTGGGGGACGGGAAAATGTCTGTCCGTCTGTCTGTCTGTCCATGTGTCTGTACTCGCGATAACTCAAATGCGCTTTATTGGATTTTCATGAAACTTGGTATACGCACTTACAACATCCATAGGAAGAAGTCTTATTTATTTTCGCTGTTGCGTTTCTACTGGCTGCAACCCCTGCAAGTGATTAGCAAAATACCTTCCTTTCAACTTGCAAGCAGTCGCACAGACGAGTTACACGTTTTCATTCCTTAGAAAGTAGAAACAGCTATCGTTTCGTTGTGTTGTTGATTGTTGTAACGTAGTGTTTCAACATGAAACTAATACGAGTAACCGTAACAAAACAAGGTCTGTGTGGCGTTACTTTACATGTAAGAGATCAATTTTATAAAATGACTGTAAATGGATATACCATTAAAATGGTATGTGTCCCGTTCTTATTTTAAAATTTGAAGAGTTCAGGCTACAGTATAGTAGGATTAAGCCACCCACACAGCAAGGCCCATTTAATGTCCCGGTCAAGTACATATTTAGAAATCAGTTTCCCGGGGGTCCTAAACTGATGAACCAGAAATTACTGACATCTTCTCTTCCTAAGTAATACAACAAATATTTTTTTAACTAATACTTTAAAAATCTCATATTTGGGTGGGGGGGGGGGTGCGGTCCGGACCCACGTCCTTGCCTCCGGATGTTGTCTATTTTAAATTCATAAAAAAATTGTTGGTCTATGCCTATCAAATTTTGCTGTTTTATTGCCATTGATATGCATATTTTAGAATTTAAAAAATGTTTAATTGGGAATAGGTGGAGCAGTTGATTTTATACAAGCATTAAAACTATCCGTCGACCGGTGTCTGAAATTTCTTATATATAAATACTAGCTTAAAAGACCCGGCGTCGCCCGGGTTTTGTATTTTGTAATTGGAAATTAACTTATGAAGGATTTTCAATTTTAAATTCTAGGTCCTTATATAGGCATTTATAATTTGAAATAGAAAGAACGACTTATTACACTCAAACTATTCCCTCATAAAACGCTTGATATAGTTTTTTATGGCTCATAGAGGATCTAGAATTTTGCATCCCATCGCTTGTACAGTGCACAGCAAGCCTGGTAGAGGTTTAAATAAGAAGAAACAGAAATTCCTGTAACATAAAATTGTAATATCGAGGCGGGAAATTTCCCACTCTTATGTTACCATAAAGTCGTTTTGGGGATGAAATTAAACAGAAAGCATTATCACTTTCATACTTTTCTCTCCAAAAACCTGCGATATAATATAATAATATACACATTACCATACCTCGTTTTGTTTTCTCTATGTCCAGGGTAGAGAAAGTTATGTGATTCCATTATTTTAGTGGATTTCATTCTGTAATATTTATTTATAACATGAATTATTTTGATAACTTCTCTTATTTGTCAAAAGTGCATTTCAATTGTTTTTTCCAAGCCCATCCATATACCATTTGGCAACAATATATTCTGTGATTTGGAATTGATAATTCTATGCAAAAAGGGATTAAGTATTTTCAAAAACATTTAATTTTTGGCATTTAGAATCAGAATTTTTCAAAATCCTTTCTTAGTGAGCACCTACATTATGAAATGAAGGTACTGTCAAAATTCCAAGTCTCTACCTGTTATAGTTTAGGCTGTACGTTGATTCCTGTCATTCAGTCAGTCATTCAGTCAGTCAGGACAAAGCCTTTTATATAGATAGAGATTAACAATAACAAGTTATGTCCAAAAAATTAAGTACAATGTCATTTGAAACGTAATATATATTTTTTGGGTAAAACTTAAAAAGGTATTAACAGTACCGAATGCATTTAAAACGTGTTGGATTTTTACTTTGCATATTATTTTCTTATGGTGACTTGTTCTTTTTCTGTTACATGTAAACATTAATTTAGGTATTGGTTAAGAATTTCAATGTATTTCACTTTTTATTAAGTAATTTCATTTAAAGTACTAATCAAGAAGATTCATTATTATGCTTGTATCAATGTGAGAAAACATTGTAACAGTTTTTCCAAGTTAAGGTAATTAGAAAGACCGCAAAGGACTATGGGCTGTGTGGGTTATGTTGGCACTGAAGTCATAAAACTACCCTGCCACTATTCAGCAGGTAGCCAAAAGTTTGTTGCTCACTCCACTATCCCACTGGGTGGAGTAGGGTGTATAGAAAAAATGGGGGAAAACCAGAATTTCGAGGTTTAAGTAATCGCCAGATGTGTTTAAGCAGTCATATTGTCGTTTAGGAAAGAGACGTGGCGGCTTCTTACTGTAAATGGTGTTTATGTTAAGTCCTGATTATACAAATTCATGGAGTAAGTAACCTTTCACAATAGTATGTTTCAATCTCTTTCTGTTCAATTACTGACTTCTGCCAAACATCTTCTGTCTCAATTTCCTGATCCGTGCCAACTTACAACAAACAGACTTTAGTGTCGGCATTACACCATGTCATAAATTTCTCAAGGGTCGGCGTAGCATATCTTTCAAATGAAGGTATGTGATTTACAATTGTCCTTGGAGACAATTTTCCTCTTTGCTATTTCTTACTATGAGGGAGGAATGTATTGTTCCTACCCCAAGAAGTAGTTTAAAACAAGTTCTCTGCAGGGCCGTGGAGAGAAAGCAAAGGACCTCAGGAAAAATTTCCCGGGCCCCGTCAAATATTAATTTCACCACTAAAACCCAAAGTATGCAGCAAAAAGATTGTATAAAAATATTACATAATTATTATATAATGTATGTAATGGTATGTAAGTATCCTATTACTTGAAGACATATGATATTTTTGTTAATCACTAAAAAGTTAGTCATATTTTACAAAAAATAAAACCATGTAAGTTTAAATGCTTTTCAGTTGTGCACACAGAGGTAATAATACGTGTTTTGGCAAAATGCTATCAATAATCATAAAAACTAATCACTGTACAACTAGTGTCTTACTTTTCAACTATAAATAACAACATTTAAATTATATATCGGTACCCAACTATGTTTAATCACCATGAAAAATTTGCTTGTTTTGAACAACATAAACTGAAGATAAGATAAACATATACGATTGACAATAAAACTTGACACAATGACATAAGAACTCTTATTAAGTACCAGAATGGTACTTTCTGAGATCATGTGGGGGACGGGAAAATGGCTGTCCGTCCGTGTCTGTCCGTCAGTCTGTCCGTGTGCCTGTATGCGCGATAACTCAAATACGCTTTATCGGATTTTCATGAAATTTGATATACATATTTATAACGTCCATAGAAAGAAGCCTATTAATTTTGTACCAAATCGCTTGGCCGGTACCGGAGTAACAACTAATTAACGGTCACATGCTTATTAAATGGCAAATCATCACTATACTACAAAGCCGCTTAGCTAATCACTGAGGGCTTTCACCACAATGCAGTCAGATGTTTGTAAATTTATTATATCACATCTTGCTTTAGATGTGAGGCATTCGTTCTGTTGTCATCCCACTTATTCCTCCACATGTGTTTAACGAACTTCCTCAAGAGTTCGGTCTAAAACTATATAGTTTCTGAAAAAAAAGACCAATTAACTACATCTGTCACTTTTTTGTATCAGTTTACCTGATTTTTTATTATATTATGGCACAGTCTATCTTATGCCGATATCAGACAAAGGTTGAACTAATAAAGTATTCAAAAGGAAAAATGTTATTGTTACTGAGACATGTAATAGGCTATACTACAAAGTAATTATTAAAAGAATGTCTTAAGAATCCACCGTCTTAAAAAATAGCTTTCCTAGCTTTTTACTCTGCAAAAGTATCAATAATACTATTATAATTCAGTTGTCTAGCAAAGATATCTCCAAAAACGTCAATGCTATAAGAGGTAATGAATTTCCTAGGAATCCCGGGGATAATTTTGCAGAGATATGTACCAATTTTATATGTATTCTATGTATCAAAATTAATCATTTGAAAATTATCATTTTAAATGCCGAACGTTAGTGAGGCCTACTGTTGAGTCCAAAAGGATTTCTGCTTCTACTTAAAAAAAAAATAATTTTTCTCCAAGAATAATCCGTTTCAGATTACCTGATTAATTCCGTGTCACCGTTATGCGACAGGACAATGCAGATAAAAAATAAACACATAAAACATAGCTTAAGCTGTTTGTTGACTTATAAAACATTTAATTTTAGAGTAAATTAGAAAGTAAAAAATAAAACCTGGTCGGCCGGGCCGGGGCCCCAAGTCTTTAGTCTCGCCTGCTACCCCTCTCGTCCTTGCCAGCCTAGCCGAAACAGTTCCAACAAAAATGCAAGTGAAACCGGTCTTTTGCAACCGTTTCATAAAACTGTTATGTGCGCGTAACAGTTTCGGCTACAACCTTTATCTAGAAACAGCTTATTTTCCCACCTCTACCGGTAACGGTAACGGCACCTTTCAGTAGTGGTTGCTGGCTTGCTGCGTACACAATCGAGCATTTAAAGCATTTTCAATATAGCAAGACTGCAAGAGTCTTGCAGTTCGGTCTTGGTCTTGCCCGAGTCTTGCAGACTTGGTCTCGGTCTTGGTCTTGGTCTTGCACACTCGGTCTTGGTCTTGGTCTTGCTAACGCAGATGCGGTCTTGGTCTTGGTCTTGGTCTTGCATTTTCTGCAAGACCAAGACCAAGACTGCAAGACCAAGACTGGTCTCGCTCATCACTAGTCTTGAGCAGAGTTGAGATACTGTTTAATTTTCTTCGTAGGCTTGTAGATGGTCCTAATATTTTGTTTGTCTAGAATTCTGCCAATACGATCATTGACTGATCGTATGTAGGGTAGAAATGCCTTAGCTTTGGGTTCCATATTATTGGTCAAACGGGCCTTTTCAGGGCCAACGGAGTTGGTCGCCCTTTTTATGTCTTTTTTGCCAGATTATTCTGTTAAATAAAATTGACGACTTTCGTGTTAAACTATCCTCAGTACCTCAGACACTAATAATTTTAACCATTTCTTTACATTTAACAGTCGTACGATACGAAAAAGCTATCTATTTTAAAACCCGTTGGAACACGTTGTACAGCAGGTATTCTTAATCTTCTTTATAAGGAATCACAAGTATAGTTCAGTTTCTCATAGTAGGCCTAATAGAGGTAAAAGAAAGAAGTTTGAGAGCTGTGGGTGGAAAGTAATTACTGTACAAAGTAAAATTATCTTCAAATGATATTTCCGTAATTATTTCGCCAAAGAAGTGATAAGGAGAGATTCTATGCTTATTTATAACTTTCCCAAAATTCAATAGATTACGTACAACTTCGCGAAATTATTCTCAATAATAATGAGCATCTAAATGGCTAAATGCAGTTCTGAGGAATTCCTTGCTTATCAATGTTACAAGAATATATACATATACCGTTATTATGAAAACAACGTTTAAGGCCGGAATTGAATACAATACGTACATTGCTTGTTAAACTTACCCTCGCAAGTGTACGCCATTTTAAGTCCCAAATAGTTTGGCAAACGGGATCTCAAGTGTATTCGCAATTAAGGAAATAGAAGTTGCATTTTTTAAGGGAGTCATTAGGAGAATGCGGGAGAAATGTGGCGGAGATGCAGAAGTGAACGCTCACACACAAATTTCATTATTCCTTCCTGCATCTAGTTCCATTGAGCTTGAGAGGAAAGAACTCCCACACACTACCAGGAATATTATTCAAAACCTCCATGAATATAAAGCACACTATAACGCAATACCACAACTCCTTCCTATGTGTCTGCGTTCCTGGGAATCGCCACTCAAATCCCGACCAATCCATTTGGGAATTTTATTATCAAATCTGCCTTCATGCCTAAAATACAAGTATGTTATTGTATGGGACTCACCTTAACAGCTCTGAAAGGAATGCGGGTTGGGTTTGTCTGAAGAGTGACTAACGGAAAGAGGATAGTTAAGGGAACGACCTAACATGTTTTATAAGAACATTGACTCACCTACTGCATGCGGCATTATAGTCTGCACTCAAGATGTTTGGAACGAACATGATCGAAGAGTGTATTAGAATACGATTACTTCCACAAAGTCTCTGGCCTTGAAGACTAACCCAGCCAGCGAGCATCTCGTTACCAGCTGGCGCAGACTCCCTTGCGCGTAGATCAGTGAACTACTAATGAGCACAGAGTGAAGATCATGCATCACGTTGCCAGTCGTAGAAAATACTATAATTGTAGAGTGGAAGGATAATGCCGCAGCTAGAAAGAGGCAGACAACACGTGGAGTGGGATAGAAGAGCTGAGCCAATCAGGGTGCAGCTACCTCCCCTCGGCAGGAACTCTAGGAACGGTGAGACTCACTCCTAAGGTACATATAATCATCGCGCCCAAACGAACCCCAGTCGGCTACAAAGCGAGCGGAACGCTTTAAAGTCTGACCACTTCCCTCATCTGGAAAAGATTATTAGGGTCTACCCACCCCTAAACGCTTTTAAGTCGGACCACTTCCCTCATCTGGAAAAGATTATTAGGGTCTACCCACCCCTAAACAAATGCGGTGGTCCCTGCCACCAGGTCAGGCCTTGTTGCAATGTCACTTGTGTTGTTTCTCCAGATTTGTGGAAATCAGCTGCAAGGCTTTTAAACTGTGGCAACAATGCGCATCTTATGCTTAGGCACGCGCAACATTTCCCTTCCTTCCATTTCGGCTTTTCAACCCCAAGATGTTTATGGAGGTGTTTATGGAGGGTTTGGTCAGGGGTGGGGTTGAGATACTGTATTAGAGGGTTGCCGCCTGAGGATCCTTTAAAAGCGGTGACTTTACGTAAAAACCCAGAGACTTTGTGGAAGTAATCGTACTCTAGCCGCACTAGCACCGCTGGCCTTCCCCCAACCACCAACACGTCTCCCTACTTTTTCCACATTCCAAAGCTATTAAGCTGAATTCCATACAATACACTACATGTCAGTTGTAAGTACAGGCTGCTGAAGAGCAGTGTCAGCGGTTTGACTGTGTTTCTCATATTGTGTTATTCCTTTAAATACACGAATTTATTACATTATCCGAAGATTAATTAAAATTTATGTGTAGGACGAAAATCAATAATATGACTTGTGACTCATATTATTTTATAATGACTATCCCACTCATATGCCGCGGGTTTGATATTGACCAATAACGTTTAGCAATTCCTCGTATATAGACCAATCACGGCCGTTTATCTTACAATATTCTTGTAGGAATCGCGAGGAGGCGGGGCAAAATCGTGTCCTCGTTACTGGGCATTTAAGTATCAGTGTGCAGTGCCACTAAGCGGCACGAAAACAGATTATTGTATACAACATAACTTGTTTGGAAATTGAAATAATAGAAATGTACATTGATTAAGAACACAATTTTGATTCGGTGCAAGCCAGTTCGTGTGCTTTTACTCTGTTCTGCTTAGCTTACCTGAATGAAGTTAACTATGTCTTATGTGCGCCGTTGGTAGTACTGATTATACCAGGGTAGCTCGAATCGATTCATGGATGGTTGATTCACAGTATGCCGTGAGCTCACAACTGTTAGTCTTGTTTTTATACAACAAAGCACGAAAGTAATTATTATTTATATAATCCGTTACATTTTATTCATGGAATAGTCTTAATAAATCCAACTCGAGTTGACGAGTCCTATCAGATAAATTCGCTCCTGCTGCGCAGTCGGGAATCTATCGATAAACTCGTCAACTCTCGTGGGATTACCTATGATAAAACTAGGCCTAATAAATATTAGGGATTTGATTCTAACTCATTTAGTTGGACTGTTCAGCTCATGACAAGTTCAAAATAAAAATATTATATGTGGAATTTCAACCAAACAAAAATCTCTAACCTCAACATTATAATTTTTTTATCACTTTCATGTTATCGCACCTAGGTGAACTTGTTTTTGCGAACATTCATACGGACTGAACACTGAAACATCTTGATACCTGTAGAGTTTTTTATTTAAAAACAATCACTGAACGCAGCAAAAGGATATATGAAAATATTATACAATATCAAGTATGGCGAAGGACAATAAATCTCATATATTAATAAATGTAATATTGATAACACTAGATATGATTAGAGTTTAATCTAATAAATAAAACAGCTGATCTTAACACAAAAGTGCTGGTAACAAACGCACGCAGCGCCACGATTGCAGATATTGATTGGCTCGTCATCGGGTATCTCGCTTAAAATGACAGAAATAGCGATATGTTTTTAATTTTTTTGTTTTAGTTATTTTCCTTACAAGCTTAATTATGTAAGTATTCGCTAAATTGTCACAATAAAACCTTGAACTGCGAATTCCTTCTGGACCTCTCGTGATATTATCTAGAATAATATGAGATTGCATTTGGAAGAGAGAGAAATACAATACATGGTGAAATAACAAATACTGCTTCTTGGCATTGTCCAAAGCAAGGAAATTATACATTTCATTCAGGTAGTAGTCTACCGATTTTAGTTCTCATTCCACAAGGAAAAAACAATAAAAATAAGGCAAAATTTCGTTTCTATAAGCTTACATGTATCCTCTTTCAAAGGAAATTATTTTTATTCAAAAGAAACACATTTTTGTCCGCATTTTTCAATTATTTTGAAATTATATTTTAGCATTATAATTTCCGAATTTGCAGAATAATATTAACAGTAATAGTGGTGGTGGTAGTGGTGGTGGTGGTGGTGGTGGTGATGATGATGATAGTAATAATACTAATACTAAAATACCGGGGTGCATTTTTTCAGCCCACAGAGGGAGGGGGAAAATGAATATTCAAATAAAATCCTCTGATATTATTACTCGCCTACGTTTAATTGGCTTATGCAGGAAAGTGTATCAGAATATGACAAAATGTGAAAATGAGAATCGTTGTAAGTAGAAAAAATATTTTATCCAATGCAACCATTACCCTGTTAAGTTACTGGTACCCCCCGGCTTGGCGAAGTGTGGTCCCATTTCTATATAGTAGTTGGGAAACAGAGCTACATTATCCCGATCAGAAATATGAATACCGTTGGGGGGGGGGGGGTCCTTTAAACATAAATACATACTAAATAACCAGACCATGTCGGCCAAGGGAACCCTTAACCGGATTGGGAATCGAACCCAGAACCTCATGATTATTAGTCAAGAAAGTCAAAGTAAATATAGGCTAATGATATTTTGATACTGTTAATACTTGATGTAGTAACTTAGAATAGCTCGTGAAATTTCAAGTCATGATAGCAATATACGATGAAGGATTTATTGTATGCGTTGAGCCATATTCTTTCTAGGGAAGGTTGCATGGTTGGTAAACGGTTGCAGGCCGTCCTGAGAGAAGATAATCAGTTGACAGAAGGTCCTCGCCTAGCTCAATGCTAGTATTCATGCCTCCAGTATCAGGAGGATTAGGTTCATACCCTGGTGGGGTCCTCAAAATTTTATACAGCTCGTGGGGGAAGTAGTGGTCCTTGGCTCCCAACAATCAAAATAAAAAATTTGAAACTTTTTTGGTCTTTCAATCACGGCAAGAGGGAGTCCAGCTTCCAAGGTTTGGTGTACCTCGTGGTATATAACACTGGCACTTGCCTGATACAATATTTAAAAGAAATAGGACACCTAACATAAAAAGGTCTTCCACGAAATCCTAAAGAATTGTAATTGAATCTAGTTATTGCAATTGTAGCCAAGTTTGTTTACAAATGTGCGCAAATCAAATACCGAATTATTATTATTACTAGGCTATTATTATTATTATTATTATTATTATTATTATTATGTTAAGATAACTTGACTTCGATTGACGTTCTTAACCCGCAAACTTTTATAAGGTTTACGAAACAACAAGAAAAATATACTGTACCCATATAGGTGCAACGATAGGCGATGTCTTCTCTAACCTACGCTAACGTTCAACAATTCGTTAAAAGGCACAAACTGATATTAAACTAATTGAGCAGTTTTGGAATTCTCCAATAGGCAG
Source organism: Ectobius pallidus (assembly GCA_964059195.1). Lineage (NCBI taxonomy): Eukaryota > Metazoa > Arthropoda > Insecta > Blattodea > Ectobiidae > Ectobius > Ectobius pallidus. Next base: position 13,823,144 of record CAXKWD010000013.1, read on the forward strand.
GTTGGGGTCATAGTGCTTACTTTCTTTCTTTCTTTCTTTCTCGTAGTTTAACCTCTCCCTTTGAGGATTTTAGCGAACCAAGCCGCCGCGACCTGTCGGGAGAGGGATTATCTTTGGATCACATACATACTTTTTTGACAGACAAGGACATGGAGGGCCTCCCCGGATGAGTGATCAGCCCAATGCCGGGGCCACCTCCGAGACAACACGAACACACAGGATTAGACACACCATTCACACACACACTCACTCCAAATAAGGCGAGGATGGGATGAAGATGATAATGACGGCCAGATTATATCTGGGGACCACAAGGGCCTAAAGTTACCCGACATTTGTCTCAAAGGTGAGGGAAAACCCCAGAAAAAACCCCACCTAGGTAACTTGTCCCGACCAGGAATCGAACCCGGGCCCGCTGCGTGAGAGGATTGAACGCATCCCCTGAGCCACAGCGGTGGACCATAGTGCTTACTTCTGGATATAAATAATAAATTTTACTACATTGTATACACATCTGGAAGGTAGCCGGGTAACAAAGCTAAATTAAAGCCCATTCACTAAATACCGGTTTAAAGTAGTTGTTAAAACTGACACACTGATCATAACACTCTTTTTTAAGTAAACGCAAATAGGACGTAGTTTTCTTGCGATTGAATTTTCTTCCACGCTGAACAGAGTAACATGGTGAGATGGTTTCAAGAATGAAAAGAAGAAGGAGAGAGTGGGATAGAGAAACGAAATTGATGCAATTGCATCTTTAGTCCAATTTCCTGGAGACATTCTTCCCTATTCGAAGTGGTTGAAAAGCCTCGGGGGTCATCAGAAGGTTCTACCATAACCGGGAACCTATAACCTTGATCGAGCACCACCCAGTAAGAGAAGAAATAAAGAAAAAGAGGGAATGAGCGGAAGAGAAAGAAAGTATGGCAACCCATCCCATTCGGTATCAAGTGGAAGGATCATGCAAAGGAAATATCTTGTCGTTTAGCGAGGGAAAGGAGACAACGAAACTGATACAAAACGTTTCCTTACTTACATTTCTACAAAGATCAAATACAAGGCCGAAAAAACAAAGAATTGACACTCGCACAAAGAATCCAATTTGAATCTAAAGGACAACGAGAAATATTGATATAAGCAATGAAGCAATTATCATAAAAAGATGACACATGCAGACAATACTCCAAGAAACTTGAATTTCATACACAGCATCGCCGGATTTACTTTACAGATTGTGGAACAGTAGACGTAGTTTGCTTTGTTATCATTGCAAACGAAATGATGAAACCGACGGATAAAGGATCAAGTAAACCCAAAGGAGAAATAGTTCAGCATCATTATGCAAATGTAATTTAAAATTTATATCTAACGTCTAAATCATTTTCTCTGGTGCCAACATAATTTATCCTACAATGGATGTGTGCTTTTCTTCTGAGACTCTAATATACCCTTATTTATTTGGACATGATTATTTAGTTTAGGATTTTTAGTTTATCGTTTCTGTAAATCCTTAGGGATAGAAGTCAATATTTATAAAATAGATTAATAACAAAGGTGATAAGAATACATGAATATAGGAATACTAGTGTATCGCAGAATTGGATACTTTATTTAGATTTAAAGAAGAAAGTACCAAATTAATAACACACAACTGTCTGTTTCTAACGTAAGATTATTTTTCAGGATATAACGAATTCAATCCAAGAGTCATTAAATACATTTTCAAAAAAAATTTTATACTTTCTTTCATTTTCCTTAGATCTTTATAATTGAGCGATATAGCTCTTCTTTCCCATAATTAATTATGGTTAAATCTGATGTTAAGACATGCACTCTATTCCTATTACGAGTATTTATAATGTGTAGACCCTACTTCAGAGTTAATTTTGAACTTGCCTTAATTTTAATTACAAAAATAATTAGGGACAGATATTAAGGAGGAATATGTAAGATATTTAATAGTTTAAACAGAAATTTACACGAATCTATAGGTTTACCCCCTGTAAATATTCTATCAACTGTCTCGGTGACTCAGGTTAACTTATTTTGGCTTATGAATCCATAGTTAACTAGTTCACAACTGAAACGAAATAACCTTCAGCACGGATCCTTTGTGGAGGACTTTAGTTAATGTTCCAAATAATGATATCTAAGGACATTTAACCCGGAAACCTATATTTAGTAGGGTCTGGTAGACCCCACGCTATCTTCAAACCTTACGTGCATGTGCATGATCTATTTGATGCGTTCGGTTTTATGTTGGATTTCATAACACCATAAACCTTTATGCGCACCGTAGCACTTATGTGTGATACTGATGTGTGTATGTTTTGTATTTATATCATAATTAAATTTTTGGTATGAGAAGAGTTAACCAGGATTATATATCATAATATCTTCTCAGTTATAATCAGGCTTTAAAACTTAGTGCCCGATCGAATATGTTAACAGCAACCGTACCGTACAGACTTTGCTCGGCGTATGCCCTAGCTACCATATGCTAGTAAACAAACAGAAATACAGATATAGGAAGACCACAAAATAACTTCTCATTATCTAAACTCACATTACAAGCATGCAAAACGATACTTTCTCCTGTTTGTGTATAATAGTCCCTCCCAAGTGTTTCAATATATGTTTGCGTTTTAGAACACTTTACTTTCGGCATGCCGAACACGTATAAACACGCACAATGACAAGGTACACTGTTGACCAATTTGAGAGGCACCGTACCACAAGCGCATTCACTTCTCAGTACTGCTATCAGCTACTGTCTTATCAGCCTACGCAATCAACCCCCACCCCCTATACTCAGGTTGTTGGTAACCGGAATCAACTCCCTCTGTGTGTTCGGGCACTAAGTTTTAAAGCCTGGTTATAATGCATAAGAGGATAAATTATTGGCTAATCCGTATAGGCCCGTGCGCTGGATTTCTTCCATTGAAAATGTATTGAATATGTATATAAGAATAAAGACGCACCTTACCATATAATTCTGTGGCTTGGTTCTAAAAGGGCCAAAGTCATAAAACTTGCTTTTCGAGATAACTGATTTTGAAGACTTTATAGAAGTAACATTTTTTGCTGAGAACTTCCGACATTGGCTTCTAAGGATTCTGTATTATGTATTTGACTAGCCGAGCTCAATAATGCCTAAATCTCATTTTTGCAAGAAATTGATATTGGCCATTTTAGAACCATGTCTCAGATATATGGTCTGTGTGTGTGTTTGTGCTAAACGTTCTGTGCTAAGATGGTTCAAACAATTAAACCAATTTTGATTTTTCATTTAATTCAATGAGTTACATTTATTATGGCTAATAATTAATTAATGTAACCTTTATTTAAAAATTTTGCCGAAAGCAGACACAGCAAGGCATTTTATTTTGGTCATGACTGTACTCGCGTAGTTTCAATATAATTCCTCCCACAAGGTTTTAAATAAAAAAAGGAAGCTACAAGTCACAGGGGTATCGAGGTAGAGGAAAATTACTCTCTGGCAATTATATTGTAATAAAACGCTATAGAGGCTGCGGCTTTCCAGTTTAATTTAATAAGGTACTAATATAACATTTTAATTAATGAAAATTAACAGTTCCGAATAATTTCTATATGTTCGTAATTATATTATAGGCCTACAGATACAATACTGAAATAATCCCTCCTACGATTCGAGTTAAAAATCCCTCTTTCACTTGTGCATTTATTTTTAATTGATCTCGTTTGACTAGCCACAATTTTACCGATAATTCAGTAATTACAACAAAAAGGTTTTAATGTAGGTTCATGGATCTCCATATTTACCGTACTGAAATTGTTATTCTCTGATGAGACAACCACTTAAAATTTAACAACCAGAACATCGTCGAACTTACAAAAGGATAAACGAACCTTGTGGTTACTATTACTAACATAGCTCTGAAACTGAGCAGAATTATAACACGTCAAACGAAACTAAAATAAACTAGGTGGTATTCCATTTTTGCTTAAGGCCTCCCAGCCAATCGCTATTTACCTTCGTCTTTCTAAATTATTGTCAGAATGCAGAATTAGAGGTATGAAAAATTAAATCGATCTTCAAATAAAGAAGTTTTCGTTCTCCACAAATATTAGTGGATATCAGATACCCAGGCCTATTCTCGAAAACTCTGTGGCGCATGCCAACACCCATGGCCGTCAATGATGATTTCTTTTGCAGACCTAGGTAAATTAATGTGTAAAATGATTTTTGTCTTCAGTGATCAAATTACTGATAACAAATCTTTATGAAGTGCTTAGTATACAAACAGTCTTACTAATAATCCAGTTGTAACATTTATACCAGGAATATACACAGCTGAGGAGAAAAAATGTACTAATAATCCTTGATTAAGGCTGAATGTGTGCAACGCTTTACACAGCCTGGCCCCCTTGTATAAACTTGACGTAAATAATCAAGATGGCCGATATCCGTAACAGCCGGTCGTTTCGTAGATGTCTGAGATTGAATTTTGAGGTTATGCATATTCTGAGCTGCTTTTGCGGAATTATAAACATTGTTCCTTGTTTGCGGAACATATTTCCTTACTTGTACCCATGATTACGGCTTTCTGAAAACAATATAATGAAATACTGAAACTAGAATTACCCTTGGCAGACGATGCATCGCTGTTTGCCCGCTGCTCCGACAGATGGCTTTCAGCAGTCTTTCATAGCCAGGGGCTAGTAACGTCATGAAAAGCATGACGTGTTTGATGACGTTGCACGTACAAACCCGGTGTAACCCTCGGCAGTTCACTGTGTTTATTGGAAATATGGCTTATGTAGAACTTGCGCGGAGAATAACCAAACAACCGTTCAACGCAGATATAAGCAGCTTTTATTAGTAAGGCTGAAAGTGTGTAGAACAGTCAATTTAGTTGAATGGAAAGTGACCGAATCACAGAGATTATTCAAGATTGGGAAATAGAGGGGGCGACAAAGACGAGGACGACGATTGACTACCTGGAAGGACAATGTCTACTGTTCAATCGGGAAGTCTAACCTATCATCAGAAGATGCGGAAAACAGGAATCGATGGAGTAGGGAAATAGAAACACAAAACTGAGTGTACATATTACACTTAAGCACTGGATTGTATGGTCGCAGGGAGAACCTCTGTATGAGGACTATCCTTAATAAGTAATAATATAATACAACTAATAATAAACTCATCCAGAATCCACCACCTTATCACAAATAAACCAGAACCCAGAGTCTGAAGATTCCCTGTGATATTGGGATAGAGTTATAACAACAGATAAAACAGTTAGGCCTGCTATAACCGACCAGACCTGCTACTGACGGATAAAAAATCTAAGGAAAATTGATGTCAGCTTTCTATCCACTCTTAACTTCAGGAAAACAGAAAAGCACAAAATCAGTAAACACCATAACCTGGCTTTCGAGATCAAAAACAAACTTTAAAAATTGTACCAATTGTTAAATCAGTGGAAGATGTGGTCTCAATATTCTTATTAAAGAACGTTCAAGACATCGGAATTCCAGTGAAGATAATAACCTTCTGAATAAGATGAAATTCTTCTCGGTAGTATCAATACCAATAAAAGTTATGAAACTGCGGTGCATAATAATAATAATAATAATAATTTCATCTCATGAATATCATGAACCATTCATGGGCCAAGTAAAAAATAAAATTAACAATTACATATAAATATTTTCCGATAAATCAACAAATTAATTTATAGGCCTATTATAGAAAGGATTACTCACTAAATATTCAGTAAACTTCTTTCATGTCTTACAATTGGCAGATGATGGACATATAGAGATAACCTCTTGAATAGCATTATAGCCATAGCAGGAAAGCTATGCTCAGTTAGCGGCAGGTTCATCTAGACGATTATTATGTGTTGTAGCCTACAGTAGACTAGTTATGGTAATCAGAACTCAAATCACATTCATTTACATTAGGATTAGACTGAATTTTAACTGCCACAACTCTTTCAGAAACAAACTTCATGTGGTGAACCTGCCAAGATACAGATTTCCTGCTCTTGCAACTTCAGAACACTGTCCACATTGGAACAGTTACCCCACATCAGGATGCCATCAATAAATATACTACTAAAGAAAGCGTAATACGTATGGCGCAGAAGTTAATGCTCTATCTGAAGACGAAATTTGCATGCAAATATGCTCTAAATTTTGTAAAATATGCTCTGGAACCAACGATGTATGCTCTATCATTTAAGTAATTAAATACTTTAGGTTCTCTTGTTAGATAATTAGGCTACATTATAAATGACAAACAATTGTCGAAGTAGCATAAATTTCTTTCTTTCTTTATCTTAGTTTTACCTCCCCCTTTTTTTAGGATTCAAGCTACCCAAGCCGCCCGGACCAGTAGTATAAATTACATGGCAAAATTTAAAAAAACCAATCAATGCAACTAATTTTAGTAGGGTAATTTGAAAACCAATGAAGTGAAACGCCGCTTTAATAGTATACAATCAGTTCCGATAACATTAGGCTATTTACAGTCTATTATTCTATAGTCAGTTTTCAAAACATTCATTTAGCTAAATATGCTTTGAGTGTTTGAATTAACAGATGTATGCACAATATTTAAAAACTACAGAGGAATATACCATCATAAATGTGACAAATTCATAAAATTTGCACAAATATTTTTATAATACGCAAACATGATGCATTATCCAAAACTAACAGAATATGTTAAAATATGCTAAACGAAATAATACATTTTCCGTTCTTTATTTCCTTTCTCGTGCACATTTTATCACCAGCATGTAATAGAGTGTATTATTAGAATATGTTATTTCATCAATTTTCCGGGCCCTCTTAATAAGCATCTTTTCTTCCAGACAGATGAACAGTGATGAAATGAAAAAAATTCTTAGCGCTGACTACAGTGATTGGCAGTCACTTCCGCAGGTTATGTTGATAAGAGAATCCAGCTCCCAGCATCGCTGATGTTACAATACGTGAATTATCTAAAAAGAAGCGTTAGTGCCCATGAGGTCAATTGCGCAGCCCACATAATTGGGTTTCCTATCCCAGCCTCTAATATGTAGTTTAAACAGTTGGGCGAACCTCCATAATAAGCCAGTGTACTCTTTATTTTTTGTATCACTCTCTCTCTCTCTCTCTCCCCCCCTTTCTCTTTGCCTTTATTCTCTTTTCTCTGGTCCCTAGCGTTCGGATCTCTCGTATTTAAGCACGGTTTTTAAACCTAGTCTGCGAAATCCCTAGCGGCTGATAAAACCCGTGCATCAGAATCTGGTCAAAAAATTAAGTACGTAGCACACATTTAATCCCTGTAGGACCAAAAAAATCCACTTCAGTAGTTTGAAACAAATTTGCATGATCAAAACATAAATGGAGACAGGATTAGAGTTCAGTGGCGTAGCTTTCCTCAACTATACATTAGTGATATTGACAATACTTCACTAACATTCGGTTTCATAAACATTTAAATGCTTGAACTAGCTAAGGCCTTCACATATAGGCTTAATGAAAAGAAATAAAGAAATTATAGCTAATGTGGAAATGAAATAGGGAACACAATAGAAAAAAAACACTTCAAGTGTACGAAAATAAATTGGTACGATCTCAATTTATTCACTTTTATATACGATTTCCATACAATAAGAACTGTCTTAAACACAATCTAGCACTAACATATACTTCGTCTCCATGGGGAATTCAAATAGATCGGAATAAGCTTACCGTACAAAACGGGAAAATTGTTGTGAAAAGAGAGAGTCAGATCGGTTTTAGTCTCATGGTCAATACATCTAAAAAGTGGGATCGGATTGGATTAAGATGGTATTCAACGCCAATGCCGTAACAAAAATTGAATGAAAACGGGGATGGTATTAAAATCTATGTAAAGTCTTCATGAATATTTAGTACTGTTATTGACGTAAACATTTATAACGCTGTGGTTAGTCTTGAAACATAAATGTCTTTGGTTTGCTATTATCAATCGTAATATTCGCGTAGCTAATTTTCTTGAACCTACTATTCATCGTGCCATCAATGACAACAAACAATAAGGAAGATAGTGAGTAATAAACGTTAATAACAACAATAACAAATTGAAATATATAGTGCATTTTAGAAACATTATTTTCCTGCTTTGACAGTAGGCCTATTAAGACAAAAATCACAAAGTGTGATATGAACAATTTATAGACAATTAGTATTATTACTATAAAATATACATTTTAAGTTTTGTAGATAAACAATTTTTAATATCAAGAAATCACATTTTATAATATTTAATGCATTTTAATTTGTGACCACATAGCAATTTTTTTTTTTTACAAATTTTTTACAAATAACCTATAATTAGCAAATTTTAATCAATTATGTAAATAGAAAAACTTGTATATAGGCTAAGTTAATTATACAATTTAAGTTTTTAATATCAGGAGGTTACATTTTATTTAATTTATACATGAATACATAACAAAACTTTTATATATTTAAATAAACAACAATTTTAACCAACTGTGTATTGACAAATTTGTACATAGCCATATGGTAAGAATGTTGTTATGATATGATATGCTGCTGACAAAGTTCATGACATACATAAACAAATGGTCGTAATTTCGTATAATACATGCTTGAACTATTAATGTACAGGTTATATGCATAAAGAAATAAACAAGATTGTAATGATATTGGCAGCGTAAGTCTCTCCTTGGAAATATCCTCTATCAAAAACATACTTGAGGGTATAAGGTGGTGTAATTTCAATACTAATATTTCTTGAACCAAATATATTTATTAATCGGTTCTTACCAAATTAATCTTGTTCCACTATGCCCTGACCATTAACAAAATTCATTAGGTGAACTTCCAGTAACCCTATATAGAAAGTTAAGTCCACTAGGCTACTGCAGAATAATACCCACAACAAATCCTTCTTAGTTTTAGGTTTCAGTTTTAGTGTATATTATATTATTATATTAGGATTATATACACACACCCAATTACGAGTATATGTAATTCTTAATTCACTTTGTTTTCTCTTTTCATTATTGGACTCATTTTTTTCTTATATTTTAATATTCTATTGCTAGCATTTCGTTACTATTATATATGGTATCTAGTGTATTTGTTTTTTGTAGGTATTACTTTAATGTATTTTGTATTTATCCTGGTTGAGTGGAAGATTCGGCCCTATGGCCTTAACTCTGCCAGGCAAAATAAAATCTTATTATTATTATTATTATTATTATTATTATTATTATTAAATCCTTTGCTACATTCTGGAAACTATAACTGACAGGAATATAAATTCAGAAAGGATATATAATCACTACTTACATTAGATTTATATTTGTTATGACTCAGTGATTAAATAATACTATGCTTGTCAAACACAAATTTCGCACTGAGTTCAAGAATTACGAAAGAAAGATATCAGTCAATGAGTCAGTGTTATATTCGTTAGACGGTGCAGTGTTTTACCTCAACTTATTACATTAAATTAGACTTATCAAGCGTTTTTCAAACATTTGATAAATTTCAACTTACTTACACTATTAAATACAGTAACACATGATCATTATTTAGATTGGCCAATCTAACATTTTAAACATGCTATAGCTTACATGCCATAAGGCTTAAACTTTAATTATGTAAGCTATTTTATTATTTTACATTTCCATTTTGATCTTACACAGAAAATCAATGTGGTTATTAATGTGAAAAGAAAACAAATTGATTAAAATATATAACATTATTTTCTTCTGTGAACTGAAGGTTGCCCATTGCCAAAGCATAGGCCTGCTAGAACCAAACAAGCAGAAATTACATTTACAAAGAACTATAATTACAATAACAGGTGAAACTTCTAAATATACGAATTTACAGAGAATTAAAGTAGTTTATACAGAACAAACAGTTTTCTGAAAGAAACGATTTGAGCATTTTCTTAAATGAAATGGCTGTTTTCTGTGATGCTATATGACAGCGGAGTTCGCATAATAGTGCAAGAATGATTGAATTGTCTTTGATGAAAGTGTTAATGAGAATAAGCAAAAAGGTGCCTTCAAATCCATAATGCATTGGAATGGAAGATTTTGGGTTTGTAGGAATCAAGGGCTTGGTGTTATAAAATGGTACGTATCATGCGTTTTTGTTGGACAGAGATCCTGTTTACAAGAAAGTGGTCCGCTGCTCCCCAAACAATAATGTTCTACAGAATTTTGTTCTAAAATATACATATTTGCAATAGCATGAAAGAAGCGTTTTCTCATTGTAGTTAGATGCTGGAACTACTGTATGACCATGAACATAATATATAACGCGAATCTTGTATCTAGGGACGAGAATCGTTGCAGGAATATGGGGGGGGGGAAATTAAACATGAGGTGGAAGAAAGTAATGCAAGTCTTTTTGTCTTTGTATAGGAAGGACAAGTGTGAGATCCCTGCTGGATACATTGTGGTTGTGTTGGGAGATACGGTTCATTAAAGAGACTCGTTCTTCTCGTTCACGACCAACGAGATCCTGCATGTCATTCAATTAATCGAGACGCTGAGTAACTAAAAACTTAGCGAAAGCCTCGGCTCCACAGTCAACGTTTACATGAACGCAAATTTCCGAAGAATATTGCATAACATAGACTACACTCCAGCGTGTAAACTAGTCCAAGCATGTGCCAACAATTTCTGGTTTGGGTTTATACCTGGTGCAAGTAATATCACATAGACCTATTCTAACAGTTTCTTGAAGGTAACACAAGGAGAGAACAAACCGCCCCGATACACTGATCTATTTGCAAAAGTCATGAATTCACATGTCTTGCTCAATACAGCCTTTAATTATTTCAAATAACTTTGAAATATATATTCACGAACAAAGTCCAATACTGCAGGATGCGAATTAACTCTTCAGCCAAAACTACTAAAGCATATAAGAATCACACTTCAATCACATACAAGCATAATAGATTTACACAATTAATTATTAAAATGTTGGCCAACAAAATAAGTTTATAAACACGTTAAGAATATAAACAAGGAACAGACGCAATTTCAAAGCCATAGATCATGAATTTACTCTTAATATATTAAAACAATCGGACACCGTTGTGCCTGACTGGCCATCAAACTCACCTGACTTATATGCAACTGAGAATGTTCTGTATCATATGTTGAACCAGTGCATTTAGGGACAAGAACTGATCTCAGCATTACTGCTCAAGTGCTTGGGAAGAGCTTCGGTCAAATCCTGATATATTTTTGAACCTTTGAGTGCAACGTCACATGAGCGCAGGGCTGTAATAACCACATTATTCATAATTATTATTAAATTTCATGTGAGGGGATGAGTCAAATGAAGTACAGGTGTTGAGGTGGGAATGTCCTTTGTGTTCAACTATTTCTGATATGTGGCTTTAAAGATGCACCTGTTCAATTTTCTTTATTTGTTTTTTTTCCCTTTCTTTTAAAATTGATACTTTTTTTTTATTTCAGCTGTGTTTATACTCCTTTTAGTTTCGAGGATATATCAGGAGTTCGGGATCTGTGTCTGTACAGCAGAGTAGGCCATGGAACTATTTTTTGTCAATTGCTTCTATTGTCCGTGTATTTAATGGAGTAAATTCAACTGATATTAATTTAAATGGATATGATACAGGATGAAATGGTGAGGATGGTTCATGGTATGTAAATATCCAATTTGGCATTTGCCTTTAAGACTGTGGAAACCACGAAAAAACCCATGTCAAATTGGCCGGCCCCGGGATTTGAACCTGGGACCTCCCAAGACGTTATCATCTCGGCCACTTCGCTCCGTGATAATGTTCATACTATAGACACTATGCTTACACAATTAATACTAATTGTGTAAATGCAGTACATCTTGCTGTGAGTTGACGTATGGTTATTTAGGCTTAAACAGTATCGACAGAAGGCATAATGCTCAAAATTTCCTACTAGGTCTGAATCAGCATTTCTGAGCGCGTGTACTGTATGAAACATTAGTTTGTTGTACTCGCACAAATGGAATGTTTATACGAGAGACCCAATGAACTACGAACCGGCACGTCTTTACGAAACCATCCATCACTCGCTGTAGTTCACGATGCAAAAGGATGGCAATTTCCTGGTGCTTATTTTAATTCGTCCAGGGTGCGTGGGTTTCCCTTGCATTTTAATTTACACCGACCCACACTGAACAACACCGCAATACTGCAGAGCAGAGCAAAGTCAGCATCAGTAACGTGACCTTGATTGCAGCAACGGTGGGAAACACGTGTCCACACGCCCAGCGGAAAACACCGCACAGCTGGTTCATAGTTCATTGGATCTCCCGGTATTTTCAGGTTTTTTTTTTGCATGAGTATACACATAGTCTCGTCCGTATTCTTTCCCGGGAAGTTCTCGCTCTCGGAGTACAGTAACAATCACTCGACCATTCAACATTTTCTTAATACTTTCTCGAATTTTAACGTTTAACATCAAAAGATATTTCTGTCACTTTTCATGTCTTCTGCTTTCAGTTCTTCTGTATAATATAACTAGACCTGGGATTTTAAGGCAAATGCCTATTTTGTTCCTTATGAAATATCACGAATTTTTTTAAATATGTGGAAGTTTCATGATAAATCATGATAGAGTTTTATAGTGCCCTAAAATGCCTATTTGGACCTTTAGAGCCTATTTTACTGCTTTAGTGCCTAAAATTGCCTTTTTGTACTTTTAAAATAAAATCCAACTTCCGTAATTTTTACAATGTAATAAAGGACATCCCTCAATGAAAAGCAGAACAGCAGAGGTGGGTTTTTCACAGAAACTTGATTATTTTAAACAATTGTCGCTAAAGTAATGCTGACTGACGGAAGAGGGGGAGGATTGAGGGGAAGGGCTCCTGTGTCAAGTCACCAGTGAAAGAACATCTGTTTAAGTGAATATAGTTCGTGATGCCTAATTTTGCAGTTAATTCTGTTAAGAATAGGCATACCACGTTTCTTACAGTAAAAAAAAGACCATGTTACAGTTTAAATGTATATTGTAATATTTTAAAGTAAATTTTCTATCTATTTAGCATTTTAAAGCATATTTTAAGTGCCTATTTTCTCTTTTAAAAGCCTATTTACTTGTTTTAAAAGCTTATTTTAGGTGCTTAAAACTAATTTTTTTACAGCCTAAAATCCCAGGTCTAAATATAACACATAATTTAACACATAGGCCTAGTCTACGCACAATTTTATCGGTACAGACGATATATCCTCACCCTACTCCGGAAAGAATATTGCCTGCATTTGCAAAGTTAAAATGTGGTTCTATGCGCTCGGCATTGTGCGAGCACGGAGTGGACGCAGCTTGTTACAGGTAAATGGCCGATTTGCAGCGATTTATGCGTCTTCCTGGCTGGACTATTTCCTCGTAAAGCATCTCATCCACATACACACACGCGGAAACAGCTATCAACTACAGCATTATACGAGTTTTATTTAAAACCAGCCTACATAGTAACTATAAATGTGTCCATCCTATGTTCGTTCAAAAATGAGTACTCTATCTGTAAAACCTACTATTTTACTTCTTGAAAACTTTACAGGATGGATATAAAAATTGGAGCTTAATAGGTTTTATTTGTTTTAATAGAAATATTTTAATTTTTCTCTACATCTGTCACTGATTATAATTTTTATAATTTACTTTAGTTTCTCATAATTTAACAACAAAGAAATTGAAATCAATGTTTTGGATAGGATTACAAAAGTAACATAAATTGGCAGCAAAAGTGTAGTGATATTGGTAAAAGAAAGCCACTTTATTCAGAATACGAAAAAATAAAATGTGAACAACTAGCATTACTGAAAAATTATTACATTTCGACAATTTTCAAAAGGTCATTCCCTAAATTGAAAGAATAATAAAAGATCGCAATTCAAGCAATTCAAGCATTAGTACAACAAATATTGGAAAGATTTGGAAATAATATTTTTAGGGCACTGAAAACACAGGTTTTGGGAAAATAATTAGAATTTAAATTTGAACGGTGAGTTTTGGACAGAATGATCCTTACCAATGCATTTGGAACACGAAAGTTCATGGAGTAGCTTTGAAAATGTAAAATTGTCGTTTTTAGAAATGGAAGGTTTCTTAATTGACAACAAAGAAACGCATGGCAATATGCTTATAAGAGAGCAGCCTTGCCTGACCAATCACTTCACTGTGCCAAATAGTTGTTATGATCCATCAGCGGAGTTTCTCTACCTTGCCCCCGATGACCATCCGCCTTGTTCTCCAGTCATAACAGTAAACATTTTACCACACTAGATATCTGTACTGTAACGTATTATACATTCAGCCTTACTAATAAAAGCTGCTTATATCTGCGTTGAACGGTTGTTTGGTTGTTCACCGTGTAAGTTCTGCATAAGCCGCATTACCAATAACGGGTGTGTAACTGCCGAGTTTACATCGGGTTTGTACGTCCAACGTCATCAAATAGGTCACTCTATTTGTGACGTTACTAGCTCCTGGCTATGAAGGGACTGCTGAACGCCATCTATCGGTGCAGCGGCAAACAACGATGGATCGTCTGCAGAGTTTCAGTATTTCATTATATTGTTTTCAGAAAGCTGTAATCATGGGTACAAGTATGGAAATATGTCCCGCAAACAAGGAACAATGTTTATAATTCCGCAAAAGCAGCTCAGAATATGCGTAGCCTCAAAATTCAATCTCAGACATCTACGAAACGACCAACTGTTACGGATATCGGCCATCTTGATTATTTACGTCAAGTTTATACAAGGGTGCCAGGCTGTGTAAAGGTTGCACACATTCAGCCTTATGCAAGGATTATTAGTACAGTTCTTCTCCTCAGCTGTGTATATTCCTGGTATAAATGTTACAACTGGATTATTAGTAAGTCTGATAAGTTATGGCGAGTAAGCTTTGACAGTGCCTTTGGTTTCAGTGGTTCAGTCATCTACAACAAAGCAGAAGATTCGTATTTGAATGATATCGGCCTATCTAACTTACTGGTTATTTTAATTGGAATTAGGTTCAATAATTACAAGGTGGATCGTAACGAACTCTATTCAGAGCGATAGACCAAACAGTATGGATGTTGTGTCGATAGCGACGCCACAAATAGACTAATTACTTCTCACCATTAGGTACAGCTGGTGAAGCTGTGTTTTAATGAATCCAACTAGCATCGCGTTCCCGCGACCTAACAAGAGTGCAGAAAACCTCATTTCCAATACTTCCACCACTCCACACAACCTGCGAACTCTGCGTCCTTGCAAAATAAACAAGATAAATATAGGTCAAGATTCCAATAATTGTGATGTCTGGACACCTTCATTACGTTCAGGAAGTCTGGGTAATTCAAATAGAGTGAATTTTAAAAAGCTGAAGGCCCGCTTTCTTTAACTTCTGTGAAAATTTCATGTCCCGTTATAAACATCCGACTACTCGAAACCCCTTTCAAATAAGTTGAAGGCAAAACTAACCGGTTGATAAACCTTACTATAACAAAAGTTAAGTATGCAGATATTCAAAGAACTGATTTCGTAATGTCTTCACGGTTCATCCATGTCCCTTTATGGCATGCAGTGCAACGGAGATAGTTTTCAAGGAGTTTCACCACCATTCACTTACTGAACATTTCTTATTCAGATTTGCAAAGTAGATGAATTATTTTAACATTATTAAATCATTCAATGTACACACATTAAACCCGACTGTAAAAAAAAAAACCCGGGACACCTTACTGAACAATACAATATTCCAACTTTTCAGTGTGTTCTTTAATTCAATATATTATTTACAACTAACTTATTAATTCAAATTGTTGCAATTAAAATAATAATAAATCACTTGAAGATCAAATATGGATATTAGTTACTCAAAATGAGATCATTGTTCTTTTTTGTACTTTTCAGAATTACTAATTGGCTTTAGCAGCTCCTGATTTTTCTTTGCTTAGTTTCTCTTTTAAAAGAAAAATGTTTCCAGTGTATCACATTGTACAATTTTATTTGCATCTTCACTGTAAATTGAAAACATTCAAACTACACTAATTGCAAAAATGAACACACTCAAACTAAAATCAGTGCACAAATTAACAAACTAGTAGTCGGTGACAGACACAAAGTAAAAGTGGCAATAGTCTATTAGCATGAACTATCTAACTGCAGTGACATTTCTGGTAGAAAAATCGTCACTTTTGCTTCATCTAATGTTCACTATCGGGTGAAAAAACACCAAACATTGTGCGAATTTATATAAGTAACGATTCTTTATAATAATAATAATAATAATAATAATAATAATAATAATAATAATAACAATAATAAAAGGTGGTCGGAAGAACTTGCTGGGGCACTGGGACAGTACCAGTATTCTCCAAACCGGGACTATCTCGGCAACACTGGATGGCTGGCTTCTTCAACGTATAGGAAATGCTTACCATCAATTCAAGATGGTGAAACTAGTTTAAACCTATTTAAACTTAAAACGGCGGTTAATCTTTAAAGCAGATACAAGAAACTGCTGGACTAAACTCGTTTAGGAGAAAAATCAAGTAAGACAGATATCGGGGGAACAGAATAAGAAAATTACGGAAAAACGGAAGTGCCTGAGAAATTCTGCTTCAGCCATTCTCGTTTCCGTAATCGATGATAACCATGGTAACCTATAAAGATTACGTGAACATGAATACATAAATAATAACTAGTCATATCATTCAGTGACTTTTATGTATTCGGAACAAACAAACAAACAAACTTAGGATCTTTAAGCTATCCACTCACATAGCTATACGAAACTTATCTCCTGGACACATCATAGGAGTACTTAGTTCGTCTGCAATACTAGGCAATAATTAAAGTAATTAGAAATATTGAGAACAACTGAATAACACTTATTTTAATCGTGAAATAGAAAAGGTGGCATTTGAAACGCTTTGCATTTTCGTTTCCCGATAAGAAAGAAAAGAGGGGAACACAATTTTCAGCGAAATGCGGAAGCGCTGGTCAAGATGTCCAGGCACAGATATAGAGGAATAGATCGGCAGCGTCGTATCCTTAACTGCAGGTGGCAGTGAAGCCGAGTCAGGGGCGAAGAGGGGCAAGGGAAGCAGAGGCGACGCCATATTGGTATCACCAACGTGTCCGCTAACATAAGTACAACGTATTCATTACGGAAAATTGTTTTTCTTCCTACATAATTCCGAATTTATAGTGAAATGGTGAACCACGGTGTTGCTTGGGAATCCCTGTAATTTCAAATACATACTATACCACAATATTGGAGGTCAAATTAACATTCATTTATACATTTTCCAAATTACTATTGCTTAAACTGGGTCAATACTGGTTTACGAAATAATTGTCTGGGAAAACTGCAGCGAATGGGAAAGCATCTTAAAAAGAAAAACATACTAACTATGACCCATTCAATCTACAGGGAATCATGAAGGCCACTCTTTAGAGTTCTACAAATATTAACATTTCTTTCAATATATTTACTAGAGCTTCTAACTCATGTGCACATTAATTTTGACCAATAGGACACACAAAATACTCATGAACACAACACAAGAAACAGAGTTGTTAAAATTCTGTTCCCATAGATTAACCCTCCTAGAGCATACACCACAATACATGGGCATAAAAACATACAATAAAATGTCAAATGAAACAAAAGCATTAAATAGCAGACAATTCAAAATTAAAATTAAAAACTTGTTTTTGCAAAGAACATATTATTCAATCAGAGAATTACATATAATTATAATGAATTAAAAAAAAGTGTGCGGGGAATTAATTTTTGGATTTTACAATTTTGGATTATTAGATTTTTCAATTTTGGATTGTTGGACTTTATTAATATTGGGTTCTTGGACTTTTAAAATTTTGGATTTATGGAATTTTTAAATTTTTGATCTTTTAATTTTTTCATTTGGAATTTAGGAATTTTTTGTTTTTTAAATTTTGGATCATTTTTATTTTTTGGATTTTTAATTTTGGATTTTTTAATTTTTTAATTTTAATTCTTTAATTTTTTATTTAGCATTTTTTAATTTTGGATTTTTTATTATTATTTTATTTTTATTTTTAAATTTTAGATTTTTTATTTTTTAAATTTTGGATTATTAGATTTTTCAATTTTGGATTGTTGGACATTTTTAATATGTGGTTTTTAGACTTCTTTAATTTTGGATTTTTGGAATTTTTATATTTTTGATCTTATATTTTTTAATTTGGAATTTTGGATTTCTTTTGTTTTTGTTTTTGTTTTTTTTAAATTGTAAATCTTTTTTTCTTTTATAATTTTGGATTTTTAGATTTTTAAATTTTGGATTCTCGATTTTTAATTTTTAATTTTTTGACTTTTTAAATTTTGGAATTTGGTTTTTTTATTTTTTAAATTTTGAATCTTTGAATTTTTAAATTTTGGAATTTTGGATCTTTGAATTTTTTAATTTTGTCCGTCACGTAACTTTGGGTTAGCTCTCGATTTACTCCTACCGCGGCTAAAGAAGTTTCACTTCAAAAAATAGTAAAAGAAATCATTCCATTTTCAAGCACTCATTAATAGCATTAGAAAAATAATTACATTAGTGTTAGATTTTCCTTATTTGTAATCGTGATTTACAAGTAATATAGTGTAGGCCTAAGCTAGAATATTCCTTAGTGAGTCACCAGTTTACCAGCCAAAGCTGAATAAATGTAAAATATATGTGACTATAAATTAACATTAACAACATTAACATTTATCCCACAGAAGCATCTTCTGTATACAGACTTAAGACTATGGTACTACATGCACTTTGACACTTTAGTTATATCAGTTTACCTGATTTTATTATAAGTGTGACGTCTAGTGCTGTAATGGCCAAATGACAATAAAACTGTATTCATTAATTTATTTACTGGATTGTGAAATTCCAATTAAAACAGCTTTAAAAAGCATTTCTTGTTTGATTCCCGCGCCGGCTTCCCTTCCTTTCGTCAGATTGTTGGTGATCGCAATATGGCGACGCAGCGAACGCGTTGGCTTCAGTCCCTCCCCTTACGCTGCCGATCTATTCCTCTATATCTGTGTGTCCAGGCCTATACGGTATTGTTTTTCCTCATTAGTACAACAATTAAGAGGCGGATGTAAAGTAAGCCCGTTTTAACAACTCACTGATTCAGAATTTACCTTCATCGCAAAAAGTGTTCACAAATCCGAAAACATTTGCCAAACTCTTGTAAAGAAATAAAACATATTCCCAATAAAAATGTATCGACGTGTAGATGAATTTCAAATGTAACTATGTGGTGGTATGTTTTCAATCGATAACGATAAAAAAACTACCATATATTTTTAGCTTCAATTTAATCTGAATCACAATTTAGTCGTCACCTCGGACGTTTGTAAAACGTTTGTTTTAATTTTAATCATTTTTGGGCTATGGATTATTATTAATATTTAAATGTTTATATAACTAGAATTGAGTTGTCAATTCTTGTTAATGATACATCATCATAATATTATTACAAACATAAGGCTAGAAATATAAAGTAGGCCTACGTTTTCCCTCTCCATACAAGAAAATGGGCGAAGTGGAGACCTAGTTTAAAATTGCAGAAGAATTGAAACGTATGCTGAAGTGACTCTATGGATTAATTTTAATCTGTGAAATCACGTAGAAAATTCTACTTAAAAATGGGATGGCACATTCCAAAAACTACAGTATGGTAATATTAATATAAAAAAGTAAAAAATAAAAGTAAGCTCCTTTCACGTTAATGCCGTAAAACTTTTCTTAGCCTCGACAGTCTTGGCAATAGCATAAACACACACAGACATACACAGACACGCACACAAACAACTCATTCACAAAGGGATTCCGCAAGGACTTGCTTGATTTTAAAACGGCCACGTCATCAACTTAAATGAGAATAGTTTTACCAAAGTTTTAAGCAGAACGCTGGTTCAAGTCTACCATTGTTCATTTAATTGAGTATTCCTTTGTAAATCTAGCAGAATAAAGCAATAAGAAATAAAATTATCATGACATCTCTGTTTTGGGAGCTGTAACACTGACAACGCAATTATAAATATAAACTTATAAGTATTTAAAAGTTTTTTTTAATCTTCCACAGCAGTTTACTTCAAAGAAATAAATGAATTGGGGTTGTTGAAAATGAAGAAATAGGCCTACCAACCACCTCCAAAACTAAATTAACGGTAAGTAGCTAGTCGATTGGGACTTTACTTAAGAGGCATTTAGAAAGCCCTTCATCATGGAGGCGTTTTGCACTCGGATTTATTAAATAAACCTACATTGGCGCTTGCATTACCCAGATTATATTTTAAGTCACACTTGATCTCTAAACTGCTCGTGACTGGAACTCCCTGCCATCTGAACTCAGAGGGTGCTGTACTTTCACTGCTTTTAGATCTGAATTAGAAGATTACTTTATGATGAGTTCCCTGGCTTAACATATGCAAATAAAATAACTGTTTACGTGCTTTTCTAAAGCTACTTTTTTTAGTGGAACATAATGCCTTGCAGCTACACTACGGTACTTAGTTGCAGAAATTTAGATGCAAATTAAAACCGTATATTTTAAATCGAAATAAAGGACAGTAGAATAGATGTTCTACTGCTTGTGGATTATTTTCACACAACTGTATTGTGATGTAGAACCATTCGAAATAGCAGCCTAATTTTCCTTCTCCAGATAAACATTGCGTTGTCATTATTCCCAATGTCAGCAGGTGGCTTCTCAAACGATGGTGTACCCAAGATAAATAATGCTGTCATCACAATCCAGTTATATTAGCATTACTCTAGCGAAAATAAGAATAGGATAAATCTGGGATTCTTGCAGAACGTACGAAAGGTGAAATTGAAGAAACAAGTACATGACTTAAGAAACCTCACTTATAAATAATTATTTTGAGGTAATAACAATTTTATTGAAATAATTAAAAATAATTTATGCAGATTTTCGAACAGAAGTAAAATATCGTGAATGTACACACATTAGAATTTTTTAAAATAAAAGTAGTCGAAAACGCGTTGCAGTAATGTTAGAAAAATGTTATTCTATTGGCTTTAAATTCACTGCTTAGAAAGTCGCAAAATTTCCGAGTTCATGTACATTACCCACGATTGAGAGAAAATGAGAAAATGAAAAGGAAATGTTACGTCGCCTCACAGATTCCAGACGACGCCTACTGGCAATTTATTGTTTTGCTTTTGTTCTTTGGAGAATAAATGGCGGGCTTGATAGGAATGGGAGATCGTGTATGGCATCTTATTTCTCGACGAAGGAAACTTGGATCTCATCCATAGACACCGCACTTCCACCAAAGTAAAGACGTTTTCAAAGTGTGAAAGTGGATTCCTCACAATGCATTCCAATGCTATTTGCTATGAATGACTGCAGCACAAAAGTCTACTTCCTACTTTAACTTTTCGAAGAAATAGCCAAAATATTTCCTTTGATTTGTATCGACACGTTTATCTCCAATCTTATAAAATTGTTTGCATTTGCTGCAATATCTCTCGAAAGAGTTAAATTTTACAATAACGTCACATGAGTTTATTTACGTTTAGTGGCCCCTCGTTAAAACTGAGCCATTCCATTGTACTTCCATATTTATATATTTATATATTTTTATTTATTTATTTATATATTTGTACGTATAAATCAATAATAACTAAATTCCATTCCAACATTCGCCAACACGCACTCAGATTGTCTGCCTACGCGATCTGAACCCAAGGCTAGTATATCTATACATTGAACATATTATTTATAGTAGTGTTACATATGCCAGTATAGATTAATTCCAGTATAGCTGAAAAGTTATTACAGTAGTGTAAGAGTTTATATATATATATATAGCCTAAGTTGGAGTGTTGTGTTATGTAACTCACTGTTCCAAGAGGTATGTTCTGTTTACAGTAGAGATCTTGGATCATAATTGTATTCAACAAACTTTTGGAATATGTGGCTAACGCACGAAGATATTATGTTCTGTATCTTAGCTCAGGCTACTACATTATCCTTATAATTTTTTTTTATTTCCTGGGGCACAAATAACAGTGTTATTGTTATATTTTTGTGTTTTATTGTTAAATCGTCATTCAGGGACATCAATGAGTTTTAAAACAGCTTAGGAGAACTGCAGTTAGCTTCTGAAAAGATGCGATTGGAAGAGCCAACATTAAAAAGAAACGAAGAATATTGCGATTAACATTGATAATCTTTAGACGGTTGATAAAAAGTCCTTGCTCTACGTGTCTTCTGTGATTCTTGTTACGTCTGGTTTGAGTATATGACGCTTTCTTTTGACAGGGAACGATCTTTCTCTTTTATTTCTTTTTTCGTGTTTCAAGATAGACAGGCGGTAGTTTTGTAGTAAATATAAAAGGAAGACCTAATGCAGGCCTTTCCAACTGAGGTGCTTCCGCGGCGCAGGCCAGCACCGGTGTAGCACCAGAGGCAGCTCCACAGGTCTAGCCAGCGCGCGTTCAGCTTACGAAAACAATATTATTAATAACAATTTTGTGAACACATGAACACACCATTTATTCTCTACTTATATTGTTTGTGAACATTTAGAATTTAAGTAGGTTGTGAACATCGTTTTGCCGCAACTAATTTACCAATATTGCATACAATCGATTTGGCAATGGAAATTCAAAGTAAAGCCTCTAAGGCTACATCAGACAGAGAAGTCCTGGTTTTACTTTTATTTAAATTCGTAATTGCTGTTCGCATGCATAAGTTGTCTCGAACACTGGCGTAAATTTTAAGCAAGTGCGTGAAGTTTGGGAAATTTCTGTGGATGAATACCTTTGTAAAATGAAAGCAAATCGCCGGTGTAGTGGTAGTATCTGTACTTTTATCACACATGGAAACATGATGGTGATTTTCACGACAAAATATGGCGTCATAAATATTCAAGTTGAGGTGCCATATCATGAATTTCTTTGAATGGGCATTGCAATTATCGTGCAATTTCTGTAACGACGTCTGATACTCTCCGAAGTTTTCGTAACACAAATTTAATGACTTTAATGAAGGATAATTGTCAAAATTTCCGGCTTTAAGTTTATCTTGAAATAATAAATTCTGCATTTTGAAAGCCTTAATTCTGTCACACATGGTGCTAATTAACTCATTTCTCCCTTGACGTTACATTCACCAAGAAAGCAAGGTCAGTCACCAATGTTTGACGCATAGGCTACACATGCAGTAGCACCGGCCGCTACATGCATGGGGAAGGAGAGCACCGGGCTGCCGATGGGTGCTGCGATGGTGCGCACCAGCGCAAAGGTAGCAAAGCAATTGTGAAGGATTGATTGTTCCAGCAAATACCTAACACAAACACCTAGTTAATAAATAATACATTAGAAAATGTATTACAACGGAAACAGATTATTTGCATTATCCATTAACTGAAAAGTTAACTTAACACATCGTTTAGACTACCTTTTATATTGTCTGCACTTATAGACGTTCTAACGTCTGTAAAAAAAAATAATGTCTCATGTGCTTTGCTTCGAACTGGTCTTATTGAACTCTTCTTGAGTGACTGGCACGAAATTCACGCTCTCTATCTTCCCCCCCCCCCCACTCTCTCTCTAACACATCAAACAGGAAAATTAGTTAATTGATTCCTATGAAATTCGGTATAAGTTAGCCTCCAATACATTTAGAAGCTCATTATTATTAGGAATTACTTCTACGATTTTTAAGACGGCTATAAGCCCTCTCCAAGTGGAAATTCCTAAGAACTATACACCCTGTAAGAAGCCACTCGAGAGGGGTTATTTTTACTTATTTTTTATTCGTTCAATCAGGGAAACTGGATTTCACTATTTGTTGCATTAATACCATTATATATAAAGCTGTAACGTAGCTTGTGATTTTGAATGAAAAAGCGCTTTGCATTTGTTCTTCTTCACTCTTGGACAATACGAGTAGCCCGCAGCGAATCTGGATGTATTCAAAGCAGTTCCATACAAAATTACATCTTCTTCCATATTTATTGGTTTACGTATGAATGCCCTCTAGCTACTTAAAGAGAGTCTCCGACTTCCATTTTCAACTAAAAAAAACAAGTTTGTAGAAATTACATATAAAATAAGGTAGGCCTACCGCCGTATACAAATATATATATGTGAGTCTGTTGGAGAATTTAATGCTGTACCGGCATGTTGCCATGGTAGCTCTGTTGGTTAGAGCATCGGCACGGAGAGCCGAAGATCCTGGTTCAAATCCCGGCTATCGCATTGAATTTTTCAGTCTGACTTCACCTTTCCAATATAGGTAAGTAATATTTGAATTCTCTGACAAAAAGTACGCCGACGTGGGTGAGTCGGTAGCTCGCCTGCCTTCCTCTACGGCGGTCCGGGTTCGATCCCCGGCCTGGTTCAGGACAGGATGTTTAGGTTCAAGGGTTAGGTAGGGGTCTAGCGCACCCCGGAAACAAATCCGTCGTAAGGGATCTCCATGGGCCGTTGCCGACCCGGCAGGACTACTACTGCTAACTTACTGACAAAAAGGATGTAATTTCCCACTCGCTGATCAAAGATCAAAGAAGGCGTTTTCATTCTGACCTTTGCATTACCATACTAAAAATAAACAACACATATTTCAATTCGGGGTCCATATAGTGCCCTACAGCAGAAAATAACCAAATACTTGAAATTTTTATTTTAGACTGTTGAGAAAACAGGGCGAGGTGAAACGATAGATAACTTTTCATATGCTGTAATTTTGCCTTGTAAAATAAACCTGACATTCCGATGTCGTTCAGAGCAAGGAAAGGAAGGAAACTTTATTCGTTCCTCTTTGGGTGTTGCGATGAATTCAAGGAAATATCAGTGTGTTGTTCTACTGTCATTTATTACTAGAAATAAGAGACGAGAAGCTTGGATCGAAGTTGCCCGGTAGCAATATTAGCTTGTGGAGTGGTTTCGAAGCGGCATGTCTCTCCTGCTCAGTTAAAAAATTACAACAAAATGAGGTACATCTTAACAATTTTTTTTTACATATTTACAATACTGTAGATTTACGTATACTTGGAACACAAAACTGGTAGTAATCGCATAAAATATAATGACGGGGGTACAAAATTGACCCCATGGCAAAGGTAAGGATAAAATTACGTCTTATGTTCCGTACAAATTCGGCAGAGATTTAAGCAGTGCAGCATTTTATTGAATTCTTCAAAACATTTCAAAGATATATTACATTGCAATGGGGAGTTTCTTTAATATGCATTAGAATCCAGATATCCGTTTGAACTGACTTGAAACCAGATTCTAATTTTTCAAACGGCATTTGCAGTGATTTCATGTTGTCATGGTAGCTCAATGGTAGAGCATCAGCGCGTTAAGCTGGAGATCCGTGTTCAAATCCCGGTTATGACATAAAATTTTTGAACTAAAATACTACACCTTGTTCAAGGAACAGATTTTGGGAAACAATGAGATCTTCTCACCCAACGGGATGAGGCGCAAAGCATAAGCAAGCAGGAGGAAGGTATCCAATACCCTGCTTGACTGCACTACCCTGGCAAATATCCAGGGAAGACTTTGGGAAAGGAAGCCAACAAGAGCTTCTCTACCAAAAGGGGCAGCACAATAAGCCTTTTAGGCTGATGTGCGGGAGGTCTCTAAACTCTCTTCAAGCCCCCCGTTATCTAATCTAATCTAATCTGCAGTGATTTCCATCATAACAATAACATCGGCCATACATTCCTCAGCCCTTATTTTGGTACGAGAGGTTTCATATATGACTACTGTTTGAAGGCCTATCACAGAATCATAGCAGTATCTGCGAAAGCTTCTCCAGACGCTTATACACTCCTTGCCAATTGACTTAAAACTTCGAACTCTAATATAAACAGCAGGAACTTGAGTTTTTGTGCACGTTGTCGCCATAGATATCTAAATGTAATCTGGTTACTCTAACACACCAACTTGCAAGAAAGCTGCCATTAGGAACAGGGGGTTGAAATCACACAAGAAAAAGTAATAATTTATAAATCACGCCCTAAAGCAGAGCATACGTCTAATTGTATTTTCAAAGCTGTTCCGCTTCCTTTCCATGCACATGAAAATGGTTTCGCTACGATACCTGATGTTTCCACAGTGATGGTACACTGGTAGTTATGACAATTGACAGCCGAGGTAATCTGTTGGCGTTGGTTCGAATCCGAGCTACCTAACTGGGTTCGTTAATTGGCCTATTTCCTACTTACGTAGAAGACAAAAACCTTACAATTTCAACCGGCTGACACCTTCAAGATGGTTTTGATTTTTTGGGACAGAAAATTGACTACACTAAACGAGGGATGGCGCACTTGATTACATTCCCTTTAATATGCTTTTTTTAAAATATTAAATTTAACAAATCAACTAGCTTTGTCGACGACACGGTCTGGGTAATGTGTCAGCACTCACATCAACTCGTCTATACGACGCCTCTGTCCCGTCATCTGTTAATAACCAATTCAACAGAACATTTGTAGAGAAACTGGAGACAATTCCGATTATACATTTACAATAGATACTTCATACATCGTTCTTCTATTAACCCTTGAAGGTTAAACCTGGAAGATCCAAACTAGTTTATGAACATGCTGTGTATAAAGCTACTGGTGCAGCAGTTGGCAATATTGGTGTAATATACACTTAAGGGATTTAATTTCACAGCTGCTACTCTTCGCGGATGAGTGATGATCTCTGTATCAGAAGAGGACGTCAGAATGTAACAAATAAGCTTCTTTATCGGAAGCACAATGTTCTTATTTTCACGCATTTAAAAGTGAATAACTTTCATCAATCTTGCCGCTTTATCTTAACTCCTTCACAACTTTCTCCGACATTTCCCCTGAGATTTATGTCCACGCTAAACTTAATATATCATTTCGAAAAGTTCCATGCCACTATTCAAATACAGTCTCCTGATATGAATAATATTTCCTGCGAAGAAGAAAATGTCTGGAAATTGTAATATAAGTTAGGAAATAAAAAAAGGTATAAGCCAAGTTCAAAACCACGTAATCTACATATTACAGTTGCTTCCAGGGTGGAAATATAGGACTGGTCTTAGGAAAGTTACGCCACATTGTATTACGAGTTAAGGCAGTCGTGCCCAAGACGTCTGAATAG
This sequence comes from Ectobius pallidus, assembly GCA_964059195.1. Lineage (NCBI taxonomy): Eukaryota > Metazoa > Arthropoda > Insecta > Blattodea > Ectobiidae > Ectobius > Ectobius pallidus. Next base: position 13,850,330 of record CAXKWD010000013.1, read on the forward strand.
GGCAAAGTGCATCTTCTTTCACTTGCGAGCCTTGCTAAATATTTCCTTTATTGCAAACAATGGTCATATATTGCGATGATTGCAGCAACGGTGGAATTATATATGGCAGGGGAAACAGATCATCCCGAGAAAACCCATTTTGTCCACCACAAAATACCACAAGGATCCACTGAGATCCGATCACAGGCACCAGCGGTGGAAGGCGATCGGTAGCGAGCCTTGTTTGCTACTGGGTTATACAGAGTGATTCACGAAGTATAGACAATATTCAGGGAGTCACGATATACTGATTAAAAAAGTTCATATGAACTCGGTAGTTTTGTAGAAAATGGTTAAAATAGTAATTGATGGCGCGCAATCTTGTGAACCTCGCTCCACTTGATAAAAGTCGCGGGGCGGTTAGGAGACTAAATCACCGCACTACATTCAAGTTCTGACGGTGACCAATACTGTAGAACCGCGACCTTCATTCGTGACTACTCAAAAAGAGAAAGTATGGCAGCCCTCTAGGAGGAATCCCTAAGCTACTAATCGCTTGGTAGTCCTTCCAGTATGCATTTAAGCTCTTGTTCGGTTTACGTGTACCTATGAATATTGTACTTAGTTTCCAGAGGGGGGTTGCGAGGCGATGGGCTTACCACCTGTCCCTCTACCCTCTCTCGGAAAATAAACATATCCAAATTAGTATAGGTAATGAAACCTCCATTGGAGGCCCCTTCGCCCCACCTGGGGATCATAGGGTACCAGATACAGATACAGATGAATATTGTGGTGGTAATACGATTAATGCTGTTAGTATTCAGCGACGTTTTAGTCGAATGTGTGGTGCGGTTTGTTACAAAATCGTCTGATAGGTCCGCACTATTCCCAAGGCCATTTCACCGGGCAAATGTATTTGGAATTGTTTGGAAGATACAGTATCCCATTGCACACATGACAGAGCATGCACTTTCAACCTGTTGGAGCACCTGCACATTTTGCCCGAAACATAGTGAACTTTTTTAATGAAAGATTTAAGAGGCAGTGGAAGGGGATTGGACGTGGTGCAAAACTTGCTCGGCCAGCTAGATCCCTCGATTTAAATCCACTTGACTGGTGTTTCTGGGGATCAATCAAGGATATTGTTGACAGTATAAGAGTGAACACAAGAGAAGAATTGGTAGAACGCATTCATGCCGCCGTCGAGCAAATCCGTCCAGAACGAGAGAAAATTGGTAACGCTACGCTACACGAGCAGTTCACAACCGCGCGACTGCTTGCATTGCTGCCAGTGACGGAATCTTTGAAAATCTGTTGTGATATGCATTTTATGGCGTGCAAATATTATTTAAATCATTTATAAGTCACTGAGTTAACAATTCAATAGACTTTCAGTTGACGTTTAAATTAATATACTTTGATTTCTCCAAAATTAATCTCAACTTTCTGGAATGTCATAACTTCTTTAATATGAAATTATCAGATCCACGTTCATATGAACTTTTTTAACCGGCATAATGTGACGAATTAACTCCCTGAATACTGTTCATTCTTCGTGAATTACCCTGTATAGAATGATGAAACCGTGACAATATGTTTCATTCAAAGTTATGTAAATGCAGCAATTTTTATTTTATGGATACGTAAGGACGGTTGTTTCCTGCTACTCAGGCAAGGGCCATCATTTTTTATCGCAGAATTCAACCCACTAATTGCACAGACATGTAACTGTCGTACTTACGCACATGTAAATGCCATCAACCTGGATCCACAGCAGACTTTTGTTTAACCAACTGTTCCATGTGGACCTATAAGGTTTGGTTAGAGAAAGATGGATACGTTACATACGTGAATCAGAACTCTACCAACAAACTTTCACAAGTTCTTCAGGGATGTTTTCTGAGAATTTCTCATATAAGGAATCCATGGTCTCCGGAGACTCAGCACAAAGTAATTGAATTCTATCATTCCTAACCTAACTGCCTTTGTACAACCCAAATTACTGTCTGACTGTAAGCTGAAGGCCGAGCTGGTGGTATAGTGGGGGAAAGACATAGACAGTAAATGCAAGCGCATGGTAAGGTAGTGGGGGAACGCTAGCTCGGCCTTCAGCTCGCAGTCAGACAGTACATACTACTTAAAGTAATTGTTCAAAATGTCGACCCCCATAAACACGACAAACATCACACCGACGCCTTATGGACTCTCGCACACGCTCTAGCATCCCAGGATATTGGCGTACATAGTCGGCGACTGTTACAATCCTAGCAACCAGGTCCATATTAGTTTCAACAGGAGTCACATACAATAGGCTATTCATGTGACCCCAGAAGAAATGAAGAAATAAATATTCCACTTTTTTAAAATTTCACCAGAATTATTCAGTAGTAAGGTGTTCGTGAATGCAAGATTGTTACATAACAACGAGTTTAATAGCAATTTTTGCCCCTAATTTTGCCATATGTTTAGCACTTTTTCTATTCCTTTTTCTTTAAAGAAATTGCACCGAAAAATCCCAACGCTTATCATAACAACAATTGTTATATAATATAAATCATCAAACTCAATAGTAATATTAAAATTTCAAGATTAGCCAGAGATACCGGTAATAACGAGTTAGGACATCGGCTTATAAGTATTTTGCAAATATATTTAACAGAATTAACGTAAATTTCATGCTTTCCATGTTTACTTCGTATTCGGTAAATAATAACAACGCGACAACTGACTATTTAACTCTACATAATTTATTTTGTTGTGTTGAAAATCAAGTAAAGGTTGAACAAAATGAGAATTTTCTTGATGAAATACAAATATGTATTTTAGCTATCTGAATCTGTCCGTTTTCAATTTGATATAATCTCTGTGACTATTACAGTGAATGGCAGTGTGTAAACCCTCAAAGACGTCACTATTTGGTGTAATGAAAGGTATGCTTCCTTGCAAAGTTAAGGTGAGCCGACCTCTCGCTAGGTGTAAAGAAAATTGTTAGTGCGTGTGCAAAATGAACGCAATATTCGTTTGAGTCATTCTCTTGAAATTGAAATAGTAAGAAATATCATGAAACAGCATTGTTGCGTGTCATACAGCACGAGATAATTCCAAGTAGCGCCCATTAATGGCTTACGCCTTAAGAAACAGGTTTTTTTACTACAAGAAGTTATTATCTCTAAATTATCTGTAAATTATTTAGGTAATATTCCATGTTTCATACAGGTATAGGCCTATTTTTAATACAAAACATTCGAAGATTTTAAACTAAAGCATGGAAAAAAGTACTGCTTTTAAGAGAGCATTATTTTGTGTTTCTTAGAAACACTTTAAAACTTCCGGCATTTTTAATATTATATTATAGTTTTGTCATTTCCACTCCTCAGTTTCGGAATCATTGCAGAAAACTGGTTTAAAACAATAAAAGTTTTTGTTAACCTATGTGTATAAACGAAAGGGACTTGAAGGAAGGAAATTCCTGGATCTAAACTTTATCGCACAACGTAATACACACAAGATTACCTCGCAATCTCTCAATTCTCCCGGCCAGCACGACCTCAGCGTATTGCGTCCTATGCCTCAGGTCTATACCGGTGATAAGGAAAATGGTTGAAGTAGAAATGGCCTAAATCACTCCTACATTATTTCGCACAAAACTGCTTCTGTTTATCTGCAGCGATGAGATCATGTGCTTGTTTTTATAAATAGCTTAAGCTATGAGGTAAGAATAAATGATGGGATTTGTCACTAGTCATTACATTCATCAATGTCAATGTATTTTACATATTGCAACATATAATTTGTTTCTAAGTGAACCGGAAGTGAACATCAGCAAACTAAACTCCGTGGCGCTACATCCCTTGTGAGACTACGCCAACCAACCAACGGCTGCGTCGTTTACCACAGCCGTCATTGATGGTTTTCTTGGCCAGAGCCGCTACTTCTTTATCAAGTAAGTAAAAATTAGACTAAAATTTAACATTCTTATCATTAGTGGAATTAGCCTACTGATAATTAATCCATGCTCTTAAGGGTAACTGAAAGGAGATTTTCTAGTAATTCGTTATTGCCATAAACATGATTACCTGACTCTACCACACAGAATTAATTATTAATTTTGATAGGTATTTTTTGATCGAGTTAGGTATTTTTTAGATCGAGTTAGGTATTTTTTAGAACGTGTTAGGTATCTATTAGATCGAGTTAAGTTTTCTTCATCATTTTGATAGGTATTTTTTAGATCGAGTTAAGTTTTCTTCATCATTTTGATAGGTATTTTTTAGATCGAGTTAGGTATCTATTAGATCGAGTTAAGTTTTCTTCATCATTTTGATAGGTATTTTTTAGATCGAGTTAGGTATCTATTAGATCGAGTTAAGTTTTCTTCATCATTTTGATAGGTATTTTTTAGATCGAGTTAGGTATCTATTAGATCGAGTTAAGTTTTCTTCATCATTTTGATAGGTATTTTTTTAGATTGAGTTAGGTATTTTTTAGATCGAGTTAGGTATCTATTAGGTCGAGTTAAGTTTTTTTATTATTTTCTTTTATTAAGGATTTGAAACGAAAAAGCATTGATCTCGACATTATTATTTTTTTTCATAAAGAGATACTTCTAGAGCTGAGGTGAAGCGATTCCATCAGTATTCAGAGGTAAAATGCATTTATAAGGGATTCCATACTCACCTAATTGGTGTCAGAATAACGTGCGATCACAACTGCTGCTGTACATTCATGCTTACCTGAAACCAAAGATACAACACAGTTTAGCAATGAAGTCAAATAACTGTATTAATTTTAAATTTTCCTTACATTCAACAATTTTGTTCTGTGGAACTCATTCTGAAACGGTACAACCAGTGGTGTGGCGGATAACAAAAAGTATAATCGATTCTGTAGCGTATCTTCCACCGCGAGAAATATCACATTTTTTAGATCGATAGGACCTCGGAGGTATTGAAATCTGCTTTCCTATTATCGCCGGTAAGCTGTATTGTTATTATTATGGTTATTATCATATTTTAAATGGTAATAGTAGCTGTAGTAGTATAGGAAATTAGGAGATAAAGTAGGCTCTAGTATTATTTCCCAGACCGCTTTCCTCCAAAATCTGGCACAGGCACACCGAAATCTGTAGAACCCTCAAAATGTCTACTATTATTTGAGGTAATAGTTTCTACTATTTCACTCACGTCAACTCTTCGTGTTCTCTCGCACATAATAAACTCCGCATAATCGCGATTTGTCATAGTTCCACTAAATATTGTGTTTTTATTTGTTTCAATTGAATTGCAAAACTAATCTATTTTATTATCAAATTCAAAATTACCACCTTATTCCCTCAATAAGTCAGCTTCAGGATTACATGATAATGATATCAAGATATTTCAATAATACGAACCTATTTTATTAACTAAATACAGGATATAAACGTCTTTGTAACTTGAAATTAATTGAATAATTAATTAATTGAAATATCTTGATATCATTTTCACGTAATCCTAAAGATGACTTATTGAGGGAATAAGGTGGTAATTTTGAACTTGATAATATAACTTTGCCCTCCAAGGACCAATACGAAATTCATTAATTTAATCTATTTTACTCTAATATAAGTGACAAGAGACCACTTGGTTTCACTTCTACCATTGAACAAGACTTGATGTAGGGCTAACATCCAAGCGAGATTGCTTCTTCCTCAATAATGACGCATTATTAAAAGCAATGGAAAAATAAACCAGTAGGCCCGAAGTGCATTCACAATCGGCAGGCTCGTGTTCAATGTCAAGTTTAATTTTTCAGTACTCAGTTTTCTGATAATTCACATGTATTGGCATGTTCACTGAAAGCTGCTAATTATTTTTCTTTTAGTGCTTTGCATGTTCCCCCCCCCCCCATTAATATAAGTTATTCAATTCCATTTTCCCGGTTTTCATCTCTGGGTCTATGGAGCCTTCAGTTACGCCACTGGGCAAGACTTAATTTCTTAGTTTTCGTCGCACACACTTTATAAACATGAACTTTAACATCAAGCTCTCCTTAGAATTGTTGCATCCGAGACTTCATAAAGAGCGGAGTGGGAGACAGATAAAGAGAGAGAAAACCTACCTATATTATGTGAAACTATTTTAAAAGCTGTCCGCGTTTTACAATAAATTGTTAAAGTCAAACTGTTTTATAGATCGTGAGGAATATTGGTACGATATTATTTTAAACACTAGTATTTACTTGTCATTGTTCCTAAATAAATCGTAAAGGGGTCATTTACACTACTGAGGATGACTAGATTTGTATATATTATTAAAGGGGCTATCTCTTTGATTTAGTGAAAAAAATTACCAAAATATCCCCATCTTCTTCAACTTTGTCGTTCCTTTCTCATAACTTATATTTTTAAATCTTTTTCTCATTAGTTGAACGGTTTTATAGATAAATTTACGAATTTTGCAGTCATCTATATTTTATACCGAAGAATGACTAATATCTGTTCATTCATTCAATTTAATTTCTTCTTTATTGTTAACCTTACAAAAAAATATATAAATATATTACCAATAACATATGTGAATGATAATAATAGTCATTTTTAACATTATCGCTTTGAATATCTAGGTACAATAATGCAAAAGTCATGTTAAAATATTGAAATCTTTATACCTATGACCTAAGTTTATTTCTAACCTACCATTAATAAAGTATAGAGCACATACGTAATGGTAAAAAGTATTTTATACCAGTATTTAGTAAAGAACATAATGCATGGTGCAGAGACACTTTTTTTTTACTTTTACACTATTTTAGAGCTGTGCATGCTCCATTAGAGATAACATTTTTTAACAATTGCCGAGGAATGTCATATGATATTTTAAATGCGTGTTTCACATAAATGAAATAAGAATGAACACATAAATGAAATAACAATGAAAGTAACCGACAATCTAGACCAGGCCTGTCCAACCCGCTTGCGGCCCGCTCTCACAGTTTTGTGGCCCGCGGATACTTCTAATACGACAACTAATAAGGCACAACTTCACTGCAGTTTCCGGGAATTTTTGGATGAGTTGCAAGTCCAATATCTGAAAATCTGAAAATCATCAGTGCTCACATTAAGTTCTAATTTCGGCCTACTGGTAATGAATCCTATTTCAACAATTTGGTCTCCTGTACTTTACTGTTATATTTATGTAACTTTTAGTGTTTGGCCCTCAGCATCAATTGTCGAAATATTTTGGCCCCCAGTACTTCTGAAGTTGGACAGGCCTGATCTAGACACAGAAGCAGAACATGTGTAGATTTATTTAACACAGCCAGTTTCTGTAACGATATGAAAATTGGAAAACCTTCTGCACTAGGAAAAGCCCCAACGCAAATATGTGAGAAATCCTTATACCAAAACTCAGGACAATGACGAAGAAAGATAGGGAATTATTAAATCACCAGTCTTGTATATTTATTCCATAGCTGTGTTGTTTGAAAAATGAAAGTCACACATAAAGGTTTTCTCAAAGCTAAGCTTTCTATATAGTCTGGAAGAGAGTTTGTACTTGAAAGAAATTGGATATACTTCACCTTATATCTGACGGATAGGAAAAGGAGTAAGGGGGTAGTAGAAGGAAGGGAATAACATAGGATGCCGTCTGGAATATCGAAACAAAACTAGAATCTTGTGAGTGTGACTTGTGTATGAGGGGGAAAAATAGACAGAAACGAGTAAACCAGAACTATGAACTTCTTCACAGGAGCCTTCCTTGCCAAATTTTCTAAGCTCATAAATCTTTCCTAATTTCTTTAAAAATGGATCGCATATAATAAGGTCCCTTCCTTTACTTAGTTTTACTTCTCCCTTTTAGTGGCATTTCATCGACCCAAGCTGCCCGGGTCTTACAGGGCCGCTACTTGGATCACACACATACTTTTTTTATCAGAAAAGGACATGGAGGGCTTCCCCGGATGAGTGATCAGCCCAATCCCGGGGCCACCTCCGAGATACACTAACACATAGGACGAGACACGCCATTTACACACACATTTAGTCTTATAAGGCGAGGGTGGGATGGAGATGATGTTAACGGCCCGATGAGTTCCGGGGACCGCAAGGGCCTTGAGTTAACCGACATTTGTCTCACAGGTAAGGAAATACCCCACCAGAAAACTTGACACTTCCAGGATTCGAACCCGGGCCCGCTGCGTGAGAGGAGCGAAAGCTTCCCCTACGAACAAGTGTTCTGAAGGAAAAGAAAAGAAAACTTATTCCATTCTTGTAAATACATGATCTCAAATATTGTAATCTCAGTATTTAACCTATCGTGGTAAATTTAGACAATACTTATAACGAATTCAAATTTAAAAAGATGATTTTTTACAGGACAGCCAGACCGTGTAACATATATTATTTGACTGCTCACTGATTTACCATTAATTGTAAGCGGATAGTGGGCAATATTATTCACTTATATAAGCTTTTTGTAAGCAATATTATAAATTAATTTACGGAAATGAAAGTTTGTTTCGAAGTGTCATCTTAAGTGGGATCGAAAAATATTGCCCACTATCCGCTTACAATATATATAGTGAACTCCGCTTAATGTACCGGCCATAATTTTATCAGTCTAGTAATGTTAAAGTTTTATGAAGTCCCGTACGGATTAATACTGATACGATGGAAATATGCTGTTGATTGTGATCAAAGATTCGGGTTTTCTTATCACATTTTCCTTTTTACGGCTTTATTTCCAAGCACTGTACGTCATTCAAAATTTCGTTTTTAGGGTTTTGTTTCTAACTCAACAGTATTGTGTTATATTCTGGAAGTAACGGTAGGCCTACTGCTCCCAGCTCACATGATGACCTGTTCGAGGGTATGGTATTCTCTTTCTCTTTTAAGCAATAAAACATAGTTCACCCCTCAGATAAGCTGTTGCTTTCGATTTGTGAAGAGCGCAGTGTTGACATGCAATGATGGTTAGTGTAAAATGAAACGGCTTGAACAGACAGGCGTTAGATGTTTCGCTATGCGGTATTCACAACAGATCCATCTCAGAAAAGTCCGAGGGGGGTTCAGCTATCCAATTCTGCTTCTAAACCCAAGCTAGTAACTCCAAGGACTGATGACGGGTGCATATCTGATACATATCGCTACAACTAAACATAATAATCATTACTTCTTTGGAATTGCATTTAATTGTGTTTTGGGATATTCAGAAAAATACTTCACAATGTCATTCCTATTTCAGAGTTACCGGTATTTTTTTTTTCCACCCTTGCTTTCTTTCTACTGCTGAGTCTTCTTCCTTTCTCCTTCTTCTCTGATATGATTAGTATTACTTCGTCTTTAATTTGTTTTCCAATTTTAATATGACATTTTTAAGAAAGAAAAAGTAGTTAAAATAAATTAAAAACGAAACAGTAAACTTCCAGAGGCGGCGACCCTTGCACTTGCAATCTGTTTCTCATGAACTCATTTCCGCCGACTCCCAGCTATGTCCAACCAGGATCATAAAACAAGGAACGTAAATATTAAAAAGCAAAGCTTTCCCCTCAAACTAAACGTCCAATGTTCTCCTGCCCATTACACGAGTATTTTTAAACCTCGGGAACATTTCTTATACTTTTACAGGAGTTCTCCGATTAAAGTGACAGACAAGCAAGTTATATTTTATCTATTTATTTTCCTACATAACCAATATTTTCGATTTCACAGACATTTTAAAAAACGCTCTCTAAAACAGCTGCTTGTTCGAATTTTAATACGCCGAAAAATAGTACGGCATAGTTTCCCCCCCCCCCCCCCCCAAACCTCAGATGGCAGTGCCAGTCGTCCGAACACAGTTTAAAAATGAGCACTCATAACATGCACTTTCATATCTCATATCTCATACTGGTACGGATTGAGACGGTGTTGAGAATACGAGAACAACTGACTATGTCTTTATGTTATTTTATTTTATTCCATACAGAGAATTTATACCAAAGCTATTGTATGCTCCAGCTCCACACAAGCGAAAGCTTTATCAAACTTGACGCTAATTTGCATACTTGATACATAAGTAGCCATCATCTGTGGTTAGGCGACAACATACCAACTCTATACATAGGACAGTTTGAAAGACTCGCTTTCCCATCGCAAAACTTTAAGATAAATATAATTATATATGGAGTGATGTGTCGTGGATAGTCTGCAAGAACCTTCATGGTGATGTAAATCAGCCAGGGGAAGTCGGTCTTGCGATTGCTTTCTTCAGGGTCACATGGACAATGAAGTCTAGGTTTTCCTCATGCAAGAAACTTGATCAAGAACTCTTTTAAATGCAGTTCTGTGCTTCTGCCAAATGTCGTACATTTTTTTCCTATATGTATCACCTATTATTACATCATGCAACTGTTTAAGGGAATGCTTGCTTTCAACAGGTAAATGAACCCGTGCCCTTTTACAATAATCGAATGCCATAAGTGAAAACGAACACTAAAGAAAGTGCTGATTGATTGATAAAATCACTATAGGCGAATATGCCGTTAGAAAATTTAACATCTAGACGGACAGTATGACAATTTATAATATCCGTACAGCGGAGGTAAAAGGAGGAACGGAATAGCAGAGCTAAAATAATTTAAAATTTGTTTCATTTGCCATTATTAAAAAAGAATTACTATTATTCATGGTATCAACATGAGAACGTCATATTTTATCTGATATCCACTTCCTTTAGTTTATCGACTACAGATACTACTACACCTATTACTATTAACATTACCGTGTTTATATTAATTATTATACATGTCATTTTCTGCCGGAATCCCGTTGTGAACTACTTGTTAAATTATAGCAAACACGCCATTTTTCAGGTAAGTTAGAAGTCTGCTGCCATCCTCTTCAGCCACTTACAAACTTTCAACATGGATTAAATGAATATCCATTTCTAACTAAATAGCCAGCGCTTCCATGTTAGGCTCCATATCACGGTCTTATTCCTTTAGTAACTATTCCATAAGTAAAAACATTTACGCCATTTTTATATCCAGTTCTTAAATTCGAAGTAATGTATTTTGGAGCTCTTTACCACTATACCAATTATCAGATATTATGCATAGGATACAGTGTTGTGCACACCAGAAAGAGTGTGGAAATTATATTAAACTTCATTAAAAAGTAATGCATTTTATAAAAAGTAAGATTGCCCTTTACCTCCTGCGTACAGATATATAATACAATGATAGAGAATATAAAACAGAAAAATGTAAAATTTCGTTTTTATCTCTCTTCAGGTATTCATGTATACCCCCTGTCATTGCTTCCATGCTAAGAATTCCACACACTTCCTATAATTCACATTTTAAAATTTGCTGGTATCAAATAGAATGCAAACCAATAGCTGAGGTAACCAACGTTAGTCAGTTTCCCCCCCCCCCCAATTTTGATCATTTGTATTTAGTTATGATTATTTTAATTTATAGAATTCTATGTGTATATCAAGTTTATCTACAGGTCTACTCTAAAATCTACAATTAGTACGTAGTTTCAACTTGCAATTTTTACCTTCTCATCTTCCTTCATAATTATCTATTTATATTTTTATTTCTTATGTTTCTCATGTTTACATTTTTGTCTCTTTTTTTCTCTTTAGTTCTTACCTTTACACGAGTAGTTATCCTAACTTTCATTCTTTTTGTTCAACCATTTATTTGTATTTGTGTTATTGTAGCGATATTATGAATTGTTAACCTATTCATGAGCATTGCAATTGGGTGAATACTTGTAATGTTCATTCTTGATGAAATAATCTAATAAAGAAATATATAAAAAGTTATGAGTTGTAATCGTTACCCGTGTACCACAATTTTGTACTGCATGACTTCTTTTGCGTGTTTATAATCTACAGATATGGGACTTGGGCGTTTACGCATATATAGATGCCATCAACGTGGAGCGGCATCGAACCTGTGAGCAGAAAGCCAATATTTTACAGACTGTTTCTTCCAACCGACAGAATGCATAATTGCCTAACTATGCCAAAAACTTAGGGACTGCACATGAAGGCCCTATCAAAATTACGTCGAAAAAAGGGATAGAATAAGGTAGTGTAATTATTCATAGCTTTTAGTTCCTAAAAAGTATAACTAAAGAGAATATTGAAATACCCTCGACACATGAAAACTAAACTTAGTACACATCGAATCACAGCTAAGCGAGAATTTATTAGTCACTGCCTCTTCTCCTTAGACTTTGTTATTATATTCAGATTCCTGAGAAAGATTTCAGACCTCTACTGTAGTAAAATTCGACCTTTGCAGTGTCAAAGAACTTTTCTAATTATTTTATGAACGGTTCAAAAAATGATTTAACTGCCAGGAATAACCACACGTCTTCAGGACTTTGTCGCTAATGAGTTCATCACCAAGCTTTCTTTCTTTCTCTTTCTTTATCGTAGTTTTACCTCTCCGTTTTAGGATTTAAGCGACCCAAGCCGCCCGGGCATTACAGGGCCGCGACCTGTCGGGAGAGGAATTATCTTTGGATCACATACATACTTTTTTGACCCGACAAGGACAAGGAGGGCCTCCCCGGATGAGTGATCAGCCCAATGCCGGGGCCACCTCCGAGACAACACAAACACAGAGGACGAGACACACCATTCAATCACACACTCACACCAAACATGGCGAGGATGGGATGAAGATGATAATGACTGCCGATGATATCCGGGGACCACAAGGGCCTATAGCTACCCGACATTTGTCTCATAGGTGAGGAAAACCCCCCGGAAAAACCTCACCCAGGTAGCTTTTCCCGACCAGGAATCGAACCCGGGCCCGCTGCGTGAGAGGAACGAACGCCTGAGCCAAAGCGGTGGACCACCAAGCTTCCTATCCGCAATAAAGCATGAGATGTAATCCTACTGTAGAAGGATTTAGTTAGGCTAACTTTATGCATTGCTATCGACAAAGGGCATCAGAAGCCCTAACTCTGACCCTGTTTCATTACGTGTATCTTACGATATACCAGTTTAATGTGAAACAAAAAATATTTTGCACGAGACTGCAGTAAAATCGCAGCGACACACACATGATGCGGTCTACCTTCCTAATCCCATCATTGAACCTCAAGAAGAGATACAGTTTTGCACACCGCGCAAGCGACCAGTCTGCTTTGAATATTGTTGGAAATCCTCACAAATAGTCACACCATGTCAAGACATACCATGTTACCAATCTGGGATAATCCCGCCGGAAAATACAAGGGAGATGCAGAAGATTGGAGAACGAGGGGCTATTCGATAGAAATTTCTTAGCTTGTGCTGATAACAAAAAACATTGAATGCCCTGTTTAGAGAGGAAATCGCCCGAGAGTTACGAGAAAAGAGGAGAGGGTATAGGAAATAATGTAGCGCAAATAAGAAAATTGAAACGGAAAATATAAATACACACACATACAATACAAATGACCGAGCTTAAAAACCGAGCCGAGGACGCGCATGTCTACTAAATACTAATTTTTTCGTCGATAGCAAATAATAAATCTATTATTTATGTGAAAATTATAATTTACTTTCAGCTGCTCAAGAGCAAGTAGCAAGGTTACCAACTTAAAAGTGGTAATTAGTTTAATCTCGGTGGCGAGAGATACATAAACACAGTACCTCTAACACCAATATTTTCTAATTTATTTAGCAAAATGTTGTGACTTATAGTGTCAGAGGCCTTTCTTAGGTCCAGAAAAACACCTAAGCATTTTTTTCCTTCATCTACTGCTTTAATAATTGTGGATGTAACGGCCATTATAGCATCATCTGTACTCATATTACTCCTAAAACCAAATTGTGATTCCGCTAATAGTTTATTTTTTTCTAAAAAGTTTGTTAGTCTATTTTTTATGCATTTCTCTAATAACTTTGCAATGGTAGATAATAAGGATATTGGCCTATAATTATTTAAATTATATTTGTCTCCTGATTTGTACAATGGAATTACTGTCGCATATTTTAATTCATCCGGAAAAAAGCCTTGAGCTAAGCATAGGTTGAAAATATGAGTAAGGGGGTTTAGAAATAAATCTAATAATTGTTTTCATTATAGTTGATGAAATGTCATCACTTCCAGGAGTAACGCTATTCTTAAGGTTTATGGCAATTAAGATCAATTCATTTTCAATTATCGGCTGTAGGAACAGAGAAGCTGTTGGATTTGAATGTAGATTATTATTGCGATTAGTTTGCGATGAATATGCTGATATGGAGCTTGTTATTTTGTGTCCAATCTGAGTAAAGTGTTTATTGAATTCATTAGCAATTTCACTATTATTGGTAATGGTTAATCCTTCTTCTGTTACGATTTTGTTTATATTCGTATTTTCTCGTTTTAATGTATCTGTAGCTTCATTGATAGTTCGCCAAAATCTCTTTGGGTCATGTGAATATTGTTTGAGTTTGGTTTCGTAATAATTTGTTTTGGCCCTTTTTACAATCGTATTTAAAAGGTTCCTGTATTTTTATATTGGTCATGTAACATCAAATTTAACGGTTCACTTTTAACTTTCCTTGCAATTTTGTCACGTACTCGAATTGATTTTACAATGCCAGTAGTAATCCAGGGTTTTATTTTTTTATATTTGCAAGGTATAGATATAAGTTTGGAAATTCTACTAGGTTCAATATGATTTTTTAAATGCCATGAAAATATGAAAATGCTCTATTAGCTTCAGTAGCAGCATATACTGAGCACCATGTCTCGTTCCTTAGCCTGTCGGACAGATGGTCTATTTTGATATGGCTTATGGTAGCAGGGGTATGTTCTAAGTTGTAGCTATGGTGATTATGTGTAAACGAGAATGTGCCAATTGTTGTGAAATGGTCTGTGATATCACTCTGGTATACACAGCTATTAAAATCCAAATTGTTCATAGATTTGAGAAATATGTGATCTAAACAAGACTTCTTTGTGTTGCCTAAGCGCGTTACCGCTTTTAAATATTTTGTAAAACCAAATTCATTTAAAATGTTCATATATTTATTTCCATCACTATCTAACCCTATTTGATCGTCCAATATTTGGATATTGATATCACCCACAATTATGTGATCATAATTTCCTCGATTTCGTTTTAAATAATCTTCTAAGCCAACTAAAAAATTGTTTTTCATTTCTTGCAGAACATCTGCATGTTGATGTCACTTCTACCAGTGGCTCAGTGTGTGTGTGTGTGTGTGTGTATGTATGTGTGTGTGTGTGTGTGTGTCACGGTGTCGTTAGTGTTATGAATTCGGATCATGTTGTGATGAAATATTCTAATCACAAAGTACGGAGACTGTCAAGCGTTAGGGCATTAATAAACAAAACATTTATTATAGCATTTACAAAACCAATTAAATATCACAAAATATTTCGTTTAATCATTTCTGTTAATATAGTATTTTACTTATATATTGCATTTCTCTATTATCAAACAGGGATTGGTGAAATGGCTAAGATAACAGGTCAATTTACAATGTTCTCTTATCTAAGAACCTAGATCATAATCCTCATTTTTCATTATTTACAATTAAGCTATATAAGTTAGTAATTGTGTTATAATCCTTCACGCTACACGAATGGCTTAATGATTGTCATTAGATGAACAGATAAAACTTAATAGATATTTTAAAGTAGGCCTACTTTTGATTTCAAAATGTCATTCGTCTAATTGAAACTTTTTTTAATATATTAAGAAAGGTGGAAAGACAAATACGTTTTATCAGACTCGAATGTCTAAGGGGGAAAAAAGCAAATAGTAAAGTAATTGACAATACGTCAAGATAACTGAAGTTTGTAGATAAATCAGATCCTTACATTTAGGGGATTTGCTGGTTAACTTTCTAAATCGCAAACATCTCATTTTAAATACAATGGATAACAATAAGGATATTTTCTATAGATCTAAATTTGAGCCAATTTTTCTTCAGTTTTGAGAGCCAATTTCCGGAAAATCGTAGAAAGAGTTATCCTTGTTTGGAATGCTATAAAACGCAGTTTTCCAGCTAAAAGAATTATATACTTAGAATGTATAGGTAGAATTAAATGCTCTACTGACGGGAAAAAACTGACATGGGCTATGGCTTTTTGTGGTATTATAACTACACTGTTTAAACAAACGGGATCAAATCTGATTTAAGATTTCAACTTTTCAAGCCGCTGACTACGTGTGCTCGCTTCTCGAGTTACTAGCCGTGTTGATGTTAAGAAATTCCAGCTTTCGGTCATCTTAACTACGTGATCTTCATTACGAACTGTGACATGACATGGCTAGTAAGCCGAGAAGCCAATATAATGAAAGAATCAAACCTCTCTGAATTTATTCTTCCGGTATTCACTTCAAAATAATCGTTTACTAAATTTACCACATGGGCTGGAAAGAATGAACAGATACTTTCACGTAAGAGAGAACAATGGTCGAGGAAGCAATCAGGGAAATTGTAATTTCCACTGAATACTTGAACAGAGTTTAAGTTTCGAATTTTAATTTAATGTCTCAATTTGCATCTCACATATTATTTGATTTTTAAATGAAAACTGAAATCTATCCATTTAAATGTAACATTCTTTGATGCTTGCATTACAAAATTACCAACGGTTTTTTAAAATCTTAATTATATTTTGTTAAAAAAACATAGGAAAATAAAAAAGTTTGAACAAATTTACCAACGATGACATCAATTTTTTTTTACAATAATAACTACAGCCAACACAAAGAATCACACACTGTGAAGTAGGCCTACAGTGTGAAATAAATTTATATAATAATTTTTATTTTTGTGGGAGAAGATAGATTTTGAATATGACTAAATAACATGAAAGTTAAACCTGAGAAAACGAGCAATTTAAGTTTGCATACAATGGAAGTTTACTTTAAATGTAGCGTCAGCAACGGTCCAACGCGTAACATTTTACAGTATGCTGGATTATTTTACAAATTAAAAAATACCTTAGTTTTTTACTAACATGGCTAATCCAACACTTCTGTCATCCCTTTAGTTACTTAAAAATATTTATATGAAATTACATTTCAAAACAATGCTGAGATCGAGGAAAAAGGAAGATCGAGATCTCTGTAGCACAACTAACGTGTCTGAGAGCAAAGAAAACAAATACTCAGCGTATCTGAGGAGCTGTCAAAATAACAGATTCTTGAGTAAGAAGGAGGGGATATCTATTTAATGGATGTGTCACCACAACTCTGTGTCACCACTAAAATCATTTACAGGATCATTCGATTAGCTGTCCTCCTGATCAATCACTCACCTTAAGATCGGAGACACAGGTAGGTATATATCGGCTCGGCCATCCAAAATTAACAGATAAAGGATCATTCCCTTCCATTAGCAGCAGGTAGTGCTTCTACTTCCATTTACATTTTCTTCTTTCTTTCTTTTTGCTTCGAGGAATGAAATAAAAGCATCTGAAGGTTATTTTCATACTGGCTAGACAACTCGTTTATGAGCACTGTTCTCTAGCAACCAGCATGTGCAAGGAAGAGCTTGGTCAGGCTCTAATTAATCAAACTGAATCAAGAATAAAAACTGCCGGTACAAAATAACTGGACAGAGCTCCAGGGACGGGATTATGATGCCCTACAAATCATTTATAAATGAACTATAAAATTACTGCAGAAATACAACAAAAATTGACTCAAAACTAAAACAATTACTAAAAAAAAAATAATGAAAATACAAGTTTATTGATCACATCTGTATTTCTTCTTTCTTGACCCAATTATAGGCTTCACAGTTAGTTAATTGCATACGGTTCAATGCAAACAGCAAACACCCTCTTTCTATATCCAAATTAAAATTATATAAGGATTTATTTATTTATCATATGCTTATTTACAGTTCCGATAATATTCAATGTAGCCTAATTAAATACATACAAACTCTTTATAACACAAGAAACAACATGAAATCAGAAAATAATGGTT
This sequence comes from Ectobius pallidus, assembly GCA_964059195.1. Taxonomy (NCBI): domain Eukaryota; kingdom Metazoa; phylum Arthropoda; class Insecta; order Blattodea; family Ectobiidae; genus Ectobius; species Ectobius pallidus. The sequence continues at coordinate 13,868,244 of CAXKWD010000013.1, forward strand.
TTGAATAAAAACAATACCGATACCTAAAATATTAAATAGGGAAAAAAAGACGGTAACATGTCCAAAAATAACCAATTGTTGACATAGAATTTTTAAAATGACCTAAAAATATAAAGAGGGGAAAATGATAAAAATGATCCTAAAAATGATAACTTTTATAACCTAGGAGTCATGATCAGAATATCTGCAATAGTGGGCAACGTCCATGATGTTCCAGTATAAGGATTACATGTCATCAAAATGCGGGCCCTGATTATAACAGACAGTCATAAATATTTCAGCAGTATTTGTTTTTCCCCCAAAATTTGCACTTCTTTACTTATGGGATTTCAAACAAAACAAAAAAATCCTATTCTTATAAGTTCACAGCCAAACACATGCACATAGGCCTACCACCAACAAACTCTTACATACGTTTAATACGACTGGTGCACTGATTTTACACCAGTAAAATAAAGTTCTTTGCTCCGGAAGTGCCTCAATAAACAGGCACAGAAGCTTAAATTATGTTGCATGGACCCAAGAAAATTGCAAATCGCGCCATAGAAATTGTTTTCCCGTTCATATGTCAGTATAACCAAGTATTAAAAATATTATAGGTTCTTTTTTTAAACTTTGATCATTCAGATCTTCGTTAAATCTTTCATAGCTGTGCTGTGACTTCTGTACGTTATACAGCATTTAAATATTTTATTTGAATGAATGACAGTTCTTTGCCTAATGAAAGGTTATCACTTCTGGATTAATGCAGGATATATATTCACAAGTTCAACCAAATTTCTTACAGTTTCAAGCCTTTAGCTGTTAAGAACCTATGTTTTATTCATTAGCATATTATATTTGTTCCTCACAAGGATGGGAAAGTTTTGAATAAAATATTTGTTATCAGATTTAGTTTGGGAGAACAGCATAGTAAAGAGAATTTATTGCCTGTCTATAAACTTCTAATAATTCACAAATAAAATGTACAGGCCCTTATGTCTACCCTTCGAAACAAACGAGTTGCAAATGCACCACAGTAACTGAAAGAGAGGTGTTCTAGTGCAGCGGTTCCCAAACGGTGGGTCGCGGAAGAGTTACAGGTGGGTCGCGACTCGATCCTAAAACTATCAGAAACCATCGAATAAGCCATCAGAAAAGATAAGAAAATTCTAAACAAATCAAATTGTGTTTTGATTGTTTTCTTGGTTCTTGATTTTTGGCGTCCCAAAAATCTCATTAATAAAGTATTCTTACTTAAAAACAGCTATTTTGCAGGAAAAATTAATATGGTCTTAGTGTACTTTTATAATTGTAGTTCTTATCTTCACCTAGGAACATTTGTTATTAAGTATGAAACCACTTGTTGCATATATTGGAAACATATATCTATTGTTAAATAAATATAACTGTTTTGCTACAAAGTGCTTATATTTTGTCAACCATTTTCAAATCAGAACACAAATTGATTATCAATAATCAATCTGTATTTTCAAAAAAGCATATATATATGCAATATTTGATGGTAAATTATATATACATAAGGAAGGGATACGATACAAATAAGGTTTCTTACTACACCATGGACCGATGGACCGTGGAGGTATTCCGATAAGGAAAGGTGGGTCGCCAGCTGAAAAAGGTTGGGAACCACTGTTCTAGTGAATTCGTCTCTAACCAGTAGAAATTTTTGCATTAACATTTAATTATATTTTATTCGTATGTAAGACCACAGAAAGCTGATACGTCTGAAACCTAGGGATCAATACGTATGCGCATAGCAAATAGTTTCCAACCTTTATGGGAATTGCATAACAGAGTGGCAATAGAGTAAATTATTTGAATGTTACATTTAATAAATAACTACAGAAGTGGTATTTTCATCTGACTGTCCCCATAAGGAATGACGGAAGAGCTGAGATTGCTTTTCTAAAATACTTGTCATAGGAACTTGGAAATTTTGCAAACAAAGTGTAAACTTAAACAAACGCTTAAAACTTCAATCCAATGTCTTAATTAGTTTTTTGAAAAGTAAATTAATTTTCAATTTTTAATTCAAAGTTAAAATCTATCTCCTCCCACAGATATTAAAATATGAACCTGAATTTTTAGTGTGAGATTCTTTGGTGTTTGCTTTACAAATTTTAGTGGTGGGTTTTTTGATAGGCCTAATGTTTATACGTTTTGTTCAAAAAATATTTTACTCAGAATAATTAAAAATTTACCGTTGGATTATACTAAATATTTTTAAACGAACCTGCTTATTTACCCCCAAAAATCTTATTCCATATTTTCTTCCACACATTGTAAAGTATATCGTGTATCTCTGTTTGTGTCGGAGAAGATAGATTTTGAAGTGGGAAAATTACATGGAAATTGACGCTTAGAAAAGGGCGACTACAGTTTGCATGCAGTTGGAAGCGCAGCAGCACCTTTTTCCATGCGTCCAAACAGCATAAAATTTTGCACACGTATACTTTGGGGCATGCTTGATTTTTTACACTAAAATAAAAAGTAACTTTTTTTTAAGCAAAATGGCCAAATCAACACTTCTGTCATCCTTTAAATCACGGGAATAACAGTTATTATCTGAAATAGATTAAACAATTCGCAATCATGTCTATAAGTCATCCGTAACTGGTTAAGTATAATAATTCCAGTTAAAATGGTCAAATCACTTATTGTTAGAACGATTTCCGGATATGATTAATTTTGATTTGCACTTTTAGGAGGTCAAACTCTGTGCGGGTACACGGGATGAGCGTTCGCTCTGAATAATTGAAAGGAGACAGCAGAATCGCCACAAAACATTTGGCAGGTGCAGTTATTCCAATTTAATTGTGTGTCTTTCTGAACACACAGGCGTACGGATGTGAATATTTTGGAGGAAGGGAGAGAATTGCGGTGTATTTGAATGAATGCAGATGTTCGGAAGCGTAACGGCACGAACGAAGCTCATTTTTTGGGTTGGTTGTTTGTTTGTCGGCACGACCTGCGTGTTCTCGTATTGATTAAAATCCATTTATAATGACCGCTCTTCAACTTGTAGGCAATCAAATTCCAACCATTTTTCATGTTAATGATCTTGCCTACACCTCCACTCTACTCATTCTGGGTTCGATTCCTTATTTATAGGTTTAATCACTGCAGTGTGTGGTACTTGGGTCTATGTGGTAGAAACTGCTTAGGCACAATGCCCATTTCAGAAACCACATTCATTTCGGGGGGGGGGGGAACTCATTTAGTCTTTATTCATATAAGATGAGGGTTGATAATAAGTGATAGAACATTGCAAGCCTAACAAAGCGGACTGACAAATATTCAGAATGAGCTTGGTTTAATGTTAAGCCTATTGTCGTTTACTGTTGACAGATAATATTCTTTGACTACATTTCAACTATCTTGAACATTTCTGGAGAAGTGTTAGCAGTAATCTCCTTTTAACATGTGGTACAATTATAAATTAACTGCTTTTTATCCTATAGCCTATACTATGGCTGCAAAATTTAGGAAACTAATTAGATAGAGTTATTTCATTTACTAGCATTACCGCGCGCTCGATTTGGGCACGTCTTTAAAACATGGGTCGGGCTCGGTAGTCATAGCGCCTAACGTTTTTCCTAGCTTATGATCTTAAGTTGCACAACCCGAAAGGACCATCACTGAAATACATGAATCCAAAAAAAAGCAGAGCAGCAGTGAGCATCAGAAGAAACTTGGGCAGACGTAGAAAAGCACGGGTTTAAAAGGTGATTCCAAGTAAATGTTCCAGATTAATCCTTCTTATGACAGCATAAAACAACACACGTTACTATAAGAGAGAATCAGCGAGCTTCGTATGTTCGGTAACTACGGTATCTGCAACGTCCACTAGGGAGATGCAGGTGAACTAGTGTGTTTTGCGTTACGCATTATGCTAAGAACCAACATTTTCTTCTTCCTCTTTTCAAATTTAAGTGTAAATTAGTTAAAGAAATGATGACAATCACGTTAGAGTCACGCTGGTGTATGCTCAGGTAAAAAGCAGGTTTAAAAGATTTAATAGCAAGCTTTTTGTAAAATAGAGTAGGCCTATACAGGCCACCAGAAACAGAAAGCTATGCCATGTTATGTTGTGCTGTGATAGAGTAGGATTACCTCCACAACGTCTCTGGGTTTTTACGTATATACCTTAGGAGCGAGTCTCACCGCTCGTAGAGTTCCTGGCTAGGGGAGGTAGCTGCACCCTGATTGGCTCAGCTCTCCTATCCCACTCCACGTGTTGTCTGTCTCTCTCGCAGCGGCATTACCCCTCCACTCAACTATTATAGTATTTTCTACGACTGCCGACATTCTGCACGATGTTCACTCTCTGCCCAGCGGTAGCTTACTGATCTTACGCGCACCGAATTCGCGCATCTTGGTAACGAGACGTAACGAGAAGCTCGCTGGCTGGGTTTGTCTTCAAGGCTAGAGACTTTGTGGGAATAATCCAACTCCTACCAAGGAAGCACGGCTCGGCAATGCATACCAGAACACTATTTTTTTTCCTTCCTGACACTGGTGGAACGCGTGTTGGGGAAGATCATTTATAGGTGGGAGTTGAAATCAGATATATAAGCAGTCTTCACCTCCTGCCAGTCGTGACAGCCGTAGTTTTCTACCATAGTAAGCGGGATGTGACTGCCTTGAAGACTGGCGACCTAATGACTGACATTCCTGTCAACTTAGTGCCAAAATTGAAATATGCTCCTGTTACTTCAGTAGATGTGGAGCGTTCACTTATAGCCTATAAGTTAGTGTTGAGCGATAGGCGACATTGTTTTGCACTAGAAAATCTAGAAAAAGTAGCCTACTAGTTGTTTATTGTGAAGCCAATTACGGACAAGAATTGTAAGGAATTGATCAATGTTGTTTACAGGTTCATTAATTCATTAACATTGCTTTCTAAAATTATATACTAGTCCCTATATGAAAGTTATGGTAGCATATATCTGTGTTTTATCATGATTATTGATCAATGGTGACTTCAATAAATATAATATTCTGCATTGCAATTGAGATATTTCAGAAAATTAGCAACTTAACGATTTTATAAGACTATTTTACGATTTTTAGAACCTTTTTCCAATTTTTAGAGCCTATTTTAGGTACATAAAAGAGCATTTTTAGCGACCTAAAAGTCCGAAGTCTACTAATTAAACATCACCTCAGACTCTTCCTTGCTACTGGGCATTTCTCTGAACAGGGCCAGGCAGAAAAAAATTGCGCTAGTGTTTTACTATGGAGTCCGGGCCTTAAAGTACTTACGAGTTTGTAAGTTGACACTGGGTTGTTCTCTCATATTGAGAACGCCTAATGGCATAACGGTACAACACGTGGCGAGTGGTGAAAATCCCGGCTACTGGTAGGCCTACTGGTATAAATTAATGTGTAAATACATTACTGCGTAAAATAATATTTAAATTCAAGCATCTTTGTACATATGTAATTGAAAATGGTTACAACTAACAATAGCCTATTCTAGTTACACTGTTATTAATTATTCATACTTAAATTTTAATCTTTAATTAGGCTACTCTTACAACAATCTCTAATACCATAAGGAAGTTTAGAAATGTGTTTGAGATAGGAAATTAATATTGCATTTATTACTATTTTCAATGAAACAGCGTATTACCCGTACATTTTTATTCATTCATTCATTCATTCATAGTGTTCTGCCCTGGGGCAGGTCTTTCACTGCAAACTCAGCATTCTCCACTCTTCCCTTCTCTCAGCCTTCCTTTTTGTGTCTGCATATAGTCCATTTGTTTTAATGTTGTCTATCATCTGGTATCTTCTTCTGCCTCGAACCTTCTTCCCATTTATTATCCCTTCTATGGCATCCTTCAGCAGACAATTTTTTCTTACCCAATGTCCCATCCAATTTCTTTTCCTCTTTCTGATGATTTCCAATAAAACTCTTCTTTCTCCCACTCTTGTCTAGCACATCTTTCTTTTTAACTTTATCTGTACATGGTATTCGCTCCATTCTTCTCCATATCCACATTTCAAATGATTCCAGTCTTTTTTCTCATTCCGTCCAAGTCTCTGCACCATACAACGCTACAATCCACACAAAGCACTTGACCAGCCTTCTCCTTGGTTCCTATTCCAAAGGCACACAGAAGATTTTCCTAAATTAAATATATAGTGAGTCCCACGCCAAGATGTGGACAATCATGCAGGTTTTAACGTCGCGGCAGCCCTTGCTGTAACTCCCGAGCGATCGGGTGAAATATCTAAGCAAATAAAGGCGCTAACGGTGTAATGGTTCAGGTTCTCACATTTACAGATGGAATTACAATGGAAATAACCACTTACCTCATCACAAGAGATGTTGGAAATGTCCTCCTCTAGCATCCACGCAACACTGGCTTCTTTTCAGGAATTTTCTTTCACGCGCATAAGTTCAGCTTAATAGTTAATTTCTCTTGTGATATTGCCTTTAAGTTCTTCTAACAGTATGTGATTATTATGTATGGAGAAACTTGAAAATTAAAGTGTATAGGTCAATTTCCCATACATGAGAAGAACTTAAAGACAATATCACAAGAGAAATTAACTCTATCTCAGAAGCTCAAAGAAAGAAAATTTCCTGAAAAGATGCCAGTGTTGCGTGGATACAAGAGGACATTTCCAACATCGCTTGTGATGAGGTAAGTGGTTATTTTCATTGTAATTCCAAACTGTAAATGTGAGAACTTGACCCATTACCACGTTAGTGGCTTTATTTGCGTAGATATTTCACCCGATCTCTCGGGAGTTAGAGCAGGGGCCGCCGCGACGCAGAAACCCGCATGATTGGCCAACTCTTGCGTGGGACTCACTGTATTTCATTTTCATATTATCGTCACAATAAACTTTAATAACAGAAAAGGTTGAGAACGTGTTTGAGATAAGAACGTAGGATTGCTTTTATTATTATTATTATTATTATTATTATTATTGTTATTGTTATTACTATTACTATTTGCAAAACAACAATCTATCCGGTCTGATAGATGCCGGGAAAAACGTTTCCTGCACCTTAGTTCAGTACATGCCATCCTGTATGAACTGAACTGCATTGGAAACACTGTTTAGAACAGCATATTTTGGCGAATTGTGAAGGTTTGGAAAATTGGAGAGGAAAATATTTACCATTATCTTTTATGGAATCAAATAGGGATCAACGGAAATGTTTGGAGTTACTGACGGGAAAAAACGTTGAGGAAGGCATTGGGAAGTTTTTAATGAAGGCGAGACAACTCAGGTTTGAAAAAGCGACAAATTGGAGAGCGGGTGTGGAGGGTGAGGAATAGATTTAGTTTGTTTGTGTTATTTTGTATTTATATTATTTGTTCTTTTCTTGTGTGTTTTTGCGTAAGCATGTACGGTCCATGCGGACCCATGCGACTGTTTGCATTGGAATTTGTAAAAAGTTAATTATTGTAATAAACACTTCCACTTAGAACAGCATAGGCTTCTTTATGTGGTGGCTTTAAAGGTTTCCATGCTCCAAACATATTACGTTTACATCTTCATAGGCCTAAATTCCGTAAAATGTCAACAATATTCTGAAAGACTGGAGATTAAATTTTCGAAAATACCTACTTAAATGCATTGTTCCAGGTTTTGGTGCTTATGTTATTGCCTAGCGTCAGGTCTCTAGTGACATCCATCGAATCACTTTATCACAATTCATTTGACTCAGTCTCCCATCACTGCACAGTTTAGAAACGTGGCTCTACTATTAGAGCTTCGGATAATACGGTGAATCGAATCGCTCCGAATGCCGACGCAGAAAATTATTTTGAACTTGGACCTGAGTCTGCAGCAAATAGGTAAAGCAGAAGAGACGTAAAGTGAATAACTGGACGAGACTTCCAGATGGACGAGTGAATGAATGATGCTGGACATCTGTGGGCTGTGCCCCCCCCCCCAAACAGTATGTGGCAGATGGACAGGGAAACGGCTGACTATGCATCCTGGCTATAGTAGCTGGAGTTACCACACAGAGGGGTGGTTTTAACCCTCCCCCTCGCCCTACACTCTGAAACCACCTCCTCTCTATAACCATCACAGCTGATACCAAAATGCTGACCATTGCAGAAAACTTCCCTGGGATCAATATGACTATAATGCGTTTACTGAAATCAGAAAAGCCTCCTAGGTCGTGTACGATGTCCCTTTTCATTTGAACTTTTTTAAAGGGTGCGTTCATTGTTTAATTATTAAGAGACGTCGAACTCTGGTGGGGCAGCATTAGCTGAGGTTGAGATTCCACATGCTACGTCTAGAAAAACTATCTAGCAGCCTTAAGTTCAGAATTTAAGGTATGACAGAACTGTTGGTTTAGCCATTTTAGTAAAAAATGCTGTTTTTATTTTAGTGAGAAAAAAATCAAGCATACCCTAAAGTATACCGTTTATGCCAATTGGACGCATAGAACAAGTGCTGCTGACACCATTTTTAAACCTCAGTGCGGTTCCAACTGCTAGTGCATACAAACTTTAACTGCCGTTTTCTCCCCTATAATTTGTATGTTATTTTGCCACATTTAAAATCTATCTTCTCCCAAAACAAGAGATAGTTATGACATTTTTCACAATATATTTACATTGTGCAATAAAATGAATGATCGGATATTCTGTACACTCCTTGGTTCTTTCATAAATTTATTTAGTATAACGTTTATCCCAGGCAGTTTTATGCATTTTCTGGCAAAATATTGTTTTAAACAAACAGTATAAACAATATAAAAAACTGCATCAGTAAATTTGTAAAGTAAGCATCAACAAATCTAACACAAAAAATTCAGGCTAAAATTTCAATTTTGATTCTAAAAATGAAATAAATTAATATAATATATATATTAGAATGAAATTTTGAACTTTAGTTTAGGTTTATATTTTAATTAAGTGTGCAAAGTGTCAAGATTCTAGGACAAGTGGTTTAGAAAAGCCTTTCAATACTTTGGTTATCCCTTAAAAATGTAAATGTAAATGTGATATAAATGTAAATCTGATCTGAGTCATGATGTATTAACTCAAAACTCTTTTACAAGGAATGTAATGCGTGTTGTAACAGTTCCGGAAATCTGCAACTCCATTCAGTCCTGTAGTTAACCTAAATGGAGGGCTGAGCGGACACATTTTTTCCTTCTAAAATCATGAAGGACTTCACCATAGTTCTACCTTTTGTACTATCTCAATATTTTGGCCATCTACTACTTGATAACTAGAATATATTACAGTAATAGAATATACCGACAAATTAAATATTTAAATTAACTTTTGGCATACAAAGAAATTAATTTTGTGCAATAGTCCGTTACATTTAAAGGGAAAATATTCTTAATAGCAAATTGGATATTAATTTCTGTATAGGCCTATATCGTATAATAAAAACCCTTCTATGACAATATTTTCTTTCTGTTTGTACATATCATTCATTTCCTGTTTACATTTATTTTGTGCACTCAATTGAATCGAATAAATTGTAACAAAATATTTGAAGGGTAAGATACAGTCGAATGTTAATTTTCTAAAGAATTTTACTTATTTAGTTTTTAAATATTGAACTTTCTGTTTCATCGACGATGGTCTACCTTTGATCAATATATATTTACAGTGCAGTTTTCAATTTTACAATCCTCATTTCTGGAGCAACTTTCTGCCTTTGATTACTCTTTTGTGCAATATATATATATATATATATATATATATATATATATATATATATATATATATTATATTTCAATAGCTTACATATCATACATGTGTTTAGTAACAAGTTGGGATTAAAAGTGTTAGTGAAAAACTGGGAGCTCCTAACGCATGTCTTTACTCCATCGAAATTGAAGAAGAAACAGAAAGTGAAGAAACAGAAGCTCACTATAGTTTCTGCAGGGTAATTACTTTTTCTAAATGCACATTCGTGATAATTGGGTATTAAATTGGAATTATTAAGAACTATAGAATTGATTATTAATATATTATGTGTGCACTAATCCACTGACTTCGTTATACATGTTTCCTCCCACCACAAACCATTCAGTATTTCTTTAACCATTTTAGTATGAAGATTGCATCTTTTATGTTTCAAGCATCAAGAAAGAATTCGCTAAAATTCTTATGAAAAACAACTCTTCACGTAAGTAGATGCTAGGCTACTTTTTTAATTGGAGAACAATTTTTAAACGAATCGTCAAACATTTGTGGTGATATTGTTGGGATCTCATTTCTAATAAATAATTTCAAAATTCATTGGATCTTGTCGACTATTAATAAAAATTAAAATTTTGTCCGTAAAAGGGAGAGGTAAAACTCAGGTAAAGAAAGAAAGAACATTAAAACTTCTTATGTAATTCTTTAATTATTTTTTGGATTGGCTTTACTTTTTCCCATTCAATAAAACAACTCAACATCGTTTTCCGAATAACGACTATGTTTATTCAGTATTTTAAATACAGTATTTCGCAACGCATATAGAAGAGTCATATCAATAGTTTACATATTTTACCTTTATGGTTGTTAAGTCTACAAAGGCTTGTTTATTCCTTACTGTCTTAACGTGTGGTAGTGAACGTAGAACAAAGTTTTACAAAACTTTATTTAAATGGCACGCATAGGTTCGCTGTTGAGGGCCCTTTATTGGTAGAAAACGTATAACATTTTACAATAATTTTATTTAAATATGTCACATACGGGTTCATTTAGTATCCAACACTTATCACTAGCTTCAAATGAAAAAGTTCAATCTTCAATCTTTTAACGTCCCATATTTTGTTTATTGCATTTATTACATTAACTGGAAGCAATGTATTTACCGTATTTTACGGACCATAAGACGCACCTTAATTTTTGGATGGACATTTAAAGGAAAAGAAATTTAATGTGATTCTAAACGAAAGATTTCAAAAGGGAATAATATATTTCATTGCATAAACAAATTATAATCTTGTATAATGGAATCCGTGTAAATCACTTCTAACTTAAAACCTGCATTATACGAAATTCTCTTCTGTACAGGTGGCATGGCGTAAATTTTAACTGAACTCATTTCTCATGAAAGAATGAAAATACTTTTAAACCCTCTAACCCTCAATTCAGCATACGGTAGGCCTAAGTGTAACGGGACAAGGCTGTTTAGAGGTCATTGTATTCATTTAAACCACCCGGCGAAGACAACTCCTTTTGTATAAAAGAACTCAATATTCCTTTCTTTTTGCATTGTATACCTGGCTTCCAGCTACCCTCATTTTACGATTGTGATAAGTGCAGTGATGTACAGTCTGTGCTAAAATTTGTAACTGTCTTATCGTTTACAACACCTTGTGTGTAAATATGGTATTCCAGCAAAATTTACCATAATTTTAATCTTTTTAGTGTAATTCGGACCATTAGACGCAGCCAACTTTTAAGGCTCTGTTTTCTAGGTAAAAAAGTGCGTCTTATGGTCCGTAAAATACGATATGCATGAAAGCATATTTAAATACTCATAATTTGTAAATAAATAGTAACAAATATTATTTCAGATAATCAGGTGGGGAGTCGAACACGCCCAACACAGCATCCATCTACGTGACAAATGATCCCAGTCCTTAGAAGGTTAGAACTGCTTTAGACTCCATCTGGGAAGAGAACCCTTCTGCTTGTAGGTCACAGACTACATTCTATATACACAGCCCAACGCCATACCCATCCTCTCACTTGTTAATATGGCCAGTTAACCTCCGTTCCAACCTTCCTTTGCATTACAACACACACACACAGAGCCATACTCGCAAATGGCTCCGGTGTGTGACTGTGCATGCAGATTTTCGCAATGTTATTAATTGTTTCTGACTACGCAGAAAACCCTTATCCTCCCCTGATAACACACCACGATCCTCTCTTAGCTATCCAAACTGTGTTTGTATCACCTAAGTGTCCATAACGTGTTTTGCATCAAATAAGACCCCGATGGTTATTCCAAGCTAGTAGAAAAATGATCCTGGGTTGAAAAGACGAAAGAGGCTGCCTTGACAAGAGTTGGTTTCAAACACACGTTCCAGACTTGGCTGAAGTCTTCGTTTTACCTGTTATTGTCCTGCAACCTGTTGGATGTTTTCATAAAGTGGGTAACGAAAGTATCTCATTCACAACAGCAAAAATTAAAACGCCGAATTTAATTCAGTAAATGACTTCCAATTTTAAATTACTTTTTATACAGCATTTCGCCTTATAAACAAATTTCTCGGCATTTTTTACGAAAAATATTTTTTGAAAGTAAGAATTTTAGACCAAAAAGTCCCTTATCTTATCACGTTTATACAATTGCAACAATGAGACAAAGGCCAAAATTCCCATATTTAAAAGTGTTCTAAATTTGATCAGCGGGTTCTTGAGTTTCAGAATGGCGTGAAATCTTTCCACTAGTTTAGTGATTCAGCAAATGAAACGGTGACAAACTAAAAAGGAACCTTGAAACATGCGTCTTTGTGAACCCTAATATTACCACACTTCATAACGACATTGCAATTGTCATTAATTACAACTCTTAGTGAAGAGTAACACTGTTATTGTTATAAAAAAAAGTCATCGCGCCCAAACGAACCCCAGTCGGCTACAAAGCGAGCGGAACGCTTTTAAGTCTGACCACTTCCCTCATCTGGAAAAGATTATTAGGGTCTACCCACCCCTAAACGCTTTTAAGTCGGACCACTTCCCTCATCTGGAAAAGATTATTAGGGTCTACCCACCCCTAAACAAATGCGGTGGTCCCTGCCACCAGGTCAGGCCTTGTTGCAATGTCACTTGTGTTGTTTCTCCAGATTTGTGGAAATCAGCTGCAAGGGTTTTAAACTGTGGCAACAATGCGCATCTTATGCTTAGGCACGCGCAACATTTCCCTTCCTTCCATTTCGGCTTTTCAACCCCAAGATGTTTATGGAGGGTTTGGTCAGGGGTGGGGTTGAGATACTGTATTAGAGGGTTGCCGCCTGAGGATCCTTTAAAAGCGGTGACTTTACGTGTCGAGGTTTGGAGATTATTAAGAAGTTTGATTTCAAACAAACAATATTAAATTGGACAGGGGAATACTAGCTCATATCTCAGTAATCGTACACTATACAGTATATTCAAATTTAAAATCTACTTTTTTTTCAGAATTATCCTGAGTTTAAAGTACAAAATAAGTATCAGTCACTGGAAGGTGCTAGGGCAGAAGTTCCGAAGTTCCTCGAGCCTTTGTTAGGAGAAATATCTCACCTTCCCTCCTAAAGACAATTTGTCTAGACTTAATACATTTCTACTAAACCGTCTTTATTCCTGAAGCACAATGAAGTACAACTTGAATGTTTTTTGTGGTGTAAAGTAGAGTGCCTTTTGAAAATCATTTAATGTGTTTTTGTAGTTTTTAAAATCTAGTTTGTTGTAACTTACATGCTGGTTCATTTTGGTCACTTACATTTGAATACGGCTGTCAATAGAAAGCTTTCCCCCTATAATTTTCGTTTTAGTTTGGGGTTGGATATTTAAGTTATAATCATATTTCATTAAATGACACTTCACGTGGATGGTAACTTCGTGTAAAAATATGAAATTTTATTGTCTTAGAAGTATAAGGTTTTAAAAAGAAATATGTTAGTAGCACAGTTCAACATTTTTAATTTTAAAACATAGGACTATACATCATGAATAAAAATGTAAATAGTAATTACGCAAAAATCTCAGTCTACGCTTACGATGAATGAGAACTAGTTCTGAAATAGATTCACGCCGATAGAGACTTGAACACGCTCAATCTGAGAGTACGGATGAGTTAAGTTCCACTCCATCTGTGGTGGCACAGTTGAACAGCTACAGCTGGTCCCTTTGCCAAAACTGCATCGCTCTACTCATTAATTTCGCAGATTTCTTCATTACCTCACACCACCTTCTCCAATATTCCCATCTGCATTTTCAAGGGAATCTCACAGTCCATTCGCTTCCTTAAAGGGAAAGTCTGGCGAAAATACAAAAAAACTATACCGTTTTTATACGTAAACCTTTCATAGTATTTTTTACGATGTTTTTCCATTCGTTTCCAGTTCCTATTATCATGGTGGAAAGTAGAATTTTCAGTGTCCAGTGCCAACAACATAGCCTACCTTGCCGCATAGGTTCATCGTTACATCAATATTATATCATGAAGATCAAGAAGGCATGCACCGAAATAAAATAGCGACGTGTTCAATTTTGCTCCTAAAGTCTAAATTCTCGAACCATTGCTTGTATCTAAATATTATTTCAGGTAATATTTCAGGGTTTTCCCTACCGTAGAGAAAATTCTGTGCGACACACGTATGTGAAGTATATAACAAAATCCTCCACTCTGTTGAAACATTCTTCCTACGAGTATACGAGTGTATATTTATATCCATATTTCAACGGACACTAAAATAAATAAAATAACTGAATATTATATTCTAGTATTGAAATACACTTCAGTTTTGAAGCCACCGTTCTGATATTGGCATTTGGTATCGATATGCTGGCATTCATATATAAAGACAGACAGACAGAGAGAGAGAGAGAGAGAGAGAGAGAGAGAGAGAGAGAGAGAGAGAGAGAGAGAGAGAGAGAGAGAGAGAGAGAGGGAGGGAGAGAGAGAGAGAGAGAGAGAGAGGGAGAGAGAGACGGATAGGGTTTTATTGTTCAACCTATTTGAAAGTTTAACACTTAAAAAAAAAAATTATAATTGTTTTAGATACACTTAACTGTAACATATTTTGGAGAACTGAAGCCAATTGAGGATCTTTTTTGATAAAATTTGCGGCTTCATTAAGGAAAGCATGAATTAGGGCAGTGGGTGTCAGCAAGCTCGTTTACGCGAGGACTAACTTCTGCCTTTTACCAGTGTTTTATAAATGTAGGCCCTAAGCAGTTCAAGATTCAAATACCAAAGATAGCAAATCGGATAGGAAAGTGAAATTCTTTGCCTTTTCAATCTTTGACTGCTTCGGTAGTATAATCAGGCGAGTGAGGCTTGGTAAGTAGGCGATAAAACACTGGCCAAAGATAGAAGGCTATATACGCCTCGCGTAACCATACTGTCCCCTGAAAAAGAAAGAAAGAAAGAAAGAAAGAAAGGGGAAAAAAAGAAGAAGAAGAAAAAGAATCCTCTTAATTGTGTGAGTGTGTGTGAGGGGAAAAGTTTTCTTCGCGAAGGGTAATTGGCGAAAGACTTGGATGCACACCACCTGTACTGTCTGACTGTGAGCTGAAGGCCGAGCTGGTGGCATAGTGGGGGAAAGACATAGACAGTAAATGCAAGCGTATGGTAAGGTAGTGGGGGAACGCTAGCTCGGCCTTCAGCTCGCAGCCAGACAGTACATGACCCTCAAACCTGCTTTCTGCTCATGGTAGATGACGCAGCGGTCAGATGTCATACAAGGGATGTTTAGTTTATTGCTCTTATGCCCGGTTTCTATAAATTCGCGAAATACCTATGGGTAAATTATCCAATGGACAACTTAGTTCCAGAATCACCCACCAGAGCACTAATGGTATAATGAGGAAATAAAAAATTATATATACTACCATGCCGGGGATCGAACAGTGGACCTCTTGAACCGTAATCCAGCACGCTGACAATGAGCTACGGTGAACACTGAGAATAGATCTTGAATAACGGAGATGAGATTGTTTCATCCTATGTTTCCAGTACTGCAAGTCAAGACATGGTTTTGCAATATACATTATACTAATTAGTTCAGATAAATACTACTATTGTCAAGATCTAATGCGTGAGAGGAAGGAAAAATTAGAAATACGACTCAAGTTTGCAATGTTTGCACACTCAGTGCTACCAAATACCGGCAAATACAGTCATTAGCTACAATGTACGGTACATGAAAATTTCAATAAGAAATATGTATATAAATTCTGCGAAGCCTATCCTATTACAGAGAAACAAAGTCAACACTACAGATCATATCAGCATTTCTAAAACTGTATTTTACAGGTACTGCAATCAGCTGCGCACGTCCGCCATATTGATCCTACGAGAGGTTAAATTTTATCCAGTCATCCATGAAAGGATAAATTAACCCAAAGATTTACCCTTGGAGAGATCTTACCCTGGTTTATAGAAAAAAAATTTCTCTCATTTTCATATTTACCTAGAGGACATTTATCTAGAAACTCGCCATAACTGTATGTGATCGTTATCTTTAAATTATTTCTGTTCGTAAGAGTTTTCCTTGTGTAAATTCTGTTCATGGGATAATTTACCCATAGGTAATTCGCGAGTTTATAGAAACCAGCCATTAGTATGATTACTTCATTCACATGTTTTTCCCACAAAATATTCTGCATTAGACAATATGAAATATGTAAAGCAGAAGCAATACGATGAAACTAACTGCATTCTAGGATCGGTGTTGTATGTTACCGTAAACAAAAAGCAAATTCTCGTGGTGCAGTGTATAACGAAGCGGCAAGGGCGCGCACACACACAACACAGCTTTACTTACTGTAACATTAGGCCTATCTGTATGCATGACTGACAACCAGAGAGCTCCATTATACGCCACAACAACATTTGTAATTTCGTTCACCGCTCTCTGTCGGTAAATTAAGGTACTTGTAAACCACAGTCGCTGCACGAATTTTCCATGACTTAGCATAACAACTCTATTTCGACAATTTTCATCTCAGTTAAGGGCTCTCATTGAGTACTATTAACTCTGCCAACTTCCATCGCCTAAAATCTTTCGTTTTAGGGATTGGTTCAAATATTGCTCTGAAGTCCCGTAATAACTTATATTCAGGATCTTTGTACAGAAATTACTACCTAGTTATCTACTTATAGTCATCGCTTCGGAAGATACGGAGAAAAATTAAACTGAACTTTAAAAATTCTGTTCCTTATAATCTAGTATAAGCCTGCTGAATCTTGCATTTTCAATCGCTCTCCCAACCTGACGGTACCGGTAACTGCATTATGTTTTGACATTTTATAAACAGCCTTCTGAAATGAACGATCAATATGATATATGAAATAAATATTAAATTAATTTAACGTGGGCTCTTGGATAATTTAATCGTAACTGTTTACTCTTTCTAAAAATACACCCGGACACGATTTTCAGAGCACAAAAAGAGGACATGTTCTGGAAAAGAGGACGTATGGTCCCTGATGGAAGGGAAATTGCAAGAAGCAGTTTGATGACATTAATAAGCTATGATGATGTTTGAATTTTTCAAAAGTTCATTATTGTTCCTAAGTTTTTCTATGGCAATATTTAAGTTAATTCATTAACAAAGTAATCTCTTTTGTTGGCCAACCACCTCTCTAAAACACGAACTTTTCATGACACTAACAAAGGTTGCTCTCAGATTTTATCATACATAATCCCACGAGAGTTGACGAGTTTATCTGATGCAACTCATCAACTCGAGTTGGATTTATTAAGACTATTCCATGAACAAAATGTAACGGATTACATAAATAATCATTACTTTCGTGCTTTGTTGAAAAAAAACAAAACTAACAGTGGTGAGATCACGACATAATGTGAATCAACCATCCATGAATCGATTCGAGCTACCATGGTGTAAATCAGTGCTACCAATGGTGCATATAAGACATGGTCAACTTCTTTCAGGTAAGCTAACAGCAGAACAGAATAAAAGCACACGAACTGGCTTCCACCGAATCGAAATTGTGTTCTTAATCAATGTACATTTCTATTACTGTATTTCAATTTCCAAACAAGTTATGTTGTATAAAATAATCTGTTTTCGTGCCGCTTAGTGGCAGCATCTGACTGTTAATCACTGCACACTGATACTCGCGTCTCCAGTAACGAGCAGACGGTTTGACCATGGTAAAACTCCATCCTCGCGATTCCTACAAGAATATTGCAAGATAAACGGCCGTGATTGGTCTATATCCGAGGAATTGCTAAACGTTATTGGTCAATATCAAATACTCGGCGTATGAATTGAGTATTCACTAGAAAACGCAGTTATGTAGCCCAATTAAAGAAAAATAAAATTCTTTACGTATTAAACTTTAAGACACCTTTTAAAAACTGGTTTCTTAAAACGGGCAAATTAAAAAAAAAATGGCATTCAATGGGTGGTTTGTGGTCAGACAGAAGGGCGATCTTTAAATTTAGGTGAAAAATATTGGTTTTACATTGGTTTTCAGAAACAATAAGTCTTTTAACTGAAGTTGTGTTTTAGGAAGGTTTCCCCATATTTGGGAAAGTACATAAGCTGGAATACACAAACCTTCTACATGTCTCAATTTTCTTTCATTATGTTGTTGCATATCGACAGTTTATAAACTGTACTGAATGACTTCCAAATTGTAATTTGGATTTACATGGATGAGCTGGTCTCTATTACCGGTTCATCATCAACACAGAGCAAAAATTCAGAGCGATCTGTTTCCCTACCAGTATTCCGTTTTAATATAGTCCTAAACAAAGAGTATGGCTTATTTTCATACGAGTGGAAGGGGATGTAAAATTAAGCGTTTATTGCCATGCTATTCAACTGCTGTTACATGGCATAGATTGAAATAAAAAAAAAACCTGGTACTGAACGGCTATAGTATATTTATTGCAAACCATAACTTAGTAGACATTAATTTATAACTGGCAACACTGTATATTATTTTGAACTAAGTTTAAAAATTTTAGAGCTATAAAATTACTTAAGAAGTCAATTTAAGTAAAACATATATTTTATGAAGCAATGACAAAATTGTTTATTTGCCCTTTCAGAGCTGAAGATCATAAGACAGTCATCAACTAAAATCATCAGTGGGCTCTCAGTTTATAGGCCTAACCGATTTAGGAAAATTTAACTGGAGTAGCTAATGTCCATGAAGGCAACCATAGAACGTGGATAAAAATCCTTACCTTTTAATATAAAGAATTACTCTTTTAATCTTATATCTCTGCTATTATAATATATGTTCAATACTGTTGAGCTCCATCAATGAAATAAAATAAATATGATACCAGTTGCTCAACTATGATATATTTTGTGATTTGCCACCTAGGCCTTTCGGTGCCTTTACACCATCTTCAAGGCATCCAAGCCAGCAAAAGATGCCCTGAAGATAGTGTAAAGGCACCGAAAGGCCTAGGCGGCAAATCACAAAATATACCATAGGCTAGTTGAGCAACTGGTATATTTATTTTCTTATATCTCTGCATTTTACACAATTTTGATGGCTATGAATTTATAGATCAGAAATAGTGAGAAGGCTAATAACTGAAAACTACCTAGTCCTGTATCAAAAACTGAAATATTTTAATTGTGATATATTTCTAGACTAGGCTTATGTGGTTAGTTACTTAGCATAAATATCAAACAGAGAATTTTTTATACAAGGATTTACAAAATAATACAGATGTCAAAACCGAACAATTCCGAAATTTTCTCCTTTGTTCGTTTGAAAATTTCCTTCCTACCTATGCACGTCAGTTATGTGGTTATATAATTTACAACTATTATGAGTAATATATGAAGATATGCTTCTATTTATAACTATTAAATGTACAACACACCTTATTTTTATTTTCTGCCAGCAAGTAAATAGACATTTCACTGCAACACTGAAGCTTTTGTTGGGATCGCATTCAGCATTTCACTGAAATGAGGCAATCAGGCTCAGAGCTGAAATGCTATGCAGAAGTTATCTAATAATAATTTATACCTACAGAAATGTAAGATCCATTTATCCGCTGAATTGCTGATGCAATATAAATCACAAAATCAATTTGGGAGTGAGTGGGGTATAGATGTATCCAAGTATTTTGGCTTGATTCCTCGAGAGCTTAACCCAATCATGTTTTTCCTTATCTACAGTTCGTGTGTGGTTTGAGATGTCGGGGATGAATGGGTGAAACACGTTGTGGTTGTTTTGGTTCACTGCGGCGCTCCTGGCATCTTCCAACATCCCGCAAGCTTTTTAAAGCTGCTATGCCAAGTTATTGCAATACGCTATTCAGATCAGAGCTAGGATTATCCAGTTAAATGTTAACAGGTTCTCTACACAATTAATTGCTCCAATATCCATTATCTTTCATCCATTTAACAGGATAACAGTTAACCAGATAACTGGTTGTTTGCACAGTTAACCGTTATCCAATTATTCACCCGAGGTCTAATTCTCAGTGATCTTTCATCAAACAGTGGAACCCGCTTTAGGAAACCAGTAATTAAATCTACTAATAGAGTTTATGTACTATATATGGTTATTTTTTTTTACTATTCAGAAAAAACTATTCTATTACAATAAGACATATGACTTTCAGGCTTAAGATGATAAAATAAAACCCGGTTGTAGGAAAATTTAATTTAATATCGGTTATAAAGATTGCCGATTTGGAAAATGACAGATTCATCTGCAACTAATTAAAATATTTATAAACGGGTGGAAGCTAAGAGCGTTCTCCGGTCCCAGTAGGTATCCAAGGAGATCCTGTTTTAACCATAGCGAGTCAACGTTTCTTCCACTACGTCACGAGAGGTAAGTCCGAGAACTACGGAATGAATAGAAAAAAAGGTAAATTTGTGGTTAGATAATAAATGACCACCATTTTCGAGAAGCCCATTATAATAATAAATATAGCCTAGAGACATCCCATAACGTGCCATAAAGGTAAGAAATGGACACATCGTTAGCCTATTGCTACATAAGGAAGAAAGGCATGTTCTACGTTAACATACTCGGGGGGAAAAAAAAATTAAAATATTTTACGGGTTAACATACCCGAAAATATCAGATCCGCAGCTGGTTCGAGCCACAAATACTGTGTCTGTATGCAAATCTTAGGAGAATCATCTGCAAATGTATCAATCTATTTGAACAAAAAATATGTCACTATTCGTAGCGTGGATACATCAAGATCCCGAAGTACAGAACAATTAGAAGTCTAAGTAAACAATAAATACGACTTCAATTCCTGAAGAAGTCAATCCATAACAGTCCAATAAATGGAGCGGAACGTATAAGAAATTACTTATTTTATGAAGCGATGGCTTTATGGGCGGTACGTGACATCAGTTTAATCGCATTTTCTTAAAGTAGAAAGACGGACAACCTAAGAAAATATTTTGCAATAGTGTCACACATATTGGACATCAGATAATTGTATATCAATCGCCTATAAGTATTTCATAGTCACGATCATTGGTAGACGGTCCTTTCGAATGCAAATATAGTGTGGACATCCAGCAAAATGGAATTTGCTTGCATTTCATTTCTTTCTAGAGGTATCAGGTTCTTCCCTCGTCATAAAATTGGGAGTGTATAGGGATCAGGTCGGAACGGTTTTCATCATAGGCCCGAACGCTAGGTTTAGCTAGACCAGCATAAACCTTAACAACTTTACTAGACCTTTATGCTTCATTAACATTTCTTTCGTTTTATTTGTGAAATATTCTTATTACTTGTGATATCACCAAAATAATCATTAGAGATAAATGTGCCATTCAGTCGAGGTGCGACCTAGTATAGAGAAGAAAGTGACACTTAGTTAAAGTCCGGTCAAGAATACGGTAGAGCTTCCTTGAAGGCATACACGAAGAACAACGGCTGATATCCAATCTCTCTGCTAAAATTACCTTTAGATTTCGAGTCTGTCAGTTCTCGAAGATGAAATCCCTATTTGAGAGTCATGGGAACTACCAAATATATCATAGTGGCCGTCTTAATATTTTCAGATGAACTGCCATACTGCCAATATGCCATTATGAAGTTCGTAAAACAAATTTAATTGTCAGTTTATGCGTTTTTAAAACACTGTTAACCTTTAAGCTTGCTAAAGAAACTGGATATAAATGGATATAACTACCTAACAACTTGAAGCTGCGAAAACTTAAGGATGGAACTGCTGAACTACGGAATACACTAGTAGTAAAACCTGGACAACTTAAATGAAATAACTAAATTTTAAAATTATTACAAAGAAATCACAAAATCTATTAAATCCATAATTCAGTTAGATTGTCTAAAGTTTCGTCGATTTAATTCCCTAAAACGCTAGTCAAATGGCCACGTATTCAAGGTTAAATGGTAAATGATTCTTACATCTAGTTTTCCTCCCTAATCGCTCAAATTGTACCGCATAATAGAGTTTTTACATAATTTCTTTGGCATTTTGAGTGTGATTTCTGAAGAAATAGCCCAAGGGAAGTAAACAGTTTTTCTTTCAATGGGTTTTTGTTTTGTTATTGTTTAATTTTAAAGACATTTCTGATTTTAAAAGAATACTACTTCATATTTTTATTTTCACTTCCAGATAATATTTAATTTTAAAGGAAAGTGTTAAAAACTGAAGGTTTTTGCATTTAAAATGTATAGTTTTATCATAATGAAAACATTAAGGCCAAAATAAGTATATTATAAAATTAATAACTAGTAAGATGTACTTATGAAACTTATACCCTTATTATATACCGGTACACGAAAGAAAACATTGTGTCAAAAATGTAATTTAAAATGGTGGAATTTACAGATTTAAAATGTAACCAATTCCGGTTGAGCGTTCTTTAAACTTAGGTTGAAGAAACAGCTTTTAAGTGTTGTAACGATGCAAAACTGTTAAACCGCTTGAAGTGCGCTGGAGAACTTTTCTCTTGCGCGTAAAGGACAAAAAGAAATGCACTGCAAATTGCAGACATCAGCTGTTATTACTGGGTACTGAAGCTTCAAAAGATATCGAGAAAAGTAGGTTTTAGTTTAGTATACACAAACCTCGTTATCTCAGACCATATCACGGTTGCTATTAGTTTTGGCTTCTTCGTCATCTGTACGGAAAAGGGAGGCGAGGATAGAATAGTAGGAAGGGAGAAACGATTCAAGAAAAAGGAACACTCTCTTCAAGTCTTTTATTTCTCTCTCTCACTCACCTTCCCCCTATATTGGGAGACAATACACGTGCCACCCTATCCCCCCTGCCTCACTCAAGTAGATTAATAATAAAATATACGTAATTGACATTATATCATCTTTTCGATTCCATCCTTGCGAAATTCCACCCTTCGTTGCTTACCTCATTTAAATTTGTTCTAGTGGATGGAATTTTAGAAGTCCTAGGGTAAAAGACAATGCAGTGAGAGCCATTCATTGCAATGTATATATTTACTTGAATGCTTTGTTTACTCCAGTAATTGTTACCTCCTACATTGTTTTCATGCTTATTAATTGCACCATTATCTTAGGAAGAACCCTCGGTAAAGGTATATATCTTTAGAACAACAAGCAAGTATTCCCAGCTCTGAACTACAGGGTGTAAAGTGATAATGGTACATTTAGTAGAAGGTGAAAAATAAAAATTCCTCCTATATGTTTCCACAAAGCAAATTACAACGCCTAAAACTCTTGACCACCTACTTGGGGTGACCAGATGTCCTGCTTTTCACATGGTAAGTTAGACTACACCCTTTTTTAATACCTTGTACTGCATCCAGCGAATAGGCTTAAAAATCTCATCAATATCATTTTTTAAAATATTCTGAGAATGGATTTTTGGAAAATATAGTATTTTTATCATTCCCGTATAGTTATTTTTGCACAATATGCAATAGGTTATGGTTGAAAGAACATTAAAACTAAATCCCGCAATGCCAACTTAACCCTTAAGAGATGAGTAATCATAACACACTGTGAGTTTCAATGTCTGCAACAGAGTTAAGAATAATAACATTAGGTACAGTATAAATATGCTAATAAGCTGGTCTCCTTAGCCGCGGTAGGTAAGGAGCCGTGGTGAAGCAGGCTGTGAGTTCGAGTCCCGCGTGTAGTTAGGAAAAAAGGAAAACAAATCTCTGAACAAAATTAATTCTGGAATAATGTCCTATGGCCGGCTAAATTAAAACAATAATAATAATAGTAATAATAATAATAATAGTAGTGGTATAATTTTAAATGGGTCTTTTTAATTAAATTCTACGTCTTTTTTTTATTGAATGCAAATTATTTAATTTGTAAGTTGCATCAAATAAAGAGAGTATGCGTATATTAGCATTAACTTGGTTGCTTTAAGACTTTATAACCTATTTCATTAGTAAGATGAGAAAAACGGCGTTGTAGTGTGTCATGGCCACTTTACGATTTAGTCCTGCTTCTTGTGTCTGAAATTCTGTGACTAAATGTCCTGCCTTTTGCAGAATACTCCTTTCTTGAATATCTTTTCCTATGACACAGAATTATACTTGAAAATGTCATATCTTACTGTTCTGCTTTTTAAAGCATTTTATCATTCCGTAAATTAAATGCAGATTATTTCATTTCTTTGTTGCATTCAATAACGAGAGTATATTAGTACTATATTGGCTCCTATAGGGCTTTCTTTGTGAACTAATGGCCAATATTTTAGAGAGATAAGAGAAACGTTAGTCTGGTGAGTCACGATCACTTTAACGATTGGGTTCTGTTTGTTGTGTATGAAATTCTGGTCACCCTAAGTGTAATGCCAACAGATATGCCGTATAGTAATATGAGTAGACATGAATTTATATATCCATCTCCATATCCTAGACATCAGCGCTAGCCAATGGAAGACGGTGGTGGGGGGTATCTGATTATGTTTGAATATCTACAATGGACATTAAGAAAAGATTCACACTAATCTTAAAGATCAGAATAACTTAAGTGCACAGGGATACAATTTAAATCCTTTAAACTGATAACGAGAAGGTAGATCTCTAATAAATTTCTTAATCGCCATTTCTAGTATGGGCTGACTGCAATCTCTGGAGAATATTAAGTTTATAGTGAACGAGAGGGTCTGATGTAGTTTCCGTCCCAAGTCTGAAGCCCATGTTATTGGTTGTGTGGGGAAGACTGGGACGAAATGTAGGGTTGGCAAGGAAGATACTAACGATCTTAGCTATCTTACATCAGAAAAAAAAATATATATGTGGGAGGGCGAAAAGGAGAAAAGATCTTTCTCCACGCTCAAGAGCATGATGTGGAAGAGGAAAGAAAGGCTATACGAGAGAAGAAGAAGAAGCAGATGGCTGTGTAGTGGAGGCCATGTCGTCATTGAGGTTGAAGGGAGGAATGGAAAAAGAGGGAGAGAAATCAACCCTCCGATTATTCCTGTTGGAAAAGCCTGTAGTAGTCTGAGAGTAGATAGATGCTGTGGAGATGTATAGTGCGGAAACACAGGCGATCCAGCCACCACCAACCATGTTATCAGTAACGTCTAGAGATGCTCTTACAAGGGGGGGGGGGGGAGAGAGAGAGAGAGAGAGAGCCATGCACATTCACCCTTCTCCCCCTACATGACTTATAGCACCGGCCACGTTTTCCACTCTCTTGATAATTGTTATCGTCCGACGACATGCGACAGCTGCATTATGCATTATGAAAAACAGTTTTAGATCTCATTCATTAACTGGACACTACCCGGGAATCCATAAATCTAAAAGAGGGTGGCTGCATAATATAAGCGCGAGTAGGACGGAGTGGATAAATGTAGATAAGGTACGTCTTAGACTTAGACACTACTTAGTGCGAGTTCTGCCCCTTCCCACATAGGATTACAGCAGGGACCGCGAAGGAACTAAGAAAGAAGGAAAATGTCATTACAAAGGACAAAACACCAGTGATACATACTTTCATATTAGATTTGACTTCAACTATCATCTTTTTGTGGTACCACAATTGTATCCTGTAAGGCAGGGTTCACACTCAGGCGATAAGCGATATATCGCGAGCGATATACGATACGCGACACGCACGGACAGATACTTGAAATCTAAAGGGAGGCGATAAAAAAGGTTCACACTCACGCGATAGCGCAACATATCGCAAGTGCTATATCGCTCGAAGTGCAGCATGCTGGTCGCCTGAGCGATTTGTTGCTTACGATATTGTAACTTTTGTAGTGAAGATTGTGTTCCCACCACATTTTAGGTAGATTTCGAAGAAAAATCTACCTATTGCAATCGATACCATGTCATGACTTTCGAAAAATTCTTTCATATCTTTAAGTTTCATGCCTCCAAGTACGAAACCACCGCCCGTTCAAAAAAAAAAAAAAAAAAAAAAAAAAGTGATATATATACTGTATATCTTTACACGCTAGCAGCCATAATTTTGAAGATATTTGAACCAAATTTTATTATGTTATTTCTAGGCCCAATAGTTCGGACAAGTTCGTTAATGACCAAATTTGGCCCCAGGGGAGGGTCGGGGAGGGGTAGAAATTTTGAAATATGTATATCTCGGCTCCTATGAAGTATAGAGGGAAACTTTGTTTGAATAAATTAGAGAACTCCCTATGGAGTTCACAGTGACACCAACAATTCGGGAGTTTTGGTGGTACGAGTTGGGGTGGTTGGTTGGGGGATGGAAGTTTGAAATTTTTGAAACCACGTCTTATGGGGTATCGTTGAAAAGCGCTTGATGAGTACTCTACAAATCAGTAACTGGTTTCTCGATAGCTCTCATATAAGGCGATATTTAGCACATCGAAATCTACCTCAGCCTGTAGGCCTGCCTAAAGGGAATTTTTATCGCCCAGGTCGCGCCGATTTATCGCTCGCAGTATGAACCTTCCTAGCAATATATCGCCGCAACAAATTCCTTCCGATAAATCGCTTATCGCTTATCGCCTTAGTGTGAACGCTGCCTAACTGTACGTCGCGTCGCGGCGACAGAAAATTTCCTACTACTTTATAAACGTGTCCCCGAAAAGCCGTATATTTCTTTAAGTTTTGCTACAGTACACACGCATGGCCCAGGTTGTTAAATGCATTTGGTAGGGTGTAGATAGGCCTATGTGCTCATGAAACCACAGAATAATGTTTCTGTTGAACATTATATGAGAATATTTAAAAAGAAAAGTTCATCTGATACTTGATTCGAACCGGTAACCTTCGACTTTCTGTGCCTACTATTTCCCAACCGAGGCAGCTAGAGTCGGATTCATGGAGCCAGATAAAACAACATTCTGTGGTTTCATGAACACACATCTGAACGTTAGAGTAGGATTACCTCCACAACGTCTATGGGTTTTTACGTATATACCTTAGGAGCGAGTCTCACCGCTCGTAGAGTTCCTGGCTAGGGGAGGTAGCTGCACCCTGATTGGCTCAGCTCTCCTATCCCACTCCACGTGTTGTCTGTCTCTCTCGCATCGGCATTATCCCTCCACTCAACTATTATACGTAGTATTTTCTACGACTGGCGACATTCTGCACGATGTTCACTCTCTGCCCAGCGGTAGCTTACTGATCTTACGCGCACCGAATTCGCGCATCTTGGTAACGAGACGTAACGAGAAGCTCGCTGGCTGGGTTTGTCTTCAAGGCCAGAGACTTTGTGGGAATAATCCAACTCTAACAGTGTGAAGGAGTTTCAGGAAGTTATATCCAATTCAAGTTCGTTTTCCGTTGTGTTTAGGTTATTGTAATATTTTCGTCGTATACTCCGATGTTAATGGACGCTGCTCTGAATGGCTATTCTTTTCTATCCAAACTCTGCCGTAGGCTTTAGAGTAGTTTTGAAAGGTATTTTGTTGATCGAAGGTGGATTTGAACGCAGGTCTCGTCGTTACAGTAATCGCTGTAAACAATGAGACCTACTAGGGTAATGGCAAATTCTACCTTTTTCGTATTAGACAATCGTGAGCGTTTGCGATTAAAAATGGATAGAAGATTACTATTATTACCATTTTAATTAAATCAAAAGAGCAGTAACTCGAACAATAGTCAATAATAATACTAAAAGAGAAAATGTATACGTATCTACACGAAGTAAGCAGTAGTTACTCCCCGCAGTCTTACACAACCCTAATGATGTGTCTGTCAAGTTTCGGGTATACGCCGGTGTAAATGCCTTACGTTTACATGCATTTATAATAGTAACGCCTTCTGGATAACATTTTTGGATAGGTACAGGTAGGGGAAAAAAGTGGACCGACACTTGTAGCTGATTTCAGAGCCTTGTGATACGTAAATAAATGTGAGAGATGTAACGGAAAGTTTGTTTTCACAAGCAATGCAAATTACGTGAAATTATTTCTCAATTGATTGTCTATATTGTCTAGAACAAATTTCAATACATTCCCTGCTATAATGTGAATGCCGCTAGGCATGCGCTGTGGCTCATATCGGCAACTTAGATATTTTAGTCGGCCCGCTTTTTTTTCCCTACCTGTACATGCGTACATACATGCATACATACGTCATACATACATACATACATACATACATACATACATACACACACACACACACACACACACACACACACACACACACACACATATATATATATATATATATATATATAGTGCGTCTCAAAAGTCTCTCTGCAGCGAGGTTAGTACTCTCACTCACCACAGTTAAGTTGGCAACGGATTACGCTAGCCCTCAAACTGAAAGCATGGACAACGTCACAGACTGAGGCGGCGGGAATTCGAATACACGCTAAACGTGCTGAGATGAAAAACATTGCCGGTATCACGCTAGTAATACGACGTACGTGGTTAACTAAAGCGCGCGGAGCCGTGGACTATATTTTCATGGTGAACTTGAGCACTCCACGCATGCGCACTGGCAACGACATGTTCAAATTTTTAACGGTCGCGAAGCTTTCAGATTCCAGGCGATCTCTATACCTATTCAAGGTCAATTATTCTTCTCCGAAGTTCCGTTACCAACTTAACAGGACCCGCATACATCTGAGACAGATGTTACATGTCATATACATACGTACATAGGCTAACTTAATACAAACATACCTATAGTGCTTTCACGTTCGCCAGAGGTTTCAAGGCCACAACTTCTCACGTCTAATATGCCCCCACTGATAGCAGTCAACAGTATTCTCCTTTGCGCAGAGGAGCTGCGCTGTCGCACACACTCATACGGCACCAAGGGGAAACTCCCTACTGGCTTGTCATGTGACTGGCATTGGAGGGGTATGATGTCATATGAGCACGGTAAGTGGGGGTATCAGAGGCGTGCTACGTTTGGCCTTGAAACCTCTGGCGAATGTGAAAGGACTATAATATACACTAATATATACTTTTTCAATTATGAGTATGCTTGTGAAACTTTATGGCCATTGAATTATCATATACCTGTTTAAGACTACCTATGATTGTGTTGGGGAAAAAAAAAAATATTTTTTAGGTCTTCGCAGTTGCCGAACAGTGATATAAAATGAATTAAAACGTATATTTTGTTGATTACATGTACACAAAGAGATGGTAGAGGGAAATTTATTCTGCACGGGAATCAAACCCAGGGTTTCAGCTTGGTAATATGCTCGCCAAAACCACTCGGCTGCCCAAGGACTTACCCAGTCCAATTCCATGTATCCCTCTAGAGTCTAAATCATACTAGCCTAGACAAGTGTGGAACGTTTTCAGTATAACGAGGGTGCTTGTTATTTCATTATATGGCTTTGAGTTACCATGATTTTACTGGTTTTAGTTAGGTTTCCAGTCTTATCTCACTAAAGACTTAAGAAAAATTTATTCTGGGCGGGAATCAATAATAATCGGAATGATACTGGGTACGTCCTTGGGGAGCCGCATTAGTCTCGGAGTCAGCTTACTAAGCTAGAACCCCGGATTCCATTCTCGGCCACTATGAATTTTACTCCACAGGATTTTAAGTAATTTAATCGATTTTACAACAGTTATCTTAGTTGGGATTCGGAATTGAGATATTTAATATTTACCTAAATTTGTGTATATTTACCTATAAAGTGTCACACGGGAAGACAAATTAGAATACGCCTGTAGGATTCAATTTAAACAAGTATTACTTGAGAGAACGAGGACACTGAGAAATGTACGAAGCGTAGGTGAAACGCAAGAATAAATAAAACAGCAAATAATTGGAGGTGTTGAGACACAATGTTGTTAGTGCTGTAGCATTTCCTTCCTGAGATGTAAATTAATTAAAGCGAGAGGAAGAGGTGGGAGAGAGAGGCTGCTAGCCGTAGACTGGTTAAAACAACAGGTGATAATGTAATCCAATTTACGTCTTCAATATCACAATGCTCCATTCTGCATTCCGAGCTCGTTTTCAATTGTCAATGTTCTTATTTCAGCTTATCAACATGCACCTCGCTGAAAAAAGATCCAATCAGGAAAGTTAATCTCCAATTTAACATCAGTTTTGCAATTTGCAGTAAACGAAAATGAGAAATCTATATATAAAGAGAGTGGAAATTGGAAACAATGTTCTGTATATTATGTAGATAGGCTAATCCCTGTCCACGGTGCTAATTAAAAACACTGAAAATTTTCGACTTAAACAGATTTAGGACTGAAAATTAACAAAGAAGATAAACAGGAATAAAGACAGAGAAACAATAGCAATGCTAAACGCTAGTTAATGAGTTAAAATTATTAACTAGAGAATTAAAAATATAAATATGTAGTGAAAATATCTATTACAGATGCAGCTGAAACATAGAAATGTAATCATAATTTAAACTCCAAACTGTTAAGCCTATCAATGGAAATGAATTTCTTTCGGCGGTCAGCAAGAGAGTCAAAATTAGAAAGAAAAAAATATGTGAAGCTAACATAACTTCCTCTGCATAAATAGAAACATTTTCCTCTTAGTATAATGTATTATAAATTATGTGACATTCTCTTCATGCAAATTGGTTGTAAAAATGAAGAGAATATAGTTATCACATCGCATCGCAACCCCGAAGGATACACAACCCAAATAAAATCTGATTAATGCACTCACGTAACTTTCTGATATAGAGTAAGAGGCTGTATTGCAAAGAGCTCGTACCGGTATTCAATTGTTTCAACCAGATCCAAATCTTTACTGTTCACCGGGCAAGGCTGACAAACAGTAAGTGGCTTATAACTACCCTTCAGAGAATTTTTTCAAAAAAGTTTCAAATAAAAGTTTTAGCTCTTAGTATAAGCACCCCAAGTACAACATTTATACAAAATCGTTTGAGCCGTTTTCGAGAAAACTGCGAAAGTCAAAATTTTCTTCATGTCAATCCCCTTAAAAATTAAAGAAAGTCGTCGCCAATCTTCGTGTCACATACCCGTAAGGTGCCTAATCCAAATACAATTTGTTGTTTTCATACGATTTTCCGTTCTGGAGATAGGCTGTTCACAGATACACACAGACATGTTTCCGAAAATAGTATTTTTGGATTCAGGGGGATTTGTGTTAAAAGCCCAACTTCCAATTTCGGGGTCGAGCACAATACTTCCTCTACATATAATACCTATGGTATGGGCAGAGGAAGTAATAAGAAATACAGGAATAAGACGAAAAATGAATACCAAGAATTCTATTTTTGACTTTGTAAGATATAAACGATTAAATTGGTATGGACATGTAAGAAGAGCAGAAGCAGATAAAGGCTACCAAGAAGAGTATGAGAATAAGACGTTAGGTACAAAGAAAGTTAACATTGTACTCTGTATATAAATAAATAACCTGAAATATGAATTTTTTCAAGAATAATAAAATATGATAGTACCCGGGAAAATGGGCCTTATCATCCTAGTTCTCATTTTGAAGGAGGGACACAAAATATATTGATGTCAAAATTGTTAGATTAGGCCTACTGCAGCAAACACTGCCAATATACTTTCTTAACAAATATAGGGAATATTATTAATTAATTTTCACATACTACGTCTACGTGGTATAAAAACGAATGTTCTCTGGTGTCGGCAGAACTAAGTTTTACGTAAATTCATTCAAGTTTAATCTGCAAATTCAAAAAATTAAGAATTTCAAAATTAAATATTCAAAATGCCGAGGTCTACAATGTTTTGAATTATTAATCCAAATAAAACCTCTATTTATTTCCTCTGTAAGATGATACGAATAAAACCATTTGTTGCAATTGGAATAATTTTTTTATCGCACGGTCTGTCACAAATTATTTTTAATGAGATTATAAAAGCCAAATATGCTTTTTTACGCGCAACTTATTTTTTAAAGAATACAAGTAGTTTTATTCAAAAGGTACAGTTCAAGAAATCTATGTATCCACTTTCTGAAATTTTATTTATTTTGTACTAGTATGCTTTCTGTTTACAAGAAACCCCCTTTTTATTTAATTGATGGAATTAAAAAAAACTAAATACAGAAGCAGCTTGTACCACAATATCAATGCCCTACTCCTGTAAACAGTTGGTATTCAAATAAGAAGAAAGAAACTTACGGAACATGAGATTTTAAACAGCTGTCAATGGGCAACGCCCCTATGTAGGCCTAAGTCCATACCTGTCTGTTCTAAAGTCAAGGATAACCTAATTTTAATCTTGAAATTGTTTTTGCTAGTAGAGATAATACAGATCAGCCGAACCTCCCGAATGCGACGTCGCCGACCCAGCCACAGAGGTAAGATTTGCAAACGAGAGGAATAAGGAAATTGCTGTATTATATTTTACGAACAGTACAAACAAACCATGCAATCTCCATGGCATGTTCAACTATACCATGTATACCACATGTTCTCGGGATAAAACACCCATTAACATGCTGTAACATTATACAATATCATCTCAACCTGTAGAACAAAACAAGGAGAAATTAACTCCAGCCCAAATGTTCCATTTAGACATTTTCCAACAAAAGACGAAACATGCATGTCATTATTTTAGTGGCTGCCCAACACAGAAGCGTTAAGTTTCAGGCATAAGAGAAAAGATGGACGAAGAGAAATAGGAGTGAAAGGAATTAAGCAACTCGTCTGCAAGAGAAAAGAAGATATGTAGCCTACTTAGGTATGTAGGTAACTAACTATGTAAGAGAAGTAAAACGCAAAAGTTCATGAGACATCGAAATGATACCTTAATTTCGATCCACACTAACGACAGAAGAAAGCGACTGTGAACAAGCAAAAGTGAGAGTACGCAGGGTAAACAGAAAATTATATCAAAGCAGAATAACTAGATCCAGAGCTAGTTTTCTTGACAGACAGGCTCACGAATTGGTTATTAGCACAAATAAAGTGAAAATCTTTTGTTTCACACATTTGTATGCCGAAATATCGTGGTTTTACAATGGCTAAGAAATTTTCGTTCTAAGTGTGAAATTTTTGTTCTTTTGAAATAAATTTTACTTTTCAAGGGAAATCTGGACTTTCTGAAAATTCTCTTTTTATAAATGGACTTGGTTGGTTGGTATATGGTTATTTAGCAACGAGGATGTAGCCTACTGCAACTTATGCCTATGACCGTCGCCGGAATTTTGTCCCCGCAGGAGTTCTTTTACATGCTTGTATATCTATAGACATAGGCCTGTCACATTTATGCACATATACATGTCATCGCCCTGGATCGGAATGGAACTTACACGTTATGCTTAGGCCTACTGAATGTCGAATAAATACATGTGCACATTAATTATTAAAAAATTATTTAAAACATTATATGTGCACATTATTAAAAATAAATATCCAACCACTTGTTGCGCTAGTAACCATGACGTATAATATAAGTATATAGAACTAAAACAAGAAAAGAAAACTTGCAGTACTTCAATGCAACAATTCAAATAATCTCCTATGTTCACATGTTAATGGAAATTTATTTTTCCTTTAGCATAATTAGTAACTTAGTGCTAAACCTCATTCCTAGTGAATGTATTTTATAATATATTTAAGTATAGAATTAACAGTATTTTGGTACCCTCCATGCACCTCGACATAAGCCTAAAAATCCACTTGATTATGTGTTCTTGCAGAATTATGCAATATTTTGCACCACACGAACCCAAGTCTATTTCAAGTAATTGCAAATAATTACAGTAGAAATTGTATTTTGTTATGCGAAATAACACCAAAACTCAGTGCCTGAGTTGGTTCACAACCATTTATTAGTGACATTCTGCAAGGCTTTCACAGTAAAAATATTAACCACACTGAGATTAATCAGCAGGGGACAGGAAAACAGCACAATGAAAATTAAATAATGTAGAATGTGTTTTCACTTACTAATAAGAAGGCAGCCTCTCACAAAGCAGTGGACACCACAGCTTACCTGTAAGCAAATAAATTAGAAATAAAAGTACAGGACAGTCCTTCAATTTACTCTATTCGTCAACACTTGCTGGTTTTGTGTATTGTGTATTGTGTAGGAAATGATATATGATGATATATATATATATATATATATATATATATATATATATATATATATATATATATATATATATACAGGGGTGGATCGAAAAGTATCGTACAATAGTTTTTTTACAAGAAGTTTAATAGATACAATTACAAACAAATGCGCAGATGAAGGGACGTCTTTTGTCTATTTTTCTATATAGTCGCCAAGATTCCTCAACACATTTCTCCCAACGTGATATGATTTTCAAAATACCCTGTTCATACAAGTCCGTTCGTCTGGAGTATAGCCATCTGCGGACTACTCTTTTCACTTCTGCATCTGACGCAAAACATTTACCGGAGAGGAATTTCTTCATGGGACCAAACAAATGAAAGTCCGACGATGCCAGGTCAGGCCTGTATGTTTATGGGAAAATCAACATAGCAGCTCCCAACCAAATTTTGTGATTTTCTAAGTAATTACACTAAGGCAACTTCCGTTACTTTTGATGAAAAGTTCGTGTGACTTAATAATGTGGCAAAATAATTTTGTAATAGCTTGGATAATATGCAGTAAACTTATTATAAAAAGGGAAGAAATAAAATTATTACTAATTAATTCCCGTATTCTTTTATGTTGTCACGAGAAATTTCTAATTATTTTCAATTGCTTATATTTTACTATCTTTAAATCTTTTAAACTATAGGCTATTTTATGTTAACTCCACTCATGGCCACAAGCAGCAACTTATGGGTCTGTGCCTCATTTAAGCTACAATTTAATGTATTAATCCGATTTCTTTACATTATTACTATTAAGTTTAATATATTATAATACTATAAATTGTTCTGCAGTGCGCAAAAATAAATGTTGATGAACATAAATTTCACGTTTTGCGAAAGCTGAATTTGTTCTGTTTTATTTAAATTCTAATGGATATCCATGAATTCTTTTTAAATTTCTGCCAGTTTGCCCATGTACATTTTTCACAGGTTTTAGACTAGGTATTTCATAAACGCTATTATTATTATTATTATTATTATTATTATTATTATTATTATGATAATCATAATCAAAGCTATATTTTATTTTAACTGTCTACAGTGATTGGCTGGTAAATTGATTTGTTCTAAGACTGTATGTTGTAAGAGCTACTTTGATGCCCCTTTTTATTATAACGGTTATTTTTATACATTCTGTTATCTGAAAAATTAAACGTGACATAGGCCTACTGTTACTATTTTCATTATTTCTCTAGTTGGTGTAAATGACGATAGTGGTTTGTTTCCTTTCAATGGTTTTTTTTTTTAGTTTTTTTAATATATAAGCTTTTATACTAAGTTTCTGAGTTTTTATACTAAGTAAAGTGTACATTTTATTTTATAAAAAGTTCGTTATAGTTTTTATTGTCATAGTTAAGTTCAGAACATAGACACTTTTATGTTGGTAATGAGCAATGGCTATACCAAAATGATATTTTAAAACAGGAATAACAAATATATGTAAGGAATAAGAAATTTCACACAGAGTTGGAAACCACATAAATTGTGTGTTCCTAAGTAAAAATAAAAAAGGGCTGCACAAAAACTTCAAACTAGTTTTCCCCACAAAGTAAACATTATTGAATATATGGAAGTTTCTTTAACACGGCATGCACTAAATGCACGTCAGCATTTGCAGATTCCGTAACGCAATTCCTCGAGGTCACCTACCCTCCGATGACGAGAGAAAAACATTTGCAGCGTAATTAAACTGCCCGAGGTAAAATTTCCTACACAAAACACACTTCGTCATATCATATTTTACTTGAATTGTATTTAAAAGCCAGCTCTATTGCACGTTGTAGCTTAATAGTCTTAGCTAAATACTTTTCGATATGACTCAATACCGAATGGCTTGTTGAAACACGCTTTTTGTGAATTGCACAAGCCTACACGCCATTTGCGAGGATACGAGATTGGCTTTCCATCTGTTACCTATCCTTCTTCTAATTGCAATTGCATGAAACGACGCATCTTTTGAGGTGGGGCAGCCAAGAATGGCAATTACAAAGTAAGTGATCTTATAAACTGTTGCTCCACCATTAATAGGGTTATGGCCCTCTTTGCAGATAGAACTTAGGTCTTTAATTTTTACTGGAGAATCATCTGTATTATTGCAATCATCCTTCAAAAAATATATTTTCAGAACACCGATGAGGCATTTGTAAAAATCCTGTCAGTATTATTTTATAAACCTTATAAAAATAGAAAGAATTTAGATGGGTAAATAATGGGGTCCCGTATCAAGAGTTCGTTGATTGGTTGGTGTTTAGTCGGTTAGTTCATTAGCCTAACTGATTGGTTTCTTGGTTGGTTGATTCGCTTGTTGGAGATATAGACTGAAGTTTCGCTTTGTGTTAAGGGGAGATGGTAGTTACCGCTAGCAAAATGATAGAAAATATAGCGTATGTTCAAGAAGCCATAACACAGGTGTTAACAGTCAGATTTAGTTGAATTTTTTTATGCTTTGCAAGTGCACTCTGCAGTTTAAAATAAGTAGAAAATGGTTGTTCTAGAACTAGCTGTTTGGTAGGAAAGAATTTTTTAACACATAGGTGATAATTTTGTTTTACAATTACTTCCCTTGACATGGGTACACTTTATTCAATTTCTGTAGCTTAGATTTTTGTGAAAATTTGGGAACTTACTAACAACAGGAATTACTGTTTACCCTAGCACAATCAGTCTAATATGTATATTATTACTGCATGAAAACTTCACGTCTAAAAAAAAACCTTTTTTTAATAAAAATAGTTGAAAATTCAGTGTAGTTAAGACTTTTCCCATAATTCTGCTAAGGGAGATTTGCCATCTATCTATAATGAATTCCTGAAAGTTTCATTATTTTAGCATGAATAGCTTTTCAGAAAATGGTACCTGAAGTACAAGAAATGTAATTTTACAGGAGAGCGAAAAGAAAATTACGTGCCTTATGGTGTTTTATCCATTTTAGAAAGCTCCAGGTCGCTCTGCTTGGCTTAATATTAACGCAACATATAAAACCTATATATGAAAATGTTCACAAAACTATGATTTATTACATGAGCCTAAGAAAAAAATATATATCGATATCGATGCAGTTTTATATACTGCTTCGATAGCGAAAAAAAGTAATGTTTTCTGCCCGATTTTCACTCATAACTCGCCAACGAAAGCGAAAATTAAAAATCCGGCTTCCAAGTGCATTCGGTCACCCTTCAGTCCATCTACGTTTAAAATTTGAGATCTCTGCGTTCAGTAGATCTCGCTGGGCATCTCGTACAGACAGACAGACAGACAGATAAACACTTCCTCTTATTTTATAGATATTGCAATTTTCAAAAATTAGTATTTACTTTGACAGAATTCTAGAATAGTACATCACTGTCTATGAAAATAAAAATATCCACAAACATAGGACAAGATACCAGCTTTGTTTTTTAAAACATTCTCGAATTTATCGCCAATGCATTTAGAGCAATTTAAAAATAGTATATTTTAATTTTTTATTTTTTATTTCATTATAACAAATGAAGGCATGGGGGGATAAAGATGAAGGTCCACATTTTCTGATTTTTACGTTTTAACGCTTTGTTAAAGAAAGTTTGTGAAGTTTTTTTGTAAATGCTTTTTCGTCGATAACGGTAAGGGTCCTGTTATATTCACGGCGAACAATATCTCTGAAGATTTAAGACCTGTGAGAATCCGGGATAAACAGTCCATTCTACTTTGCTTAGAAGTGGCGTTTCTTGTTTAATAATCTGTTTGTTCTATTTTTTTTAATTAAAATTTTTGATTGCTTTAATTTTATTATAATTAATTGTGAAGTTGAATACCAGAATACATTAAAATATGAATGTAATTGAAGACATGAGGTACGAAAACTACAGCAAACACCAACTTCTATAGTATTGTGTGCCCATGCATTTCAAGTCCTTCAGAATCGAAAACTTCGTCCCTATTCCATCTTATGTATTTACATTAAGTGCTTATTCTTCACTTTTCTACATTGTCGAGCAGAAATGCATGAAACTACATTGGCAGAATACGGATAAGTCCTTCATGGCAAATATTTTGATTATATGTGTGAGACAGGGATAATAATTATAGCGTTTCAAATTTTGCAAATTTAATCTCAAAATAGTGAAAATGAGACACTCGTCGTGATTCCATCCAGGTCTTCAAATATTAACGTTTAATATCACTTATTAGTAAATTGTGGGTATTGCATAAAAATCTATCAACATTTTCCTGTAACCCCTACTGTGAATAAACATTGAAAACATAAAACTGCGTAATTTCACAGTTGTAATACAAAAATGTAAAAATTGGAAATTTAGCCAACCAATAAACCTTAAAGGTAGATTTATTCTTTGCTTGGGATAGGTTGGTACGTAGATATGAGAAAGTCACATGAGTATCAGATTTTTTCAAGATGTGAAATTAGCCTGTGGCAAAGTCATGCAACCATTCGTGACACATTAGCCCTTTAGGATGAATAGTACTGAATATAGGCAGACAAAGACTACCCGCGGGCATCGGCGATCGTATTTAGATTGCTGAATACGCCATTCAAACAAAACTGTCACTAATGACTGAGAGAATTATCGCGTTTTTTTATCAGGTGAGGGATAGCGTGCATGTGCAAATAGTTTCCTTCATAAACACCACATTCATTATGCCGCCCACCGCATAGGCCAGCTCTGATGTACCATTTATTATTTATACGCTCGACAGTCCACGAGATATCACCTCTATCTGTTGCCAGCAAATGCATGATTATGCCTAAATTGTATGGTATATATATATGCACCCCTACCAGACCTCCCTACCTCATAAAAATCCTAGGATGTACCGGGGATCGAATCCGGGCCAATATATATATATATGTATGTATGTTTAGATGAATTTCAAACAATGAATTATATCACTTCAAATGCTATTTAGTAAGGCTACTTGTTTGAACAGGATGCGAGGATTGCGTATGTCTAGATCCGTAATAAATTAAGAAATCACCTTTACCCTAACTGATCGGTTAAAGCGCACAATACCCTGGTAGATGTAGGATTATTCGGTTTCTAGCTCTGCACGTGACATTTCATAGAATCATGTTTGAAATTCAATTACTGGCAAACTATATAAAATTTAGTCAGATTTATCGTTGCAAAGGTAGCCTACCCTATATTTTACGTTTGAGTCACAAAACATGACCCGTTTTGTCTAGTGTCCACTAAGACACTCTAAACAATTTTTTAATTTCCACATTGCAAATTTATTACCAGTTTCCCTCACGTGTACAGGAATTTTATTATAGGTTTATTATTTCTCGGAATATGCGTACAGAATGATCTAACACGGAATTTACACATAACAAAACTAATATATAAATTAATTAAAGATACCTACGCCCTTAGAATGTTAGGTCAAAATACCAGCTCTGAAATAGCTAAAGTAGCCTTCTTTGTCCAGCTACACTCTATAAAAAAAATACGGGATAATATTATTTGCTTATTTATAAAAAAAATCCTTAGTATTCAGAACAAAAGGAAGCCATTAGGAATACCTGCGGGGAAAAAACTTAACTCTCGTGAATGTCTTCTTGATGGACACGACACACTCAATGCGAACAGCATATTTGGGAACTGTTATTACTTATTACATAATAATATTTCAGTGTCTCAATTTCAGACACTATTTCAAATAGATAACCCTTAATGAAATAAAGCACCTAAATCGAACTTCTACTACTAGTAAAAGCTTAGCTAATCTAATCTAATCTAATCTAACCTAAACTTAACTAACTAGACCTAACCTAACCTGACTTGACCACTTAGGCCTACATGGGACTACTTGAATTTGGAGAATTCTTTATTTCGTGGAGGCTTATTTGTATGAAATAGTCTCAGCAAACGAGACACTTAAATATTAATAATTTTCCACAAATATTGTGTCCGGACTCGAGACTAATAATGGGATGTCCGCGATACTCAGGTGTTAAAAATATTAAACCACCGACCGAAAATTTCTTACGGAATTCAGAATGGCTATAAAAGACGCAAGAATTAGGAAGCTTCTATCGTTGTTTTCCTAGCTCGAGTCCGTGTCATTATCGGGTAGAGTTGGAGAGGCCAATACACACAATTTGAAGGGGTTGCGGGAAGACTGTGCTAACCCTCTTTTCTGGTAAATATTGAGATTGTCGCACTATTTATTCCAATGTTTCTGAGCATAGAGTAATTCTGTCAATGAGTCTTGTTAGTAACATAATATGTACCAAAAAAATTTACAAAAAAAAGAAGTAAAAGTAAAACTTAATTTAATCTTTTTTTTTTCAATTTTTGAATATTGGATTTTTTCAATTTTGCATTATTGGACTTTTTAATATTGGGTTTTTGGAGTTTTTTAATTTTGGATTTTGGACTATTTAATTTTGGATCTTTGAATTTTTTATTTTGGATTTTTTAAATTTTCGATCTTTGAATTGTTTATTTTTTGATTTTTTAAATTTTGTATTTTTAAATTTTGGATTTTTTGATTTTTAATTTTTTAATTTTATTATTTATTAAATTTTGGATTTTTTGATGTTATAATTTTTAATTTTGTTTTTTTTTTAATTTTGGAAATTTGTATTTTTTAATTTTGTATTTTTAATTTTGGATTTTTTAATTTTGGATCTTTGAATTTTTTAAATTTTGGATAGTTTAAATTTTGATTCTTTGAATGTTTTATTTTTTTTGGATTTTTAATTTTGTATTCTAGTTTTTTTAATTTTGCATTTTTAGATTTTTTCAATTTTGGTCATTTCGATTTTTTTATTTTTTATTTTCAAATTTTGGAATTTATTATTTATTAAATTTTGGATTTTTGGATGTTTTAATTTTTAATTTTCTTTTTTAAATTTTAGAAATTCGTATTTTTTAATTTTGGATTTTTAATTTTTGATTTGCGTGGTAATGAACCTCCGGGTTCCATAAAATAGATAATATACCTTTAGATTGCTTAGGAATTGTCTATTGCCATTGAGGAAGTAAGGTCTGAAAAATTTCCTTTGATTACTCCTAATCATTGAGTTGATTGTTTTCTGTACAGTCCGCACCGAAACAAGTAAGTAATTTCGTTCTTTTTTGAGTGTGACTGATTTCGTGCCGGTTTTAGTGTGACTGATTTCGTGACGGTTTTAGTGTGACTGATTTTCCCGATTTACCCTCTACCGCCACTAAAGAAGTTTTATTTCAATAAGATTTTCAGATTTGAGCAAACCTTAATAAATGTAATATCTAAAATGAGGTTTGTATGGGCTAGCACTATCTTCATATTGTCCCTCCTAGTGCCTGTATCAACCCGAGAGCATTCCGTGACGCTTAAATTCCACGAGCGTGACCATAGCTGTCGCAATATATCCTTATCGTTACAAGAGGGTGGTTATCAACGTGCTCTCGGATACGACTAATTTTTCATATTATGCAATTATTTTCTATTATGACTTAAAACACCCAAGAGAGTGTGTTATAGTTACGTGAACAAAATTCAACTCTAGCACGTAAAATCTGTCGTCTTGGCGTATGTTACAGAAAGGTCGTATAGTGCAAGAAATCAATAAACATGAGGGAATTTAGTAGAAATAATAGCTAGTATAGTTTCGCGCCCAAACGAACCCCAGTCGGCTACAAAGCGAGCGGAACGCTTTTAAGTCGGACCACTTCCCTCATCTGAAAAAGATTATTAGGGTCTACCCACCCCTAAACGCTTTTAAGTCGGACCACTTACCACATCTGGAAAAGATTATTAGGGTCTACCCACCCCTAAACAAATGCGGTGGTCCCTGCCACCAGGTCAGGCCTTGTTGCAATGTCACTTGTGTTGTTTCTCCAGATTTGTGGAAATCAGCTGCAAGGTTTTTAAACTGTGGCAACAATGCGCATCTTATGCTTAGGCACGCGCAGCATTTCCCTTCCTTCCATTTCGGCTTTTCAACCCCAAGATGTTTATGGAGGGTTTGGTCAGGGTTGGGGTTGAGATATTAGAGGGTTGCCGCCTGAGGATCCTTTAAAAGCGGTGACTATACACAATTCTAGTTCTTCCTTGGTGCAAACGCAGATTGATGCAGCCATGTTTAGTGTGCAACAGCGCAAAACACAGTGGAGTCATAACGGTCAAAGATTCCACAAGCGGAGATAAAATGAACAACATGTCGACGTGC
Organism: Ectobius pallidus; assembly: GCA_964059195.1. Lineage (NCBI taxonomy): Eukaryota > Metazoa > Arthropoda > Insecta > Blattodea > Ectobiidae > Ectobius > Ectobius pallidus. Next base: position 13,910,515 of record CAXKWD010000013.1, read on the forward strand.
TCGAGTACAAAGCGGTACAGCCAGCCTAAAAAGCTTAAACAAATGTGCGGATACTTATTGACTTACCCTCGTCTGTACGGATGTGTGTATGTATGTACATATAATTATATCAATAATCAATAATATTGATACATCCACACACACTGTGTATATATATATATATATATATATATATATATATATATATATATATATATAAATGCTGCTGCTTATATAATTTGTGAGTGTAGAAAATAGAATAATGTAAATTTACTTGCTGTAAAAAATAAATATAGCACTTTTCATCAGTTGTCATAACTGACTTCAGGGAAGTGAAAGAAATAAATTTACGCGCAGGTAATATATATGTATATATGTATATGTATATATATAAATATATATATATATATATATATATATATATATATACATACATACATACATACACACACACACACACACGCGAGTGAGCAATATACCTGCATTTAAATTTATTTCTTTCCTACTTCCCTGAAGTCAGTTATGACAACTGATGAAAAGGGCTACATTATTTTTATTTTTTATTTTTTTTTACAGCAAGTAAATTTACATTATTCTATTTTCTACACTCACAAATTATATAAGCAGCAATTATTTATGTGCGAGAACAGACTTGATAAAATAAATGGTACGTGGTAACTTTAGATATAAGATTTGCATGAATTACATTACCTTAAGATAAAGGCATACTTTTTTAAACAGTTATAACACGTAGAGATCTGAAGTTTTAAGGACTCGTACCAAGCTGTAATGCCATTCATGAGATCTATGGTCGGTTGCTTTCAACTCTCTTATAGTTTAACATCTAGTTTAGTCTACCTTAAACATGTTTTGAATCTCTTACCAACCTTTATAATTGTTTGGCGGATGATGTAATCACTAAATGTTATGATTGTGCTAGACGGATAAATTTAAATAAACAAACACACAAGGTGGCATTCAAACTTGAAAGGGGATCGCTGCCCTAAGCCACTAAACGCTTTGTGAGCAACACACGTAAAGCAATAGCAAGTTTGGAATGTGACGTCAAAGAATGCATCCCATGATGACAGGTGTGGAGAGTATGGCGGGATATTGCACTCTACCACACATGTTACACTAACCCTGGCACATGATTCTGCATTAAAACTTCAAATACGAGTCTGTCCACCACATACCTTGTCTCCTTGTTGCTTTGATACATGATTCAGAGCGGCATCCTTACGCATGACAGTTCCAGTAATAACTACCTGTTATGTAAGTTCTTGTTAGATTTACAATATCAATACAGGCCAAGAGCTGTCTAAAAAGATAATAATATCGTTTATAAACTTTTGTATCTATATACAATACGTAAATACAACTCTGTAAGGGATAACAACAAAACATTAGTGAAGATTAATTAATTCCTGAAGGGATGAAATATTCTTATTGTTTGAACTCTTTATTTCTCTTTTGTAAAGCCTACCTTAAACTTAAAAAAAACCCGTTATAGCTAGTTAAAATACCTCAAAACAAGATCTGACGAACTGTAAAGTTTTATAATCCCACGAATGTTATAAAAATATTATATAAAATACTTTTAAGCATAAATTAATAAAGGAATTAATTACAGAGGATTAAGACCTCCTAAAGGGATTTGGGAATCATAACATGAGACTGAGTCTCTTAAGATTATGAAACTTAGCAACTTGTTAAACCACTTTAAAACAAAGATTAAGTTGGCTTAATGGTCTATTAAATCTTGACATACGTTGAAGAATAAAGAAATACTAAAAATTATCCTCAAATAGGCCACCTAAGAGGATAAGACAATCGGCTTTTGAATGCTTTTCTTTTGAGGTGTGTGCTTAGGGGTTCAGCCCAAATTGTATAGGCAAAAAAAAGTTAGCACTCTTATTTCGTTTAAAAATTTCCAACTGCATTTCGGCACCACGTAGGTTGGTGGAACAAACAGTTATCTTCATTTTATGAACTTTATTTCTACCGATAGTAAACAGCGAACAGCATGCTAAGACGCGGAAAACGTTGCTTATTGGACGGTTACTCTGATAAATTTTAAGTACTTACACTATCTGTGACTTTTTCCTGGGTTTAAGAACCTGTTAAGCCTCAAAATGAGTCGAAAACAGTCCTTTAAAATGCGTTGAGTTTCAAAGGATTCTTCAGCATAGGAAAAGTTGAAGGAACCGGTTTCACGAAGAATGTTAACGTTTAACCACCTATCATTGATCAACAATAATATAAAACTGGTTTTAAGGGATTCTAAGAAGATTTAACGGATTATTAAAACTCTAATACCGGTTAGAGAAAACTTCTATTTGTGTTATAACAAGAATATAATTTTTTCGTAAGTTTTTTTAGGACAATAACTCTTCAATTAAAAGAATTAAAGCATAATTATATACATTCGTGGTACACTCCTTATTGTAATTAATATTGAAGGAATTCTGAAAGCAAGCAATCAAGTAGAAAGAAGACACGATGCAAATGATATTATGTTAAAAGTTTCGCTGGTGAAGCATGACATACTTCCTGTTATATGAGGATGTCACATGATTTTATTTAACGATTTCCTGCAGTCATTCCGTTGCAGTTTATTAAATATAATTTTCGGAATAACAAGGTATATGAACAAGCGGTGATACTCCTAATCAATATTAACACGGTAAATTATTCAAAATTGAATCAATTACGCAGAAACCACTCTGCAAACTGACTTGCTGAATTTTAAGTGATAAGTGCTTTTCACCACAAATTGTAATTGACCCTTGTGCTGTTGGTTTTGTTTCACTAACAATATCTATTCACTGTCCATCTAAATGTACTTTTTAATGATCACTTGACAAATATATGGTCAATGTGTTATTTTAATTATTACGTTGCTACCAGAGGCAACAGCTACCTCTCATATCATATTAGTCATGTGTTCAATTAATACATTATTACGAAGAATAGCTCTCAATTATGTCTAACAGATATTAATTTACTTCTTCATATTATCCTTTTTTCCATATAAAAATCCTACCCATAAGCTTCACTGTGCATTGTTGTAACTTCTTATTCTTAAGGGGAGAGGATGGTATTCTTTGATGGAAACGGACCAAGTTTGAACAAAAAAAAATCTTTAAAATATTCTGTGACATGTGCATGCGTAGAATTTTGTGCCCTTGTCGGATGTCGAGACGCCATTTTACAAGTTCCTGCACCCCGTATTATTTAGTGCTGCTTATGGAAGTCTTCCTGCCCTGCAAAATACTAATTCACTTACAATGGAATATGGCTTATGGAGACCCATAAGTAAAGAGAGAACGAATCAACAAACCACGTTGCAAAATGAAAGACGAGGGCATAAAGGAAAAGTAAAGGGCATAAAGTACCTTAGAAGGAAACTTCAAAGCAAAATTCAAGAAATGCATGCAAAAACTTGATTGCTGTTTCCCGGAACTTCATTGTTTTGCAACACTGCCAGACTAAAATTTTTATATCTTCTGAACTATAACAGAAATATTAATGAAATATGGATCGCCACATTTTTTTTAACCTGTTAGGAAATCTATATGTAGAACAGAATTTCATTGTAAAAATACGCATGTCTGTTTTTAGAAAGAGAAGTGAAAAAGTGTTCGTATATAGGAAATAATATGAAAATTCCGTGCTAGCACATTTGCAGAGCATGCGTATTCAAGTAAAATGTAAAGAAGTGTTTGAATGTATCATCATTTCTCAAGTTGTCATATCTATGATCTTTCTATATAAGTTAAAATTAATTAATTAAAATTGATTAAAAATTAATATTTTACACCAAATAGGAATAAACTTTTTAAAATATCATCCTCTCAATTTAATAGATTCTTGTTCGTCTTTCGAATCTATTTTTTTTTTTTTCACTTCGCGCATGGAACATAGGCTACCTGGTGCATAGGCGTACCGAGGGGGGGGGGGTTTGGGGGTTTGAACCCCCCCCCCATTGATTAAAAAAAGGAAAATTGTATAATTTTTTAAAGTCTGCCCATAAATTACTTAATACAAGTATAAAGCGTGGGAAGCTTAAAACTCGTTATTTTGCATCTTAATTTTTAAAATTTTCCGCGGGAGGACCCCGGAAGCTTAAAACTCGTTATTTTGCATCTTGATTTTTAAAATTTTCCGGGGGGGGGGACCCCCGGACCCCCCCTTCCCAGACCCCGAGGATGTTATAACCCCCCCCCCCATATGGTCGGCCTGGTTACGCCTATGACCTGTTGGAGGTTTAATTTACCAAATAATAATTTAGTTCCGCTTGTTTTCCTATAGAGGACATAGTGACAGGTGGTAAGTCCTTCACCTCGATGACCACCTAGAGTCCTAGACGAAACTAAGGTTTTTCTTGGACGTGAAAGAGCCGGGTAATTCGGTACAGAAGTCCTATTTTAAGACCTGAATTCTTTAACGTGGCGTAATCTACTATAGGTGACCCATGTTTCACGGTTTATAGTCTCCCTCGGAAGATGTCGCAATTAAGATTTTTACGTCCTGAAAAATCCATCGATCGGCCGATGTTTGTCTTTCGCTGCCGTTAAATTGATGAGGATTACGCAAATGACGGTGGTCGAAATTCTGTGCATTAACGGTAGTGATGAACTGGGAACCTGATGAAAGACGAAGGATTGGATGGCCAACTGATACAAGGATGGAGGTGCAAGGGGCAGAATGGCAGCAGGAGGGCTACAAGACGACGGACAGACGGACAGACGACAATGGAGGAACAAAATTAGTTAAAATTGGAATGTATAATATTATTATGTATTGTATGGTTGAGGGAAACCACAAGATTGTGGAAAAAACCTAAGGAAAATAAAGGCATTCGATGTGTTGTATTAAGAAATATATGATGATTTCAGAATTTTGGGACGACAAGTTTTCCAAGATGCATGGTTTAAACTAAAAGGCCAACTAAAATTAAGGTTTACTTGGTACAATTAATGTGTAAGTTCGAAATCACTGTGTGATATGCATAAAGCACTCATAGTTTGCATAGAAAAAGAGATGAAACAGAATAACAGTAAATTGTTACAAATGTCAACAATGATACCACGGAAACAAATTATTTTCAATTGATATTGTGATAGGTCGAATTACAAGAATGTATTTAAATTAATTTTTCTTCGCTTGCAATACGCTCTGATATAGAAATTGCATATACTGCAGAGGCGTAACGAGGGGGGGGGGGTTTGACCCCCCCATTGATTAAAAAAAGGAAAATTGTACAATTTTTTTAAGTCTGCTTATAAATTACTTAATACGAGTCTAAAGCGTGGGAAGCTTAAAACTCGTTATTGTGTATCTTAATTTTTAAAATTTTCCGGGGGAGGACCCCCGAACCCACCTCTCCCTGGGGGGTATTCCATACCCCCCCATATGGTCGGCCTGGTTACGCCTATGATATACTGTAATTATAAATGAACGTTCTTGTAAATGTGGATCAAAAGAGTGGCATTGTAAGTGTGTATGCTTTCCATTTTTGCTGCTTACCACGGAAATCTACGCCCCTTGGCCTCCCAATTCCGTAATATATCCCACCAAATGGCCCCCAGGCCCTTTCTCAAAGTTACCTTCTCAGGTAAGGCAAATGTTGAAGAGATACAGAACTATATTAAGTTTCATGTATTTACAAATAATGCATTCGACGCATTATTTTAGCTTATCAAAGCCCAATACCATTATTGCATTTTAAGGGCCTTTTCTAGAAGTTTTAGAGAGCTTCATGCTCTATTCCGGAACTTCTTTGAAAACCCTTTTAATCCCTCGGGGGATTAGGAAATCCAAGATATACTTCGGCCCTGTTCGAACCCTTTATCTACTCTTTCAGTTAGCACGTTCTTTATGGTACCTTTGCATATTTTGTATTTGGCTCTATGTCGGATGTCTTTCAGTTGCGTCTGTGCGCGGGTGCTCTTATGGACACAGAAGCATATATGAAAAACGAAAGAAGATAATCTGCAACGCCTTGGGTAAGTTAATAACGGGCCTAATAAAGGTACAGTAACCCAAATTTCCAACAAATATACAATATTTTACTACTCGACGTAAACCCTTCCAGATGCTATCTAAGGTGAAAAAGGCACTGTTTCACACGCATTCCCATGGCAAACGTGTGTTATCCAAACACGACTTAATTAAGAATAAATGTTTTGTTTTCAGAAACAAATGTTTGATATTTTTCCAATTATGTGTTGATTCAAAAATCCTTAATTGTCTTGGCAGTTTCTCAATTTCACCGACTCAATTGTTTGGGGCCGCATTCATAACTTCTACTTACATTGAACGAACTATTGTAATCAACTGAAAAAGGACAATAGCAATAAATACTGTATTGATTACTGTGGTTTACGTAGCTCTCTGTGAGTTTAATTCAAGTTTGATGTTATGCAATCAAAACAATACCATTTTCCTCTACCGCCTCCCACCATACCGACCTCCAATCGGTCCGTATGAAAAATACACTCATGAATATAAGGTCATGTAGTAAAATTTCTACCGTATGTTTGGGTAGGTCTACTGCAGTATGTGACACTTAAATATGTACTACTCTTACGGATACATTCCTCAGCCTACGTTGAACGGTTTTTAACATCGTCAGAACAAACTAAAGCGTATCAATTTATTTATAAAGAGTCTCATGTAGTTATAATTTTTTTTAACATATACACGTTTGGGAAGAAGCTAACTTGTTTTTATACTCAATGGCCAGTATCGGAGATTCACTAGTAGACCGGAAACTGGTTGGTGGGTACGTTGATGTACATATGAGTAGGTAGGAAGGTGTTTAGGTAGGTAGGTAGGTAGGTAGGTAGGTAGGTAGGTAGGTAGGTAGGTAGGTAGGTAGGTAGGTAGGTAGGAAGGTAGGGAGGGAGGTTGTAGGTAAGCATACATATAAAACATAATTACCTACAATTCTGTTCTAACTGTTGTAACCATTTTTGAGGTCTTTGCCACGTGTCGCGAAGAAATATTGTTCTCGAGATATTATACACACGTGTTTAGGGGAGCGATGGACGAATAAATATATATTATAAATATAAATGTAAACGACAGCAGTGGTTTTTCTTATTCTGACGAAGAGTCGGCATATATAGCAGATAAGAAATATTCCTTTGCATGGCCGGTAGTATTTTACCGTCTTAGAGTTGTCCCATCCTCCCGATAAGTTTACGCTTCACCAGAATGGCTACAGTTATGAGAACTGGGCTGTATTTGACAAAGTCTCTTTATGAATGCTCTTTACAAACACGTTACAAACACATTAGAAATAGGTAGATGCGTAGTAAATAACCTGCATGGTATCTAAATATTATCAAATAACAGGTAAACACGATGTCGCCTAGACATACACGTAAGTAGGTATACGATACCATGGGTACATATATGCGTAATGTGTAGCCTGGGAATTTTCAAACAAAATTTGGTATAGGGCAACTAACAGAAAATAAGCATAAAATATAGATATTAAGGCCTAAATACCAAGAACTGAGACGATAAAAATACAGTGAAAATTGCAGACAGGTAAACAATGTATGTGAGAAAAATTAACGTGGAACAGAATAAATATAAAGGAAATGCGTATTATCTACACGAGAAGGGAACAGAAAACGTCGAGGAAGGGACATGGTGTAAAATGCGAGTTACTTGTGATACAAATGATGGTAGAAGCCGGCTGTATCTCTATTTCAGGGTTACTTTTTTTTTATTAACTCTTTCATGACACAGTTAAATGACAGCGGTGGAGTTAGTATGTTTTTCCGCTGCATTTTGTAAGTGCTGATAAGCTGTCAAGCTGCCATCAATTTCACGCTCTTGCCAGAAATTTTGGAGCTCGACACGATGGCCTGTCAGACCCGCCAGTCTGGCCACTCTACACTCAGCAACGCCCTAAATTTCGACAAGAAATTGAAAGAGGGCGCTACAGAGGAAAGGGGAGAGGAGATTTTCTGTTTCCGCCAATCGCCGGTAATTACAAACTGAGATTAAAGGGTAGGGGTGGAACCACAGAGAGGAGAGACATTGATTGCGAAGATACGTCAAGCAAAGAGACGAGCCTCACAAACCATGTACAGCAAGAGCGCCAGCGCTGTTTTACATCTGAGGGGTGGACAACGGATAACTGTGCATTGTTCTTTCTTAGCGGGTGTTAAATTTAATATGACTTCAAGAAATCGTCCATTGTTCATCTTCAATTGGATTTAAAAGGCCCCTTAGATTTAAACATACGTTAGAGAAACCAAGCAGAAGAGTGCTGACTTCTCTCAGGCGAATATTATTTTTAAACTGTAGGGAATTGCTAAATCCGAAAGTCAGGCCGGAGGAAGTGACCATAATTTTTGCAAAAGCCGGATTTTAAGATTTTTCGGTAAAATGCACATGATATAATTTAATTTAGTTCTTGGTAGGTTAACTTTTATATTCATGGGTATTTGTGACAAAAATGAAACTTTACAATCATGAGTAGCAGTGAGAAAAATGACATTTAGAATCGTATTGCGAAGAAAATAACTTTTAGAATCATGAGTATCTGTGATCAAAAATTAATTTTAGAATCGTATTTTTGAGATAAATATCTTTTAGGATAATGACAACTTACAGAAAGAGTATTTGTGAAAAAAATACTTATGTAATCATAACTCCTCCATGAGTTCAATACCTACAGATTTAAGGGCATCAACCATAAGGGACTCCATGGTCTGTAAAGGGGCTACTTTATTGTATACTACTATCATTATAAAATTATAGGACTATTACTTTATTTATATCGTCAATACTACACCAGTGCCACATGATTTTCTGACTGGCTGTGGTGAACACGAAATTGAGATTAACAGCGTGCTTTTAAACAAATAACTAACGAGGCATCCTAATTACAATATTATGTTTGTTGTCTGCAACCTTCTTTACACTACAGTACACCTCGCAGGAATCCTCTTGTTTACCTCCACAGATCAATGCAGCATTTCCCATTACAAAACAAAAGCAAAAACAACAACAAATGAAATTATATTCAGACGAGCAAATATAAACATTGCTTTCTAAAGCCTATTGTAAAAACAACATCTCTTTCGAGAACATCAGCTTCCTCCATTATCCGCAGATGCTGAACCTAGGGGAATCCCGCCTGACAGGGCTAGCTCTTAAAATTGGTGTTTGAATGTCTTCACATATATTGTATTATAATTTATATTCTACAGTAATTTTGTACTAGCGTCGTCGATTTCTTCAGTCTACATTAAACCTATCAACTTCTTATAGACGTTAATACCAATTATCAGTCTTCCTTAGATAGGTTTAAGATGATACGATTTAGTACAGCTTCAAACAACCGAACTATGTTTATTGTAACTACTTAGCGAATACTGACAGAAATAAGCATGTACCGAGTAATTAAAACCACGAAAATGAATTTAAAGTTATCACTATTTGAATCATTGAAGAGAGAATGAGAGGTGGTGGTACCCCTGCCTGTAGTTATTAGTGTTAGAGCACGATTACTTCCACAAGTCTCTGGGTTTTTACGTATATACCTTAGGAACGAGTGTCACCGTTCCTAGAGTTCCTGCCTAGGGGAGGGAGCTGCACCCTGATTGGCTCAGCTCTTCTATCGCACTCCACGTGTTGTCTGTCGCTGTCTCTCTGCGGCATTATCCTTCCACTCAACTATTATAGTATTTTCTACGATTGGCAACGTGCTGCACGATCTTCACTCTGTACTCAACAGTAGCTAAGTGATCGTACGCACATGCGAGTCTGCGCAAGCTGGTAACGAGACGTAACGAGAAGCTCGCTGGCTGGGTTAAGTCTTCAAGGCCAGAGACTTTGTGGAAATAATCTTACTCTATTACCAGCACTTCTCATCGTGGAAATCAGCTGGTTTGTACAAACAAATGCATGTACGTGAGATAAAAATAAGGACTTTTGATCGGCTGAAACTCTACATATTCTTGCACTGCACTCATGAGCTAAATAGACTAAGTAAATTACGCTTACATGTGTAGTATGTTAGTTATTACTCGAACATCTCTTGCAGGTTGTAGTGCAAGGGATGACTTTGCAATTACAGATCTGTAGAGACATCTACTCCAACTACAAATGAATCAGAACGGTGGTCAGGCGAAATTATAATGTAGAAACGTCCCGATATAGATGGAAGAGATTGATAGATATTTCATGAATAATGACATAAGCGGGAAAAATGACCTTCAGGCCGACTGTCCTTTATTTACTATCCGTGCTCTCTTTTTTCTTACTTCAATCTCTCCCGCTATAGGGACGTTTGTGCGGCCCACGCCACCCGGGCATTACAGGACCGCGAATTGCCGAGAGAGGAATTGCATTTGGAGCAGAGATCAGACCAGGACATCCATGGGCACCCCCAGTGCCGAGACAACACGGATACATAAGAACAATTACTCCAAACAAGGCTCGGATTGGATGAAGATGATTATTGCAGCCAGACGAAGCCTTGGGACGACAAGGGCCTAAAGTGACTCGAATCTTTGTGTGACAGGTGAGAAAAAAACCCGGAAAATATCAACCTAGATAACTTCGCACACTAAGAATAATAGGTCACATCTAAAAAATAACTTTTTTTGCTGTTTTTCTAATGGTCTGTATATGATATTTATTTGGTGTAAGATGGTCATTCATACCTATACTTCTGTTAATTTCCGTCCGAGAACACTTATGTCCTTATAAAATCCTATCCTTTTTCTTGAGAATACAAAACTTTAACACGGTCTCCTGTAAAACATAGTTTTTCTTAGTTGCGGCCGTATTATTCTCAGTGAGCGACTTGTCCCGACCAAAAATCTAAACTCGCTGCGTGAGGGGAGCGAACTCATCCCTCGCGTCACAGCGGTGCACTACAATAAAAAATTCAAGCAAAACGCTTCAGATACAGAAATTCAAAACTTATATTAGATACTGACGAGGGCTCTAAAAGCCCTCAATGTAGTCTATTAGTAACAGTAACTGCATGTAACTCAATAGTCTTTTCTTATAATACTGCTCAATTAATTTAACTTTTGTTATATTTCAGAAATTTAGATGCATCTTTTCATCTCGTAAATTTATTGCCAGTATCAATAATGAAAAACATATCGAACTTTTGATTAACTTTTCATGTTACACATTTCCTTATACAGTATAAAGGAGTTAATAATATAGTTACATGACTTTTATCGTTATTACTGGCTCCTATTTTCCGAAATTGAATTGTGGTGATCCAGGTAGCAGCAAAACTCGGCTATGAACTGATGTTACACGATAAATAGCTCTTGTGATATGTTTAAATACATCACCGTAACACCCTTGGCCTACAGTAATATTCCAATGTCTCAGTTAACTGAAAGGGGAAAAAAAGAGTATAATAATAGAATATTTACTAGAAAAGGACGGAAGAATGAAATATTTGAGCACAGCATAGGTAATGAGAACAATGTCTCTGTAAGCTTCTGGATTAAATTCTCAGTGCAGTTTGTTTCAATGCACGCGGCGATCTATTTTTATTCCACTCCGGAAAGAAAGTGAAGTTCTTTAGCAACTTTCCTTGCCTCGTAATGCTCTCCAAAGTATTGATTGCATTAGTTACTAAGCTCGCTAGTTTATAACTTCATTCGCTGTTTAGAACTAATGGGTGGTTAAGAACGAATAAACCAACAACTTCAACAGATCGCATACATTACTTCAAGCTAGTGAAATATAGTCAAAGCTAGGCTATATAAATTAGAAAAATATATCACAGTAAGTAACATCCTGAATTATGTGACAAATGTTAAGACTTAACAGCTTCCTAAAACATCTTATACTTGGATTAAAATCTGTTCCAAGTAGCACTGTTGATTTGTTAAAATATTTACTCAGGCAGCTCCCATGGCTGAGTGGTTGGTTGGTTCGCTTTTCACCTAACTGAAATTTGTTAAGGACATATTGGAGGCAGGGCAGGATTTATCAGGGTGCTCCCGTTTCCCCTGCCATATATAATTCCATCGTTACTCCATTTGATTGCAATACACGGATCCTTGAAATTTGTACCCAATCAGAAAAAAATAAGGAAATAAGGATTGCAATCTCTTTTCATACGATATCAAACCTCCAACTCTTGCATTGATGAAGTTCATTTTCGTGAATCAGTATATCTAGGCTAACCACAATCGTTGTTACCTAATAATTGTCCAAAGTTGACTTTTTTTTTAATAATTAGTGGTGAATAGGCGGAAAACACTTTACTTTCTATTAACTTCCAAAAGTTGTCAATAGAGTTTCAAATATATCTTTACTGCAATGATGAACATATGTATCTTGATCGTTAACTTTTAACTACAATTGTCGTCTTTGATTAGACAGTTGGCTGGTTACTAGACCCTGAATAAAGAGATCGCGCTTTCAAACCCAATAGTATTTCCCGAAAGATAACTTAATTACTGGTAAACTGGTAGATACATTAAGATAAAATGAAACGGGAATTTTATATTTCGAGCTCACTTAAGAACAATACATCTAAATTCGAGGAATATTTCGTGACTTTTGCACAAACCGTGTGCATTGGATTCGTCCATAGTGTGTCCCCTATGCGAAGAGTTTTTGGTAAGAAATTTACTAATAAATAAAAGGATAAGAAAAATATGAGAGTTGGTTGGTATTGGAATCCCCTTTCTGGAGTTGGAGGTACGAAAATAGGAATCATATTTTACCTAAAATAAAAATGTAAAATTTCGGTGAAAATTTTGAGTTAATTTCGGTGTTATCTCGAATAATAAAATACAATTTCTGTGTTATTTAAAATTAAAGCCAAATACACTTTCAGATTATGTGGTGCAAAAGCACATCAAACATCACGTGGATTTTAGGTCTTTACTTTTCTAGATTTTCACAGTTCTTACCAGCTAACGATTAACAAATACCTGTAGTGTAGTGGTGAACATAATCTCTTCACGAAGACTAACCTATCGAGATGCATCGAAGTTATACCTACAGGGCTCCAAAATACGTCTGTTTCTTTAGTGAAATGAAATATAAAATACATTCACTAGGAATGGGGTTTAGCACTAAATTAATATCTTATAGCAAAATCAGTTCCCGTGAACGTAAACATAAGATTATTATAATTTGGATATTGAAATAAGATTTTTTTATACTTCCTAACATCCATATTTTACAATAGCAATAATGAATTGGTTTATTGAATATTTATTTTTATTAATTTGTACATATATTTATCCAATTTTTAATACGTATATAATTTTTAAGTGCTATTATAAATAGATACATTACCAAAACTTAAGAATTTAATTAAAAAATAAGATTCTGATAAAAGAAAAAGAAAAATGTCGCATTAAAATAAAACATTTTCACGTTTTTAAAGGTAACAATCACAATTCCTGAGTCCGTTATTCATAAATTAGCCCATATAGTTAATTTGAATTAAATCTAACGTAGTAGTCTAATATGTGTGTTAAAAACGGCCTTTTTCTTAGATATGACCCTATTAATCGAATTCCAAATAGGCCTACAGAACGATTATGGATTTTCGCGATTAATTTCACTTTTTGCAATTATAGTTCGCAGAAATGATACTTTCAATTTTTAAAACTTCCGAAAACGTGCAAATTGTATGTGTTACTTAATTAACTAAGTTAATAATTAGGTGTAATCTACGAAATTCATCAAAGACAATTGGTAAGCCTACGGTTTACGCATACTTAGCACAATTTCTGCATAATAAATGCACTTAATGGAAATAATCAGAAACAAAGGAGCGAAGAAAGAATATAATGGATCAAGTAAAGATAGATGGGAGAATGTGCACTTAAATGAATTTTTGAGTCATTAAATTTAGCCGGTATAGAAAATGTTGGAAAATTACGAGTTTTACGTATTGCGCATCCCTCCTTATTTTACCCCATCTAGTTTAATTGAAATCCCTGAATGGACATTTCCTACTCGTGAAGTCTGAACGTCACTTGGAAGCCACACTTCAGTTTCTTGCCACAACCATTTTAACACATAATAAGCCATTCACATCCTCGCCCATCTGAACTTGTTCTGATATTTTCTGGCCCAAGGGGAGTAAGGATAAAGCCCTTTTAACTTTGATTAACGAGAGTGACCAAGCGGTCTTAAGGGTGTGTACCAACGTTGAATCGCAACGTCACTTGTACCCACACATTTAGTCTATTCGGTCGTGTTTGAATTTGATAAAGAAGGGATTTCAAATTCTGGATTTCAGATGTGTATCAGAACTAAATGGAGAAATTCAACAACAACACACAAGATTAGATATTTACTTTTTCAGTGTAAGTTTCAAAGAGGACAGTATAATTTTTTACTGTATTATATGTTTTTCTGCTGTTATTACTTATTTTCTACGGTTTTTGCGGATCTGTCATTATAAGTTTGTGTTTGTAAATAAATAAATAATAAAAAAGAAAGAAAGAAAAAAAAACATTGCGATTGGGGAAAACTTGTCCTTACCCGTTGGGCTTGAAATAAAACTATTGTCAGATGAGATGACACAGTTGTTCAATTCAAACCGTTGGGTGTCATTCTGGAAAAAAACAGCTCCTGTGCTTCAAAAATAAGACACTCGAATAATTTACGAAATATGTTTGAAGAATCCTCGCGAAATGTGATCAATATTCTATTAAAATGTTTCATTTGAGATTCATTTGCAATGTTATATTTTTTCCAGCTATTAATTTACGTAATATAACGGAAGGATTTGTACAATGGGAAAAATTTAATTACGGATTTTGGATTAAGGATATGGATTAGGTATTAGGCTACTGAATTAAACAAAGTGGGTTTCAGGTAAAAAATTAATTACGGATTTTGAAGAAGAATATGGATTAGGTATTACTGAATTAAACAAAGTGGGATTCAGATATTCTGTATGTATGTATGTATGATCGAGCGTTTGTGTATTGCGTTCAGATAGTTCAGATTAGTACGAAAGAGTTATAAGTTACAGGAAACCTGGGGTTATTCAATTTCTAAAACAGCATAATTTTAAACTTTAATTTTTCTATTTTTCTGCATTCACTTAATTTTAAAACCAAATTATTTTAATACAAAATTCTTACTTTTACTATATATATTCTACAATTACTGCAAATTTACGTAAAAAACTAACATATTATTTTTAATAAGTAACAACACTACAGAATACAAATGTACGTCGAAATGTACGAAAACAATAAGACTATAATGATGCATCACTATATTTGTTTATTTCCCAATATTTTTTCAGAAAATAAATTATGAGCATTCTTGGAATTCTATAATATATTATTTCTTATGGAAAGAAATTTCTAGCAATGTACAGTTTTAGTGAGCACGTAGTCCACGTTTCAGTGGCGAACATTTGGGATGCACCAAATGGCAAACAAATAAAAAATTAACGTTGATACAGCCAAAGGAATATCAAATTACATTAACGGAGTTATTCTAAAACTTGGGAAATGATTCATAACGAAATTCTATAAGTTACTTCCTTGGAAAACTTTTTCTCGAGTCTCAGTATCACAAAAAACCGGATAACAACATAACAAAACAGTTTTGGAAATGACTAACGAGATCTTATATTTTATATTACATTTTAACAGACGTCTAAGAAACCGCTCATTAAGGGGGGACTGATTTCCTATAGTATTGGAAATAGAACTTGATTTTTGGCAAATGCAGTCCTCTTAGTTTCTTAATGCACTCCCTAAAGATTCAGCCTTTTATCCCCAATAGTTTTTAGTTAATGATTTTGTTTTTTTAAATTACCACTTTTCAAGACATAATATACAAAATCGGACCCCTCCTTTAAATATACAGTAATGTACATGACAAAATATATGTAATACCTTTTTAAGTAATAAATGTGCCTTCAATACAGATTTTTCAAATAAATTCACTTAATAAACTCATCCGGGGAGGCCCTCCACGACCTTTTCTGGTCAAAAAAGTATGTATGTGATCCATAGATAATCCCTCTTCCGACAGGTCGCGGCCCTGAAGGCCCGGGCGGCGTGGGTCTTTTAAAATGTCCCTGCAATGCGGAGGTAAAACTAAGGTAAAGACAGGTAGATAGATTTACTTGAAAACAAAAAAAAAAAACTTAATGTGATGATAGAACTATACATTTTTGCAATTTTTATGATGGTTATATACATAAATATAGGCCTAAAGTACATTTCTGATTGCAGATATAATGAAATATAAACAATGGCCAAGTGATTTGGCATGATATAGGCTAATGATCAAGTGGGCAAATGCTTAGCTTCCTAGCGCCAAATCTGTTAATACTTAGCATTTTGTCACCAGAAGAATGTGTATAAAGTAGTAATGGATAAAAATTAGTTTCAAGTTTTTAAAGTATTAAAGAGGGGGGAAATTAAAGTATTAAAATAGTTGTAGCGCGTTCAGGCATACAGGAGGCATGTAGAAGTTAATCTTTGCAAAATTCATAAAAAGATATTTTTTCGTAAAAATCTAACATTCTCAGTTTATTCCCCCCTGAAACATGTATATGGATGGCATACATATATTAACTTCGTCGTCCCTGAATAAATTTGGCTGATGTAATGACCTTGAACTGCACACGCCAGCATTCATTAGTCCAGTCTCTAATCCTCCAGCCATTACCAAGGTTGTGATTCTCGTTTTCCTCTAGGTTCCCCGATCTCCAACTTTCAGCGCCCACAACAAAAGGATGCAGCAGCGATTTGCATTAAAAAAGAGTCAACCCCTACCTCTAATTCCCCAAGTATCCCCTTTCTTTCAATTTCAATTCCCGTATTTGAAAACCTCGAGAATAATGTTGACCCGCTAGGACTCCCTCCCTAATTAAATTCCTCCGATTTCTGGAGACATCCCAGTGTGATCCAAACAAGCAGAGTGAGAGGGTGCATTCCTTGCTATTTCCATACCACCTATACACTTCATATCCATTTGTATTTCCCTTTTTTGTGACGTCTATCCCTTCCAAAATAAGTAAAAAAAGTACTGCCCTCTGTTCCATTCCATGATTTATTATAAGATAAATTCCCTGTGCCGACATACAAAAAGAAAATAATTCCAGAATGTAACTTACAACAAACCTTACCTACTGGGTAAGCCATGGCACCGCCTTTAAGGCTACCACAAACAGAAAGCTATGCTAACCAATGTAAAGCTAAGTTGTGCTTAGACACGAAAGAGATGGTAAATGAAGCCCAGCCCGCCGCTGCGAGAGCACGACAATGCATAGGCCTATGTATATACATCATTGGGTAAATTACTATTTAAATTCAAGTTTATTTTATAAACGTACAGTTGGAAATGGATACAAGAAACCCATTACATTATAATATTTTCGTTGTCTAAATTAAATATGTTTTTAACCTCTAATTACTGTCGTTCGTGACAGCAACATGGGGTTTAAAAGGGATTTTATCACCTGAGGAGTGACGCTCCGCCCATACAGGTGACGTAAGTCCGCGCCTGCCTGTAACCATAGGTATTTATTAATTTGGAGGGCTAAATCTTATTAGAGCTCAACTTAGTATAGTTCTATATACATGCCATCCTATATAAACTGCATTGAACAGCATAGCATAGCATAGCATAGCTGTCTGTGTGTTGTACGCTTAAGAGCTGGTACGTCAAGAAATTCATTATCCACTAGGTGACTGAATGTCTTAATTGTCTTAATCCTTCAGGCAGCACTACGTCAATACATCCCTGCGTCCCCAAGCCTATAAACTGAAATAAATATCAATGGTACTACGGATGAGGTTATCCACTACAGCAGACTGTAGAAATTTTCTGAAAATGTTAAGACTCAGTATTAAGGAACTGAACGGATGCAGCATAACCCCTATGGGAAGCATATTAGTTTATTTATTATAACTAGCACCCGGAAGATTATAAAAATAATATTTTTAATAATGCACTCTGTTACATGCTAATAGTTAAGACCGTACAACATGAAACACGGAACATTTATGGTTTAATTTTGCATTTTGTTGCATATTTTGTTAGTTTTGCGATAATATATCATATTTGCTTGATATTAAAATATATGTGCTTATTTTATTGATGTCACATTTTAACGGCATATTTCTTACGGATTTTAAATATTGTGCATATCTCCCTCTGTTTTCAAACGCTTACAGCATATTTGGCGGCTAAGTGAATGCTTTGAGAACAGACAGTAGGCTACATAGCCTAATGTTTTCTGAACGGATTGTATAGGCCTAATATTAAAGATATGTTTCACTTCAATAGTTTTTAATTGACTAAAAACTGTTGCATTGACCTTGTTTTCTAAAAGCTTTCTACTTCAATGTATACAACTTATACTAGTTTTGTAATTTATAATGTAATTCTGCTAACAAAAGAACGTCAAGTATTAAAATAATTTAAACGACAGAGGATAGTTCATTGGTTTTAGAGCATATTTTACACATTTTAGAGAATATTTGCATGAAAATTTCGTCTTCTGATAAAACATTATTTTCCGGGCCTTAATTACAACAGTATTTAATTTGTGCCACATATTTTTTAAATCTGAAGGCTTTACAATGTTTAAGCGTAAATGTATACAAGGATCGGTATCAATTTGCACTTTATACCCTGTAACACTGAGCTATTCAAAGGAATCACCAGGCTCGTCTCAGCACTTTTCTAAATCCTGGATTGGTCCTAAAAGCCTTGATCTTAAAAATCTTCTTTAAGTCCCCTTTACAACACCGGAAAGCGTAGCATACACACAGAACTGGATCGTTTGCTAACATGCAAGTAAATCGGTATGTGCCGAGACGAATTGAAGGACTTAAGCTGACAGGAAGAATTTAATAAAGTGAATAACTAATTTGATCGTCCTAATAAATAAATTAAATTATAACGTAAAATAAATTAAACATACATTTATTTAAATAAATTCCATGATGTTCAGGCAAAAGAAAAAGATTAAGAGTTCCCTATTCAAGAAGATGAGACTCCCAGATTCTTAGACACTTCGCACACGAAGGGTAGCCCGATTGGAAAATCGAAATGATTGCATCTTAATCAAGATATTCTGGCTAATGGCGCAAAGCCTCAAGTAACTGCATCATGGAATACACCAGGCTGTTTTGGTACTCAGTGAGATAGATCTATAAGTGCCTGTATATTTTTCTCCACTCTCGTCCCTTCTGCGAAAAGCTCCATTAAATGTTATCGAATATATGTAATGCTGTGATGTGGTTTTAGAAACGTCTTTCAAACACTGTGGTTCACAGTTGCCGAGAAAATAGCGGAGTTTTAAAAATATTAAATTCCCTAACATTCGCTCTGCTCTGCAAATTGTGATCTCTGGTTCTCTGTCTCTCTCCCTAACTTTCATTCCACTCTCTCTCTCTCTCTCTCTCTCTCTCTCTCTCTCTCTCTCTCTCTCTCTCTCTCTCTCTCTCTCTCTCTCATTCTGGAACCGATTCTCTGCAAGTTGTATATGACATCCTCGGTTTTTAAAATGGGGCATTCAATCCTATGCATTTGCTATCGTTGTAGAAGCGCAAAGGTTTGTTTGATATTACGTGAGCAGCGAAAAAAACTTCAATCCTGCAATTTGTACGTCACATTGATGACATTAAGCCATAGGATCGTAAAAGCAAAAAAAGGCAGTAGTATGCACAAAAAGTCGCACGGTAACAATACACCGCAGCGATAACGAATTCGTCTTCGAACAAACTAATGAAGAGGACTGTTCGCAAAAGGCAGTCAAAATCATTGGACCATACTTACGAGTACGAATTGCTGTAAAGTACTAATAGGAACTGTCACTTCAGCCTACGTTATACTCGTGTTTACTTTTCGGAACATCAAAGATGCAACATCGAATATTGCGAATCAACTACCCGAATGAAAGGTATAATCTCTCGCCAGAACATCGACTACGAACGAACTCTATATAAACTACAAAAGAACATGAAAGAGAAATTGACAAGCAGAGAGAGAGAGAAAGGGGGAAACAGAGAAAGGATGGATGTGATGGGATGAAGGGGTCAAAAATAGCGGATACAAACGTGCAAATATTTGTACGATGTAAATCCCAGGCAAAGAGAGAAAGGAAAAATCTTATATAGTAATAATGTCAAAGGGCGTGATTGGAAATTTCATTATACACACACTTATGTGGTTTACTGAGGGTACTCTGAACACCGTCTTTTAAGTCCGCTCCAATTCACAGATTCGTTTCAACAAAATTGCATCCAGAATGTAGAGACGTAACAAAAAACGCGATCTTCAGTACAGAAAATTCCTTCGTTTCATATAATGCTTATAACGTTTTGGAACAGTATGAGACGAATAGTGTAATGTAGATAAAATATAATTACACAATGCAATATGAAATGGAATCGTACAGATAATTCCAACATTTTCACATCTTATCTCAAATACACCAACGAAAATATTGCTCAATATACTAAAAATTACGCAGCATTTTACAATCAGATTTAAGATAAAAAACTGACACGCATAATGATATGCAAGTATATATGATTTTAAGGACTGATAGCATTTAGTGCATACCCACGCACATACTGCTACTATACCAAGTAAAAACAAAGACACGCTACTCAACAAACATTTTACTCGTCCATTGAGTTGATAGATTTTAGCGTATTTATTATAAATTACAAAAGTAATGTTTTACATGCTAATTTTAACTTTTTAACTTGTAATTGTCATGTTTTTAGACACTATATAAACAATTAAATTAATTGCAAACAATAGTAATAACACTGAGCTCACTGTTAATTCACTACATTGGGTATATTGCAATCACAATCCTACAAGACATTATATAACCTACACAACCACCAAATATAACAAAAAACAAATAAAATTTATCAACAAAAGCGTGTTTATTCATTCTAGTACTGCCTTGTTTTTCCTGCTTTGCTTCATCTGTTGCTTATTTTTGAGTGGTATATAGGCGGATATTTCTATACTTCTAATATTTATATCTATACCACTGGAAAAATGAAATTGATTAATTTATATGACTGCACATATATGAGCTAGTCTTTGCATATAACACAAATTTTCTTATCTGTGTTCTGTAAGGTTACAACAGTTGACTTTTAGAGATTTTGACAATATGAATAATGAGGAATTGTATAGCGCTATCTTATAATTTATTTAACAACCAAAAGAAAAAATGTTGGGAGGTAATCAAGCCAAATACTGCTAAGTGTCTTTTAAGCTGAAAGGAACCGCTTTCTCGCTCCCTTCCTCTTCACACCTCTCTCTCTCTCTTACCCCTCTCCCCCTCTATCCACTGGCATACTATGTTTACATGAAGGATTCAGATCTATCTGTATTCGTTCCCCATATCGATATCGCCATGTAAACAAGAAAGGGATCTGATTTAGGTTGAACTCAATGCTGGTGAGTAAGCATGCACTCGTACGGCATTCTGCCTTTCTGGTCCGTCAATTTAATGAAAGAACATATGCCAACCTTGTTGCCCTCACACACTTCGGGTCCGCACGGAGATGGCGTTTGTGTGGCCCATTTTCGAGTTATGCACCACTTGGGTAGGTCACACCACATGGCGACGGCATTAGCCTACACTTGTGGCAACACACCAAGGGGACCGCCAGGCTTTACATTCTTAGAATCACTATCAAAAGTAACATATGCCTTCACGTCATACACACTGCGGAGAGGTTTGGGAGTGAACTCAGGTGTATTAATGTAACACACGGAATAAATGTTGCGACTGTTAACGAGACCAGCCACACACTAGCGATACATAACCAAGTTAGCCAACAGATAAAAATCTCAATACATGGAAACAAGGGACTGGAATAGTCTGATGTAACATTTAAAATTACAAACTCTTTATCAAAGATATCGGTTACTAAAATAGGTAGCCCATATTTACTACGTTTAGGCCTACGTGCACGATTGAGATAGATCTGAATCCTATCTCAAATTATATGCGTCCCCTGTTTACATGGAAAGTTATTGGGGTGTATTAAATTTTTTATCTGCTGGCTAACTTGGTTATGTATTTATTTAATCAAGAATGAACATTACAGGTATACTCCCAATTACAATGTTCATGACTATACTACCAATACATCATGTACTTACAATAACACAAATATGAAATAGGTATAAAAATAGTAAGAAAGTTAGGATACTGACCAATGTAAGGTAAGAAGACAAGAGAATAGGAGAGAGTAAAGAGAATAAGAGAGATAATAATAATAATAATAATAATAATAATAATAATAATAATAATAATTTATTGCCAGTATACAATAGGTGTTTCAGGCATAGTCAAGATTTAATACATCAATTTTTACTCATTAAGCCTATAATACATTTGTATATTAAATACCTTTTGTGTTTCATTTAGTGACAATTTTTAGTATAATTATATATCAAACAATATGCTAGCTTTATAATTGATGACACTAAACTAAATTAATACATATCTATACTATGACATATCTGTAACATTAAGATACAAATATTCACATATTATTAAAATATCTCATATGTCTATATACAGTATAATATAAATACCATTGTCAAGTTATGCTACATATCATACAAGATTTTAAGAATGGATTGTATTTTAACAATTTTAAAACAAATATACATTAAAATCATTGTCAGTCAGTGTTATAATATAAATTATTTCAGTATATATGTACAGTTTAAAATATAAATATAGATACAATTTTTAAGTTACACATTATAATTTCAGAAAGACTAATTAAAGCAGATTTCGTCAATAAGTTATTTCTAAAGTCAGTACCTTTGTGTTCGTCTATTTTTCATCAATAAATTCTTCTATCCTATACAATGGTCTTTCTATTAGATACTTCTTTAGTTCCAATTTTAGCTTGTTGCCAGTAAACATTTTCAAATTTAATGGTAATTTATTATATAATTTGACTCCCATAATTAAAGGGTCCTTTTCAATGTATTTCTGTTTATATACACGCCTGTATAGGTCACATCTGTTCCTGATGTTGTGATCATGTAGTTCATTACTACGTTTAATCTTATCAGAATATCGTAGCACTAATAATAGTATTACCCTATACACATACAGTGATACAACAGTTAATAACCCTTTTTCTTTAAATAGTACTTTGCAAGACCGTTTCTAATCAACATTTAACATTATCCGTAGACATTTCTTTTGCAGTACTAGTAGTCTATTTATATGAGTATTAGATGCTGCACCCCATACTTCTATTCCATAGCTAAGCTGTGGGTATATGATGCCAAAATATATGTTATTCATAATACAGGGGTCATTGTAACGAGAAAAGTACTTTAATAGATATATTCCCTTACTAACTTTTTTGCAAACATGATCAATATGATCTATCCAGTTAAGATGTTTATCAACGACTATACCCAAGAATTTACAATTGCTATTTTGAGTTACATTTTCATTACATATTTTAGCAACAATTTCCCTATTGTTAGTTCTGTATGTAGGGTCAAATTTAATTATATTAGTTTTACCTACATTACAGCTTAGATTATGCATCTTAAAATACTCTATTAAGGTATCAGTACCAATAGTAATTTGTTCGAGTAACATGTCATCTGAATTATCCCAGCAGATTATAGATGTATCATCAGCATATCTTACAGTTTTTAAATTATTGGTATTAGGTAGGCCTATGTCATTTATATATAAAGAGAACAGTAGTGGTCCCAGGACTGATCCCTGAGGTACACCATACTTAACAGTCTTTTCATCTGATTGATATTTTACCCTATGTTTATCCTGTTGAAAAAATATTTCCGTTTTTTCCGTTTTTTGTAAGAAGAAAGCAAGCATGAACAATGTAGAGAAAAATAAGAATGAAATAAGAGTAAAACAAATAATATAAATACTTAAAATATGTTAGTTGACAATATCATATATGGTATTACTATTCACACACAGATTCCTATGAATTACCATTTTGGACAAGTTTTAACAGTTGGTTTGCAGCAGAATTAAATTGTTTAAGATTCATTCCAAATATATCAATATTAAGTGGGTGGATTTGATTGTACCTATTCAAAATTCTGTTTATTGGTGAATTTTTGTGCAAGTCTGTGTTTACTCTAGGAGTAAAAAATAGTTTACTTAATCTACTATTTTTGCTGGGTACATGTATATCAATTCTTTCTATAGGGTTTGTATCATCAATATTAGAATTAATTATTTTATACAAAAAACTTAATGACTGACATGCTCTTCTATGTGATAAAGCTTGGAATTCAAAATTTTCCAGGAGTTTATCATAATTCATATACAATGGATAATAGCCACAAACTTTAAACATTAAAAACTTGAGGAATTTATTTTGTACTTTTTCGATTATTTTTTTGTTTTTTTTACAGTAAATGGATCCCAAATGATAGATCCATATTCCAAATTTTGTCTAACGAGAGAATAATATAAACGAGTTAATGTTTCCTGGCTTAGCATGTATGAATTTCTCATTATGAAACCAAGGGTTCCCAATGCTTTCCTAACTGTTAATTTTATATGTTCATTAAATCTTAGATCAGAAGTAAAAACAATACCTAGGTCTTTTTACTTTTTACTTGTAGTAATGGAATGTTGTCAATGCTATAATCAAATCTAATGGTTTCTTTACATCTTACAAATGACATTTTTTCACATTTTTTAATATTAAGTGGTAGTTGGTTATCTGTACTCCACTTTGATACTGAATTAATATCAGTTTGAAGATTATAACAGTCTTCTGCTGAATTTATTGTTTTATATAATTTGACATCATCAGCAAACATTATTACATTTGAATACTGAATTATATCCGGCAAGTCATTTACAAATAATGAAAATAATAGAGGACCCAGGTTTGATCCTTGAGGTACCCCTGAATTGACGGTAAATTTATATGAAGAATGGCCTTTATAATTAACTATTTGGACCTGCTGTTTAGATATGAACCGAACAGTTTAAGTAATTTCGGGGAAAATCCATAAAGGGTTAATTTCTTTAATAAGCAGTCGTGATCTACTTTATCGAAAGCTTTCTGAAAATCAGTATATATAGTATCAACTTGTTTGTACTTATCTAATTCAGATGATATGTATTCTGTGAAGTTACATAGATTGGTAATTGTTGATCTCTTAGGCATAAAACCGTGTTGTTTTGATGAGATTGATAGTTTAACATGATTGAAAATATGTTTATGTAGAATGCTTTCAAATATTTTTGCTGGTGTTGATAGAATTGCAATGGGTCTATAGTTTTGTACTAATTTCGTATTCCCTGACTTATAAATTGGTGTAACTTTAGTAAATTTCCACGCATATGGAAAAATATTGTTTTCAAGTATTTTATTATATATAAGGGTTAGTGGATATGCCAATGCTTCTCCACAGCCTTTAAAAATGTAGGTGGGTATTTTGTCTGGTCCAGAAGATTTTGTTGATTTTAATTGTTTTATGGCCTGTCTCACTTCTTTAATGGTTATATTTTTCAAATCAAGACAGTCCAATTCAGTTGCACTGCCAGTGTTCACATTAAACATTAGATTGTATGTAGATTTGGTTTGTGAATATATTGATCTAAAATAGTCTGCATATCCATTTGAAATTTCAACATTTGTTTTGAAAGTTTGGCCATTAAATACCATCTCCACATTAGATTTGAGTTGTTTTCTTTTACTTTTTATGAAATTCCAAAATTGGTTCGTATTTTGCGATATATCCTCCTCTATATTCCGTAGATAAGACCTATAAGCTAATTCAATATCATTTTTAATTCGGGCCCTACAAGCTTTTTATAAAAACAGATAGTAGGCTACTCTGAATCATCTTTCCTCTCTCTGTACTTTTCCTTGAGTTTGATATCGTTTATAATTTGTTTGTGAACCAAATGGGATACTTCTGTTTATATCCTTTTGTTTTAGGAACACATTGATCTATAACTGAAAATAGCTTGTTATAAAATACAGTAACAATTTGATTTATGTCATGGTAGTTATTTAAATCATCCCATGTGGAATCTCTAAAGAGTAAGTATAACCTATTGAAATCAGCTCTATAATAATTGTAGGCCTATCTACTTATTGCTTCTAAATTACTTTTGTTTCCTCGGGTTGTTCTATGTAGTAAACTTAAAGGTGGGTGGTGTGTGTCTTTAGGCACATTGCTATGTATGCGGCTAGTCTCGTAAACAGACGCAGCATTTATTCCGTGTTATATTAATACACCTGATTTCACTCCCAAACCTTTCCGCAGTGTATGACGTGAAGGCATATCTTACTTTTGATAGTGATTCTCAGTGAAATAAGAATGTAAAGCCTGGTGGTCCCATTGGTGTGTTTTGAACTGGCAGTCCTCTTGGTGTGTTTTGACAAGTGTAGGTAAATGCCGTTGCCATGTGGTGTGACATGTCCAAGTGGTGCATAACTCGAAAATGGGTCACACAATCGCGATCTCAGTGTCGACCCCAAGTGCGTGAGGGCAACAAGGTTGGCATATGTTCTGTAATTCATACGTCACATGCTGCCAATGAACAGAACAAAAACACATTTTTTATACAACATAACTTCTTTGGAAATTGAAATAATATAAATGTACAATGACTAAAAAACGCAATGTCGATTCAGTGCAAGCAAGTTTATGTGCTTCTATTTGTTCTGATGATAGCTTATCTTAATTAGGTTAACTACTGCTCACATGCACTATTAGTAGCACTGTTTAGAATCGGGTAACTCGAATCTTTTATCTACTTGATTTATAGTATGCCGTGATCTTGCAGCTAACAGATTTGTTTTTATATAACAAAGGAAGAAAGTATTTATTATTTATAAAGTTCGTTTCATTTTACTCATGGAAAAAATCACACCCGAGATTACGAGTTTCATAAGATATTTTGCTCCTGGAGCGCAGTCGCGAACATCAGTAACTCGTAACCTATGATAATTCATACAATCTGAGTAATGTTTAAAAATAAGTATTAGGCTATGCTACTTCTACCCCATCAAAATGGAAAGATTGTGTAGATGCTAATCACAGTCCTTAACTTTCTACAACTACAACTTTCTACAAATAGTATCCCCAGACACCTAAAAAAACAAAGAAACAAACAAAAAGAATACTGTGAAATTTGGGACAACTGAAAGTTGGTAGATAAATCGAGGTAGCAAAACCCCTGGTAGAGATGGATACGCAACGCTGTGTTTTCTAAAATAGCCGCAGTTACTTTAACATTCTCTTCCTACGAGCCATTGTTTGTTATTATAAATTAGCCTATTATTTACGTTATGTGTTTTGTAACCATTATAATAACTGTTGATTTTGCCTTTGTAAACTTACTAGCCACCACCAGTTTTACCAAACAATATTTCTAGCGAGTTTTCAAATTTATTTTACTAAATATAAGTAGGAATATTATTATTATTATTATTATTATTATTATTATTATTATTATTATTATTATTATTATTATTATTATTATTATTATTAGATTAGCTGTCATTTCTCGGCTAACTCCGGTCCGTATCCACAAACCAGTTTTAGTCTCAAAGTATATCATGCTCAATATCTTTTCTGGCAGTTTGGAGTTGTTTGTACAGGTGCGGATAATCCACCATACATTAGTCTCGCTCTCGGGTGGTTTCGACTGTATTTCTGTTTGCTTCACATTCAACCGTGCCACTAATGTATGTAAACTGATAAAAGGAAAAAAAAATATTGTTTTTAAGGTTCTTTAACACCGGTTATCTACTGCAATTTAGGCCTTAACCGTCGCCGACACACTCTTCTTTTTCGCAAGAGTTTGTTTTAGTTGTCTGTAGGCCTACATGTAAAGATACTAGCGTATATCAAACAAGGTCCCTCGTCCCCTTAAATACGCCAATAATTTTATAGTTATAATCGCCTCACTCATAACGTTGACGGGCGGCTCGCTTTGTTCTCATATTACAATGCTTGTTGTTACTGTAAAAGGTTTTCTCAAAAGAAACCGCTGACTGAATCCGTGTTGCCAATTCTCTCATTGCTCAATGTCATTGCCACGTAAGTGTTTTGCTGCATCTACATCTTCCCGCTCTGTTTACTAACACTGTGCAGTGTGGCAACTACTCCAAGCGGCGGCGACTTCTTTGATGTTAACTGTCAACGAATTGAGTGCGGCGATAATATCTCCCTTTTATTTTCATAATTCAACCTCTCCGTTCTAGGTATGTCTATGCGGCCCACGCCGCAACGGCCTTACAGGACCGTAATGTCAGGAGAGGGATTTCCTTTCGATCACATATACATTTCTTTGACCAGATGTAGACATGAATGGTCTCCCCGGATGAGTGATCAGCCCATTGTCGAGGTCACCTCCGAGACAACGCGAACTAACAGGACGAGACACTAAAGTCGCGCCCAAACTCATGCCCTCCGTACCCGCAGTAGCTATAAGACATATTGCTTTGGAGTCGTGGTAAAGGTTGCTGTGAGTTCGAATCCCATCTCCGGCATAAGTGTGTGTGCATTCAACGAAATCAAAACATTGTAGAAAAAAGGGAAGAAAACGAGTTTCAGGAAAAATTGGCTTAAAGCCGGCTAAAAATAAATTTAAACAGGGCGCGGATGAGATGAAGATGGTCAGATGAGATCCGGGGACCAGAAGGGTCTAAAGTTACCCGACATTCATCTCACAGGTGACGAAAAATCCCGGAAAAGCGCTACCTATGTAACTTTTCCCGACCAGGATTCGAACCCGGGCTCACTGCACGAGAGGAGAGAAAGCATACCCTGCACCAAAACTAACTGTTTAGTACGTGCTCTCTAAAACGGATGCTTGTCGGACTGTTAACACGCCAG
Source organism: Ectobius pallidus (assembly GCA_964059195.1). Taxonomy (NCBI): domain Eukaryota; kingdom Metazoa; phylum Arthropoda; class Insecta; order Blattodea; family Ectobiidae; genus Ectobius; species Ectobius pallidus. The sequence continues at coordinate 13,939,375 of CAXKWD010000013.1, forward strand.
AATGTAGCACTTTAGCGGCCCTTCTCTCAATTAGTTCAACCTATGCCAACTAGATGCCTCTACAGTATTTTTCAAATGAGAAGCGTTTTCCTTCACTGCCAATCACGTGTACGAGCTAATGAGTACCGCTAGCAGGAAGGATCTTCCTTCCGTCTCGCCGTCTCTGATTGGACCGCGTTTCTAAGCAGGAGAAGAACAAACCGCTTGTCATCTGCAAAACACTGTAGTGTCTTTCAGTGAAGTTTATTATTTCTCCGCTCGTAACATAAGTATTATAAAGTTTTAAACATAAATACACGTTTTAAGGTCTTCTGAAACCAAAAATACTATTTTCAGAAACATATGTTTGTATGTGTGTGTCTGTGTGTGTGTGAACAGCCTAGCTCCAGAACGGAGAAACGTATGAAAATAAAATTTTGTATTTGGGTTAGGTACCTTCTGAGGATGTGACACGAAGATTGGCGACGACTTTCTTTTATCTTGAAAGGGATTTTACAAGAAGAAAATTCCTTTTTCGCAATTTTCTCGAAAATAGCTGTAACAATTTTCTTTCATTTTCGTACATGGGGTACTTATAACCAAGAGCTAAAACTTTTATTTGAAACACATTTGCGAGAAAAAATCTTTGAAGGGTAGTTATAATCCAAGGCATATACCAGCCTTGGTTATAATCCACCCACTCACTGTAGAAACTCAGTCTTGCCTGATGCAGTCTTGCCACGCATCGGTTGAAGCCAACTGAATACGTGCTCCTTGCAATATAGCCCCTTATTCACTATCTGAATGTAAAGAGAGAAAGATGTATTGGCCATGCTTAAGTAAAGCAAGTTACGTGAGTGCATTAATCAGATTTTATTTGGGTTATGTATCCTTCGGGATGCGATGTAGGAACGGCATTCTCTTCGTTGTTACAACAAATTTACATGAAGAGAATGTCATACATAGGCAAATATAAGTATATTATACTAGGAGGCAAACTGTATTTGGGCAGAGGATGTTTTGTGGGTTTCACATCTGATCTCTTAATATGGTTTACATGTAAGTTATATGTAGGGACCGGATTTTTAGGTTTTTACCTATTTTTTCCTTGCTTCCAAAACAAAAAGCGCTCATACATTTTTTCGAATCATGTCCATAGGATTCACCCACATTAATTCTGTGGCACCTAAAAATACCTAAATGGGGTATAAAAACTAAATATACCTAAACGGGATATAAAACTTAAAACATCTAATTTAGGCTGTTTTTTTTCTTTTTTTTTTGTCTTTTTTGTATGTCAGTTGAGAAATCGATATTTTGCGGGGAGACAATAACTTTGTCGGGTTGAAATTAATACCACTAGCGTTTCGTTCAACCCGTTGTCGTCTAGGATGGACAGTATCAAGAGACGAAGTGTAAGAGTACCGGCGTATTCCTTTTAAAATATTCGTATAAACAACCATTGTTGCCATGTATGAACAAGGATGTAGATTTCTGTGTTTTAAAGCGCTTGTTTGCCTTTAGTACTTCCCTGCAGCAGCGTCACCAGGAATTTTATTAAGGGGGGGCAAAATCAATTTCGGACCTCAATTTCAAATGATTAGGCTAAACACATTAATATTCACTTAGTTAACCGGATCGTTATTTTGAACCCAAGCTGAATTCGACGAGCCTACAAAGTTTTTTAAGTTAACAGAATACGCTCTTTTGAGCAATGGCCTTGGTGAGATATTATTATAAATACCGGTACATATTATAGTTATAATTAGTTAATACTTGCTAAACTCATTTTAAAGTAATTCTATTTTTTTTTTATTCTCCATGCTACAACTGTAAGTTGACAAAGAGTACCACAAATAAATGAATCCATAAGGCAATCCAGAGGGGGCAGTTGCCCCCCCTTGCCCTCCCATGCCGACGCCCATGCTTCCCTGTCATTCATACTGAGTGGTCACACTGTGAGTTTTAAGAAGACGTGTTAATTATGCCGAAACAAATGAAATCGAGTTTATTACGGCAGTGGATTGGCGATGATCTGAAATTCATCTTTTCCCCCTTCTTCTTCTTTTCTTCTTCTGAAGTTATTTTATGACGTTGCACCCCGCGGGTTTCTACGTCTGTTCTGTCCTAAAGCAAGTTTACAGAAATTTAAGTCAATTTTGTTAAGTTAAACTTTACAAGTATTATGTATTGAATCCTATGTAGCACATTCAAATTCATTAAACCAATTATTCTACCCAAAAATGATATTTTGGACAAAAAACCTAAAAAAACTATTTCACCTAATGGAAAACCTAAAACAGTGTTTTCAAAAACCTAAAAATCCGGTCCCTAGTTATATGTTAATATTATTAAGACGGGTCATAAACCTTGTCATTCGGACATCTTGTATTAAACAAAAAATTTGATAATAATATTTTACATTGAACCTGTTGCAATGCACCATGTCTGCATTACCACAGGTCAGTTGAAAATAACGATTCAGATGAGCCCCATGCACTGCTTCTTTTAACAAGGCATAATAACTACTGTTGAGAAATATTGTAAAAACCACATGTAATATGGATTTATTTAGTAATAAAAATGATGTTAACGTTGTTTTAAGTTGTTTAAAATATTTTAAGAAAAAGAAACAAATTCATAGGAAGCCAAGTTTATAAATACGCACAAGTGCTTTTCTATTTGTTTTCTTTACGCAGTGTAATTGGAAATTAGTGAAAAACTTAGTCCATTAGTAATAAAATTAGAGAACTTATACCAAAAAGTACTGTATGCATTGCGAATGCAAAACCTGCAGCTGACTCAAAGCCTAGATACATATATAACTATTATTATTAGGGTTGACATTTCCACAATGCGAACGCAATAACGTGTTAATGAAAGTTACAATGTTAACATATCTCACTCAGTCTGTTTTTCATGCACTTTTTTTTTAGATATTGACGAGCTTTTCACTACCAGTATAGCAGAATGTGGCTGAGAATGAAAGTAATTCAAGTGTAAATATTGTGGAATAAGATATTGACTTAGCTCTGCATTATTAAACAGGACTCCAGAAACTAGGGTTCATACACGTTTTCTGTAATAACCTTACCACTGTATTTTAATAGAAGTAAACTCCCAATAACGTACATATTTCGTCAGGAATTGTTAAACAAATCCCACGTAGACTTACAATAGGCTATGTCTGTAAGCTATTTCTGTTATCTACAATATTTTCTCACTATACCAGCCTATCACCTTACAACTGTATTCCGCCCTCCATGATTTTCCTGTAACCTCAGTTTTCTACGTACAGTTATGAACAATCCACAAGTGTGAAATTAGTCTGTTTTATTTGTATGTATGAACACACTCACATAATTATATATATACAGGCTATTTACATAGGCTGCTTCCTAAATTAAAACCCAAACTACTAGGGATTCCAAAACAAATGTGTTTGCTAAAAGAAACTAGAGTCCAAAATTCATACTGAGGTGCTCTCTAATAGGCTTACAGGTCTGCATTGGTCAACACTTTTCAACACTTTTGTAACTGAACACAGATTTTCGCAATACAGTATTGTGTTTGTTGGTTGTATTTTCCCATCTCCCACCGCATGATTTGAACAATATCTATTCTCGAAAATAAAGACACTACAATATGTGTTGTAGTTTTAGACAAAATAAAAATAATTATTTTATAAAAAATGTTCCATATTTTTACTGTATAACTGATATACATACAAGAAATAGATTATTTCCCATGGTCATAACGTATTTTAAAAAACAAAAATGATCTTAATATCCTTAAAATTTATCACGTTATCATCAGAATTGAAAAATACATGCTTTTAACACTAGGAGAACCAGGATCCTAATTTCGTAAGAAAGCATAACGTAAAGGGTGTATATACTGAGGAATTAACCTTTGCACGGGAATTGGTGTAAAGGAAATAAAACAATGCCCTTCACACGGTGTGGAATGTCGAAACGCAGGCTGACGGGTTTCTTGTCATTTAAATGTCAAGAGCTAACAGCTGGAAATATAAATTCAGGGGATCGCATAACCAGCCCTTCACTATACGTTGTATTTAAATACGGTACGATGCTACCGCTTCATTTCAAATGTCACGGGAAGAACTCACAATGAGATCAGTTTTAAAATCTCCAAGGTACACCACTCCCGTAAACAAAACCGGGATTCCACTCATCCTGACCACTTATGCCAATAAACACGAGTACGAGATAGAAATTTATGTCTTCACATCCAAGTACAGATCCAGTCGCCGCGTCATCAACAAGAGACATGATAGGATTTTTTTTATATACTGGCTGGTAAGTTATGTTTTGTTTGTTTGTTTTTTTAACCTTAATTTCCTTGCTTTCGGTTTTTCCCTTGTTTTTCTGTGCTTTCCGTGTTTTCCGTATTTTCTTTATGACACACAAACACCCATGCCCGAGGCGGGACTCGAACCCACAGCCTCCTTACCCACGGCTTGGATTGAGCATGAGTGTGTGTTCAACATGCACACTCCCAAGGTCGTTACTGATGCAAGTAGCGCCTCGGTTGGTGTCACACGGCTGAGTGCACCCCGGTCTTCCCTGCCTCGGAAAAATTCGATAATGTACCGGGATCGAACCCACACACTAAGCTGTATACCACGCTGGCTGTCAAATCCAAGTAATGAATAGTTTACACGATTTATAAAATTAAAAAAAGTTTCGTAACTAAGTCTCGGAAGCTTTTTTACACTTGAATTCGCATGCGACACTGAGTTATGACCAGGCTTTAAAACTTAGTGCCCGAACCCACAGAGGGAGTTGATTCCGGTTACCAACAACCTGAGTATAGGGGGTGGAGGGTGATTGCGTAGGCTGATAAGACAGTCATTGATAGTAGTACCGAGAAATGAATGCGCTCATAGTACGGTGCCTCTCAAATTGGTCAACAGTGTACCTTGTCATTGTGCGTGTTTAAATTTATAATACGTATTCGGCATGCCGAAAGTAAAGTGTTGTAAAACGCAAACATATATTGCAACATTTGGGAGGGACTATTATACACAAACAGGAGAAAGTATCGTTTTGCATGCTTGTAATGTGAGTTTAGATAATGAGAAGTTATTTTGTGGTCTTCCTATATCTGTATTTTGCGTTGTTTACTATCACGTGAACTAGCATATGGTAGCTAGGGCATACGCCGAGCAAAGTCTGTACAGTACGGTTGCTGTTAACATATTCGATCGGGCACTAAGTTTTAAAGCCTGGTTATGACACTACGCAGATTCGGTTCATTTCAACTAGTTTTGAGTTTATACACAAACTGAAGTGTAGAAATTATTGAATTTATGAATTTATAAGAGGTGCAAACTTGTTTGTGAGATTTCAAGTACTTGAACTTCAAAATTAAGATGAAACATGCGGCTGCACTGGAATCTGTTTGCAAGTGAATGGATGCAATTAATTTTGTTAGTAGTACTAAATATCCTTGGACTTTGTAAATATGGCTATATTTTCTGTAAGTTTCTGTAAACACAGTATTACTGTAAATGTATTTTTTTCAACTGTTTTCAAATAATGTACGTTGCATAATATACTAAATATTGCTAAAATTAAGTACTGTAATTGGTTTGTAGTAGTAAAAATTGGCACTTTGTGAATATGACTACTTTTCTGTAAGTTTCTGCAAACACAGCATTATTGTAAATGTTTTTAGTATGTAAGTTAAATGACGTGTCCAACATCATTCTTGTACTGATTTTACGGACGAAATACATAAATCGAAAACCTAAATAAATCATTTTCATGAAACCACGAATCCTAGCGTCATAATGGTCTGCGGATTTGAAAACATATTTCACTCCAGTTCCGCTCCAACTAAATTGTTTGAAATGTTTATTTTGAAATTTGGGTTAATTAAAAGAGCAGCAAGTTGAGAAGTAGAACGTGTAGAAAGTGTATGGGTAATCTATATGGAAATGGATATTGATTCTTTTTCCTCTCTCGTCTCCCAGCGCCATATTTAATCAACTATTCGAGAAAGGGAGTGAACGTATGAGAGTCTGTCTAAAACTTGCACCTTGCCTTGGAGTTCGCAGTGTCTCTCGGATCCCGGTTGGCAAGGTCTAGAAATAGCGTAATTTAACTTTGATTACAGCATAAGAGTCATTCAGGTCTAGAAGGGAAGCAAGCCCAGCCAACATACGTTCCAAAGCCCGAAATCCATTACTTCCTCTAACAGGGAGCAATTCCGCTCTCGCGATATTAGTACCTAGAGGCTGGTGACTTCGCACTTCTTTTTTTATTAATCGTCACGCCGAAATAAACGGGGAAACATGTTTGAAATTGAGCGGAAGAACCTGAAATTACAAACTTAAGAGTTTTTCTGATTGATGTCATTCCTAAAATAGTCTCCTCGTATAACCAAACATGCTAGTGACTTCGTCGTCTAAACAGTTTTTAAAAAAATGCAATTTCTCAGTCTGCTTTAGACTTTACGTCTACCAAAGGAGTGGGAATCTATTCACAGCCAAAATGTGAAATACTGAAATTAGAGGATTATAATCTCTAAAATTGTTTTAAATAATTATATTAGGATGTTTCCTGTTACAATCCCCCGATCAGAGCGACAAGCCACAGGCTTAGTATGTCAACTTATGCAACACATCTTTTATTTCGTAGCTTGAACCAGCATTAAATCGAACACTAGGAAAGACAAGTTCAAGACTTTTAAAAGTCACGAACAAACAATAATTCACAGTTAAGAAAACTTTAATGTAAGCAGACAACAGTTTGAATGCAGACTCTGCAATAGAAAATATCTGATAACCTTAAATTTACATAATTTAGCACTGCCGGGTTGCACTTCCGCTAAGATGAGGATTAAGTGAACACTCCAATGAGGATATAGAACTTAATTTCTATTGCGTCTAGGGAAACGAAAATTAGGTAGAATCTATATTATCTCAAGAAGCAACAATTTCCGAGGTTCGAAGTTTCAGATTAAACTGGTTTCTTATTTTTTAATAATTTTTGTTACTTTACGATATATTTTATAAAACTGACTTTTTACTGAAAGATCTTTTTTTTTCAATTTTAAATGTCTTAGTCAGCTTAACAGTTCTAAGCATCGGTATTTAGAAATGCTTTATTTCAGATTTTTAAATTCAGGAATTAAATTTTCTTAAAAATCCACATAGAAAGCAATAATATAATATAATGGAATAATACTTTTTAACGATATTAATGCATAAAGTATGCAATTGCTCCACAGCCATTTGCTTTAAAATTATATTCAAATGGAATGATACTTAGTAACTTACAAAAAAATGCATTAAAACAGGAAAGGAAACTTAGGGTCTTGCTGCTTGTTGTTTGGTTCTAGCCCTCTGAGAAATCTTGGACCGTTTGGAGGTTATACCTATGTCATTTTTAGGGATGGGTCGATACCAGATTTTCTCGATACTCGATATATGATTTTTCCCTCGATACTCGATACCGTCAACATTTCCATTTTCAATAAATAGGTGCATTAAACATTAAAAGTTGAGAGAACTGTGTAATACCAACTAAATTAATTAAGTGTGCATATTTAATGAGACAAAATTTAATATCATCAGTAGCCTATAATTATTTTTAAACTCTACACTAAAACTAAAATTTGTTTTTGAAACAGTCCACTTACAAGTTTTTGTTCAAGAATATTAGCATTCTCACTTAATTGCAGAATTACCAAAGCATCGAAAAAGTACCGAGCGAGTTTTCTGAAATATCGCTCGATGCCGATACCATGCAAGTATCGAGAGTATCGAGGTATCGAAAGTCTCGAGGACCCATCCCTAGTCAATTTATATACATAGGCTATTGGTGTGACCTCTACATACCGTGGAGCTCAAGTACACCCAAATATTCACCCAATAATTTTGCGTGTATTATTATCATAATTATTTACAACTATTGCTAAATATCCAGTGGCTTTGTTGAATCGCTGTACAACGCTTTCCTCCCTCGCATTCAAATACAGCCTACTTACCATGGTTTAAAGCATAAATAAGTTGACTGGATGCAAATAAGCTGGAATGATTTGCCGCTGCCAAGGTGTATCTAAACATTCGTAAATAGAATCTATGTGCTTAAACAGGTAAGAAAAATCGTCAAAATATGTACTCGATTCTAATATAAAAATTGTAGATTGAGTTAAACTGAAACCACCTTGGTCAGAGATATATCAGGTTATACCACTGCGACTTGATCTTGAGCGCTCAAATTCCCGGAGTTCAACACTTTATAAATACTGAATTTTAATAATTTCCTTTTAGCTTCTGCTCAAATATTAATGATTTCCTTTAAATTGAGACCATTTCACATAAATGATAGGGAATAAGCTTCTTGTAATACAAACCGCGCTGTTAAAGCCGAGGCAAAGTTCCTCGTTATTGCTACAGCACTCCAATATCGACTTGAACCGAGACCTTGCTCAAGCCATATTACAGAACTTGACTACTTCCAAATGACTTAAGTCTGGGGTCAAGTTATCTTAATTACATATCTGAGTAAAAATTTAGAGTAACTTTCAAACTGTTTCTCCTCTTACTGCTAAGTATCCCCCACGAGTAACATTAAAATAGATTAGCCAACTTTACGAGAAAATTTGAGGTGTTGATGACCATTATGGAAGGGAGCACATCTGCTGATATCATCCCTAGAAATGCTAACCAGGAACTAGTACAAGTGGCGGAAATCTCCTTTGCAATGCTATATTAATAATAATAATAATAATAATAATAATAATAATAATAAACGAAACTTAAGTTTTATTAAAACCACAATAATGTTTGGACTTATACATCGGGATGAAAATTTGACATAAGCTGAAAGAAATATGATATATAATACTTCAGGATTTAAACAACAGTAAAGTAAAGTAAAGTGATCCCTATACAGGCCATGGAGGCCCAGAGGGTTCCAGGAGGTTGAGGCTCCCAGATTTTGGACATTCGGCACATGAAGGTGGTAAGGTTGTCAGCCTTACGCACCGGCCGCCTTTACCCCCAGGATTGTTCCTGGTACTCATTTCTGTTAGAGGCTGAGTCGACCCCAGGGCCATAGTGTCACCAGAAGGGTTAGGCCAATTGAAAATTCTCAACGACCTCATCGGGAATCGAACCCGCGACCTTCCGGTTTGTAGCGCAGCGCCTCAACCACTACGCTACGACGTACCCCTTAAACAACGGTAGAGATGACAAAATTATTTTAATTGCTGTATAGGGACGATGATGAAGACGAAGATTATTACAGAAAGAAGCAGCCTATAATGGCATTTATTAACAAGCGAGTGTTTTTGTGAAACGAGCAAAGGTAGTTTCATAATTTTCATACGAGTATCTTAATTACCATTACAGGCAAGCTGCATACGACTGTTTTTATTCGAGCATAATTAAATGTTTAAGGTTTGAGATTTTAGCTTCACTCAAACGGTGACTGCTGCCATTCGGAATCAGCTGTTCCCATAATTCCTGCCTTCTGCGACAGATGGCACCTGATGGCATCCAGTCAAGTCGAAACTTTTTCTTGGTCGTTTTCTTGAAACCAGCGGACTTTGACAACGCGAAATGTTTTCAATTTATAATAATAATAAACTTAACATGAACAGAATTGACTTTATTTTAATTACACAGTTGTTGATTACACAGTTTCATTTACTACTCTCAAGATGTGTTCCATAATAATCGAAACAACATCAATGTTATAATGAAAATTTGTTTTAAAATGGACATAATTATGATACCGTTACATCATACATGTCGATACGGTCAACGTTTGTATCGATGGATACTGGGCCTAATGCAGCTACGACATACCTGACAATATTTCTGTGTGCTATAAATTATGTCTCTGCAGCAAACTATCTACACGCATGACTTATCTAATTGTAAGCATTGGCTGCTTCTGCACAAAGTAAACCTACATAGAGTCTATTACTATTAAACTTTTACGTTTACCTATAATGTAAAATGCAACGTATTGCTGTTGTCAACAGCTTTGTACATACAGGGACTTCAGCACCACTTTCTGTTACGGTTATTGGCTGTATCAACAAGTGCATGTATTTGCCATCATCCAGGAGTGAACTAGGCTCACGTTTTTATCCAGATTACGAAAATAATATTTTTTTGTAATATTTAATATTACTAGTAAAATCTTATAATTGTTTTGTCTTTCATTTGTTTCATCTTAATTTCTTCCAGCTGCTTCTATTTCTAAATATAAACATATTTTGTGGAACTGAAATCTGCTTTTGTAATTTTTAATTTCCTCCTTTAATTATTTTGTAAACATTGTTAACTGATTTTAGTTTAGGTATTTAATTTTTTAGTATACTTGTATATTTCTCTGTTCCCTCTTATTTAACATGATAATTGCAGCTCTTAACACGAGCATTGCTCATTTGGGGTTCCATGATTTTGTAATGTATGTAATGTATGTTTAAAAATTCTGATTTCAATAAATTTAAATGTATTATTTAAAAAAGCATTCTCATTACTTAGACGTTTTCCTGTTAAATATGCTATGTGTACAGTGGAGTGCACGGAAACTTTCCGATGCGTCTGGTTTTTTCTAGTGTTTTTCTTCATGTAAAGTTGGCACTGAGTCTCCGAATCGTCTGTGTTCCGCACCAGCCCTGGGTGAGCCAATCTCTCTTACTGGTGCGTACGTATGCATTAGCTGAGGCCTAGGTGTGCAGTGAAATTGAGTTGAAGTATGGGAACATTTCATTTCAGTGTCTGATATTAATACTCAAATATTAACCCATGAACACAGGTCGATTTCAGATTCAGGAGAGGTGTGTGGGGAGGGTTAGCTTCTGCGCGGAGATGGGAGCGAAAAACTCCATGCACTCGAGTGTACCACGCGTTAACTTTAATAATAGTCTTGACTACTGCTACTCTGTTTTGTTGTGTAAATATATTTTTCCAACTATTAATATGCACTTTAACCTTATGCATATTCATGTTTTCCTCATTACAATTATTCCAGGGAAGTAAAGCACTAACTATGTTAGGCCTTTCTTTCTTTCTTTCTTTCTTTCTTTCTTTATCGTAGTTTCACCTCTCCCTTTTTTAGGATTTAAGCGACCCAAGCCGCCCGGGCCTTACAGGGCCGCGACCTGTCGGGAGAGGGATTATCTTTGGATCACATACATACTTTTTTGACCAGACAAGGACATGGAGGGCCTCCCCGGATGAGTGATCAGCCCAATGCCGGGGCCACCTCCTAGACAACACGAACACATAGGACGAGACACAACATTCACACTCACACTCATTCCAAACAAGGCGAGGATGGGATGAAGATGATAATGACGGCCAGATGATATCTGGGGACCACAAGGGCCTAAAGTTACCCGACATTTGTGAGGGAAAACCCCAGAAAAAACCCCACCTAGGTAACTTGTCCCGACCAGGAATCGAACCCGGGCCCGCTGCGTGAGAGGATTGAACGCATCCCCTGAGCCACAGCGGTGGACCTATGTTAGGCCTACAGGTGTTTAAAGTGTATATAAATAAACCGTTTTGGTTGACTAATTGATCATAATATCATCTGTAGAAGTAACGACTACAATATCACAATTTTAGATTTAAAGACAATCTGAAAAGAATACCTAGTCTCTACGATCGTCCATTTGCAACCAGTGGCATTAAGAAATCCGCCACTGCAGATAGTTAAATAGAAAGGCATCGTTCCTTCCACCACAGCCACCAATGATCTCTCTTTCCGAGAACAAAAGTTACGAAAGCACTTTACTAGAAAACCGTTATTTTGATTAATGGATGGTATATTAGGCAAGGATTCAAATATAACCTAACATGAACCGTTATAATGAGGGTTAATTGTCCCTTCTCTGGAGAACCAATAAATTTCTTTCCACTGCAAGCTCGCGGAGTATCGTAATTCCAACATTTATCGGAAACTTACAAATGATCTCTCTTAAAAACTTATATTCCCTTGCCCAAAAACTTGAGAAATATAGGCCTATGTCAGTAGATTGGGAGAGGAGAGATCATTAGTGCAAGCTCAAGCACTGCAAGTGACGATTCCTTACCGCTATCTTCGAGGAGGACTAAAGTAAAGGGATTGAAATGAATTTTAGCCATGAAATCACTGAAAAACGGCACTCTGAACATATAAAAGTTAATGACTCAAAATTACGCATAAGTAGATAACGTTTACGATTCCAGTGTGCTCATAAGAATAATTCCATTTATAACAACTTAGGGCCTACTAAATGGCGCAGGGAAAAAATGGCTGTTCAACATTGAAAAAATAAGAAAAATAAAAATAATAATAAATAAAACAATAACAAAAAATCGAAGGAATAATATTTTTAAACATGTTACCTAATTTGTCAGCTGAGTACTGGGGTAAACTAACTGCAACTCCACTTTTTTTAGTAAAATGTGATAACTAAACTTAAAATAACGAGGACAGCGATAGTGTATATTTCGAACTCTTTTAAGTTTAACTGATTTTCGAAATATATAATATCTCACTTTGGGCAAAATGTGGATCCAATACTCAGCTGGCTTAGTTCATTTATTGGTTTTCGTAGGTAATAATGTCTACTGGTTATTTCTCTGTATCTGTTACTGATTTTATCTCTTGCTCACACTAAATACTAAATACTGAACAAAATGAACATGTTGTGAACTACAGCATATGTCTGTGTGTATGTACACATTACTTTAGTATGGTAAGGGTAAGTGATATTCCTCATCTACCTATATTCTAACTTGAACACCGAATCTTTCTCTAATTGTAAGTGTAAGAAGTGTAAGAAGTAAGTGTTCACTACATTACTAGGATTGGTTCAGGAAAATAAACAATACTCAGGTACAACAAAACTGATTTCTGTGACATTTTCCGGTCCGGTTATTATTGCAAACAGTACCAAACCCGCTGCAGAAACATATTCTCCCCTACAGTCCGGAAAGACTGTGGGTCAAGGACTTTCTATAAGAAATGATAGCAGAATAAAACAAAGAAGTCGTCGATTAAAACACAAGACAGCAGAGAGAAAGGAGTAAAACGAATGGGTGTGAGTTAGGGATGACTTATCCATATTATGCAATAATGATTTGTGTTTTACAAAATCCGATATTTTGACGATATTTCAGTTCCGATAATATCGTGATATCGATAATGCTCTTCGGTAATATCGGGGTGAGAGATCAACCTAAATAAAAATATATTATGACATATTTATTTATAAAAATGAGCAAAATCAACGATTTCGGTCATATTAAGTTAAACATTAATAAAATTTACCATCAGTTTAACATATTGAAATGATGGCTATGAACGTTTGGGCCTAATTACATTATTTTATTTTCAGCTTTTTCGTCAATTTGAGTTTTGCTGTCACAAGGGCATCTCAGTTAAACTTACTCGTCAGAAGTCACAACAAGCAGTGGTTCCAAACCATTCCCTAAATCGCTATAGGATATCAATTTACATTAAACGACATTATCTCAGTAAAACTTTCGGTATTATCGAATATCGATATTTTCTTACCAATATTATACTGTTATCGATATTAGTAACCGATATTCATATCGATATTTTGCTTCCTATATCCCATCCGTAGTGTGAGTTACACTGGGCCGTTATCGTCTTACGGTGTGAAAGCATTTTTCAAATACGCCTTGAAATAAATGACACGGGTCACGCAACAGTGTCAGGATTTTTGTCATTCGTCCTCGTGTTATTTTAAAAAGTACACTCTCCTTTACGAGCAGCCAGGGGGGGGGGAAGGGCGGGGTACATTGCACGCAAACCCTTATCGATTCTTGTGTAACCGATTACTTACGTCGCTCTTGAAACAGTTTCAGTACCTCGTACGTGTTCGTGGCAGCTAAATCAAGAATTGAAACAATTCCTGCAGTTTCGATTTCATTTCTCCACGTAATGGAATGTAATAGTGTAGGGTCAATCATGTTTATCAAAAATTAATATTTTGTTACCATGACAGGTCTGTAGGCATATTGCAAATAACCCACTCACGGGCACTACAATACTGATACACGGCGCGGCGTAACAGAAACCTTCCAGGTGCTCATTCTATCCTGCATATCTCAATCCTTTTCTAACTCTCTCAAATCTATCCTCACATCTGTCTTGTGTATGTAACTGTTCTGATTGGTTAGCTCGTGAATCGGTGACCAATCTAGAATAAGAATGCGTGGAATTTCAACGAATCACAAGTGTCTATCGTCATAATTCTATAGTTTAATTCTTACCACTTTTTTTATTGCACCTATCTGGAAATGGAAATCCATACGGACTAAACACTGAGACATCTACATACGTATAGCTTCTTTGGCCAAATACAATTGAACAATGAACACAGCGAATGAGTATATATATATATAAGCTGCATATGAGCAGAAAAAGATAAGAAAATATTGTACAATTTTATGTGTGGTGAAGTATTATAAATATCATATAATAATAAATACAATATTAATGTCACAACATACTATTAGTGGCACCAGAGTGTTCAATCTAAAAACAAAAAAGCAAAACAACTAATGTTAAAGCAAAATGAAGGTAGTAAGCGCACACAGCCTTACCATTGCGATGTATCGATTGTCCCACCATTGCCTATCTTGCTTACAATGATAAAAATAGCGGCGTAATTTATTAATTTTTATGGTTCTAATTGTTTATTACATGCTTGATTATGTAAGTATTCGCTAAATAGTCACAATAAATACAACTGAATATTTGGATTCTCTCAAAATAAATTCCGGATCTCTCGTTATAATACCTATGGCTATAGTACGTATTGAATGAAGATTATGCATATACGATTTAGGTTTTCTCGGCGATGATTGCGCTAGACCATCGAAGTGTCTGCGACCGAAAGCTTTGTTCTGGAAGAGAAGCTGACTAGGCAAATTACCCGGAAAATCATTGTTTCCAAAGATTATGTAACTTATCGGTAGTATGTAATCTCATCTCTTTACTACTTCACTGAAAGAGGATCTAACCTACCAAGAATTAATTTTGACAAGTTTTGATCACATAAATTGTACCAGTTATTGCATTAAATTAGAAACGGTGATTTTTAGATTT
Source organism: Ectobius pallidus (assembly GCA_964059195.1). Taxonomy (NCBI): domain Eukaryota; kingdom Metazoa; phylum Arthropoda; class Insecta; order Blattodea; family Ectobiidae; genus Ectobius; species Ectobius pallidus. The sequence continues at coordinate 13,954,473 of CAXKWD010000013.1, forward strand.
CAACAAGTGTCGATAGCACGTAAGTCGCCTCGGTGTCCTCGTCCCCAGCGGTGAAGTCTTTGAAGTGGTGTTTCTTTAATGCAAGAAGGACACACTCGTCAATCAACTATCTTGGAAGATGAACTTATGCGCGTGAAAGAAAATTTCCTAACAAGGTGCCAGTGTTGTGTGGATGCAAGAGGAGGACATTTCCAACACCTCTCGTGATGAGGCACGTGGTCATTTTCATTGTGATTTTAACTGTAACTGTGAGAACCCGAATCATTACACCGTTAGAGGGCTTTATTTGCGTCGATATTTCACCCGATCGCTCGGGAGTTAGAGATGCGCTCGCCACGACGCAGAAACCCGCATCATGATTGGCCAACTCGTACGTGAAACACTGCATTTAGAACGTTGTCAAGTATCAGCAAGTAACGCTAAATGTTGTATTATATTACTATTGTTGTACTGATTTGGCACCAGACTCCGCACCTGCTCGGATTACACTCTTAACCCTCAATAAACAATAATATAATTCGGCAGACCGCAAAAGGAAATGCCGACGCTTGACTCGCCGAGTGGGGACAAGGAAAACGAGAGAACTGTACTCGCAGGTACTGTACTGACATATGCGACTTGGATCCGTATAGTTCTGTGAAGAAAGGATCTCACGTCGAAAAAAAAAATCACTCTTCATTGTTTCCAGATTAACAGTTTGACTAGAATCCTTGAAAGAAGCTGAACAGTATAAAACGGAACCATTTAAAGGGCCAGCATGTTTAAACGAAATAAAAATCCTTAAACATACGTCGTTTATGATGATTTCAAGAAACATGCATGCCAAATTGGAATAAAATCGAAGCATTCGGTAGTGACTGCATAATAAACAAATTGAATAACAGACAAAATGCCGAACGGTAGAGTTAAAACAGGACTTGGCACGGTCAATTATAAACAATCTTATGGTTAAGTGCCTTCATGATTGCGAATACATTTTACATATTATAATTTCAGAATCTGAACAATGAAAATATTTGATAATAAACTCGAAATCTTTTCAAAATCTATATATATTTCTATTTCCCTAGGTTCTTCTTTATGTGAAGTCTTAATAATTGAACGAATTATTTTAAGATGACATAATTAATGAGAATTTGATAACAAAGGCGTTTGTGCCTGAGTATAAGAGAAGAAGCTCTACTCCGTGTTTAATTGGCGTGTAACGGAATATGAATGACCTCAATGAAATTAATGTTATTGACAAAGCTTTGTATACTATATCCCTTTCATAATCCTTTCGTGTTTAATTCGTACAAATACTGAGTTCAAGTGTGTTGCTGTAATTTAGGGATGCTCGGACGTAAGGACTGGACTATTTCGAATCTGTAACGGATCTGTAAGGCAAGAATTAATACGAGTATTTAGTACATAGATGATCAGTAACTAATCCAGTTAGTTAATTTTATTCACATTCCACAGTCCAGTGTTTTTCATTACACAATAAAGTTTGTTAAAAGTAAAGGTAAAGTGATCCCTATACAGGCCATGAAGGCCCAGAGGGTTCCAGAAGGTTGAGGCTCCCAGATTTCTGACATTCGGCCCATGAAGGTGGTAAGGTTGTCAGCCTTACGCACCGGCCGCCTTTACCCCCAGGATTGCTCCTGGTACTCATTTCTGTTAGAGGCTTAGTCGACCCCGGGGCCATAATGCCACCAGAAGGATTAGGCCAATTGAAAAATCTCAATGACCTCATCGGGAATCGAACCCGCGACCTTCCGATTTGTAGCGCAGCGCCTCAAGCACTACGCTACGGCGTACCCCCAATAAAGTTTGTTACAATCATATAAATATCAAGGTTTTAAAAATATTTCATATTTTTCATTTTACTAAGTTATTTCTGAAATAAACAATTCATATCACAATATTTTAAACATTTTATGTGGAATGTCAACGAATCGCAAGTAACTATTGTCGCAATTTTATCGTTTTACTTTTATCACTAACATTTTATGCACCTACGTGCAATTGTTTTTATGAAAATTCACAAGGACAGAACACCTGTAGCTCCTTTGTAAAAAATAAGAAGAAAAGATATGTAGGCACTGCGATTGGGTATATGCAAGCTGCATATGAGCAAAAGGAGATATTAATGTCATGTATGATTATACGTATGTGGTCTGGTGAAGAAGTGTTTTAATTCCTGTTTATGAAAAGTCGCAAAACGACCGATACATTAAAACATAGCCTACTGATCGTTCCGTTATATATAGGCTCTCTCGCACATAACGATACAAATATCGAAGTCTTCTAACTAATTTCGTGGTTTAATGATATTCCTTACATGCTTAATTCTATGAATACTCACTATATAGTCACAATAAATCTAACTCGATGCCCAAGATAAATTCCAGCCTTCTCGTTACATTGTCTATGAAAATCTGGTTGAAGGTCCTGTTTCAGATGCCAATAAATCACTTAAACTCATTAGTGAAGAATAAAAGGACGTTTGCAATTTTGTATCTGTAGAGCTCTTGAGGTAGAACTAATCTCTTGAGCGTTCCTGTAGTACTGATAAGTTTGGTAACATTCTAGTACCAAAGAAACTAGAGACTTTTAAGAATGCAAGAAAAAACGAATTGAGCCCTATGTTAATAAATGAAAGCATTTACACGATTGTTGGTTAAGTTATTGCTGCAGTATTGTTTGTTGGTTACGGTTATTTAACGATGGTTGTGTACTGATATTTTGGCATATAGCAATGACCGGTTTGCCGGAATTTTGTCTCCGAAGATTTCTTTTAGGTACCTGTAACGCTTTAGACAAAACATTGTTGCAATTAAGCACAATGAAATACAGTATCATCGATATGAGCTGGGGTCGAATCCGTGACCTATGTGACATTACTTATAACAGTGCCCAAGCCTACAACGCAGTACTGAACAACTGCAAGACTTCGCAATACAGTGTGATAGAAACACAGTCTTAAAACAAAAAAGGTGTGTTTAGCCTAATGCCAGGAGCATTTACTGATAAATTTCCAACAAAATTCAATTGTTTTCGTGATCCTAGTTCTATTCAATCCACTGGGGTTTTGCAACATTAAAACACTTCGTGCGAATATATTGTAAGTGATGCAAGATTACATATGATCGTAGGACCAATTAAACAGAGTATTTTAGTACTCCGAGACTTCGCATACCCAATTACGGCTAGGTTCTTATCATTTCATGACCGTTTGAAGTAATAATTTCGAAACTAGAAGACTTTATATGACAAAATGATTGGTGACTAATGAAGCAATAATTAGGCCTAGTAGGATTGTACGTCCTACAGGAGGTTCACTTTACCACTGACTGCTCGAGTAACCTTACAATGACTGCAAGAAGTATTAGGTGATAATAATAATGATTGGTGAATAATTTAAAACCTAAAATACATTATACGGTTATAATAATGTCATGTAAGCACATAATGACTTTAAAATTTCTGTTTATTATGATTTTCCGATCTCTGAGAGAAAGAAAGTGCAATGGTTAGCTTACACTTCTACCCAACCTTCATTCCTCACAAGTAATCTTTCTGTTTTTTCTAACCTCTTACTGCCTCGATCTCAACACAAGTACCTGCTTTCAATCCCCCTCTACTTATTCCTCATACTTTAAAGTATCACATCCAAGGCTGTGGAATTTTCTCCCTGATTGGCAGAGACTATCGGGGAATATCATAATCAAATATTAAGTTTGAAAATATCGTACAATAATAATTAATTTTTAATATAAGATGATTTGGGTAATGGAATTTTACTCTTGTCTATTGTTTTTGCGATCATATACATTTGGTAATTTTTTATATATAATTCTAACAGTACGTTTATCATTAACTCATCGTTTGCCTGTTTACATTATGATTTTGTACCACATGCTAAATATAAGATTACCTACATTACTTGTCTAGCGTATAATCCGAGTTTTGTATTGCTTTATTTGCAAGATTTGTATTGTTTCGTTGTTTGGTAAACTGGAAGAAAAGGCCTAGTGGCCTTTCTACAAGAGTTCAAATAAATATTTTAAAAAGTACATGAATTTGTGTGAATATAAGAGCAGTAATGCTGCAAGATTCGTAAGTTATTATCATTTACTGGAGCAATTAAACTCGAAATGCGTTTTATGATAGCAGTACAAATAAATTACTAGAGGAATGTTTAAAACTATATAATGACTGTTCTTGCTGCAGGTACTAGCATTAACACAGCAATTTGAGCTCAGGTCCTGGAAAGGGATCTGATTGGCAGGCAAATGCCAGATGCACAATGGGCAGAAGTGAATGTTTCTACTCCATTTAGCTCCGTATCAAGCCAAACAGCTAATCAAACATGGTAATGCAATGGTAAGGTCAGGGTATGCGGGACACGTGGTGTTTGCACATCCCGATATCACACCTGATACACTCCGTTATGATACGTGACAGTTGAGGGCATCCAACTTGTGTCCTGACACCAAGGAGTATAATAATAATAATAATAATAATAATAATAATAATAATAATAATAATAATAATAATAATAATAATAATACTAATAATAATAACAACAACAATAACAACAACATCAACGATGTCTACGAAACGAGTTCGTAAGGGTAAGTGTAGCAAACGGCTAATCAAACATGGTACGACATTTATTTTACCATCTACTGTATATCATATACCTTTTTAGATTTCCGTTAATATTAGCAATAAATTATAAATATTAGGCTTATTCTGATGAATTATGCACCATGGGGCCATATTAGAGCCCGTAGACAGCCGTTATAGATTTTCTGTTACGCGGCTGCTAACGTAAGGAATGGAGTGTTTCAACGCTTTTCAACCATCAAGTATGACGATTTTTGCGTCCACCGTGAGAAACTGAACATTTATAAAGGCGTAATGAATTTTAACATTTTTATTTTTGCCAATCATAATTAAGTCATACGCAAATATTCTTTACGAAAAGGGTATTTTCTATATGACTAAGAGCATGGTTGGTAACAATGGAGAGGCATAGGCTAAAGATTTTATAACACTAGTGCAATAATGTGCAACTTCTACTTCGTGTGTCTTGTGTTAGAAGTTCTAGTTTTAATTAAAGCTGTCTACAAATATTTTTAATATGACCTGAAAAATATAACACAATGACTTGAAAATAGATTACCATAAAATATAATAAAAAAAACTGACACATGGCATACAAAACTGTAATACGTAGAACAGAATGTTATAGTAGGATGACCCTTGATTAAGCTACCATAGGTCACTGAAAAATCAGTGCTCTTACCCGCACCCTCACACTAAAATATTTTAGAAGTCAACAATAGAAATGACTACTTACTGTTGCATCAGTTCAAATTCAATCAACATTTTGTAGGGGAGAAGGACTGCAACAATAACCGCACCACACCACGACCAATGTGCTTTACATTGAATTTTCTTATTATTTTGATAACAATGCGTTAAAAGGAGCAAGTTTTCCTTTAAAATGCTCTCACATTTCGGCCTACAGAATGAAAAATGCCATACTTTAGGGAAAACTATAAAAATGAGAAAAATTACAATCATTTCATTCCTGGCCCTTATTTTCAATAGAGCATCGTCGGAGTATCATAAAAAAGATGCAAAGTCATTGAAATCCGGACCCTAGTAGTAGTGGTAGTAGTAGTAGTGGTGGTGGTAGTAGTAGTAGTGGTGGTGGTGGTAGTAGTAGTAGTGGTGGTGGTAGTAGTAGTACTAATAAAAATAATAGTAAAAATAATTAATCAAAATAACAATAAAGTTAATAGTAATAGTGATAACAAAAATGAAGAAAATAAAATAACTCTCTAGATTTTCAAGATTATTACGTGGTTAATCTATGCACTCTGTTGTTTAAATTACTAGATACTCGATTCAAATGCCATTGAAATAAAATCCACTTTACGAATGAAAACATCGCTTCAAACAATTTTAATATCATGTTTTATATAAATGAACTCAAATACTCAGTCTCCCCTATGAAAATACATAGCTTTATGAACTACAACCGTTGGTAATTGGTGGAATGATGACGTCATCATGTAATCTACTTTCTGGCTCAAGCCTAAGCTCGTTTAGTATGTTTATAACAGAATTTTCTAGATAATATAATAAACTGTTCCCCAAAATATTGAGCTCTAATGAAAACAATTTAATTTTAACAATCGAGTTTAGCTGAGGGATTCACGTTAGCAAAATCGCGTGTTCAAATCCCTGGGACAATATGAGAGCTTTCACCGTTCGCAAAGGCATATGACAGATTGTGATTTATTTTTGCTCGACCATACATACTTATTATACAGTGACGTAACTGCATCTTATTGGCATCCATTAAAGCACTGGTTTCGTATCGAATCGTACTGAATACGGAAGCCTTCATAGCAGCAAATAAAACTGTGTAATAAACAATCTGTATTAAAAATAAAATCAATTCTGTCCATGGTAAATCATTTTAAACTAAACTAAATTCATTTCGTGTGTTTAAATAAGCGCTGTTTGACTTTAAAGTGTCAAGAGAAGCCCTGCGGCCTGCATGCATCGTAGCCTGAAATCTATCGGAGAAGACAAGAACTACTGTTTGTCTGCGAGCTGAAGGCCGAGCTAGCGTTCCCCCACTACCTTACCATGCGCTTGGATTTACTGTCTATGTCTTTCCCCCACTATGCCACCAGCTCGGCCTTCAGCTCACAGTCAGACAGTACTAACAGCTGATGAACGAGAGTCATTGGCTTCTTCAAATACGACGTATTCTAAAGTCCCTAAATTTTGACATTTAATTATGGTCGCACGGAATCAGCCGTATGCAACCTTTCAATAATGGCAAATACGATATTCGCATGAAGATTACTAAACTTTCTTCGCTCTTTTCATAAACATAATCGTATCTTAATAAATTATATCAAAGGCTCGTTGCATAATGTACTATACCAGCTACCGAAACTTAACTGTATCCGACGAGACCCTGAGTTGGTGAGTTACTAATCACACGTGTTACTTTTGTATTACTAAAGCCGATGTCCCACGATTGAACAATTATGGTCAAAAAGTTCTATTACGTAGCATTTCTAAATAGTATTTCTGGTGGAATATACTGTCAGCTGTTCACCGAAATTAAAATCGATCGACAAAGCGGTCGATATGTATACGCTACACTGACCTCATTATCTGCTGGATGTTTTTCATAATTTTCATAGCACCTGATTGTTAAGCCAGTCGTAATAATGGTAGCAGATAGTATTGTTATATACTCAAAATCTGTATTAGAGATTATTTATCTCGATTAATTTCATTTTAACATCTTGGTAAATGTTCAACGAAGCTGCCTTTCACGCGGGAAGAGAATGGCGCTCATTGGCTGATCTTTATATTTTGAATAATACAACATGTTAGGAACTCTCCTATTCCGTTGTATCCCAATGGAAAATATAGGCTGAAATTTTGTGCAATGGTAGTCGTCGGTGTCACATGCCTTTCTTGGAATTTGGACGAAATATTTGATAGTGGGACATCGGCTTGAGAAAACTCATAAGATGACTTACGCTACGTTGATTGCTAGGATTTTGCTTGAAAACATGTCTGAGTGGCCCACTAATAGATCAAACTGATATCAATATACTTTCGTGAGACTGCATGCTGTGGAGAATGCCAAACCCAAGAACCTGTAACTCTGTAACGATTAATCACACATGGACGCATTTTACAAAATACACTCAGAAACGGAGCAAGCATTTTGTTGTATTTTTCCAATTTATTCATATCAAATATAAAAACATAAAATATAGAGTTTATCACCCAAATGAGCTTTGGTCAAGTGTGGGTGCCGTTCAGGAAGAAGAATATTATTTTATAATTGTTGCGAGTAGTGGAAGAGGAACAGCAAGCCGTCGACGCAACAATGAACGCAGATTTTATAATAAACAGGGGTGAAAACATAGCTATTGTATGTTACGTATGGTTCCCCAAAAAAGTTAAACATCAACTACTAGAAGGGATTTCAATTGTAAGGACATCAAGTTCATCGACACCATCGCGGAACACTTCCACACGCCTCACGGAACACCACTAGTATAGATAATGAATTAAATTAAAATCTACGCTATCAATTATAAAATTCCCTAACATTAGAGCGCTTTCACACTGGGACACAAGTGACTGTTACCAGTGTCAGTATTGCCAACAGTAGCTGCATCATATAACAATCTGCCATCGCCTTTGACTTCCCAAATGCCAGGTCGACATTCCACTTTACTTATAAAATCTAAACTCATTGCTGGATAACTAGTTTCGCTGAGCTCGACTATACAACTGAAATATATATATATATCCTTGCTGTGTTGGCAATCCGTAAATGTTGTGACCGTCATTTGTGTCCCAGTGTGAACGCTCCAATTAAAAGAAGTGACTGGTATGGTCACAGTGTCGATGACCGTCACATGTGTTCGGGGTGAGACACTGCTGTGTTCCAGTATGGAAACTTTAGTTCTAACTAATATATCTCTATCAGTGACCGTCACTTGTGTCTCAGTTTCGAAAAGGCCTTTACATTAGCAACTGTACGTGTAAATGAAATTTCCCTCCTCGTCCTCCTGCTATTCAAAAGCAGTATCCCTAAGAATAAAAGACCTTCGCTCGAATCCATTTCATTAACTGACCACAAATTGTTGTATCATGTAGCTACTACTGGCAATACTAGCAGTGACCGTCACAAGTGACCGACGTGTGTTCACTGCAATCACCGGTGACCGTCACTTGTGCCCCAGTGTGAAAGCGCCCTTAGATAGAAAACAGAAACAATACCAACATTAGGTATTTATACAAACTTTAGTCTCGGCTTCCTTGAAGCTCTTTTGAACCAGTTCAGAACCAATTGTCCTTGTTTGACAGTTTTATTTGGTTTAGCTTTTTCAGTAAAAATATATCCAATGGCAAATATTGCCTGAACTTCTTATATGATCGCAATATATAAGGTAAATTGGTTTACTCCGGCAGCATTTGTTAATTTTACAACTGCCTCATTTACTGGAATAGGGCATTTTATAATCAAGATAATTAAAGGTATATCATAAACTTGAGAGCAGTCAATTGAGTAGCACAAAGAACGCACTGTAGAACTACTGTGAGTTGCCTGAATAAAGATTGTAGCTCCAACCCATGCTTCTGTGTGTGTTCTTTTCTTTTCTTTTCCTCTCAGTATTTCATTATTTGTGCACGAAATTGAATCAAGTTACGGGATTTTCATTTGAAATGGTTCTGGAGAAAGGTTGTAAACAGAATAATAGGGGTAGCATATTACAAGCTGTACGTTACCTGGAATTCGTAACGGAGTCTGGGGATATAAAAGATGCATTCTTTTAATTTCTTCAACTGAAAGTTCGGTAGCTTAAACCCATGTTCCACAGTTACACTGGGAAAGACGTACGGAATGGGTTGAGGGAAGGGGAAAAAGGTAATTTCCTACAGTTTGTTGGAAACGGTAGCCTACCTAAGGTGGTTTTGTCGACTGTTCCTATGTGTATCAAGCTAATAACCTGCAGGAAGAAGTGTGGGGACGGCCTACAGTTGTAAGAAAAGGATTCATAAGAAAATGAAATAAGGTAGGGAAATGTAAAACATATAGAACTCTGGTAGCTGCTACTGCTTCATGTTAAATTATGCAGATTTTAGTATTGTGCCTTCCTCACACATTCTTAAGAGTAAAGCGTTTTCACAGGAACTTATTCTAATTACGATCTAGTGCTACGGAAATAAATAAAATTAGTATAAAATAAACTTGCTCTAATTTCATTTAGAATAACATTCATAAATTGTAGGAATCTTCTTGAAGACTATAAGTGAATAAGTAAACTTCCTGTCCACCGTTCTGGTGCACGGGAGTGTTCGCACTCCTCATCGCCAAAGATTTATAAATAATTATAAATCTTTGCTCATCGCACATTAAATTCCTGTACCTTCTCTCTTACTACCAGTAATTGTACAACAATTCACCAATTTTAACTAGTTTGACTTTAATCTACTGCATCAGTAGTTAAATTTATATATTTTAGTATTTAAAGGTGAAATCTAGAGAGAAATACCAATCATTCTGGGTCAGAGATGTATTTTTTAAAGGGACACGCTACGGAGTTTTCTTTTTTCCAGAGTTTTCAATGTATTCTCACGAAATGAGGTAGATACTATAAAAACATATGTACATAATTATTTTGACTTTTGATATTTAAAAAATGTTCCCATAATGTTTTTTTTTTTTTTATTATTATTTTTAATTTTAGTATTGGTTTTTTCTCATCACACTTGAAGACAAAATCAAGTTGTTAAAAGTTTAAAATGAAGCTAAGACTTTACATTATGCAATGGTACATGGAGTTTTTCCTGGTCAAAATTGTTCGTTGGTAAAAAATACTTTTATACTTTTTATTTTACAACAAATTACTCAACAGAAAAAATAATATATAATTTAAAAATAATGATATATTTAAATGAATGCGTCAGTGCATGAACACATTTATTGTATGTGTGCAAAGTGTCATGACTGTAGGTCTGCCCATTTAGGAGAAATCTGACTGATAGTTAGTTTATAAATAAATATATATATATATATAATATATTTTATATTAAGCAAAAAATTTTAAGGTTATTATTATTGTTATATATATATATATATATATATATATATATACAGTATATATATATATGATATAATGATATTCATAGTCTCATTACATGTAACAGAGGAAAGGTACAAAAGTCAAGGTTTGAAATTGTGGAAAAAAGAAACTTCGTCCATCTCCTCTTAATATTTGAGACCTAAAAATGTATACTCATTTGGGTACTTTGGTTTATATGTCTTCTTTAATACCAAAAGACTGCAATATTTTGTTAATTTTTCTACTCAAAACTACATCTTCCTTATTACGGGATAGTGTAACTGTTGAAAGAAAAGCATTGCCACTACAGGGAGTTGTCCAACTGAATACACTGTATTGTTAAAACTTTCTGTATCTCTCATCCCCCAGACCCATAAAGTGTTAAAGGTCGGTCCTCGTAAAGTTAAGGTGGGTAACTTGTCTTCGGGGAGAAGTGGTAGACGCTTTGTGGTCTTTTCTTTGAATACACTCGCATGCATTATTTTCCAGTAATATCCTCGTAAATGTCTTCTTGGCGGTAATGTCCTCTGTTTTCTCTCAATGAGATAAATTCAAATGACTCTGCATGTCAGAAAAAGGCAATACACAAGTTCAAATTTTTAGTGGATGAAGAACGAAAGAAGCAGGATTTTTTCAACCTATGTTGTTAACCTATGCTCAGCCTAGACTAGACCACCAAGGTATATGACGTTAGCTCAACACATTTTAAGGGATATGCTGTCAAAATTTGAGAAATTCTTGTAAAACATACAAAATCGTTTTATTTAGGTACCGGTACCTGGTTCATTTATGAGCAGCTTTCCCCAATTAGCGATGCCCATAAATAGAGCCCAATAAATGGTGCAGATATAATCCATTAACTGAAGGGATGCACCAACTCAATTGTTGATAACACTGATTACAGGCGTGTCATTAAGCAACAGTTGATATGGATGTTAATTTGATCTTAAAATATGTAATTTCATTTCAAAAATTGTATTATTGTACGAATTTGGTAAGAAAATATTTAGCAGGGTATTGAGTTTAGGTATGCCAGTCGTAGGGGCTAGTTTGTAAACATTTTCAGTTTTCAAACTGACACATACAAGAGAAAAAATATAATTACATAAAAAATTCCGACTCTATAAACAATAATCCAATTGACACTCCAACTGTTAACGGGGAAATAAGAAATAATAGTGAAGGTTCCAGTAATAATCTAATATAATCTTATCAGAGTTCAGTACAATTGCGAGGTGCCAACTGTTTGTACCTCTGTTACTGTATAGCCTACATCATAAAATTGCTTGAAATAATCACTGAATTATTGCCATGGAATTTTTTTAAGCGATATGTATAAGCGTATTAAGGTTAAAATAAACTAATAACCTACTAAACACCTTGGATACATAGTGTTCTTTTTACACTAATACACTACATCTCTGTATGCACTTGAAAACGATCATAAACAAATAAACAAAATATGTAGTTTCACCGAACTGTTTTATAAAATGCGTTCATATCTGCAGCCACCTCACGATTTTAAAATCCATCAATGAATAATCGAACCCACACCCAATAGGTACCCTGCCATTCCAGCAAGAATCTGATATAGCTTTGATGTTAAAGAGTGTAGTCTAGTTGTAGCAACGACACAAGACTTTTTATGTAACCAGTAACCTACAATTCTGAGAAAATAATTATCAGGTTGCTGAGTGGGCAAGTCTGTAATTCCAGCTGAAGAACACCGTGTTTTGGGTTAGCAAGGGAATATTTAAAGATGGTGGCCGGAGTTGAGAAAAGAGATAATGAATATAGATCCATTTAATTTCATCGTTTCCTTCATGCCCAGCTTTGTGGAGCCTGCAGCTAGTTAGTGCCTCTTATTTTACAACCAGTTACCTTAAGTTTTATGAGACTGCACTAGCCTGTTTTAACTCATAATAGTTTATGTAGTGTGCTGTAAACAACTGACAATTTTTGGGCACTTAAATACTTAAAAGCACTCAATTATATTGTGATACAAAACCAAGATATCAGAGGCAACAGATATTCATGAAAATTCATTATGTTATATAAGATATGGATAGTACTTGCAGTATAAACGTCTTGGTTTAATGGGGCCACCTATTGTATTCGATTGGATAATGTATCATGCTTAAATCTTTTTTTCATACTGATATTTTTTTTTCCCCCAGGAACTTCCCTTCTGTCTCTTTCATTTCTCCTTTTTATATCCTGTTTGTATGATACAATCATCTGATAGTTTAACTGTTTATGTTTACGTTTAAATATCGTACAATAATTTAACGAATTTAAGAACACATGAAAAATCACAATTTTGTTGCTACGCCGCTTCTATTGAAATAAAAATTAGCCATTTTTTAAACATATCTTTTAAATTTTGCATTGAAATATTCTGTGATATGTCTATAATACATAGCGTAACAATTTGTGCCCTTAACGAATGTTAACAGACCATTAAGATCGTGCGCTCCCCTTGTTTACAGTACTGATTATGCGATTTTCCCTGCCATGAAAATGAGTTATTAACTTACAATAGAATATGGTTTATGGACACAGAAATAAAGAAAGAAAGACAAAAGAAGAATGCTTAAAATATGTTTCGAAAAATGAAAGATGGCCTGATGGGCAACCGCTCGGTTTGAAGGAAAATCTTATATAGATCTCAAAGAAAGTTTGTTTGAAAGCATGCTAAACTTTGATTACTGTTTCCCTAAATTCACTAAAGGCTTAGAAAAAATTTGATACGATACACTTGATTTCGTGTGGTAAAAATACTCTCAGTTGCGTGAAGAGAAAAGGAAAAAAGCTGACGAGATATTGAATAATCTTAACAGAAGAAACTATATCCAGCAACGACACCCGGACAATCCAATACTAGATTTAATCTAGTTAAATGATGAAAAATGCCGACTCTGTTATTTCCGATTTAAGAAAACGTTTCTACAAAGGCTAACAGATCCATTGCGTATTATACTAACGAGAATTGCAAGAGAATGATTGTTTTCTGTTAACTGTAAAGCATAAAATAAAAACCAAATTTACAATGATCCAGCATGGTTATACTATGGTAAGTTGAGGTATGTTTTACATCTACACTGTAGTATAGCTGTGGAAAGACGTAAGGAAACGTCATCATATTTACCCCTATCGCCAAAGCTACAATGACCATAATAAACTGAGGTTTATTATCAAAACGTTTATTCCATTTTCGTGTATTAATGCATTACAGAAAAGCTTCACTATAATGTTAAAAAAAAGTGTCTCCTTATAAAATATAGCGTAACGGGAAATGTCGCGTGCGCAGAGCATTATTCACGTGACGTTAGGGTTTAGTGTAACTTGAATTGAGCTGACCAAAACCTCTCTAATTTCTGCGTAAACCCTCACTAATTGCCTAACATAAGAAACCCTTATATAATGCAAATACGCTTGATCCCGTGCTACAAGAAATGATTAATCTTACCTGTGTAGCCAAAGCGTTCAGTTCCTTCACTTAACGTAAAATTACGCGAAAACTTTATTTTGAGCACCACGCCAAGCGGTTCTAGTCTGACGTTATCTCTCTGCAAGGAGAAATACTTCCCGACGCCCACTGCCGTAAATGATAAGCAAGAGCGGTGTTTACTCTTTAATTTGTACAAGAAAAACTGACTTCCTTCTCCCTGTAAAGGCGTGCTATACTCCTCTTGTACAGGTTAGGTTTTATTTCCGCTTAAATAATTTCGTGTTTAAAACATACACAGCCTTACTAATAAAAGCTGCTTATATCTGCGTTGAACGGTTGTTTGGTTGTTCACCGTGTAAGTTCTGCATAAGCCGCATTACCAATAACGGGTGTGTAACTGCCGAGTTTACATCGGGTTTGTACGTCCAACGTCATCAAATACGTCACTCTATTTGTGACGTTACTAGCTCCTGGCTATGAAGGGACTGCTGAACGCCATCTATCGGTGCAGCGGCAAACAACGATGGATCGTCTGCAGAGTTTCAGTATTTCATTATATTGTTTTCAGAAAGCTGTAATCATGGGTACAAGTATGGAAATATGTCCCGCAAACAAGGAACAATGTTTATAATTCCGCAAAAGCAGCTCAGAATATGCGTTGCCTCAAAATTCAATCTCAGACATCTAAGAAACGACCGGCTGTTACGGATATCGGCCATCTTGATTATTTACGTCAAGTTTATACAAGGGTGCCAGGCTGTGTAAAGGTTGCACACATTCAGCCTTATGCAAGGATTATTAGTACTGTTCTTCTCCTCAGCTGTGTATATTCCTGGTATAAATGTTACAACTGGATTATTAGTAAGACTGTATGAGTGTAACAAAAAGGAAGGCCAATACTTTGGGGAAACATTCCTTGAATACAGACGGTGAAATTATGTTATATGGACATGGGTCAGAATGTTCCTTATTTCCTGGTTAGAGCCCTTTGTCTACAATGTTATTGGTGATTGTTTTGGTGGGATCGTATGCAGAGCGTTATTAAAAACTAGGGATGGGCCCTCGATACTTTCGATACCTCGATACTCTCGATACTTGCATGGTATCGGCATCGAACGATACTTCAGAAAACTAGCTCGATACTTTGTCGATACTTTTGTAATTCTGCAATTAAGTGAGAATGCTAGTATTTTTTAACAAAAACTTGTAAGTGGACTGTTTAAAAAACTAATTTTAGTTTTAATGTAGAGTTTAAAAATAATTATAGGCTACTGATGATATTACATTTTGTCTCATTAAATATGCAGACTTAATTAATTTAGTTGGTATTACACAGTTCTCTCAAATTTTAATTTTTAATGTACCTATTTATTGAAACTGGAAATGTTGAAGGTATCTAGTATCGAAGTATCGAGTATCGAGGAAACAATCATGTATCGGTATCGAGTATCGAGAAAATCCGGTATCGACCCATCCCTATTAAAAACCCAATTACCTCTCCTGTTGGAAGACGTGCCATTACGAATACGACAAGACATGTACATCGTTCACGAAGGAGCTCCTCGTTTCAGCCTCTCTCTTCGACAGTTTCTTGAATAGACTGTTCCGTGATAAATGGATAGGAAAAGGTGTACCTTGGCCTCCACGCTCGCCTGTCCTGAATCCACAAGATTTTTATTTGTGGGGTCATTGTGTAGGCTATGCAACGCCGGTGCAAGATGTAGAGCTGATGCCAAATAATTCTGCCGCGATATGCGAGGGACCACTAGGAGGCTGAGCTGTGCAACGAAATGTAACGGAGTTAGTCGATGATTTCAGTGTACTTGATTCATCCTAAGGGCGAGCTGACAACAACAACAATTGTATTATTCTTTAAAGAAACTTCCATTGCGTACTTGTTGGTCTTCACGTAAATTGGTTTGTCCATCGCGGCAAAATTATATGGCGAAAGTCTCTTGTGAAGTCACTGAAGTCTGAAGTCTCTTGTGTTCGTATTCTGCAAGGCTGCCAAATATACATCAGCCAATCAGGAAGTCCATGCGACAGCGGGTTGAAGGATGTACCCGTGCTAACGGAGGACATTTTGAACATTTCATTTGATGTTCTGTTGCCCACAATTCTGTTTTTGAGTACAATTCCATATGATTTTCTGCTTTCCACAGTTCGGTTTTCGAGTAGGCCTATTCTGCTAAGTGGTGCAGCTGTAGAGAGAGGACTCACCCTCTTTATGCAAGAAATGTTTCCCCAAAGTTTTGGTCTACCTTTCTGATACACTCTGTATAAGCATAAGGACTTCTGAATTGTGTAATTCAAGGGGAATGTATTTGTGATTTCCCACAAGAAATTTTTTACATAGATTAAATCGTTTGACTTCCAAATGTTCTTTAATATTTTGTAATGTAAAGTAATGAAGTTTTAATTAAAATGTCTTGGAAACTTTTTCGATAGTTTATAGTAATTAAAAATGTGGGCATACTGATATTGACTGCAAACTTGTTGCTATTTTACATGCAGAGCCAGGATCTTTTGTGTGTTAATATTTCAAAAAATTTGTGAAAAAATAAAATGTATTTACAGTTTTAAATACGGTAGAAATTTTTTTGAATAATTCGTGGTAATTTTTAATAAACTATTCTTGTAGAGCTGCTACCGTTTTTCTTATAAAATATCATTTATTATATTTATTTAACTCGTATGACACAGTTACAGAGCTTATTTCCTAAGAGGTAAACTTCAGTCATTCTAATCTAATGCAATATTAATTTTGAAGGATAATAGGCAGTAATGGACTTTATACATGTAAATAGGCAACAATTAGGCTAACATATATGCTGAACAGAACCCTAAAATATTTGCTTGTATTAAGTAATTTTAACATATAAAAGAGCTCGTATTTTGCCTAACAATCGGTATCTACTCATAGTTATCATGTCCATAATATAGGACGTTCGATGTGGGAGCATGTTACTGTTACTGTTACTGCATTCCGATCCGGAGATTTCATTTCGTAACTACCAGCTTTATAGAGTAGTGTGTCAGTTCAGATCCTTTGACCTCTTTAGCCTTTGTTTCTGTTAGCAGCGATATTTCTATGGTGCATGCTTAGATAACTTGAGACTTCCTCCCACGGATATTAAGGAACTCAAGGAACCGTAAAATCATTGTAGTTAAAAAGAATGTGTCTGTTGTAATGGGCGGGTGCTACTAGAAGGATTAGGCCAATGCAAAAACTCCAACGACCTCATTGGGGATCAAATCAGCGACTTTCCTGTTTGTAGCGCAACGCCTCAACCACTACACTACGGCGTACCCCATATTAAGATGTACAAGAGGTTACAAAGGGTTAGGTATCAAAAAAAGTCTGGGGTTTGAGTATTAAGGAAGGACAGACAGTTTAAAATTAATCTGAATATTTGACATAGTAAGTTATATAGGCCTACACACACACACACATATATATATATATATATATATATATATATATATATATATATATATATATACATATATATACTATATACACATACACGAGGGAGAATCAAATGAAAACCACAATTTCTCCCCCCCCCCACTATTTTACTGCAGGAAGAATGTTTACTTGTACATTATTTTCCTACATAGTCCCCTCCCAGTTCAATGCACTCACGCCATCGGATAGGAAGTGCTTCGATCCCGCGTGATAAATTTTTTGGGTTGATGCTGTAGCCACTCGTGCACCGCCGATTGGACGTCTTTATCAGAGTTAACCTTCTGCCCTGCAAGTGTTCCTTTAATGGACCAAAGATGTGGAAATGTGATGGTGCCAAAGCGAAGGGGATTGAATGCAGGTATTTTGTTTCAACATGATCACGCCCGCTGTCATGCTACTCGTGGAACCATGAAAACCATCGACGTCATATGTTTCAAGGTGCCTCCCACATCCGCCATACTCGCCAGATTTGGTACCATCAGATTTCCACATTTTTTTTATCATTAAAGGAGCATCTTGGAGGGCAGAAGTTAGAGTCTGAATCCAATTAGCGGTGCACGAGTGGCTACAGCGTCGATAAAAATAACTTTTCTCACCCGGTATCGAAGCACTTCCTATCCGATGGCGTATGTGCATTGAACTTGGAGGGGGACTATGTAGAAAAATAACATACAAGCAAATGTTCTTTCTGCTGTAAAATAGTGGGAAAAAAAAATTGCTGTTTTCATTTGATTGTCCCTCGTATATGTACACATATAAATTATGTGAAATATCCTCCAATATGCATAATTATATAGTTTACCGTAGGAATATCGTTTTAAGAGCGCGGAAAATTTGAATTCCCTGAAAAATACCACTTCTGCTTGTTTGATGAAACTGTGCAGACAGAAAGATCAAGTAAGATTATTTAAAGTAGGTCCAGTAGAACACACTGTCTCCTGATCTGTGCTTTGATTTAAATTAATTTTAAATGGTTGATTTAAAAAATATATCACTAATATAATGAACGATAATTTTAATTGCACACAAACTATAAAAATATTAACCTTATTCCAAGCAATGTGATTGGAACAGTGGTTTTCACAATTTTTGTTGTTGTAATGTTTCAACAGATATTCCGATCAATTGGAGAAACTAAATCCGCGATCGCTGGCCGTGTGTTTGGAGGAATAATTAATTCATGCCAGCACCAACCTGACAGTCAATGTCAGCGTAAAAAATTCTCATTTCCAATTCAACATATTGACTATACAGCAGTGCCGCGAGTTACTAGTAATTAAAACCATGTTTAGTAATGCAACAATTTTTAATTTTTTAAAATATTCAGGTAATAGCCTATAAACTACAAATTTCTGAAGGTAGTGGGGGTAGTGGCGAATCTTATCTATGTCCACACATTTTGATCCTCGTCTTATTCAAATCTGGCATTAAAGAGGATTTTCTGTTTTCGAGATTAATATTTACAAGGGGAAGTTTACTGCGTGTTAATTGCGGACAAACCATTAATAGTCTCGATTGCTAAGCTAAGCTAAGCTAAGCTAAGCTAAGTTAACCTAATCAATTCTAACAAAAAAACAACCTAACCTAAGCTAACTTGAAACATTTAGGCCTATTTGATCTATTGGAAAGAGGATTTATTTCACGGAGATTGATCTGTATGAAATAAGAGTCCTCAATCGAGACAATGAAATATTAGTTAACTCTCTCTGAATACTTTATGTCCAAATCGAGACCATTAATGGAGTGTCCGCTGTGTCATTTTAAAGAAAAAAAACTCAAATTATTCTGGGATGATAATTTTTTCTCACTTTCCGTGTGTAGGGTGAGTCAGCCTGAAAAATCCAACGCCATAGTTGGGATTGGAACCGGGATCCTTGGCTCTCCGTGCCGCTGCTCTAACATTGAGCTACCCTGGCAACGTGCCGGTACAACATCAAATTCTCTGACTCAAATTACTTTATTAAATAAAAAAGTAAAGAAGAAATAAATTTATTTTTCACCACCTGTTTGCCACCTGTGTCCCCTTAAGTATAGCCCTCGGTAAGAAGCAACGCATTATAAAACAGTATCAATCTGAATGCAATAGAGCGATTGACTAGCCAGATAATTAAACTTGAAATACATGCTACCTGACACAGATTGAACGTGTATGTTCTCCCTTAAAGGATGGTTTGTTTATCTAGGAGCATGTAGGTCATCTTAGAGATTTATCTTCTCAGGGAAACGCGAATTAACTTGGGTGATACATCGAGTTAACATTTTTAATTAAATCCTTGCGTGTTAAGGATGATAATCATGTTCTATTGCACTGGATAAGACATGAGAGGAACAGCAGAATGGAGAGATGAGGATGGCGTGAAATACCAAAAATGCTGGAACGTCACTCACTGTCAGTATGACAAATGTGTCAGAAACTCTTGTTTGCGGAATTTCGCATTTGTTCACTATCGTGTATGGGGATAAGCACGTAGCAGCGAAATCACTTCACAATATAAATCTGCATTTAATTCCGATTAATTTGGCTCGTCTGAATATTGTGACAAAAAAGCAAACAATGGCTTTAGCGGAAGATTTTAATGCACCCATCGTATGGAAGTATAATTTCTATAGTCTTATCATTCTAAGAAAGAAACCTATACTAAAGAAAAACCAATTTTGTCTTTTTCACCTTAGGTCATAGGAGTGATGTGCTAAAGGGAGACAGGAATACTGTTTTTTACTAGATTTTTCTTTCTAAGAGAAAAAAGTATAAAAATAGTTGTATGTTTAAGGTGATTATAGAGAACTACTTATTGCTTCATACTGATCTACATACTTTTGTTTTCAAGTTTTTTATAAGTGGTATTATTGCAACTTACATATGCGATTTTTCAATTGTTCATACCTGTAGGCCTACCTTATTTCAATGAAAACTTTTTGAAATAAAGTTTGAAGGAAATAATAACCGAGCTAAAGTTCAACAGTTTTGACCAGAAACATTCTTTCCAATTCCAAAATCATTACAATCTCCAATAAAAATTAAGATGAAAACTTTCCTGAGCTCAATTTACAGTTTTCAGAGAATAAAATGTCCTTAATAGATAATGAGGAACATTTAGCAGAATCCGTTTAACGTCAAAACACTTTTTAGTTTTGCTCGTAGACTTAATAATTGGTTTATATAGTTAATATCGCTGATTTCTAGGAAGCTCCATAGGAACATCAGTATGACATAAATTAAAAGCAAATTTATTCGTTTTTATGGACTTCCTTCGTGTTGACTGGTTTATTTATTTTTTTATTTTTTTAAAACTGGACGTAAACCTATGATGAGCCATTTACTATGTATTTTCCAATAGAAAACTACTTTACACCAAAATGATGTGAAAATACTCTATTAGACGTATTTGTGAATAATAGACTATCCAGATAACTGTTTCATAAAGAGCAATCTCACGACTACTGCAGGTTACAGTTATGGAAAAACGATTGAGCGGGCAGAAAATTTTATAAATTCAATAACAAGCCAGTGCACATGCTCAGTCTGAGAACCCTAAGGTCACACGTGTAACGCAATTTCAGCATAAAAGTAAATACGTTTCCGAACATGAGTCGTATGATCGACCAGTCAAAGCGTATTCATGTAGAACTAAACGACCGATATTCTAGTTTTTACTGTTCCAATTTCCTTTAGAAATCACATAAACACCGTGTTTGTTTAGCTTATTAAACTAGAAGCTAGAAATGTTAAGTTACCTATCATTGTCATTACAGTGTTTTGCAGATGACAAGCCGTTTCTTCCTTCTCCTGCTTAGATACGCGGTCCAATCAGAGACGGCGAGACGGAGGGAAGACCCTTACTGATAGCGGCACCTCATTAGATCATACACGTGATTGGCGGTGAAGGAATTGGCTTCTCATTTGAAAAATACTTTAGTCAACTACCGACTCTACTTCTTCACTGCATTTAACTCAAGTAACAGTGGATTAAAATTTAAATTACATTACAGTATACCTCGCCTCCAAAGATGATCTAAAATTTGCTATTTAATTTGAAATGGAATACAAAATTAAAATCCTTACACATGCGTCATTTGAATGACTTCAAGGAACATTAGTGCCAAACTGGAAGAAAATCGAACACACGCTTTAGTCGTAACTGCGTAACACACAGATTTACAAACACACGAAATGACAAACGGTCGAGTTAAACAGCTCCTCGCATCGTTCGGCCAGAAATGGAAGATTATAAATATTATTTGAATTTTACTATTAGGCCTACCTTAGTTATCTAGTGGAACTTGACTGGTTGCAGGCCTTGCTACAAGCAATACAACTTCTTGTGAGCCATAGCATTCCGCCATCTCAATACTTGATCAACGATGTTGTGGCCTTCCACTCCAAGATATTCTTCCGATAAATGAATAGTTTTTTTCTTAAAGTTCTAGCTTTATTGGGAATTTCCTCAATAGACGAGAAAAAGTTTTCTTTCTTAGATCAATAGATATTATGATTTATAACAAACAATGCGATGGAGGGAAGAGATAGAAAAAAAGCAATATCTGCATAAAGGAGAGATGGAGTCACATAGTCGAACGTAGGACAGTCTCTTATATGTCTGTCTGTAAACATAAGTCTTTTACTGCCACAGAATTGAAATTCATATATTGGAGATTGAAATACGTTCCTTGACTTCCGACTTCCTTCGTAAAGGATACGAGGGGGCAAGGCTGTAAGGAATAAAGTAGCCTATAGAGACATTCTGTTAACATATTGATAGTGCAACACACAGCTAGCTTGCAGTCAATTCCTACGTAATAATGCACTTTGGTTTGAGCTGATACACAATTGAGTCTTTTTCGTTATAGCGGGTTTTCACTTCGGAGAAACAAATTCTTTTAATCTACGTAAATTCTGTAAATCCGGCTATTTGCAAGTTTCTGTGTGTGTGTATAAATATATATTTCTGTACGTGACTGTGGGTGTATCTGAACTATAAATTAATAACTTTTCCATGTGTAGCTTACCGATATTTTCTTCATATATAAGTTTCTCCATTTCCACAGTAAAATTAGATCGAAACAAACACAACTGTTCAGTAGAGTCCCAATTTCGATGGTTAAAATTTTATTACAGGTATAAAACATGTATGGCTACATTGTTTGTCTAGCCTATAAGCAGAGGACCTATGTACAGCGCTGGTGTATAAAATACGCTACCTTAACTAAATACGTTATTTGTATTAAATGTTTGTTGCGGCATTGCTGAAATGAATAGAGTACCGGCAACCAAAAGCAGTGACGTCTCACGTCGTCGTGACCATTGTGTTAGAATACTGTGCTTTCAAATGTGAACCTTTGGCATCACGCGTGAAGATGTAAATAATTTATCCCCTTATATTTCCTTCATTACTTACTATTTCAATATAATTTATGACTGCCACTGTCTCTTTATTACATAGTGATCCATATTGCTTGACTGGAGAAGGAATTAGTCTTTTCGCTCAAGTGATGAACTTATGAACATGAAAACCTAGACATTTTTTAAGGAGATACGTAATAGGTTAACAGTCTCAGGCTACATATAAAAACAAAACTCAATTTTACTGTAAATGTATGTGTAGCAAATCCCCTACCATCTTCGTATTTGGGCCCTTCTGTGTGAGGTTATGGAATACACCACGCGTATACTTGTGTTAAGGCTAGTTTACACGATGACACTAGGTTATGTAACCACTTTCATGAAAGTGATTTCGTGAATCTAATTACACACATTTTCTTTCTAATGCAACCGCACATTTCATGTTATTTCTGAAGTTCAAGTTGTTAAAATCCCATATAAACGTTTGAAACACGTATGAATACAGGCATTTTACAATTTCCTCACTTCCCCATTTCATTTTACGAAATGCGAACAAGCTAAATAAGCGTATAATCTCAAAATTACTATTACAGTTTCGTGAAAAGTTGGAATCAGCCGAAACTGCGTAGTGTCGTAATTCATTGTCGCCAGTACATCTAGCGCTTGCGCATTCAAGTAAAAAACAGTTGCGAAAGTCAGTTACGAAACCTAATTTCGTCGTGTAAACTAGCCTTTACATAAATAGACGCGTGTTAATGGTTCTACAAAAACATCCAACAATAAAGTTACTGTCAGCTTACCTTTTTGACGTATCCATCAGATGTGCCGAGGAAGGCCACAGTATGTCTTTCCGTGGAGGCCATCGAGACGGACGTGAGAGAAGTATTGGGGAAGTGGATGGCGGCCTGGCTGCTGATTGGTGAAACTCCAGAGATCTTCAAGCCCACTTCACAAAAATTCAATATGTTGCCTGTTTCCTGCAACACAAATAAGAAGAAAAAAAAACATTAACTTCTGACACACAAATCAAGTGATGTGTCAGGTAACAGGACAAGGGTTCAGAATACAAGCCTATGTTAAGTTATAACAACTCGTTAGAATCAGTAAAATATGTTTATAGTTAAACAAAAGTATTATGTATATCTTGCTACTTGAATTAAAATCGAAGACAATATTTTTAAGGGCTTTAATCCAAGGAAAAAAGAAACATAAGAATAAAACAGAAGTTAAAATTTTCAATTATATTACAAATAAGCTTACATAGCATTATTATTTAATTTGCATAATAATACCTTTATTATCATCGGTAATCCCACGAGATTTGACGAGTTTATCGATAGATTCGCGACTGCGCAGCATGAAACTCGCGATGAAACTCGAGGTGGATTTATTAAGACTATTCCATGAATAAAAATGTAACGGATTATACAAATAATAATTACTTTCGTACTTTGTTGTATAAAAACAAAACTAACAGCTCCGAGATCACGGAATGCTATGAATCAACCATTCATGAATCGATTCGAGTTACCAAGTCCATGTTGTGACCAGTGCTGCGATTCGAGTTACGATATCCATGCTGTGACCAGTGCTACCAATTGTGCATATAAGACATAGTTAAATTCATTCAGGTAAGCCAACAGCAGAACAGAATAAAAGCACACGAACTGGCTTGCACCGAATTGAAACTGTGTTTTTAATCGATGTACATTTACATTATTTCAATTTCCAAACAAGTTATGTTGTAATATAAAATAATCTGTTTTCGTGCTGTTTAATGGCAGCATGTAACGTATTAATCACTGCACAGTGATGCTTTCGTGTCCAGTAACGAGCAGACGGTTTTACCCGATAAAGTATTGTAAGATAAAATTGTAAGAATATTGTAAGATAAAAGGCCGTGACTGGTCTATATCCGAGGAATTGCTAAACGTTATTGGTCAATATCAAACACGGGGCTTATGAGTGGAATAGTCTCTGTAAGAGTTACGACCATAATGCCTTTTCTAATATGCAAAAAAAAATCAACAGGCCTATTAACTATTTCCACATGTTATAATTAAAACAACGTGTAATTTGGGTTGTACGAAGGGAGGAGGTTAGGACTGAAAGCAATGGATTTACTCGGTACTGATCCACCGGAGTGGTAAAACACTCAGAAAACATCCCTCAACAACTTGTGAAAGTTTGTTGGTAGAGTTCTGATTCACTCTGTATATATCATTCCATTATTGCGTTTTGTGGGCAAGAAGAATCTACTCTGAAGTATGACAAGGTGGGAATATTTTAATTGTTTACAATTTTGCAACTTCCTATTATTAAAAAGATTTTAGAAGAGTAGACTATTGTCTGAAAAAAAAAAACCAGAATTCAAGGAACAACATACTAAATAATGTAAAAGAGATTCATGAATTCAACTCCAAATACATTCCGATTTATTTAAAAGGGAAATACGATAATGTAATATATTTTTTTTTTATTTGTTTATGACGAATATTAAATTTTGCACTAATAGCACTTATAAATATCTTTTGGATATTGTATGAGCATTAAATATGTGATGAGAAATATACACAATTCTAAATGCGAAAATATGAAAATTAGATATTTGACCAGCCCATTGCTTTAAGACTTCGCGAAGAATGGGCCTATTATCATATTTCCAGTGATATGAAAGCGCAGGTGTATTGTCGGATACTGATATCCAGTACCTTTGTACCATGGGCAAAATGCTAGGTTCAATATCGATTCAGCAAAATCTATCTCGCTCAATGAAAACTGATAATTTAATTACCGTATTTAATTAATTTATAATATTTTAGTTCGGATTTATGGGAATATCTTACTATCGAGACTGGAAATAACGAGACTCCACTGCATTTTCATCCTATGCTCTATTTGGAAGAGGGCTAGCAAGTGCATAGTTTACAATGGAATTAATAAAGAGCAGAATCTTGTAGAGTTTCCTTGCCATGCTCCAGTTCTAGCAGGTCTGGCTTGTACTAAATCACTCCACTTTCCCCTCCCCTCCCACTCACGGGTCATTTACTTGTATGCAAACCAGTGTGACCATCATCTCCTGGACTCTAACTAATCACCTCGGCGCTACGACGTCCACGCTCTAAAACTCCACTCGCGTTTTTACAATAAACTACTACAAATTCCACTTTGGTAGTCTTTCAGCACTTGAAAAGTTACGTACAAGCATGCGAGAAGCAATTCTGTCTGAAGCATGTTTCATTGAGTCCGAGTTTGAAAGATAATACAAACAGTATATTTCCCCAACTTACAAGTTTATGCTGTCATGTTACTTCAACCTAGTATCAAAATTTAACAACCCGTTAATGTTACCATCAAACTTGTTCTTTAGATGGAAGTTTATCCTCTTGCCAGGAATCAAATCCGGAACCTCCTCCTTAACGACCAGATTATATACGAAACCAGAACGCAACCAAGTTCGTCCAACTTTTCACTAGAACCTAGGATTCAAATCCAGGCTCTCGATCCTATTTAACTATTACCATCTATCAGCCATAACCAGATAGTATCCAAGCCAGTTCGATTTCTATCAGACCACAGGAATCAAATCAAGGATACTCTATTTAATTACTAGGATCTATCACATGGTCACAACCAGATAGTGTCCAAGCCAGATAAAATTATACTACAAGAATCCAGGAATCAAAACCAGGGCCCCCTATTTATCCATCGGGATCTACCAAATCGCCAAAACCACATAGTATGCAAGTCAGTTCAAATTCTGGTATCGGAACCCTGGAAACAAATCCAGTCTCTTATTTGACTACCATGATCTGCCAGCGACAACCAGACAGAATCCAACCCAGTTCAAATTCTGGTACCAGACAACAAACTCTTTTATTGAAATGGATCCATATAGTAAAATATAAAGGTATACAATAAATTAATACTGATTATTCAAGATTGACTCCTTATCCAAGAACTCGAGACTTCAGAACCACCTCACCAGCTTCTTGTTAGATTCTTAATTTAATCTTGTGCCCTTTAGGTTAGTTAAGGGACTTGTCTCGATGTGTTATTAAGCAAATACTCAACTAACTCATTTATGCAACATTTTCCAACCTATTCCAAACTCCATGGCGCTACATCCATTGTGTAACTATGCCTACCATCCGAACGCTGCGTCACCTACCATAGGCAGATGACAGGATTGGGTGCAGGCGGTCAGCAAGCCTTCTCCCACGGCCTCTATTGAAGTCTGTCTTGACCAAAGCCGTTATTTCTTTATAAATTTGGTCCTCAGTTGGTGTCACGAGGCTCAATATATCTCGTTTCAGACCACTTTAGATCGAACCCAGTAAGGCTTCTTTACAATTATATTACTTTATTTAAATAAGCAATAAACTGAATAAGGAGGAATTTCTTTCACGGAGGTGAATCAGTAGTCCTTTCCAGCTGAACATTCACCAAGCATAAATCTTTTCTACTTCATGAAAAGGAATAAAAGATTTCTTTAAATGTTTTATATGCATCTACTGTAGCACTGCATCGTATATATCATGGACCCACGAACCAACAAATCATCTCAGTCTTTCTAATTTTGTTTTCCTGCCTTCTACACTTCCTTTTTTTTTTACGTACGTAAGAACAAGCTTCCTTTAATGTTGCTGCCACAGTAAGAACAGAAAACAGAAAATGAAGATTATTCTCAGGAACAAAAATCATTTCCCATTATATTTCCTTTTGTGCAGCGTTATGAGTTGTCAAGGTGCAGAAGTATATTAATTTTGTAATTTCAAATTTTAGCGTAGCGCAATTCATAACGTAACAAAGTAACCCCTCAGGAGAAGGGTTGGAGTATTAATTCAAGTCATTTCCGAGACATTGTTGAAAAGGCAACGAAATTCAATTCATTTTGCGCTTGGGCTAAGGTCTCATTTAGTTAAGGCAGCGCTTCTACCTTTGTAGTAATAACGTGGAATATTTGGAGCCAAGCCATTACAGTTTGTGGAGGATCTTAAAACAGTATAAAATCAGACTAACTTCTTAGAATGTCAGGTGGGTTAATAAGTGCAAAGCTACGGGGGTTTAACTTGAAAGTGGTTCTACCCATTTACGAGAAAATAACAGCCTGTTCAACCCGTCTGCATGGTTGGAAGTCAACCTAGCAGGTCAGCAATTTTTCCACAAACAAGAAGCGAAAGAAATTAATTCTAGTTAGGAATGCCTATATTGACTGTAAACACAGTCTGTCACAATAAAACGTGCAAGTTATATAGGCCTATCAACATCGCATTTTGCTTGGCACAGAGGATTTAGAATGTTCGCAATTTCTTTTTCAGGCATTCTCCTTAGGCCTACTGATATTCGCAAGAGAGAATGCTTCAATATTTTCCATGTTTTGTCTATTTGCTCCTCCAGGCATTAATATGTATATATACTATTTATACATATATATTAAATTACATATAATGCATTATATATGTGTAACATAATATAATATTATGTATGTGTGTGTGTGTGTGTTCCAAAATGCAATGTCCAAACTGCAAGGGATGATAGGGGAGACTAAAATAAATACGCAGAACCAAATCTCGGAAACTCATATCGATTGAGATCTGAATACTTACATGCAATACGAGATAAGAGGAAGTTATCATGTGACATATTTTTCATTACTTTTTTTAAAAATGGAAATCGATGTTCAGGTACAATAAATGTTCAAAGTGACCACTGTGAACCACACTGAGAAGTCGATGTGAACGTATTAGAAAACATATCAAAATAAGTTTCCCACTCATTATTTTATAGGAAAGCATACTTATTTTAGCCTCCTTTATAATGCTTAAGAATCTGAACATTGAATTGTTAAACATTCTGTGTATATGCATAAATAATTACTGAATATAGACAAGATCAAGGGTAATAATCCATTTAGATGGCTTTAAACATTATATATTTCACTTCATAATTTATATTTAAAGGCTCAAGAACTTACTAAATCCACCTAGAAAGGAGTTATAGCCACTTTTTCAAAATGTTTTAAACTTTAATGTGGGTTCCAACGTGTTGTTTTCTTGTTAGTTTTAACGTATGTTTTATAGCTTAGCGAATTAGACGGAAATTATGTTGTTTTAACCAGCAGATTCCTGTCAAAGAACACTTGCCCTAATGACTGTTAAACCTTATAATACGATACTGAAGATAGCGATAAAACACGGTGATATTCACTGAAAGATAAGCAAACGTCAGAAGTTTGAAATATACACTAGAGGAGTACATAGTGGGGTCTGGGCTGCGTTAGAAAGCTGTGTTTCATATACGAGTACAGAGAGATAATTTAGCATACACTGCTTGTGAAAGAGCGTATGGGGGATGCTGGAAACGCCTCTCGCCTAAGGGCTTCAGTCTAACTTTTGTTGAGTTAAAGAACATGGGACACGCATTTCCCCCATTCTTTCCAAACTGAGGTGAAACAACCCTTGTGAGATATCGATTATTTCGGCACTTTCTTTCAAACGATCTCAAGCTTTCCGCCATCAAGGGGACTTGCGTTTTAAGGTGGAAGGAGGAACAGAAGAGAGAAATAGGGGTTAGTGGAAAAACGGGGTATCCCACTTACAGGGAGTGTGATCTTACATTTATGAAAGTTACGCCATCTTCTTCATTTTATTTCGTCACCAGAAAAGAAAGGAAATGAAATATTTATATAAGTTGTTCAAACAGGTCAAGAAGGCACCAGATTCACATAGGATGGGAATGACACAGGTATAATGAGACAAGTATATTGGGACAGATTTATTGAGTATACCCTCGAGCGTATTGTGGGAAGAAAAAAATAATACGCATTAGATTTATGAGTTTGTATAAGCTAGACAGAGCACATCCTATGCTTAAAGAAAACAGGCACAGTACATCGCCATAGAAAATCCGTTGAGCCCGTTTCGCAAAATTTTGTCCCACAGGAGTACTTTTACATGCTTGTAAATCTACAGACATAGAACCGTCCCATTAAAATATGGTACGTAAATGCCATCGACGTACGCCAGGTACGAGAGGCAAATGGAATGTCAACTGTTTTCGACAGGGCGGCTTTTCACCACCAGTGGTATGAATGGTATCATGCAGTCATGCAGCCACAGAGACATGAGTTCAATTCCTGTCTCGGCACAAATTCTTCTATGAAGATTAACTGCGCTCACATCGGTGAGATAATATTGATATATACGAACAGTAAGAATCAGGGGTTTCGCTTTTAATTTTAAAATTCACGAAGTTAGAACGGAAAATGCATTAATCTGTGTGCACAGGATTAGGCTATTTTCTTTAATAATGAATATTTTCTAGTAAAGGTAACTGTTTTTTGCCTTTCCTTAATTTCTGGTGACACTGAACACGCAATAATTAATAATCACACATTCTTCAAAGGTGTCGGTGTCAGTATTTCGAACGTCAGTTTCTACATGGAGGCGGAAAGGCGAATTTCACCGTGAAGATATTTACCTGTCACCTATGGATATTTACCTGTAACTGACTAATTAGCAATGTTTTTATCTTCTGATGTGGAATTCCATACCGACCAATTGTATTTTTATTATTGTTTAAACGAGTTGAAAAAAAAAAAAAAAAAAAAAAAACTTGCCGTCGTCTATTAGTCCAGTCGATATAATGAAAAATAGGGGGGTAGCTGGAAAATATTCCGAAGTTAATGAAATTTTTACAGGTTATTTGCGGGTACTCTAGGATGTCTATCCTAAGTTTTCGACCTCGAGGACCCTGTGCTAACTTGGGGGTGGGGCAAAAACCTTAAAAATTTTGGACTTTTTTCAGTTTTTCGCTTATATCTCGTAAACTAAGCATATTTTGGGCACCATAGTAAAATACAAAGTTGTAGAACATTAAATTTGCTAAGCTTTTGTTGATAAAACGAATTTGTAGACCCAATATTAACCGTGATACGGCCGATGGAAGTTAGACAAATTTTCTCGAAATGTAAAAAAATATCCGAAAAACGAAGGTTTTGGCCCTATAACGAATTATTAACATCATTTACATGTTAATTATGTTAATCACTCATTAATATCCCCATCTTGGAATATCTATGACCCCTTCCTCCACCCCCTCTTCCCACCCCTCCCCTCCCCCAGTATTATAGGAATCAGGATTACAAATTCTATATACATATACATATACTATAGGCTATACATATATACATATATATAGGCTACATATATATACAAACAAACATAATATATGTATAGGCATATAGGTTACATATATATACATACATATTTTATTTTATATATATATATATTGTCGAACGTCTATTGCCTTTCCTTACAACTTCTGCAGTTTTATTCGAATCTCGATGAAATTTTGAATACTCAGCCTTCAATACACGAGGAAAATCACTGTCTACATTTCATTATAACAAAAACAACATTTGTGCCCTTTAATATTACACAATTTAATGTTAAGCTCTATGTGGAGAAAGGAAATTTGGAAGACTTGAAGTTGAAGAGTAAGGATAAGGTGGTTACTCTGGCATCTGTTTCCTGTTCTCTGAAAATAAAGGACAAAAAGTTCACAGTAGACCCACTCACTCTATTCCAACGAGTGTGCATAACCAAACAATCAGAGGCTGACCTCAGGAAGTTGGTCAAGAATGAACTCGCCCCTTCCCCATGTCTCTCTTCGCAGAAGAAGGAATGCATAAAGGCCGAAAATCAATGCTGTATGATTCATTCCTTCCTAACGTGGGTGAAGACGTAGACTTTGACGCCAAAAAATACAATGTCATTGATGGTGGGTTTCTGTTACATAGGACAAGGGTTGTTTGGAACAAGTCAAGTGAAGCAACATTTCAGTCTGCCAAAACTACGTGGATTACATACAAAGGCACTTCGGTCGCAATGTCATGGTGGTTTTGATGGTTTTCCTTCTGGGATAAACTACCAAAGCACCAAAGCAGCTGAACGTTATCGGCGTTCTTTGCTGCACTCCTCAACAAAGTTTGCCTTTTCCAAGACAACTTTGATTAGCACGATTTCGCAGGCGAAATTTCTTTCCAATGATACCAACAAGATGACCTTCATGACCACGTTGAAGAGTGAAATGGAAGCCAAAAGGATCCAAGTGAAGCAGGCGGTAGAAGATTGTGGATACTGCTGTCTTAGCTGCTGACAAATATGATAGTGTCATCATAACAGGGGAAGACATAGATCTTCTGGTGCTACTCACTGCTTTGGGTTCTTCCAAAAAGAACGTCTATTTCCAGAAGAGTGGAAAGGGTAACAGCCCAACTGTACTGTATTCATCCCACTTATTCAAGTTTTAACCACAGTATATTCTTTTCCTGCATGCGATAAGTGGGTGTGACACCACCTCAGCACCCTTTGGAATTGGAAAGAAGAAGGTGCATGAGGAAGACGTGTCCATGGACCCCGACAACGATGACGGCGACGACGACAATGACGAGGAGGAGGAGGAGGAGGAGGAGGAGGAGGAGGAAGAGGAGGTGGAAGGTCCGGCAGCCCCCAAGCGCTCCAAGGTTTTCGTAGCATGATACACTATATATTAATTATTACAAAATATTTCTACGTTCGTCATAACACCTGCAATTATCTTAATTATTATAATTTTGCTCTAAATTATGATTTTTTGTAAATAAATTCTATATTTCTGTTACTTTAATTCCTTATTACTAATTATTGATTTTTAACTACCTGATCTACGTTTATTGAGGTTCAAGATTATGGGTTAACAGGAATTCACAGTAGGGTGATGACCAGGCACGAAAATATGTAAATAACTGCAAATCACAACAATAGGCTCTTGGTCAGCGGACCCCCCCTTCGGTGACATCACATTGTGTGTACAACGAAAGGGTTTTTGGTGTGAGACGGATTCTTAAAATGCATTTCTTACGTTAAAATGAGGCATCTTCACGTTTGGGGGAGGGGGAGGGGTGGGAAGAGGGGGTGGAGGAAGGGGTCATATGTATTCCAAGATGTTGATATTAATGAGTGATTAACATAATTAACATGTAAATGATGGTAATAAATAGTTATAGGGCCAAAACCTTCGATTTTCGGATATTTTTTTTTTTACATTTCAAGAAAATTTGTATAACTTTGATCGGCCGTATCTCGGTTAATATTGGGTCTACAAATTCGTTTTATCAACCAAATTTTATAAAATTTAATGCTCTACAACTTTGTATTGTACTATGGTGCACAAAATATGCTTAGTTTACGAGATAGAAGCGAAAAACTGAAAAAAGTCCAACAATTTTGAGGTTTTTGCCCCACCCCCAAGTTAGCACAGGGTCCTCGAGGTCGAAAACTTAGGATAGACATCCTAGAGTACCCCCAAATAACCTATAAAAATTTCATTAACTTCGGAATATTTTCCAGGTAAAAAGTGATATCGACTGGACTATATAGGCTATAGACAAATACAACAATCAGAGCTAATTTTTCTGTTGCCCACTAACGTCTTTTGAGGCTAAGGAGGTCAAAGGATGTAAGATCTACAACGGGTGGTTTCAGTTCTACTTTTCAATGTATAATGCACATGTCATAGAACTTGTCGAAGTGCCGATGAAATGTTAATTCTGATGTCTATGTTTATCACATTCAAATTACTTTTATCCAGTTCAACTACCGACCGCATTAACTGAATAGAATGAAAAGAAACCTTAATTTTATCTGTTCTTCCTAAAACTAAACTCCACGTCGCTACAACCCTAGCATCCGACCGCTACGTCATCTACCGTAGGCAGACGGCAGAATTAAGGGGCATGTGGTCAGCATGCCGATACTTCTATCTTAAATAGCTTCTAAAACCCGGGAATTTATACACCGGGATGGCGCTCCGGGACAATGTTAACGATTCCGGTACGATCCCGGAAAATCCGGGACTTATAGCAAACCTAAGCACTGAAAATATTCGAAAAGGAATTGACATGGATATAAGAAAAGTTGACTTGTAAAAAAATAGCCTATAAATTTCATTAGATGCAAATAGAGGCTAATAAAGTCAACCTCAAACCATGCTATAATGAATTTTACAGTTGGGCTGCTGTGTTAAGTTGGGGAATTGTGCGTTCTCGAATTCCGAAGCATGAACTCAGTCCTAGGTTATGATCGTGGTCTGCAACTTAACACATACAATAATTAGCCATAACGTTGGTTTATGGCACCATAAAGAGTCAAATCCCTTATTTGTAACTTTTTTGCACTCTTGCCAGTACTGTAATGGATAATTATTTAAAGAGAAGAAACTTTTATGTTATGACAGATACTTAAACCACTTTTACGGTACTAAAGTTAATGTGTTCAACCAATTGCATTACTTTTTTGGGATAAGGAAGCAGCATAAAGAGGTGGGTTGGAGAAACATAAGTACAAACTGAAATGGCCAATAAACACCTGTATGATCTTTTTCTTTAATGATGTCCGTGTTTGCATGCAGGTAGAATCTCAACTATTCTACTTTTCCCTACACCTGTTCCCTACTTTTCCACATGCATCTCTTTTTTTCGTTATTTAGTGGGCTCAACTAATAATAATTATTATTATTACTAGGGTTCGGATGTTTATGACATGTCATATTTTTATCCTGACCTCAGTTCTCGCCAGAAACACCAATTAAACACGAATTTCACGCATGTTTATCCTAATCGAACTGTTTTTATTTTGCATATAATGTCATATTTTGGTCATTTTCGTGCTCTTGGTCATATTTTAGCCATATTTGTAATTTAACGTCATATTTAAGTTATAAATTCGGTAAAGGAGCACGATTTTACAGTATACCGTATGTACTACATGGTCGAGTTAAATTTGAAATTTATTTCATTAAGTTAATGTTTATATCAAGTTAATACGTAAATGAAAATGTAAAATTAGTGCAATTGTTCACATTTTATAGGGACACGCAAGGTCTACAAAATATTCATAGGCGTACCGAGGGGGGTTTTGGGGGTTTGAACCCCCCCCCCCCATTGATTAAAAAAAGGAAAATTCTATAATTTTTTTAAGTCTGCCCATAAATTACTTAATACAAGTATAACGCGTGGGAAGCTTAAAACTCGTTATTTTGAGTCTTAATTTTTAAAATTTTTCCGGGGGAGGACCCCCGGAAGCTTAAAATTTGTTATTTTGCATCTTAATTTTTAAAATTTTCCGGGGGAGGACCCCCGGACCCCCTCTCCCTGGGGGTATTCCATGCCCCCAGACCCCGCGGATGTTATAACCCCCCCCCATACGGTCGGCCTGGTTACGCCTATGAAAATATTACGAGTATTTGGAGCTGATGAAGCGAACAAACAGGAGAAAATTCTTTAAAAATAGAAGTTCATTACAAGTAAAACTGTAAATCACCAAAATTGTTAAAAAGTGATTATGTGATTGAATTCACGTGATGTAAGAATTTAGTGTCTTTAAACATGTTAAATTGGAAAATTTATTTTGTAAAAAATACGTTATTTTATTAGGACAAATTTAGGATTTTTGGGACATATTTAGTACTTTATAGGGGTATATTTTCAGTCATATTTTCCATTTTTAGGTCATAAACATCCAAACCCTATTTAAGTTATGACCTAAAAAGTGAAAAATATGACCACAAATATGGCCTTGAAAATGACTAATTAGGACCCAAAAATTCTAATAACGGAACGTATTTTCTAAAAATAAATGTTCCAATTTAAAACGTTTATTGACACTAAGTTAATACATCACATTAATTAAACCTGTTAATGTTTCCAAATACCACTGCAAATGTGAACTGAAAATATTTTTAAAACATAATGTATCTATTGGAAGTTAACAACAAGGAGTAAGAGGTAATTTTATTGTGCTATTACTTGTTATAGTCCCTTCACATTTCAGTTACAGCAAACCAAAATATTCGTGAATTTTTAGGAAAAAATAAAAGTAAACAATTTAGTGCACCTACTGCATAATTTTGATCTTTTATCGAATTTTTAACTGAACAGTGACGTTAAATTACAAATATGACCAAGACCATGAAAATGACCAAAATATGACTTTATATGTAAAATAAAGAACTGTCCGATTAAGGTAACAAATGTGCAATTCATGTTTAATTTGTGTTTGCGGCAAGAATGGAGGTCAGGATAAAAATATGACATGTCATAAACATCCGAACCCTAATTATTACTATATACGTGAAAAGTAGTAAAGCAGTATTTTCCACCGTTAAGAGCGGGGAAGTGTGGTCCCGCAGCCTTTTACCCTATATCCTCAGACTTGAGACACGGTATTATAATATACTGGACTCGCATAACAGACCTAATAATAAAGTAGATGACAATAATAATAGTAAGAATTATAATAGGCTGTTATAACGGTACCAAATTATTAATACTTCTGCTTAATTCGAAAACTAGAACTCTGAAGTAAACTAGTTCTCGATAAACCCAGGACAGAAAGAACAACCTAGATTTTAGCTCTATTCTGGAGTGCAAAGCACTATCCTTAATGCATGAGTCAATTAGCAAGTGGGAAAGAGCCATCATGGCATCATGGCATTGTGGTAAACCGAATTAAAATTAACTATTCTAAAACAAATAAAAACCCAATTTCAAGCACTGCAAGACCGAAAATGTACGAATGTAAAATAAATTTACAAACTCTTTTATTAAAACTCGTTCAAGTGAAACAAACAAAGGAAACACATATTAACATAGGCTATGTTCATAAAAACCAAATAATTTAGATCAGCACTGTTGTAACACGAGATGATATTATTTCAATCCACTTCATGCACCACTCAAACACTGCTCAAGTTTTGGCCCAAGATTATTTAATACTTTTACTTAAAATAACTAAATTTAGCCCCTTGTAACAGTAAAAAAGAAAATGTTAAATATATTATATCTCCTCTATCCCCCGTGGTAGCAGATCTGTTTATGGAAGTTTTTGAGACCGAAGTCCTGTCCAACAGCCAACACCAACCAAAGCTGTGGCTACGTTACGTTGATGATACCTTTGTCATCTGGCCACATGGTCACGAATTGCTACGAGACTTCCTGAACAATCTGAATTCCGCTCACGCCAACATCAAGTTTACCATGGAGATAGAGAAGAATGATTGCCTGCCTTTTCTGGATGTGCTGGTGAGGAAACGGGCGGATGGCAGCTTGGGTCACTCGGTCTACCGTAAACCAACACATACGGACCGATATCTACATGCAGAGTCACACCACCACCCAGCTATCAAGAGAGGCGTACTGAGAACCTTAGCGATGAGAGCAGCCAAGGTATCAGACGCAGAGAGCCTGCCAGGAGAAATGGAAGGCCTCCAGCACACCTTCCGGGCCAATGGTTACCCGCAGCAACCATCAAACGAACAATACAAACTACACAGACAGCTCTGACTCTTAACAGCTCCACTACCAATCAGAAACCCCCAGAACCTATCAGCGGGGTAGCGTTACTACCTTACGTGAGGGGCATTACCGACCGAATCGGAAAAATGCTACGACAGAACATCAAGGTTGCCTACAGTGCTCCCAATACTCTCCGACGCAGACTGGTCCGGGTGAAGGACAAACTAGAACCCTTACAGATGGCGGGAATATATGAGGTCCCCTGCAGCTGCGGACGGACTTACATTGGCGAAACTGGCCGCACAGTAGCAGAACGCCTACAAGAACATATACGCCACTACAAGAACAACAACTTTGATAAGTCGGCCATAGCCCTCCACTCAGCGAAGACTGGACACGCTATCGTTTTTGATGGCACGCGCCTCATAAGTAGAGAAGAAAGATGGTGGCCGAGAAGGGTGAAAGAAGCGATTGAAATAGCGAGAAGACCCCAGAACATCAACGGGGATAAAGGCCTGGACTTGCCGAAAACCTGGCAACCCCAGACCAGACCAA
The DNA here is from genome assembly GCA_964059195.1 of Ectobius pallidus. Classification (NCBI taxonomy): domain Eukaryota; kingdom Metazoa; phylum Arthropoda; class Insecta; order Blattodea; family Ectobiidae; genus Ectobius; species Ectobius pallidus. Next base: position 13,992,300 of record CAXKWD010000013.1, read on the forward strand.
ATAAGCTAACTGAGATCAGAGCATTGCGGGCTTCGCCCGCAATGCTCTGATCTCGACTCCGATTCCATACCTGCATACGAAATGCATTGCTGGAAATGAAAATGGGTTCCTATCCTATAACTTAAATTTGCTTACGCTAACGGTGTTTCGCATAGGACTTGAACCTATGCAGGGCAACTGCAATGAATTTTGGGGTTCGGGCCGTGGCCCTTTTTTGTTTAAGTTCCGGTATTCACCTTACAACCAGGGAAAACCACGGAAAACCCTGGTCGGAACTAGCAAAGGGGATCTGCGGCGACTGGTAAAGAACCAGAGGCTTTGACTTGAGCGGTGTTGGGCCCACATGCCTGGTTAGGAGCTGTATGCCGGGCTTGCAAGACCGCGGCATACGGTGCTCTTTCCTGGGTAGGACCCAGTTGGCTTCCACACGAGGTGGATTGTTCGCCCACGGAGGGAGAGGTCACGGATACCTCTAGACCTTGAGCGCTGTTTTCATTCACAGTCAGGGACGCATTCCCGGCTATGGACAGTGGCCCAGTAGCCGGGCGCCGGGTGGCTGGTTCCATTGAATCAGCAGAGTTAGGCGAACCTCACTCAGTGGCCTTGCGTTTGGCTGTGGCCTTCGCAATTACCCCGGACGAGCCAGGTTGCTGCCCAGCTGGCACAATGCCAGTGGGTCGTTCGCTCGGCCTCGATGCCGCTTTGGCGGTTGCCTTAGCGGGCTTCTTCGAAGCAGGAGTCCTCTTCTTCAGTCTCTGCTGCCCCTGGTAGAGATGCCTCATCTCACTCGTCAGCAGGTCTCGCACAGACGGCGAAATTCGCGAGAAGTTCTTCGTGAAGAACGCCAGGGGATCCGGTGGATCGGCCATGCCGAGCCACAGGTAGCTGCGACGACCTAAAGAAAAGAAGAAATGGTTGGTAGGGCAAGGAAGGTTGCAACAAGCAAGGTCTTTTGTATGCGCCCTGAAAAGGGCCGTTCGAAGAGTTCTGAAAAGAACTGCTTCGACACCACCATGATGCAGCAGAGAGGGATAATGGAGCTCCGACCAACCGCTGCTGTCGACCGACCAATCCCAGAGTTCCAACAGATGACTCTTCTGTGATTGGCCGGACGGCCGCTACTGCTCCGCAACACCACACAGATATATAAGAGCCCGATGCCCGGCATAGTCAGACTGGCCTTATCAGGAAACTGATAGACTGTGACGTCCCAGACTCGCTGGTACACATAGTACGCAGCTACTTACGACACAGACAGTTTAGAGTGAAGGTAGACACACGACTTTCGAGCTGGAGGCCTATACAGGCCGGGGTCCCGCAAGGGAGCGTGGTGTCGCCTACACTCTACAACATTATGACACACGACATACCGCACAGTGACCAGACATTTCTAGGACAGTACGCAGACGACACGGCAGTATTTTCAACCCATAGAAATATACATTATGCCGTGAGACGACTACAAAGACATTTGGACCGCATAACGCAATGGTCCGACAATTGGAGAATTAAAATTAATTCTGCCAAGACTCAGGCCATTGTGTTTACGAGACGTCGACCACGTAACTATGACAACATAGTTATAGACGGCCACGACATAGACTACACCGACTACGTGAAATATCTAGGAGTAATCCTAGATAAATCACTGACATGGAGACAACACGTAGCGAGTGTACGCAACAAGGCCTACACTCAGCTACTACGACTGTATCCGGCGCTAAGTACGCCATCACTGACACCAAGACAAAAAGTGACGCTATACTGCACACTCATCAGACCAATTATGACATACGCATCACCGGCGTGGGGCTATATACCCGACACTCTGTTACAACGGTTGCAGGCTGTTGAAAACAGAGCGACAAGAATGATAGCTGCGACAGACTTCTACACGAGAAATACGCAACTGCACGAGGACTTAGAACTTCCGTTCTTAAGGGAAATCATCAGACAACAAGCACAAAGACTAGCAGACGGACGAGAAGAACATCCCAATCCTATAGCCAGGGCTATAGGCACCCAAGAAATGAGACGGGATGTTCACAGACGAAACCCACACGACCTACTGACATAACCATGACAGTACGACAAGACTGTGGTGAAAAGGGCCACATACCTAGAAAGACAACCGTGGAGACACGGGGACTTCAGACTGAAATAACACACGACTGACAATACTAAGACGGGTCATAGTGCAACAGCACTGGCACCATAAACCGACTCAAGACACCTTTCCCATAGTCAGTGACCTTTTGGCCCTGAAGAAGACAGCAACATGGCTGTAGAAACGTTGGCCTCTCAACACTCGACGCCGCGCTACCCGGACAGCCTAGACTGTGATATTATACAAGAGCTTTAGTTTATAATACAAATTCTACCTTTCAGTTTTCTTTTAATTTCGTTACGTATTTCATGCTTCCATACAATATTGTTTTATTTAATGTAATTAATATAGTCATCTCTGTACTGCCCCCAGCACAAGCTTTGCTGATTCGGGGTATTGTGTATAATGTGTTTGTATTTAGGTATGAGCGGTATATAAAATTCAATTCAATTTATTTTAAATTAATTAAATATTTTAAATATCTCAGCTCTTCTGTATACAGTAGTTCCAATACTTGTGACATAGTTCCATTTACCTCCGGTTTACAGAGGGAATCAACACATGTTTCTTTCACAGATACTCCCTCTGTGGGTTGCTTCCTTGACGCAAGCAATGGAAACAAAGATCCCTCATATAAGATTGATTGAAATTAGTTAATTGCTTGGGAAGATGAAGTGCTCTGACAGACGCTAAAGCATTATGCTTCATTACGTATTCTATTTGTGGAGTTATTGTACGCTTCGGAGTACCCGTGTTAAGCCCCTGCATTATGTGCCGTTGCGCATAACTATACACTGTCACCATTGTCACTGCATGCATCATAACTTACCCTTTTACTCTCTTCTGTTTCCTTTTAACTAGGTAACTAAATGAAGTAAAAATAAGACACACATGGTTATAATAAATAAATAATAGTAAAGTATGCAGCGAGTCTATAATGGTATTTATTTAGGATGCGAATAAGTTTATAAAACGAGCAAAGCGACGGATGGCACCTCATGGCGTCCGGTCAAGTAGACTCTTCTTGGTCATTTTCTTGAATTTTGAGAAGGTGAAGTGAATTCAATTTAGTATAAATTAGCGTAGTGGTTTAGGTGCTGCGCTACAAACCGGAAGGTCGCGGGTTCGATCCCCGATGAGGTCGTTGAAATTTTTCAATTGGTGTAATCCTTCTGGTGGCACTATGGCCCTAGAAGTCGACTCAGCCTTTAACAGAAATGATTACCAGGAGCAATCCAGGGCGGCCGGTGCTGAATATCTAAAATCTGGGAGCCTGAACCTCCTGGAACCCTCCGGGCTTCCATGGCCTGTATAGGGAACACTTTACCTTATAAGTTAAAATAGGCACGAAAAGAATTTATTTTATTTTAAGTACAGGCTGTTTGGTACGCAGTTTCGGCTGATACCCTGAAGATTTTAACATCGTTCCATGTTCGATAATAATATTGATACCACATCAATGTCATAAGCGTGTTATAGTATGATCAAACAAATTATTTTTTATACGACAGTTTTTTTCATCCATTTCCTGTTCATGCTCTCGTGGTGCCCAGAGTAGCCAAAAACCATAAACGTAATCACAAAACGCAAAAAACATTTTATACGAGGTCTGATTGGAAAGTTTTAAGAATGGATCCGCCACTGCTTATTGGTTTGGCAGGCAGGTACACCGAATTTGGGGGGTTAATCATTGACTTGTCTTTGAATGCCCTCTGACAGGAAAGTGCGTTTCCTTTATTCAGTTCGTTGTAGCAGCTGATTAGGTGAGGGTCTGTAAGGGCTTGTTGCCGGATTCTGTCTGCGTGAAAATGGATGTAAAAACAGAACGAGTTTGTGTGGAATTTTGTTCTAAAACCGGGAAATCAGCTTCTGTGACAAATCGTGGGTATATGGATATGATCCTGAAACCAAAGTTCAGTCTTCGCAGTGGAAGAGTCCAGGTTCACCACGACCGAAAAAGCACGGCAAAATCGGTCGAATGTGAAGACAATGTTGGTGATTTTTTTCGATTCTACCGGTATTGTGTATCATGAATTTACCCCTAGAGGACAGACAATTAACCAGGAATACTACAAATGAGTCCTTGAGCATTTTCGCGAAAAGGTGCAGAAGAAAAGACCTCCATTGTGGAAAGACAGGCGTTGGGTGCTCCACCACGACAATGCGCCAGCTCATCGTGCCTTCTCAATCGTGGAATTTTATACCAAATTCCAAATTCCTGTGCTTCCAAAACCGTCCTATTGCACTGATATAGCCCCTGCGGACTTCTACCTGTTTCCTAAACTGAAATTTGCACTGAAAGGGAAGCGATTTGACTCGATTGAAGACAACCAGACAAATCCGGAGAGCGTCCTTAACACACTTCAGAAAAAAAAATTCCAGAAATGTTTCCAAAAGTGGAAACACCGTTGGAGTCGGTATGTTCAGTCAGAAGGGGACTATTTTGAAGGAGATGCATCACAGTAGCATGTAAATACCGCCATTTTGAAATTACAAGCCCATTCTTAAAACTTTCCTATCAGACCTCGTATTTATTGTAATGTTATCCACTGCCCGCTTGAATATGCACAGTTCCACTGTGTAGGCCTATGCATGTAGAATCCCATCCTAGTGGATATAAGTTATATTGATTAGAATTATAATCAAGGGATATTTAGATCAAATAATACAGTGCTCTCTCACTAACACGGCAGATGTCAGACCAGAGTAGTAGGCCTACCGGATTAACTGAAATACCGGATTACCGAACAGCTATTAACAAAAACTCATTTGTATTACAAAAACTACAGTACATTCATTACTTACGAAACATACAAAAAACTAAAAAACATTTATTGAGGTAGTATTGGATATTTCTAAAGAATTAAACATTTAGGCCAAATTAAATGTTACGATAGAGTAATGAGTTTATTCCATTAGGATTAAAATAACCGTTAATTTTATTTTGTTTCTTTGGTTGAAATGTCACTTTCAGCACCTTTTCTTGAAGTCCCTTTTTCGAAGGTTTTCGACACGACAAACTTGAATCCCTTCTCGGGTACTGTCGAAAGCGCCAATCTAAAATCGCAGGACCACTAAAGTCTGGCCGTTCTCAAAAGGAAAACTGAAATAAACAAAGACAGTACATCTGTCTCATTTTAGCACATTACTCATATGACCTAAAAGCAAGACAGACATACTGTTTTTTTGTTTACTTCAGGTTTCCTTCTTAGAAGTAGGATTACTTTCACAAAGTCTCTGGCCTTGAAGACTAACCCAGCCAGCGAGCTTCTCGTTACGTCTTGCCTGGATTCGCTGCGCGTAAGATCAGTGAGCTACTGTTGAGCACAGAGTGAATATCATGCAGCATGTCGCCAGTCGTAGAAAATACTATAATAGTTGAGTGGAGGGATAATGCCGCAGCGAGAGAGACAGACAACACGTGGAGTGGGATAGGAGAGCTGAGCCAATCAGGGTGCAGCTACCTCCCATAGGCAGGAACTCTAGGAACGGTGAGACTCGCTCCTAAGGTATATACGTAAAAACCCAGAGACTTTGTGGAAGTAATCCTACTCTAGCTCGTCTCGGGTATAGAGGTCAGACGAGTCAGAATGGCGCAGAGCTGCATTTACCGTAAGCACGTTCTTGGGGCCACAAAAATAATCCATAGCAGAATTTATTATCTACATAATTATATTGATTAAATTTATAGCCATTTTCAAAATTTAATTTAAAAAATGAAAAAGTCATTTTATAAAGCTTTCCCTCTTGTGTCCTGCACTTTGCTCGCAGAATGGAAGTTATAATAACTGCTCAGCTGAGCGTTAATTTTTCTTGGTTCAAATTTATTAATAATCCCAAAGAAGAACTACGCAGCAAAGCAGGCTGGTTTCCTACGCAATTGCAAGAAAAATAGTAACAGGAAATTATCAAGGCATACATAAAATGGAGGTACAGTATACAGAAATCAACATTATTTTCCTTCTTACTCTAAGGTTTGTTTCATTTCGAACCTTCGACAAAGAGGATTTTACATTATTGTTTATTATTGCTTTAATATTTGGTACTGTACCTATTTTATCACGATGTTTTTGTTCCTATGTTTGGTAATATTATTACAATTATTATTATTATTATTGGTTATTTTATCAGTTCCTTCATGCTCGTTTATAGCGTGTAAAGCTGCGAATAAGTCATATTTCTAATCTGAATGTATTTTACAGAAACAATAGAGGTACTCTTGTACATATTTTAATTGCAAGAGGAATTATAACAAAGGTCTTAAGAATTTCAACATCATTCACATGCTGGAAGCATCTGAGACATGTAATAGAACACATCAGAGGAGAACCTGGTGATAGAGGTAATATTAGTGGAGGAAAAACATTCCAGTAAAACTTGAGCTCGGAGGCGTATCGCTAACACGCAACAAAATCATTTAAATTTCATTTTTTTCCCTTATCCTGAGTCGTTTGGCCCTGCTATAAATACTGGTTTATATTTAAAAGAGGAACAAGGCATAATAAAATACGTGAAGTAGCCTACCATTACAGTAAATCTAAAACTGTTAAAACTATTAGAGATAATGGTTATTTTATGTGTTAAAAAGATGGGAATAGACCATTTAATGATACATGATTTTCATTATATTTAATAAATTATGTTTAATGCCTCTATATAAAAAATCTTAAGGGGTGGTCCCTTTTACTGTTTGAAAAGAAGCGTCTCAATATTCCATCATTCGCAAAACCTCACTAAGAAACACATTACTGAGAACAATTCCAACACATAAGTAGACCTTTATCAGCATTGTTACAGATCGTTATGAAGGGTTCAGATGTATTAGAGAGTCCCTTAGCAAAAAATGTCAATTATACAGTATAACCTTCATTATTTAAATGGAGCTAATTTGGAGCAGGGCTAACTCGCATAACTGAAAATTTGGATATTATATTGGTAGCCTTTATTTCTAGAATTGCTACTGTAGGTGCCCTCATCCTCTTAGGCTTATCCAAAAGTTAACAAAAACCTAACCCTAGAAAGTCAAGCCATATACTGTTACGAACTTTACCAAGGTCTATGAACAAATATATATTTTTCATTTACTCAAATTAGTTCGTATTGCCCATATGCCCTTTAATTTATTATTCACTTTAAAATATTTATTTTGTCACAAGTCAATAAATATCTCACTGAACTAATAATAGATGTATTATAGAATATTTTAAATAACGCTGCAGATTTTGTGTAAAGAAATATGTCAGTCAACACATATATCAAGAAAAATCCCATGGCTAGTAACAGGCCTATCTTGTCGACAGGAAAGTACTTAAAACGTTTGAGAACAATCGAAAAAGGATTAAAAATGCATTTTAAATCAAAATGAAAACATAAATTGTTCACTCCCCTTAATTACCGAGGGCAAACCTCAGGAAAATTTCCATGTCAGTACTTTTTTATAATGACTGAAAATGTATTGAAGTTCTCTCCGTATGTGGCAGCAGAAAGCCTTGTTTTATTTTAGATACTTCCTCACACTATTTGTGATAATAAACTAGCTCTTTGACCCCCTTTTCGGTATGTTTAGCGTTAATTAGCTGTAGGCAGTCAGACATTAATAATAATATCAATTAAATATAAAAATACTATAGAAATCTGAGTCATTTTGAAGATTGTATTCAATTAAATCGTTTCATCAAATTGATTCGTGCGTTTGATTCATTCCATTTGTTTTGTTTCAAACGATATTAATTCCTTCAAGGTAACGGTTCAATCACTAGATGAAAGCCCACAGCGGATAACTGAATTGCCGTATCTAATATAATATATGAGCTGGTGTTTCCGTGTAGACCCAACGCCACCTAGCGACAACACCATATTCAATTTCGCCCTACTTGATTCATTGGTTTGTAACATTACGACAGCAAAGATCTCATTTTGCTACACAGGTGGACAGAAGGAGATCATGAATGCACGCCTAAATGGGAAAACGTTGAATGATTTGGACGAAACTCGCTATGCGGGGCTTTTCTGGCTACCGAACTCGAATCTGAGGTAATTTCTTCCGGGGCTGAGCACTTTTCATCGTAAAATGTACCTCAAAGCAGGGTTTTTAGCTATTCAATTATCAATCGTTTTGTTTATCCACGATTTGGGCAAGGTTCAAGAAACTGTGGTTCGTTTTAATAATTTCATTTTGAATCTGTAGGCCGCATAAGATTAGTTTTATTCGTTTAATTATTTATTACATAAATATATACGTATTTAGTACGTATAACAATATAATACAGAATAAAATTATTTAAGTCATGCAACTATTTTTCTGTTGAATAAATGACTTAAATAATACACTTAGCAGTAAATAAAGCAGACAAAGCCGCTGGCACCTACTACTCAGAAAAAAACAAAAGGACTGGCTATTTCGAAAAAGCACGTGATGGAGATAAGGAAAGGAAACTATTGCCAACCCATAAAAAAGGGTTAATAAATATCAATACGCGGAAGTAATTTAGTATTCAAACTGTACCCCTATATGATACTACAGGTAGGCCTTTTGTATTTGCCTTCCAAAGAGTAGCCTAAATTTAACTTCTAAAATATAATATTCATATAGGCTACCTAATTTAAAATTGTTTGTCTACTAAAATGGTAATCTTGTTAAGACCTGACGCAATCACAACAGAGTACACCCGTTCTGCACTAGTAAAAAACAAGTTAGCTTAGAAGACATAACGAGTCAGTGAATCAGTTCGTTTGAGGAATGAGAACAGGAATGTTTCACAAAGGTGGACTTCTTTAACTGAATCACGTTTGGTATGTTACGAATGACTCGTTCACGATTTGCACATTTCTAGTACAAATTTTCACTTCCAATACGATGAAGGCTATTGATCCGGCAGTCTTCAGGTCATGAGCGAAACAATTCAATTAATTCTGGCATAATAGAACATACATGTTACTACAGTTCAAATTCAGCATTCAATTTACTAAATTAAAAATCTCGCGGCTTGTTCTCTTCCTCCTCCCCCGCCGTTGCTGAAGCGAACGTTTATTTCCCTTCGGGGATGAAAACCCATGCCCGACGGCTTAGGAGCCCGCCAACGAAATTAACTATTTATCAAATCAGAAGGGAAAGACTTGGTGGTTTGAATAATTTACTATATTTGTTAACTGATGCAGTGACAAGGTTTCTCTTAATTCGCTTTCTGTAGGTTCCTGCAGGATCTTAAATCATTGATGTATGATCCCATCGGGTCTTGTCGTCACAGCCAAGAAAACATCCAAGCCCTTGGGTGAAAACTCACTCTACTATCGAGTTAGCCACGACTGAAAACGTTACAGAATTCTACTAGATCTATTTACTTCAAATTTAAGAAATAAAATTGACCTGAAAATGATTATTCTGATGTAAATTTATTATCTCATTTTGTTCCGTTCACTATTATTTAGGGAGATTGTAGTTATAATTCCGTCTTTTATTGAACAGTCACACAGGACCGAATTCCTTCCTAACGTTATTTTCTGTTTAAATACAACAATGAATTTTTAAAGTAGATATTAGTTTTACGAACTACGAAGTGTGTAATATTTTATTCAGACGAAAAAAAATAATAATAAATCGGTCCTGGCCAAGAAACGAGATGGCCCATTCAGAAACACCTGAAATCTAAATGGACGTTCCCTATTTGCATTTTGTTTCTATACCATTTAGTGTTTTAACGAATGATTTAATTTTTATTCTTATAATTTTCACTCCTCTCTCTCTCGAGAACGGTGGTAAACTATTGCAACGTTCAATAAACCTCAGAAAAAATTCTTTATTTGAAGATGACTCCATTACGTCTTTGGAGGAATAGAAGATGTTGCGCAAACAGTACCATCCAAGTTCTAAGAAGCTTGTGCAACTCCGCGATTGCACAGTAAGATTTCAAATAGGTCTGGTTTTGTACAACAGACAGCACAATCGTTGAAACACTACCACACACGGCCAAAAAAGATTGCACAATCAACATTTTGTAGAAAATCAGTAAAACCATAAAACAAGGGTAAAATATCCAGTTGTTCCACATAATCTCCCGTAGCCTATGTGTACAATAACTGTTAGTGAAACATGTGTTGTTTCTGTTACTGACTGTACGTCCTTTTCCGACCCGCTCTGGTGACTTCTTGAAAAGACCAAACCAAACAGTATATGCCTAGGCCTACTAATTGGCAGAATAACAATCTAGTAATTATAACAAAATATCGTATGAGATTATTCTCTGCAGAATATGACAAACAAAATGTTTATCCATTGTAAGTTAGTGTAATCATGCTACCCCAATAGCCAACACAATAAGTAAACACATCTGCATGTAGATATTTATATTGCAAGCTATGTGTGTTATTGGATCCTACGTGTTCTCATTATTTCTTTGTTCGTCGGTAGGTCTATGTAGATTCAACAAGCCCTGAATGGGCAGACTGGACAATTTCGCAGGGGCAAACCTTTAAAGGGCGGCAAAGTTTGAGGGGGATTTTTTATTTAAATAAATTTTATGGTAATGAAAAAAAGAGAAATGTTAGATTTATTTATAGATTCTCAATGTAAGGTAGAAATACGGGAAAAACATATTTTACATGTGCTAAAGATATTAGTTTTAATACACTTTTTTAACATAATTAAATATAATTCAGCATATCAAGTTTAAAAAAACAAATATATTAAGTATTTTTGTAAAATTTAAAAGACTGGCCAATGTACATATTACAAAAATGTTGTAATTCTAGAAAAATTTTGTAAATTATATTACAATAGCAACCATGTATTTTTTGTGCATTATTTTACCAAAACTTATCACTTTTATTTTAGAAAAATATTTTTAATTTTTGTTGTGCAGCCTAGGTAGTGAATGGATTACCCTCAATAATAAAATACTAGGGATGGGTCCTCGATACTTTCGATACCTCGATACTTGCATGGTATCGGCATCGAACGATACTTCAGAAAACTCTCTCGATACTTTTTCGATACTTTTGTAACTCTGCAATTCTGCAATTAAGTGAGAATGCTTGTAAGTGGACTGTTTAAAAAACTATTTTTAGTTTTAATGTAGAGTTTAAGAATAATTATAGGCTACTGATGATATTAAATTTTGTCTCATTAAATATGCAGACTTAATTAATTTTGTTGGTATTACACAGTTCTCTCAAATTTTAATTTTTAATGTACCTATTTATTGAAAGTGGTAATGTTGAAGGTATCGAGTATCGAAGTATCGAGTATCGAGGAAAAAATCATGTATCGGTATCGAGTATCGAGAAAATCTGGTATCGACCCATCCCTATAAAATACAATCGGAATACTATTGGCTGATACCTGGGTTAAACACAAACTTAACGTTAAAACAATAACTTTGGGGTGGGGTGGTGGGGATAAAAGTAAAAAATAAATGAAGGGCTCGCTTATACAAAGCTTTGCCCAGGGTCCACAGTATCTGAGGTCGGAGCCTGAGAATCAGTGAGATAAGACCGAATACCTACTTTAAAAAAGAATAATACACATGCAAGACAATATCTACTGTGAATAACCGCCCCAACTGTTGTATTTTATGGTATTAATGCTAGATTTTTAATTTTCATATTATGCCTTTAATGTCTGTTGTAAAAAGGTAGGAATGTGAGGATGAGAGCAGAATTGCATTCTTGATAATTTATTAAAACATATTTCACTTTTCTCACAGAGGGGGAACAATAACATGGATGGTCATTTGAAGGTAGTGTTGCTATGCTGTTAGGCTGGCACTTCAAGCATGTGAATGAATACGAACCAATTGATCAATCCAGTGGTGATAATCATTTCTCCCCCACCTGGTTCAAAGCCTATACTACACCTCACTGTCCACTCACGAGTTCGTATACAATTGCTTTCCCCTTTGTTTTTAAGCTTCACATTTTTTAACTTCCACAAGCTGTCAGATTGTATAAGTCTTTTACTAGTAATCAAAGCCCAACAACTATTGCATTTACTGGTTTCCCTGGGAAGCGCCATGTTGCCATACAATATGCAATTATTAGGTCAATTTCATTAAAACTGGAAAGCGCTAAAACGCATATATTATTCCTTCCCCAACAAGAGATTATTAATTCTGTCATCTCGTGCATTTAGTACCCCAAGCCAGTAGAAAAAGCATTAACGTATGAAACAAATAAAAAATTAAATAAATAGCAAAGCAACAATATAAACATAATTTGTTGAATAAAATTCAGAGCATAAATGCACTCATTGAAATGCTAAAGAATGAATTATATTTATTGCGTTGCACTTCTAGAGATTTAACAAAGCCTAACAATGATATTCCAGAACGTATAGCTTACAAGTATTGAATATGTTTTTCATACAGGCTGTTATGTTCACTTTTAAGTTTTTGTTTGTTTCTTACTGAACTTCTGCATGCCACATTTCCCCCCTGCTCTAAAGTGGTCTATCTGGTCTAAATGACGTCACTCTGTTAACTGGATACAATTTATTGGTTATTTGATCAATTATTTGCTCAAGAAACCAATTAACGTTTATCCGGAAAATCACAACTTAGCAGTCAGTACAGACGATCAATTTTTGATCAGAGAAGTTACAAAATTCTGTATAACGAACCCTGCGGGTAGGCCTATAAATGTCTAATTCGTTATACGATGTTTTGTGGATAGCGAATCCCACGGTAATGAAAGAAGTGTTCAAGCTATCGTTCCGAAACGTCGAGAAAATGAAGAAATGAGATGGTAGGATAATAATAAGGACACTGCAGAGGGGAAAAGAAGGATTTTGTGATGTGGCTGAGGGAAAAGAAGATGCAGCGATAGAATGAAGATTTACGAACAAATTGACAATTCATTTTAATGACAATACTCTTTGTCTCTCATAACCTAAACCCACCTCTCAACTTTAACGCCAGATAATCAGATCAGAAGTGATGGCGCAAGCAAATTCCAGTGGAAAAAAAAATTCTATATTCAAATGTAAAGTGAAAGGTTGGAGTAAGACATCTTCAGTAAAAATTATATTTTCAACCTTGATTCCTGTGTTAAATAAATTACTGCACCTTTGTTTAATGTCTATAATCCGCGAGATGTAGGTTACAACTTGCGAATTTGCTAAATTACACAAATCAGGCATCTAACAAAAGACATAAAAAATTAGTCTTCTAATTTCTGAACCGTGGATCTAGAATGTTTAGCATGGGTATTGTTCTAAAAACTCATTTTCTTTTAATACATGCCCAATTTATTCAATTCCAATTTAAGCAAAGAAACGTTCTTAAAGTTAAAGATAAATGCATACTTAACTGGAAAAAAAAAACAAAAGAGAAACCTAAGAATAGCAGGTTAACAAATAAAAACGAATTAAAATAAATATAACAATCGTCAAGTCAGGTTTTTAATCTCATTTATACATGATTAACAAAACAATGACAGCATTATAACAACAATGTTTCTGAACAAGATTATCTATTGGTTTATCATGGTCAAAATTACGGCAGTCTACGTTTAACATTTACCTGTGCATTTCAAAATTGGACAAATTAAACACGCTCGACTGTGCCTTCTTCTTCATTTCAGGGGGAAAATAGAGGCTCCTCCTGAATAAATTTTAAAACAATTTCTACAGTAAGCATGTTTATCCAAACCAATATTCAAATAGTCTATACATTTTCACTTCATACGAAATGGGAAATGCAACGAACTATGAACCTAAAAATGTTTCACGACATAAAATAGTCTCTAAGGATCCAATGAAAGTTTACCGCCTCATAAATTACATTATATTATAACCAGGCTTTAAAACTTAGTGCCCGGACCCACAGAGGGAGTTGATTCCGGTTAACAACACCCTGAGTATAGGGGGTGGGGGTTGATTGCGTAGGCTGATAAGACAGTCATTGATAGTAGTACTGAGAAGTGAATGCGCTTGTGGTACGGTGCCTCTCAAATTGGTCAACAGTGTACCTTGTCATTGTGCGTGTTTAAATTTATAATACGTGTTCGGCATGCCGAAAGTAAAGTGTTCTAAAACGCGAACATATATTGAAACATTTGGGAGGGACTATTATACACAAACAGGAGAAAGTATCGTTTTGCATGCTTGTAATGTGAGTTTAGATAATGATAAGTTATTTTGTGGTCTTCCTATATCTGTATTTCGGTTTGTTTACTATCACGTGAACTAGCATATGGTAGCTAGGGCATACGCCGAGCAAAGTCTGTACAGTACGGTTGCTGTTAACATATTCGATCGGGCACTAAGTTTTAAAGCCTGGTATAACTAAAGTGTTTTAATATAATTTCATAGTTTTCCCACGCGCCCATGTATTAGTCTTCGTAAAAAAGATAATACGTACAACATTCATGTTTGCTCAACCGAGAATGTCGAAATTCGTTGGTGAAAATGCAAAGAACGTGTAAAAATTACATCGACTAAATACAGGTCGCTTGTCGGGACATGCATAGTAGTCGGGCTTTCCCGGTAACATAAATATAAATATAAATACAATTAAAATTTACATGAAAACTGTAACAATGTAGTTGTTTTTTATTAACGGATCTAAAGGTTCAAGACTAAACTACTGGTCAAGGATACCAACTCTTCATGGGCTGCTCACTCCATAAAGATGATTATCAAAATGGCGCAAGTTACGAGCTTTACTTTCCAAGCAATAATATGGTCAACCATAATAGAATAGTAGGTCGCTAAAATAAAAACAAGTCCTTATTAATTGAAGCACAGGTCGTTAAATTGTGTTCAGCTTAACATAATAATTACACAGTTCTTACGCAGTAAGTATCTAAAATAAATTATGCTCTATAAAATTGCAGGGTTTTACCGAAATTATAATATCGTGATATATAAGCATTCATGAACCACAGATTATTGTCTCTGTTGGACACTACATGAGAATATTATAGGAGAAAAATTCCTCCGGCACTGGGACTTGAACCCAGGACCTTTGGCTATTCGCGCCAATGCTCTACCAACTGAGCTAAGCCGGAGCTCAATTCACAGCGCCAGATGGAACCTCTCTCCTATGACTAATTGCCCTAATGGTCTACCTCACAGACAGATAAGTTATGTCATTTGCAGTACTGTGAGGCACACTAAGTAGTGATTTTTGTGACCGGGCTCCCACTGTTATTGTACAGTTAACATTCAAGATAGATATAGGCTATAAGCATTCATGAACCACAGATTATTAATCTGACAAGTTATTAATCTGTGGTTCATGAATGCTTATATATCTATCTTGAATGTTAACTGTACAATAACAGTGGGAGCCCGGTCACAAAAATCACTACTTAGTGTGCCTCACAGTACTGCATATGACATAACTTGTCTGTCTGTGAGGTAGACCATTAGGGCAAAATTAGTCATAGGAGAGAGGTTCCACCTGGCGCTGTGAATTGAGCTCCGGCTTAGCTCAGTTGGTAGAGCATTGGCGCGAATAGCCAAAGGTCCTGCGTTCAAGTCCCAGTGCCGGAGGAATTTTTCTCCTATAATATTCTCATATAATATCGTGATTTCTTTTCAGAAAAGAATGTGCGCTTAAATGAAATGAAATTCCCAACTTTATCCGAATTCAAGTATCAAGTACAATTAAATTCTCAACATGATCCGAATCTATCTCTGCATATCGAGTGCTTTACCTACTGATTATTATTTTCATCATCAACACTACTGCCATCAACATTGCCATCATCGTTATCATTAAGTTATAAATAAAAAAACATTACTACTGTGGGCTATTAACCAACTTCTGCTCGTTGAGACAGGATTTAGGTTTCCAAATTTTATTTTTAATAAAGTCAAGTTTTGCCATAGGCCTCTCAAGTGGCATTCTTTACCTCAATGCAGTTATAAAGTATTATGCAGTATTAAAGGATCCTCAGGCGGCAACCCTCTAATTTAGTATCTCAACCCCAACCCTGACCAAACCCTCCATAAACACCTCCATAAACATCTTGGGATTGAAAAGCCGAAATGGAAGGAAAGGAAATGTTGCGCGTGCCTAAGCATAAGATGCGCATTGTTGCCACAGTTTAAAAACCTTGCAGCTGATTTCCACAAATCTGGAGAAACAACACAAGTGACATTGCAACAAGGCCTGACCTGGTGGCAGGGACCACCGCATTTGTTTAGGGGTGGGTAGACCCTAATAATCTTTTCCAGATGAGGGAAGTGGTCCGACTTAAAAGCGTTTAGGGGTGGGTAGACCCTAATAATCTTTTCCAGATGAGGGAAGTGGTCCGACTTAAAAGCGTTCCGCTCGCTTTGTAGCCGACTGGGGTTCGTTTGGGCGCGAAGACTTATAACTGATGGGACTCGACAAGAAAAGTATGGCACCGACTGGTTGAATATTTGTTCCTACCCACTAGGCATAAGCAAATAGATTAAGCGCAATGAAGTCACGAACACTAATAAAATCAAGGGATACTATAAAGAAAGTCACTCAGAAAAGTCAATGGTCGTAACTCATCCTCCATCTGCACAGCTTTCATTATATAGGCCTATCTCGACTAAAGGTCTCGGTGGCAATCTGGGACGTGTCATATCTGATGACAGCTGTTGCATGTGATAAAAATCAACAGACAAGAGAAAAGAAATTGTGATACAAGGAAGTAAATTTCACATCAGAGTTTTAAAAAATTGTAAATACTGTATTTAATTTAATTTGCATGTAAGTAATCAACATTACCGGAAATGTGCTATAAAGGGTAGAAAAATCGAGTAAAAGAATGTTAAAATGTGTTAATTTTTAATGAAAGCTACCAATTAGCTATAGGTGCAGCTTCAATTACATACAGCAGGGCACGAAATTTAAAGTCTGAAGGCTACAGCCAAACCAAGAATTTTGGTCGCCATTATTTTTATAGGCTACATGTATATCCTAAATTGTATAGCATTACAGATTTTTTGGAAACTGTTCTTTACAGATAAAATATTACTATATGCTATATATATAATGAAAATAAATAATAAATAAATAAACCCCACACACTAACTGAAATATCTCACTATTTAAAAAGAGAAGACTAAATAGGCATTTTTTTAGTTCGCCGCCATGTGTGTATACTTGCCTTCCACCCTGGCGGTCCAGGTTAAATTTCCGGCCGGACTGGACATCACCCAGGAGAATTAAAGGCTTATTAAAAAGCATTAAATTAAAGTGTTGACTGCTAGAATGGGGTATAGGGCATTCACAATAGAGCTATTAAGGCCGCAGTGTTTAGAAGTCGAAGGGCTTATGCTACCCCACATTAGTCTAATCTCTAAATAGTTTTTTTTTTTTTTTTTTTTTTTTTTTTGCAGAGCATAAACTAATTAGTACAAACTGTTAAAACAGACTTAATATGTTTTGAAGTATTGCAAATTTAAACGACTGACACAAACAACAACCAAAACAACAAATGTTTGTTACTGCAAGGGCTAAAACAAAGAAAACAAAAACCAATGAATTCGCAAGGGAAATTCAAATCATATAGGGAAGGAATACTAAGAGAGTTTGATTGCCTGAGGCAATACCTACTACGAGGGTTGGAAGTTTAATAGTGGCAATACATATATAAAATAAAGGTGAATTACAGGAAGTTGAAATAGCTTTTGTTGGATGTTGGTTGGAAATCTAGCCTACTTCCGAGCAAATAGGAGCCTTCTATCACTACGAATGCCTTCACAGTAATCAGGAGAAGTTGAGCTGCCTCTCTCAACCGGTTTAAATTGAATTTTTGGTCTGACAAAAAGCCAATTAATAAAAATAATTTAATACTTTAAGATTATTCTTGATTTACAATAATATGCAGTAACGATGAACTGTTTTAAAGATTGAATTTAAAAAAATTACTCATTATATTAGTCAATGGCTAACTGGCGACCGGAAATTTCATGCCCTGACATAGATATATCATTTTCACCCTTAGAGATTTTCAAGTTTTCGTTCAGAAGCATAGCTCAGAATATAGACACGTACTTCTACCTTTTCACCGATCGTCATCTTATTCGTCCTTGTTCACTTGTCAGTTGTTCGCCTATGGAATTCGCAAAGTAAGAGGAATTAAACTTTAGGGTGCTTTCAACTTCTGTACATGTATCAAAGTTATTTTAATTTTTGTATTTTCTATTTCTGTATAATGTAATTGCAATGTTGTTTTTTATTAGTAGAGCGGAAGAGAACACCGGAATAAATAAATAGAATAAAAAATATAATAAACACATTTGGTAACACCCTATATTTAACTATATAAATTAGAGTTTGTTAAAAGTTGAAATTACAATAGGAAATTTAATAATGTCGAGTATAAAACTTAAGTTTATGAAGGAAATGCCATAAAATAGAAGAGAACAAAAGGGTTCTGCGTATTTATTTACAGTGAAATTTGTGTGTTACGCAGATATAGTATGGCAATTTTTTGCAATTAACAAGACGAAGAGCTGTGCATGAAAACTTCCCCTGGAGTCTAATAATTTCCACCATGCTTTATTACTTGATCTAAATTATTCCAAAACACATGTAAAGTTGTCTAACAAGTTCACATAGTTTATCACATTTTTAAAAAATTAGTAGGTTCAAACAACATCTTGGTCACGTACGTTAGGAATAAGTTATATAACAATGTAAGGCTGGCGTTTTACGAACTAAAATAATAAGAGTCAAGTATTTACATCTGAACCTGGCAAGAGTAAAAGCGCAACGTTTTTATTTAATAATTTCACTTCACATACATTGTGGACATTTTATTTAGAAAGAAAGACTTTTAGCTTGCCCAACAGACGGAATTGCCATAAAACGTAAAGTATTACATTAGCGGAATTAAAATAAATAACAATGTAACAATAATATTCAAAAAGATTCAACGAACTATAAAAAAGTATTATCAGTACCGGCACGCCGTATATACAACATAAACGGGTTTGATAATTAAAAGCGAATCTTTTATTATTGCAAAGAAATATCTCATTGATAACGATAAGGCACTTTTCCAACAGAAAGATTCTCTAGGTGTCTCTACCTCCAAAAGAGGTAATGGAGGTAGAACGTTACAATATCTTGATTTTTAGAGGTTTGAAGTGTAACCAGGTAAGTCTATCCACCGAAAGGAACCCTCTGAAGAAGATATATTGAACAATTGACTATTTTTCTTAGAAATACCAGGGATTCCCTAGAACACAATGTGATTTGAGATTTTTTGACATCCACAGTATCTCACTATGGAGATAAGCCCTTAATGACATAGAGCAATATACAGTTCAGAAACTGCAAAGTCTCGCATTTACAGCAGCATTAATGTTCAAACAGATCATCGTATTGTTCACAATGTTGAATAAATTTGAAAGTGCACTAATTTATAGAATATTTGAAATTTCTTGAAAATTACGTGTAAACAATCAATACAAAGGCTAATAATTACTGGTACGGTAGATACTATGGCTTACAATTTTAAAACAATATCATTAATGAGAAATACTGAAGCCATTGAACGCTGGTTTTGAGAACTCTTAACAGAACGATCCTATTGTTCTACTTCTCAAATAGTTGAACTCAGCGTGGTGTAGGTCTTGTCCAAAGATGCCATACCTCCACGATGACAACGATGCATAATGACGAATGCGTTGACGACTACGGTGATAGCGACTGTGTTGACCGTGATAAGCCGGATGAGATGTGAAAATAACAGAAGAGGAAACGGAATATCTCCAATAAAACCGCTCGCAATCCTGAGTTTTCCGCCAAAAATTCAAATAATTCAGATCATCCCAGGCGAGCCAGAATGACAGGAGCACTCTTATCAGCGCGACAACTGGCACGTGTCTTTGTGTTTACGTCATAAAAAGTGCTTAAAAACCTTACATATTAAAAACTGCGTTGCGTTTTGTCTAATCATCCACCTATTTCCAACTTTTCTTCCTACTCCTAATACTGCATAATAACCAATCCTTGGCTTTCAATACTTTCTGTTTGTCTTACATGGTCACAGCTGGTAGTTGTCACTTCTTCATTAAAGCTCACACGACTACCAGAAGTAGCGTATTTTCACTGCGTTCCCTTTGTTTATTTCCCCCTTTAATATTATCCCGTCTTTGAGTTGTGCTAAGGATAAAAATACGGACACTCGTGTGAGATATAGAGGCAATGAATTCAGCTTTGTCAAATGTGGGATTGTCTGTGTTATTGTGAAAGGAGTCAGTGATGAATTTTAGCAAACACTGCTTTAAAAACATCTTTGCCAATTCCGTCATTAATTATAGGTTAATGTAAATCCTTCATGCTCAGACGTGATTATAAAAGACTGTAAATAACAAAAATGAAATTATAAATTTAAGAGAAAAACATACAAATCTCTAGTAAACATTTAAATTATGTACATATGGAATTTAAACATTTTAATTGTTTTAAGATTTTAATAATTATGTACATATGGAAAAACTGTGAATTTTTTTTAGATTTTAATTCATAACCAGTGTTAACTTGACTTGATAGTTGTAAGTACAAACCAGGATATTACCTTAAATATTAATTCAGCAATAAATTAAAACAATACTATTAGCAACCATGTATCAAGATTAAAAAAAACTACCTGCAGTTTTAAGTTTGTGTGGTATAAGGTGGAACATTCTAAGCGTACTTTTAAATTTTACCACAAACTGACATGAAATTTATCAATCAAAATTCCTAGTAAACTGCAGTCATTATAAATGCAATAAACTTTTTCTTTTTTGCGAAGAAATCTTATTTGGCTAGTGTAGACTTTTCATCCTACCACGGAAATTCCTAACTTCTGACAGTTATTTTTTCTTCAAATATTCTTTAGAGTCTTCTATTTTTCATATTTCAGCATCCCTGTCAATGATGACCATTCCCTTCCTCAATCTATGAATTGGTCCTGAGCGTGTGGAAGGAGGGTCGCGGATATGAGTGAAAAGGAGAAAGGCAAGCCTATTCTTTGATTATTATGTGTTGTTTTTCCATCCGTTGTTCTTCTTATTTTTGCCTTTCTTGAATGCGAATCCTCTGTCTTCTGTAAAAATCTATTGACCTGTCTTGTTTATTTTGAAATATGCTTTTATAAGCCAAATTCAATTTATCCGGCAACAAACAAACAGATTCTACAACAAAATCATAATTATATTGTAAGCTTAGTCACCAGGAAAGGAAAATATGGAACAAAGATACGCACAAATACAATATTCAGTAATTCTAAAACGAACTACTGAAAAGAAGTAACGCCTGCATAAAGCGTGGAAGGAGAACTTCAATTCTTAAGTGCAGTAATGCGAAATGAAGACGTGAATGACCTGAGTGGTACGTCCTGCACTTGAGCTTCATTATGGGGACACACCTTAGCGGCCGAAAATGGAAGGTTTCCTAATTCAGGACCCTCCCACGACCAGGAGCGGAACCTCCAGGGAGAGGTGTCATTGCTGGAGAATTCCGTCCAGGATTCAGTGACAATGCAACATACATTAACGCGATGGCACGAGACACCAACCCATCAAACTCAACATCTTGGTCCTGTTTCATTGAGCATTTATACTCTTATTATTAACAAATACAGAAAAACATCCTTTAATATTATCAGTTTTATGTTTCATAGGAAAATTGGTAACACTATTGTTGTGAGTTCATGGCCCTAATTTATTAGTAAATGTTACTAATAAGAAGCAGTTTCATATTCCGAGAAGGTAATAACATTTACTCATAATATTAGGTATTTTTCTATAAGTGTATTAGGACTAATAAGTTGTTCTCAATCCATGAGAAACAGATTTCGTTATCTTAAACTTATGAGAAAAGTAATTCCTTTTATTTACCACTAATGGAATGTTGGTCGCAAGACTAGAATTTAAGGTTGTATTTCATTGCACAAGCCTAATGATATCTTCAATAGGCTATGTGCTTTATAAGTTTGTTGATTTCCCAGAGTTAGTTATGTATAAATCCACAAAAGAAGTGTTTCAACAAAATTCAAATTAAAAAAACGTACGATGTGAAAGCAATAGATGAAAAAAGATGCCATCAAATATGTGAATGACATTTATTAAGTGTGATCATGTATGTAGTAGTACTGACTCAAACAAGAATCCAGATATAACCTCCAAATCAATCAGCTGACTAATGAACTAATAACATTAGTAGTGAAAGAAGATTCTGTTAATTAGTAAATGTTACTATGAATTGTATATTATTAACTAATACTGCTAACAAGTTGTATGAAACAGGAGCCTGATGCCATAGTTCTGAATATTCAATACATTGCAGATAGCATCACAAGACAGAGGAAGAAACCCTTCCTGAATGGGTGGAAAAGTCAAACAAGTTTTCTTTTCCCAATTTCAGGGGTTGGATTTCAGCACAGGTCGAAGGTATTTATGTGTGCGTAAATGCGAAAGCTGCACGTCTGCGTCATGGTTAGCAGTAACAGTTCCATAACAAAAATTCAAGAAAACCTTAGGACATTATGAACTCAATTTTTGTTATAATGAAACACGGACATGGTCAAAGAAGACAAACCGGCGAGCTTCCGGAATATTATCATAAGAAACTGGGATGTTACTTTCGGTACACAACACCACCACCACCACCTTCGTGGTAATTCTCCATCTCACACTGTTTCTGTGTTGCATTGTCGTAGACAATTATAAATCTTTCCATTCAAGGCATTTCATAACGTTCTTGTCACCGTAAGCGTTAATGGGCATCATCAAAACGTAAATAAACCCCTCTAATTCTAATGAATTATTGTGGATCTAGAGAGCACTAAAATGATAGATGGCAGTTTGCTTCTGCTTAAGATGGCGGGAGGGCTACATTACATCCACCAAGTCTTTTCAAAATGGAATAACTACGTCATGACACAATACCCCCGAACTCGCTTCATTTATAGCCTGTCTCGTAATTTATATTTCTGACTGTACATCTGTTTGTTCTTTAATGGTCTCCATTGTGGATCCTGGAAGGAGACATACTCTTCATATTATAGTCACAATTGTAAGCGAGTTCCTCTGCCGAGAAAGAACGGTACTAACATTACACACTTCAATGGGCGGCATGCGGTAGAAACAAACATGTAAAACTGGATAATTAATGGTACTTTTTGGAATTTGTAAGGAAGAAACGTAAACGCAACCATCTATTTCACTCAAATATTAAATCTTGAGAATTAGCCTTTTCCAAGCTGAATTCATGTACTAGTTGTAGCACTTACAACAGTGGGCTCAAACACAGAAAATGATTAGGAAAATTTCAAGGGCATGTCTGGTTTCCATAATGGCAAAAGTAATATGTGACTAAAAGTCCTCACATTTTACCAAAGCATCATTCATTCTTATATCACTTATTTTTTACATTTTTAAAGGTGATACACTCTTACTTCAATAACAGTGAAATGGTTAAAATCCCGAAACCCTAATCCCTGATTTTAAGACCTTAGTAGAATAACAATGACTGTCACATTTTCATTTTCTCGAGGTATTTCATTCAAAGTGTTTTCAGTAGAGCATTTTAAAGCATACGAAACCCAGGAACTTTATTACTTGGTTCATTTCTTTTTCTTTCGTTTTCACATGTTCTCTTTATTTCCCATCTGGTAAGTGTGTTCAAAAGCTTATGTTTCAGTGTTTCTTAATGGCATTAAAAAAGATAAATCCTGAAAATGAACTTATCCCTTTATTTCTACAACTGTCCGTCGCCGTGGGTGGATTCGATTCCCGGCCGGGTCGGGGATTTTTCAGTAGTGAAAAATACCTTAATTAATAATCCCTGTTGAATTAAAAATTCTAAAGGACTCTATATAATTAATTAGACATGAATTGACATAAACCTGAAATGCCTGGACATACAACACTATATTAGAACTTCCTGCTGTTGATGTACACTCAAAATCACTGTACACTTCTGGACACTTTCTTTAATGTTCGCGCCCCGAGTCCAATGTTTACAGATTTACGTCGAGTTGAGTCTAGTCCTCAAGGTCTACTTCGTACGTCACAGTGAACTCTATTGTCCATTAAGTTACGACTTCCTTTGTTCACTAAAGTACATTTTTCTCTACACATAGTAGAAATTTATAATATGAATTACTACAAATCCTAATTGTTTTACGTAATCAATAAGCGGTACAGCTTTGGAAGTCGGGGGCGTGTATATGAATTCCGTCTCGAATGCAATTGGGACGTTTTCTCGCTTAATGAATGTAATATAGTTTCGTGTCATCTGTCATCCAGATTATCTAATTACGACCAGAATCTGGTCATTTGCAATTACAATTTCACATGTTGTAATATAATCAGAGACAATCATGCGGTAATAGTGTTAGAGTAAGTTACAAGGCCTGCCTCAGTTCAATCCTGTTTTGAGTTAGATAATCGAGATCTCCGTACTGAATTGAACGCTTCGTTACAAAACAATTTCCAGTTGTAATGTTTGCAGTCCTAGGGAGATGTAGAAAATACGGAAAGTACATTTTTTCTAATTATTTATTTAATCTGTTGGAGCAGATTAGCACCATTAAACACCAACACCATAACCAATAAGTCATTTATAATATATGTCGACACACAGACAGACAGGACTGGCAATAATGTATGTACCGGTATGTCATTGTGATACATAGGGATTGATATCGAAATCCATGAACTGGCTGACTCCACTGACATAATCGCGTATCCTGGAGATTTGTACTAGTACATAAGAATAATTTGTGTTAACTGAAGGTTTGTAATTATATTTAAACTCTAAAAAGTGTGTTATTTTGCATAAAAGGCTTATTCGGAAAATAATGGAATTTTTGAAAACTTCGTATTTTCCACGGAACACCAAATGAAATCCCTGTCAAAAAATCAATCAATGACGAGTCATCATGATGACCAAATAATCTCCAATCCTGCCAAATTCATGTGGTAGATGATCCAGAGGTTTGGCAGGCCTAGTCCCACAAGGATATTGCACCGCGGAGTGTAATTTAGTTTAGTTTACTCTACGAAATGGACGCAGTGTAGATATTAACATCAAAATGTAATAAGAAACACAAAATGCCAACCTACTTATATATGACTAGGTCCCGGAAGTTAGGGAAAATGCCTTCTCTATTTGGGTGGATTTATTAAAGACTTAAATAGAAATAAACATGTTTTCATACATTTAAGGATCGTAGGGCCAGTTTTTACTTTGCCTTTTTGGGCTTCTGTTACCTATTTTTAAGGTTTAAAGCCCTTTTTGCCTGTTTTGGATCGATATGTTTTTTTCTGTGATTATATCGATCCAAAACAGGCAAATTATTTACATATTTTGAAAAGCACATAAAAATGACAATGTGTGGAAGTGAATAAATATTACACAAAGAATTCATATTGGTCTTCTTCCCTATAAATGATGAAAAACTTTCTCTGCGACAGGAGGCTGACTATGACAGTTGACACCTTGAAGTTTTATAGTGACTTACTTCATCATTTGTTAGAAATGTTCCTATTAAAGTAAACTATACATTGTTTGGTGTCATTTTTCTTGTAATTGTGTATAGAGTTGATATATAACAAACATGTTAAGATACAATGACATATTAAAAAAAATTAAGATTGATTGAAGTAGACTAGGTGACTCATGTGGCGGAAATTACGGTCGGTCCTAATTCCTTGCGCTCGTAAATGTAAGGGTGCCTGCGGGTGAAGGAACCTATCTGGCCCCAAACGCCATCACTGTTTGCTAATTCGGAAAATTTAATTTATATTACTAATGCCTAATTTAATTTATATTACTGCCTATTTTCGGTATTTCAAGTTTCATTTTGCCTGCCAATTTTAACCAAAATAAATGTCTGAACTTCCGAAACTCTATATAGGCCTATGACCAAGTACAAAAACCTGTTTAAAAAATTTGTAGAAGAGAAACAATTCTTCATGGCAACATATTTCAACTATCAGTCCAAATTTATAATAATGCTAACATTGGTGAATTCATATTGATTTTATTACGTATGCTGCCGTTCAATGAATCTTTATGCCTATATCTATCTTCTGTCTATTATTTTCACATTGTACGTGCAGAAATTCCAAATTTTACTTTTCATCCTGATAAAGTTTGCATGGCAGTGATCGAGTGCAAACATTACAATTCGGTAGTGAAACAACCAAAAACTAATAATAAGCTTTCTGAGAAATAGAAAATAGCTACTGTTTTTAATTTATTTCAACATCACTATACATAACAGTATTAATATTTTTCAGGTCGTATTAATATGCGCTACTCTAAAACAAGGCGGTTGAAATCACAGAAAATGTAAATAAAAATAAAAGGTCCACCACAAAAATATCAATCTTAAAAAAACTTGCCTTCATGTAAGCCATATTGTATTTTCTATCGTCAAGAATATCCTCCCATACCACCTTGAATTTACAGAATGGAGACAGATCGTAAGGCTGGTAACAATTTCATTATTCTATAATAGGCTTAGGCTGAAACTAGGCTGAATAGTGTGATCGGCAGCATCGACTTTTCTTATGTTTAATTGAAAATTTGAGAGTTTGAGATCGTCATCCATGAGGAGAGAACACTTTAAAATAATTTCCGCTGCTACGGAGGAATACAATACCACATCTCTTTCCTATTGCACTAATAGGCCCTTGTGGGTGAAATTAAATGCCCTGAAATTTGTCCATGTCTATAGCTAGAGACTTTTGTTCTTTCAAGTCTCTCAGTAATCTTAGGATCTTAACGATACAGGCAAATAATTTCCAGCTTTGCCCACGTTTGTAAGGCATCCGGCTTTACCCCTGCATACAATTCCCGGATACAGTTGCATGGATTCCACACACTGTCTTCTGCTCTCATTTTCCTCTGCTTCCTTTCTTTTGCATGTTTTTTACCTTTCTTTATTTATTTATAGAATTACGAAATCTTAGATATTTGAAAGTCCGCCGGCGTGGTCTTGTGGTTAGCGTCGCTGATTACAGATCCGTCGGCCCGGGTTCGATTCCCGGTACCTCCTAGGATTTTTCTGGGGTAGGGAGGTCTGGTAGGGGTGCACTCAGCCTCGTGATTCCAAATTGAGGAGCTACTTGATAGAGAAGTAGCGGCTCCGGTCATGAAAACCACCAATAACGGCCGTGGGTGTCGGCATGCTGACCACATGCCCCCCAATCCTGCCATCTGCCTACGGGAGATGACGCAGCGGTCGGGTGGTAGGCCAAGTCCCTCCAGGGATGTAGCGCCACGGAGTTTAGTAGTTAGATATTTAAAAGCCCCCAGATGAGCAAAGCTCGTGCTTGGGAGCTGGAATTATCGTACTTGTTATGAAAGAGAGAACAGAGAAATTTACAAATATATACAAAATAATTTATAACCATTAAAACAGTTAATTTTCTTTTGTAAAAATTGTTTAAATTATGTAGTTGAAAATTTAAAAAAATCCTATTACAAATGTGTTTATATTTACGTTGAGTCATATAGAAATATGATCGGGTGAAAGAAATTAAGACGTAGGAAATGAAATGCGATATACTGTAAGACTTTTTTTTATTAATATTAAACAGTTTTGAATTATTTTTTTATCTTTAATTGTTGGCACTGTATTTTATAAAATCAGGATTATCAGCAATGCGTATCTGTTCAACTATATGAATTTGTATATCAAGGCTTCTCGGGATTCCAGCCAGGGTGAAAAAGTTGAAGCTGTCCGAGCTTCGGCTGTTTGTTCTGCAGTCATCTTCCGGGGAGAAGTGAAGATAAATTCAGTTATATCTCTTCCACACCGACCTGAGGACTCAGTGTTGGGTTCCAATCCAAGAATTGAGGTACATGTCACGCCATCAAGGACAACTTGTTTCGACATTAACTCACAGGTTCTTTTTTAAATATTCATATAGGATTGTTTAAATTGTTTCCTAACGAATTTTAAATAAAATTAACATTTCCAAAGGAGATTTTCTGTTGCGAACTGTGATTTAAAAAGTAACACGCAATATTTTATCTCTAGATGTTATTGCATTTAAGAAGTTAATAGCAAATGAAAACAACAGCGTTTAAAAAGATTTATTCCAATGGCATGCCCAGAGGTTGAATGTAGCTACGGTGGAAGTTAGTGCAATCCTCAAAACAATTTGTTGATGCTTCGCACGTAGGATAGCTTCTGAAATGCATCTTTATCCCATACACTGCGAGAAGAGAGTAGTCATAGCGAATAGCAAATGTCATACATGAAGAACAGCCTACACGATATATATATTTAAAAAAAAAAACAGAACAGATGGAATTCATGAATGGTTTGTTTCGTGACACTGCTGAATAAATTGTCTAAATGTACACATTTCCTCAAATATTCTTCTGAAGTCAACCAATTTCAATTTGGGGAAATTTAGTTTTTAAGTTGGTTTTTATTTCCTTTTACCTCACATTCAGGTTTTAACGTGGGAAATTGTCATTACTTGAATGGCTTTTAGAGTTGATTACTGCGTTCAGGGAGTGGGAAAAAACTATCTGGCGCTTTAAAAAACAAAAACAACTTATTAGATAAGCACAGTATACCTACTGTGTTCGTCTTATAAATAGGTTACTAACGTTCCCTGAATCCTAATAGGAAACTGCTACTTTGGTTACTTCTTTTTTTGTTGCCCTAAGTCGTATACCATACATAGGCCTACGGAAAGGACTACAATGAATAAGAAAATCCAAATAGATTTTTCTTAAACATTAGACTTCTGAGTGTTTACTGAACTCGTAAAAATGTTCTAAACCCCCAGAAAGTAATAAACCAGCACGACAGATTTATTTTTTAAACAGTGTAGTGTCTTAATGTCTTGGGGTCTACAATGGATAGAGAAGAGCTTCAGTAGTTTCTGGATATGGCTCAATTGTACAGCATCAGCAAAGTCAGTCCAACTTTCCCTAGCTCTAACGTAACTACTGGAATAAATAAATATACATAATATGCAAATAATCTACTCTGAGAAGACTGGGATGGTGGACAATAACTTAGAAAGATAAATAATTGAAACGATTTCAGTACTGGTTTCGGTATGCTCTATGATGGCTCAAGAAGAGATTAAAAGTTGATGCTTCAAGAGACATGCTTTCCAAAGGTCGTTATTTAAGAAAAATAAGTTTGAAAAACTGCTTTATGATATTTATAGGAGTACAACAACATCACTTCTTATGAGGTTCTCATTTAAATGCTGTACTGTACAGGAAATTTCTTAGAAAACGGTAGATTAATTTTACAGTGCCCAATTCATGTCTTTAATGAGACGCAGTTGTAAAAGTGAGCAGCAGTTAAAGGCCATAAAGCATGGTGTTACCGGATCTTAGAGGAAAAGCAAGAGTTTACGAGTACAAGGGGAGCCGTAGCTAAGCCCACATAACTTGCCTTTTTATTATTTTACTAAACGTAATAATTTTGTATGGCATAACCTTCTACTTAAAGACGCAATAAAGCTAACAATTTTGGGTTCAGTATTAAACAGGATCCAAGATGCTGATTTCCTCAGACAAAATCTCTAGTTTTCTTCGGTGGTAGATTTTTTACCTTAGGTTCTTTCTTCTGACAATATACAATATATATATGACCATTAAGGGCAATCACTCATAGGAGGGAGGTTCCATCTGGCTCTGTGAGTTGAACTCCGGCTTAGCTCAGTTGGTAGAGCAATGGCGTGAATAGCCAACGGTCCTGGGTTCGAGTCCCAGTGTCGGAGGAATTTTGTTCCTATAATATTCTCAATATACAACTTTGTTAGCAATCCATAGAAATCAAATATTGTATAACCGGTATAAGAAAACAACTTTAGTATTTTATCGTCTGATTTTCATCTCCATCTATTATTATTCTCCAGCAGTAGACCTAAAAGAGCTTAAGGGAAACTCCACCCCCCTTTCTTGTAAAATCAAACCATCCTTATACAGACAGTATAGGCTGCTAGGGTTCCAGGAAGTTGATGATCCGCAAGTTTTAGGCATTCGGCACGTGGAAGTGGTAACGTTCTCGGCCTTACGCACCGGTCTTTTTTACCCCAAGATTGCTCCTAGTAATCATTTCTGTTAGAGGCTAAGTTGACTTAAGGGCCACAGTGCCACCGGAAGGATTACGGCAGTTAAAAATTCCCGTCATCGGGGATCGAACGCGCGACATAGTGCCTCAACATACTGTGCTAGGGCGTACTTCCCTCCCACCTTGACCATTGTTAAACTACCAGCTTCAGTGCACTTTTTCTCAGACACTATTAGAAGCACAGGAATGAAAGTTTTGCAGCTTATTCCTGACATTTTTTAAATTAAGTCTTGGAAAAAATGAATAATCTGGGAAAAACTAAATAATCCGGACGTTATGTTTAAAACAAGAAAATCTACATTTTTATGGATTTTTCTTGCATTTTTAGTGTTTATTGCTGCAAAAAACATTGAGTTCAGAAATCATATTGTTAAATCATGGATTAAAATGTACTTCCCAAGAGAAGCTGAGAAAAAGTACATTTTGTATAGAAAATACAATCTTGAGGCAAATGGCCAGTGAAGTTATGAACATCCCAGCTGCGTATATTCAGAGAATTGTGCCCCTTTGTCAGATATCAACAAATGCCACATATATGCCTACAATAATCACATTTTATGCCATCTTGTGTCTTGTGTTGTATTTTTCATTGATTTCATAGCCTCGCCTTCTACAATATCACTTAACCTAATTATCCTATATATCTGAGCAATTTTTGAGGTGTAGAGGAGACCGACCAAGCTCATGTCCAGTCACTCTCTCACTAACGAGTGGTTATGTTTCATGTATTGTTGAAGAAAAGAAAACTGAGGACAGTGCAATATTAAACCGAAAGTGAAAATTATAAATATTTTCGAAGGTTTGGTTATAGTCGAGAACTTGAAACGTTTGAAAACTCTCATAACGAGCCGTGGTCATCTATCGAAAGGAAATTATTTGTGCACACGCTGGCTAGCAAGTGCAAATCTATTATTGTAATTATTGAATGAACGGAATTATACTACTAATATTTCAAACTATCGATCTACAAAAGTAAGAGGCTTGTCTTCCATACACCTAGCAATAGCTTTGAAAATTGGCATCGCTGATCATTTTGTGTCTCAGGCCCGAGAAGAGGGGACGAGGAGGCGAAATTCCCGGGGCCCAAGCCTATCTCTTGGTTTTCCCCAGCAACGGTTGGAGATATAAATTCTGAAGAACTATTGAAAATAAATGTTATTATATCACTGTTGACAATTTAGTGCCCGTCTTGAAAACTCGAAATGAAGCGATGAAGCTTTTAGCTGAAAATTCTGTGTTCTTGTAGAAATACTCAAATATGACTTACTAAGGCAAGCAAGTAAATTATTAGTGAATATCATACTGATGCCACAACAGATCTGGATAAAGAAATACGAATTTGAAGAAAATTCATACTGCACAATACTTTCTTGTCACAGGACAGGAGCTGGACGACTTAAAATTTCAAACTTATTTCCAAATGTATGTATGCCTTTTAGTTACTGTAGCTGTAGTAGGAAGATCATTCAGCACTCTGGTTCGTGTTAAAATTGCCTTAGGTCAACTATGCTTAAAAAACGCCTCATCGATTTGAGGGCCTTGGCGACAGAATAAAAATTGGCAGGGTAACTAAACTACGATAAGGTGATTGAAATATTTGCAAAATGAAATGCTCGTAAAGCACCATTAACAATGATAAGTTATATGTAAAGGAATTTATACCTTTTTCAGCCTTAATTAAAGTATTATATAAAGATTAGTCTTGTGAGCATGTCTTTACTGTTTAATACAAAATTACATTAATTCAATACTGCATTTTAATACTTGTAGAAATATCTCCAAAATTAAGTTAAAATTAATTCTCGCCAAACCTTACTTAAAATAACTGTAAAATAAGATTGGTTAGAATCAGAAGAGGATAGGTTGAAATGTGGGCTACACGGAAGAGATGGAAGTATTCATTTGGAATTATTTATGCTCATTGGATGTAAATGCTTGGACGAAGATGACGGCTATGAACGTAAGAGCTAATAAGGCATTATACAGACGCATCCAAGCGGTTAGCGTTGTAATTATCAATCCTACTGTACTCGATTAGCGGTAGGTACCAAACATACTCCGCTGCCTATAATATGAGATATAGCTATTAATCCAATTACGTACAATGTGGCCATTCCGTGTGCTTTTGTGAAGCGTTGGATACCGGTGCATGTCATTCAATTTTTATCTCAAATTACCAGCTGTATTGCGGGTGATTATAATTGATTTTCACCAACTGAACTAATTGTTTTCTGTTGCAGACGAAATGGGATGAGGTTTCGGGTCGAGAGGGTGTCGGTTTGCTGTGGTGTTAGTACAAATTGTGCTCCCTGACCCTGTACCCCCTTGCCCCAAAAATTATTTTTCCTTCCTTGAAATACCTCCGCACACATACATACCCTTTTACTCGTACTCCCTCTCTCTATATCTCTTTATCTCTATCTCTCGATGGAATGTATGTGTGGTACATAACAGGAAAAGCACGGTTGTGCTTTTGTTGTTTATTTCCGCTTTCCGTAGCAATTACTATTTTTCTCTTTTGCCCCAAACCACAATTGTACCTGTGATAGGTAACCATACAAGCTATATCCAGGAACAACAAACAAAAAAGGCTTAGAAATTTGATACTGCATATCCAGTTTTGGGCGATCATCAGCGTTGCTGCGAAATATTAATAGACGAGAGTCTTCCCTATGCAGCGGTCCAATCTGGCGAAGAATGGGGTAAAGTAGGAGCAATCAGAGTGGAAAAATTAAAAACTCAATTAGTCCAAAACTAATAACCGATGCGTTTGACTATATTTTCTGCAGACCTGCAAGAGTATAAATTCAGCAGAAATTACAGTATCTACTCCCACGTATAACCGTAATTAAAAATTCAGGAAAGTAAGGGAAAGAGAGAATGATACTGGGGTGAAAAGGAAAAGTAAAAGGATGCAGTGGCGCCCTTTGGGGCTCAAGCCCACCCAATAATTGTCCGTGTTCTATTATAATTATTTATTGCTATTACTAACAATCCTGTTTCCTTATTGAATCGCTGTGAAATGAAAATCCAGCTATTGTTGATGCACACAGTACGATCTCATATTGTTACAATTAAATCACAATAGTTTGAAATCGTTCCTCAGTTCGTTAAATTTTTACGACTTTCAGCGCACTTTCACAGCCACCGCCGAAATAATTTTTTACGCTTTGAAACGACTCAAGGTTTTCAACCTAGAACAAACATAATTATGGACAACGATGGCACAATACTCGCGATTCCAAATAATATCTTGAATAGATACTTATGTATTAAGTACGTAAAATAAGGCTTTAGCGGACGATTCTAGTATTGCGTACGTGGTGCAAGCAATATATTTAGTAAAAATTCTCTAAACTGTATGAAATGAAATAAAAATACCTTATAATTAATTTAAAAAAAGGCATAGTCACCCATTTGTTGACGTCATATTCTCACAGCCACCTGAATCCTTTACTACGAACCAAAATTCTTCTCTTTTGTTTTCTTATGAATAATATAACTATGTTGGCTTAGGCCTATGTTTGTTGTTATGTTATTAAGTGTTTTGTAAAAAATTCCTGGTAAAGTTTCTGTTCAACGTAAAGGAGTGTTGGCTTATATTTGATGTTTTATGGTCAAGTATTTTGTTTCAAATCCTGTTACGATTGGTATGACTGGTCACTGCCATCTGGATTTTTACATGCCATGACGACTTTGGTACGGGCCTTAAGAGCCTAGGCCCGTAAAAATTACTTTACCGAACTAGGTTGGTAAAGTGCTACTTTTCGGCATGTTAACAGTCAGACAAGCAGTTGTTTTAGGGAACATGTAGTAAAAATGTCTTTAATCAGGTACCGTATTAAATGTACATGGAGATGCCCAAATTGTAGGAAGCGAAATATTCACACCACAGCCGTTGCTTGCTGAGCCGACCCTAACAGAAGTAGAAACAGCTACAATATAAATTAAATAAATAAATAAAACTCCAGGCGTTGACCAAATTCCAGCAAAATTACTTACGGCAGGTGGGGATAGATTAAACTCAGAGAACCATAAACTCATTCTTACGATTTGAAGAATGGAAGAATTGCCAAAGGAACTGAAAGAATCTATTATTATACCGATCCATAAAAAGGTAAATAGGGCCGAACGTAATAACTAGCGAGGAATTTCCCTCGTATGAACACCTACAAATATTGTCTAATGCACTTCCGAGAAGATTAACCCCATATGCGAAGTAATTGTATTTCTCTAATTCTCCAGTTACAGACTTAAGGGCCCCATGCCTATACAAGCTCGTAACATTCTACGTTCCAAATCTATAGTTCCTACGACTTTTAAACTCCCTCAGTGCAGGCCCAACCCGGAGATCCGAAAGAGGGACTATTGACATCCGGATGATACATATGATATGATCCATAAATCAAGTAAGCGTTCCTGAACTATTTCTTTAGTGTGAGAGGTTGTTAACCTCACTAATTTCTTACTGTACTTAAAAAAAAATCTGCCCGTTCATTCTTATTGTTTCTAACTAAACACTTCTGTCGACATCGGCAGTAAAATTGGTAACTGCTTAATCGTCACCTCTTGTGTAGTGAGTATCGAAGAGTTCTGAACACTGCCTGTCAGCTTTTCCCCATCCCTGGTATACGTAAAGGCCAATTTAGGAAATGGCTCAATGTTGTCCATTTTCTCTTGAAACCTATTTCACAGATTGAATGACAAGTCAGGAATTCGCTGAA
Organism: Ectobius pallidus; assembly: GCA_964059195.1. NCBI lineage: Eukaryota > Metazoa > Arthropoda > Insecta > Blattodea > Ectobiidae > Ectobius > Ectobius pallidus. The sequence goes on from CAXKWD010000013.1 coordinate 14,027,169, forward strand.
CGTTGTGATGATACAATTACTCTCTCAATATATTTTATAACCGTGCAGATGGCGTTGATGAATTTTGTTGCAATCCAGCAATGGACGAACGTATATATCATGAGCTCAGGAAATATAGCGTTATAATTAATTTGGATTTCCAAGTGTAACACAAACACAGAACAGTTTCATTCAACTTCCATTTGCTGTGTATTTATTACATCAAACAAGCACTTACAATTACAGAAATAGAGCTTGGTTATATGAGTGTGTCAGGTAAATTTCCATAGTCCTCCAAATAGGGCTGTCGAGTTATCTCGTTAATAATAACGATTAAGATGAAAAAAATAATTCCAATTAAACCGCTAATTCAAAAAGATCACCCACTTTCAGCTCCTTATTGGTATTTTGAAAACTACTGTGTTATTTTGTCATTTAAAAGGCATCATTTGCTGTTTACATTGTCTCCAATCTAGGGCTTGTCTCATAATTTTACCAGCTTGGAGAAAAATAATAATAATTATTAGGCCTATATCTAACGGCAAACCTGGTTTGTCAATTAAGGAAATTATTACTGTACCTACAATGTACTTTTCTTATTATCCGCAATGATGGAGGGAAGACTATCGCGGTTAAAGTAAACACGCGGTTAATCGGAAAATAGTATTAAACTCAACGCAGAAGGCCCAGGTTCGATTTTCTGTGGGTACCAGTTTCCTCTATGGGGTTTCGTGCTTCTATAAGGCAATTGTCAAGGCACTTTAGGCCACTTTGGTCCCTGGAAATGACCTGGCCGTCATTATTAATATAATAACATCAGCCATGTTCAGAGTGAGGGTGTGTGTGATTGGTGTGTCTTGTCGTCTTGTTTGTTTTGAATCAGAGGGCTGATCGCACACTAAATGCTTTGTTGATAAAGTGTAAGCAACTAGGCATCCGTAGCCTGATAGCTCAACAATGTAAAAATTGAATTATTTCTTAGCCTAAAAGGATCTCTAAGTAAAAACATCATATCTACTTTCATGACAAGTACACGTACTGTACTATTCACTAAAATGTATAATTTTTTATCGTTTTCTCCCATTCTTATGTGATTTTCAAACATGTTAAATCACTGGATTAAACTTTTTTAAGAGTTTCGGGGACACTTGTTTGTCAAAAGATAGGCGTGGGTTTTAACCTTTTTAATACGCAATTTGGCGAGGTGCCAACTAGCGTTCGCTTGCATTAGGCTACTTCTTTGAGGTTTAAATACAATTTAGGAAAATGTGATTTTTGAATAGGTGAGTTTGATAAGGGAAAATGAACGAGAACATGTAATACTCGATCCTCCCCACGTAAAAGCTTTATAAACACAGAAATCACGAAGACCTTGAATTCCGAACTAAGAATATCTCCTTCTGAGTGGATGCTGAATACCTAAGTACTTTTACATGGTAGCTCACTGCACTTGGAGGTACATGAATACCTTAGGATGGCATGGAGAAACTTGCTAATAATTGCTCCTAGCATCTGCAACACTTTTATGTTTTGCAAGTGGAATGCAGCCAAGGTGCATGTTAGCAAATCCACAAGTTCTTGTCAGCAGCATTCTGCTAGCTTGCCCCGCGCAGATGAATAAATTAATGTTCCATACCTCTCACTATGGTATCAATGTGATTAATACACATCTGCTTTCAGTTAACGTCCTGTAGGTTGTATGTGAAACTATGCAGGCATACACAATGTCCCTTGTGGAAAAGGGCAAACTAAAATATGTTGTGGCTTATAAGCAGAATTTGAAACTTAAATCAACACAGCAAGTGTGAATGTTTTAAAATTTCCTTATTCTACTGAAGCGGAATTACAAGTAATTATAATTGCCCGCGTACTGATCTACATAGGATCATCCATTCATATCTAATCCGAGGAAACAGAGAACGGATGTAGAGAAATTGTGTTTTTATTTCACCATACTAAAATACGCTTGATAATACGCTTGTTTTAATATGTGATGTAACAATCGTAACCGCATCCATTAAAGTACAGATTTTCCTCAAAACGCCGGTGTGGTATCGATTAACATCGAACACAGAAGGATTTTATACCTTGAGAGCAGCTAATGAAACTGCGTAATAAATCAAATAAATTCTGTTTGCCTTAATTTTAATATTACAGTATATATTAAACTGAACTATTTCGTGTTGTGAAGATCGTTGCTTCCAAGTAAAAAGGGCCAAGAAGAAGCTTCGACTTCACCGTAGGCCATCAGCTGCCATCTATTTCAAAATATGAAAATGACGAGAAGTTGCTGACAATTGATTGCCGAGGTCAGTAATGTCTGTTTATTTTTATTTTTATTTTTTTAGAATTAAACATTTAATTAAGGTTGATAAAAAAAAACAATCGTATGGAACTTGCCTATAATGGTAATTAAGACACTTACAAAAATTATGAAAATCGCTTCACTCGTTTCATAAACATATTCGTAACTTAATAAATACCATTACAGGCTCGTTACATAATATACTGTTTCTTCATAGAATCATTAAGGAGACCTGCAAAATGCTTAAAGAGTGGGATTTCCAGAGTGCATGGAACTGATACTATACTAATACGATTTTACATTGATATCAAATTTATGTAAGGATGTAACGGCTAATGACCGGTTTCTATGAAGTCAATAATTAGCTATGGATAAACTATCCAAAGGATATAATTTACGAAAGAAAAACTTTGTGTGTTTCTGCACATCATCAGCCTAAATTAGTCCTTAATAAAAGGGAGAAGGTACCTTGAAATAAAATTGTAAAAAATTGTCAGTTGGTATCTTTTAGTGCAATGAATAAGAATGGCCACGATGCAAAGCCGAAAAGTAACTCCGCAGTATTCCTAAGTGTTAAATGCATCTGTCCATTGCATTACACTGGCTAATAGTTATGCGTTATGAAAGCAGAAAGTAATGTACAAGTTTGATACTTATGATTTCTAAGGCATAAAAGTTTCAACAAATAATTTTAATACATACGGTTAGGCTTTGTTCAAAAAGAATGAACGACGGAAGAATGCCGTAAGTGGTGATGAACTGAGAACCCGATGGAAGACGAAGGAAAGGAAGGCTGACAAAGTGAAAACTGGAATGTATAATTGACGAAACCCACAATCTTGTGGGGGGAAAAGCCTTAAGAAGAAGTCAAATTATAATATTTCGTACAATTATTTCGTTACCGATTATGTATAACTTAGGCCTAAGTGAGAGTGAAAGTAATTTTTGATCTGCGTGTAGGCCTACAGCAGGCCATCTACTTTCAGATAACGCAGTGTAGTTCGTGATGTAAGAGCTAACACCCCCATGGATGCTAGTTCACGAATAACCGACACCTCCTTGCCCTGTCCGGCAGAAGATGAATGTGTGGAGCCAAGTATACAGGACACAGAATCGTGTTGGTAACTTGCTGTATGCGCGCGCGTAACTCACACAACCTCATCACTTTCTCCTCCGTCCCTGCAACAATTCTTTGCCTTCGTAATTTATTTTCACCTTAACATATAGGTTTTATTTCTTTTCTCTGCGCTTGTACAAGTTTATTTATTGCATGTAAACAATATTTCACTTTCCTTTTCTACAGGTTGTTTCCATCGTACATTTTAGTTTTTTTTTTTTTTTCCGTAATCGCTTTCTCTTATAAGCGCTAAAGAAAATTGAGGCAAGATAAAATTTAGGACCTGCACTAGGATCTCCACAAAGATCGCTGCTTAAAATTCATCTGGCAGATTGCACATTTATCTTAGATTAGATTTCTCCTTAAATACAATCTACATAATAAGGATATCACTAGTTTGGCTATCTGGTGGCTGTTAAGCCACTAACTGACAGGTAAGAAAGCTTGGTTATAACAAAATGACAGTCCATAGGAGCTCTGTGGCCATTTGAAATCAAACTTGGATATTAGAATATTTATTTTATGCAATAATAGACCCGCAATGTTCTAGACAAATGCTGAAATTCAATTTCAATGTAAAAAGATGTGAAAAATATTACGATCGAGTAGTGGCATTTAACGATATACCTCCACACTAGCCTCTGAGATAGCAATCACGAAATTATCACAGGATGTTATTACAAGATAAAATACTTTCTTCCAATTGGAGCATATGTTAAGGTTAAACTGCCCGTTACATCAAATCAAAGTCATCTTAAAAGGATCAATATACGTCAATGAAACCCACTGTTATCAAATTAGATTAATAGGAACGACTTTTTTGGAGGGCTTGGATTTCACCTGTACAATGACATCTACATAAGTTAAGATCATACCAGTTTTCCAAAAACAGTTCGAACTTAATGACGAACTTCTTAAAATAACATATACTGAATTTCAACCGAGTATTATTTGTTTTAAAAGGAAATAATACTGCGAGGTTATAGGTGAATTTTAGTTTAAATAACTCTTAATTTCTTCGTGGTTGTTAACTCGTTAATTTAGGCTGAATGCACGACCTTCGTGTATAAAAGTTCACCACTCAGCCTTTCTTTAAATTTCATAGTTTAAGTGAATTGCCGGAACCTACCTTAGGTCTACGCCTGTAAATTTCATTTTCTTCACTTCACTTCTATTGAGATTTGAGGCCTACACAGAGCAGTATAAACGTTCCCACTCCTCCGCTTGGTGTATTGTGTATGCATTACCTAAGTTGGCAGCGATTTCTACACGGGCTTTTCCACTTGTGATTGGAATACATCCCCTGAATAGAGATTTATGTGGGGGATATCGAAGTTTCACTGTGTGTTGTTTTATGTTTCCCACCCCTGGTTGTTTGATTTTTGGAGCCAGATTGGTATTCTCAGTTTGTCGTGTAGAATATTAGATGATTCTCTTGCTCTGCCTCACCCCCCCCCCACGTGAAATTTGTTCCATCCTTCTATGATCCATTTGATCGCGAATTCTTACTTCAAGCATCTTGGCTACTATAAAAGAAGTTAAGAAACTGCTGTAAGCTTCTGCCCGTATCTTTATTACACAACATAAATTTCAGAGGATATTATATTTCTTATGCACTTCAAATGGTTTCATGTGTAGGCCTAGACATATAGTCACATAGTGGAGTCAAATATGGACTATTGCGGCTATTCTTGTCTTTATGAAATTACATATTTTAGGCTGTTTTTCAAAGAAACAGATTGCTTGTTCAATTGTTATATTAAACCAAGAATGTCTCGCAGGAGTTATTTTACTTGCACAGTTAATCTAGCCTACAGACATTGCATTGCCACATTTATGCACACGTTATTTCCAACGACCGAAGCCGGGATCGAATATGCGACTATGGGCACAGAACGCTAATGTCACACTGACTGCACCACCTAGGCCGACGCACCCATGGATGCTATCGTCTTGGGCCGGTACTGAACCCCCAACTTCTCAGTAGCCAACCAACTGTTCCATCTAAGCCAACGAAACATTTGCTTTTAATACCGCCGGTATTACAACCAGACTAAAACTCGTTAAATTAGCAGTTAATTATGCTGATAACTAAAAATAACACAAGATTGAATACATTTATAACGCAACAAAAACATCTTATGAACCATATTTTGTCGGGATGGATTTTCAGTTAACCCATAAAATACTGAAAAATATGTAGGATGGATTTTCAGTTAACCCATAAAATACTGAAAAATATGTAAAGTTTAATTGTGCAATAATTCGTAGTATAATTCTACATATCACAAAACTTTTAACAACTTAGACTATATAGATACATTCTTAACCCTTTAATGCCCCAATTATGAAACTGCAACATTAGAGCAAAATGTTCAATCACAGGTCATTACACTGTTTAAAATACCTGAAATAAAGTATTTTTAGAAAAATCATATTTCGGGGCATTTATTATATTCACTAAAACGATATTCTAGAAATTCTAATAATCATTCTGTGAATTTAAAAATCATATTTGAATTATTATTTCAAAATATTTACGTACACTGTAATGGCCTTGGGATTTGAAAGGGTTAAACGAAGTGGGCCTATACCGAGAATGGCAGAAAGTAATAAAGAAACTGCAAAGACAACCACAAAAAAAATTATCCTTGCCGATTTAATTTGACCTGAAAAGTGCCAATTAGACTTACTCCGAAAATACCACAAAACTATACCATACTTCTGGTCGTAACCCACACGCAATCATCAATTATATCTTCTTTTTCTTTTCTTCTTTGGCTCAATCAATCTCCAGCCTTCATTAGATAATTCGTCGTTCTGTTTCCGTGCAGAATTAGTTTCCAGTTACTCGTTGCTCGACGAGTTTAGCTCTGTAACTGTGATTACAACCAACAGTTAATTGCGTACTACGTATTTTTCAATAAAGCTTTCCGGCAATTACGATAGCAAGAAAATCGTACTTACATGAGGCGTGTTTAGATCAACTTGTTAATATGGAATATTACGTTGGCTCAGCGTTGGAAATTCAATTGTTCACACACAAAAAAAAGGATCAGAAGAGCTTACGGTTGAGCAATTTTGATGCAAATTAAGTGGTCAAGAATGAAATTCCAATACAAGAAGTCTACTATACGATACATATTTAATACCCGTACAAACCTGAAGGATGTACACAATTTCCTTTTCAAATTATGGATGAAGTATAACTTATTAATTGTAAAGTTATCAAGAAAAAAGTTTACTGCTGGGATATAACTTATTCCCGTGTCATACAGAAACAGAGTTAGTGACTAGCGTCAGCCGGCTAATGAATGCTGTTATTAGGTTTGTTCGCAAAGCAGTCAGAAACCAGGAACATATCGTTCGCGCATGCGCTCTTTCACCACAAGCGTTCGCAAAGCGAGATTCCGTGATTCTGATTTCAATCTTCTGTTCGCAAAGCTCTCACGGACAGTTTCTGTCAAGGTACGTAGATTACTATTAGGTAGCGCCATTCGCAAAGGACGAAAATCGGTTTCTGCGCATGACGTCATCCGGGAAGCAATGGCAGCATTAAGGACGATTTAGAATGTGTTTTTTAACAAAGAGAACATCTTCCTTTGCCCCATTCCCATGCGCGGCTTAAATATTACTAATATTAGAAATGTTTATACTTATGTATGTGCGTACATAAATTGTTTTCAGGCTAATACTGTTATCAAGGCCAGTTTTATTGTACCACAAGCCCGGTCCAGAATGTGCGCTCCTCTGTGATCACTTCTATGAAAGATATCACATAAAAATATCTGAATGCAACAACACAACTAAGTTATTCGATTAGCGAGTATAGCAAATATTAATTAGGCCTAGGCCTATTGATCTTTTCCACACTTGTGCCGATTTTCTTCTATTTATTTATTTCATGGAGAACATAAGATGCATAAACCTAATTACAATGAAGGCTTTTAAGAAAAGTACAAAAAATTAAGTACAATATACATCTAGATAATCTCAAAATAACTTTAAAAACTCGTATTCAAAATACTAAACTCATATGAAAAATATCAATCTCAGAATAATTAGCCCTAAGGCTATTATTACATACTGTCATTTTACTCAATAGTGAACATTTTAAATAAGTGTTTTAATTTTTTTTACTTGAAATATTTTTTTATTCCCGGTCCTTCTTGTAGATAAGCGTAGGCCTACATAACAATGTATTATACTAAGGAGAAAACTATCTACTTTTTTACCACTATTTATTTGTTTTTTAATTATGCATCCTTAATTTGGTGTAAAAATGTTTGGATGAAATAAAATAATATGAATGTCTTCAAATTTTCTGAATATCCCTATAATAATCTTTAGGCCTAAAGAAATAACAAAATAGGAATATAATATAGGCTTTCCACATCAAATTCTCTTCATAAAGTTTCATGGGAAAAGTAAGTTGGATATAGGTCATTATTATTTTCTTTAAAATATAACAATTTTAATAATCTATCTTGACTTTGTTAACTTAATAACTTTGACGTAGCAAGCTGCTTGTATTTCCAAAACTTAAAAAAATAACTTTGTCTTTTTTTTCAAATTTATATTGTTATCAGTACATGTTTGTAGGCCTACCTGGTCTTAAAATGTGTAAATAAAGTAAAATATATTTACCAGGCCTATATATATATATATATATATATATATATTACGCAATTTAACATTTTTCCAACTAAGGAGGTAGCTCTACAGTCAAGGTAAATAATTAAGTAGGAGTTTTTTCTTAATTCTGTACTTATCTAATCAATTTATATTTTCAGGCATAAACACAATATTATATACAATTTTGTGCCTCTCCCTATGTTCCTATCCTAGACTCTAATATTGTCTAGGTCTTAAAACATTAATACATTATAATAATGAATATATATAAAAAAGAGTAAGCCTACCTTTTAATTTTGATTGGGAGTGTAAGTTGCTGATGCCTGCCACTTCCGTGCCTTTCGCCGATGATGTTCCAGAGACCGCTTTTCTTTGGCTGCTGCGTTAAAATGACGGATTCTGATAAACATCCTTGTTCTTGCATAAGTTTTTATTACGGAAGGATCTAGCGAAGGAAATTTTTCACTCAACACTGCACATAATTTCTTAATCACATTTGGTGTATTTGAGAAAGAACTGGAAAAAAGGGCAAACACCATTTCAAACTGTTTAATTATTTCTAGAAAATGATCTGATGGAATAATTAGACCTCCACGTGATATCTTCTTAATCCAGTCGTCATTTTCTTCAGGAGACATGGCAATTTTCTCTCCACTAGGGTCACCAAGTGATCGATCTACATCACGGCAGCGAAAAGCAATATACCCAGCTAAATATCTGAGTCCTTGTTCAGAACATTCAGACGATGGTATCCTATTCATCTGCGGCAAATCATCTAACACCATATCCTTGATTTCTGCTTCTCCTTCTACCATTGCGATGACTTCTTCCATTGTACCAGTTAGGCCTGCGAGAAGCCGTGATGTTAAATAGTCAGTTGAATCATCATCTACTGCAACAGGAGCTGAGCTGTTTAAGGACAAGTCGTTCACATTACGGCTCATTATAAGCAGTCGTAGGCGACTAATGAATTCAACGGGCAGAGGGTGATCATAGGTCCTTCCTATCGCTCTAACTTGAGAAAAAAAGTTCTCAAGGCAATCTTGATTCAACCTGGAAGTTAGTATATACTTCAGTTTGTACAATACTTGCAGGTCAGAGAAAAGACAAAGAAGAGAGCGAATACTAGTGAGGAAGCCTTTTTGAAAAGGAAGTAGAGTATTTCGCTTTCCAACTTTCATATTCTCACAAGTAGAATACAACTTACGGAGTACCCCTTCCTGAGCAGCAATATGAAGTCCATAAGCACTTGCAATAGGGCGGTCATCTATTTGTGGGGTTCTGGAGTTAAATATGTCAAAAGCATCATTAATCAGTTTGACAAAGTCAGAAATTTCCTGTTGATCCGGTAAAAGGTATGATACAGCCTCTGCAACGTGGTTCGAAAGAAGCTGGGAAGCAAGATAAACGCGTTGACGGTCTCTGCCAGACACATTTACATGAAGAGCAGTTAATTTTGGACAGAGCTTGATCTCTCCATTATCTAATGATAGTAGCTGGTGAAAAATATCTTTATTTACATGCTTCCCTGTAGGCAATGTAATTCCATCATCCAATATATGGTTTCTTAGGAGCTTTAACATGTGTGGAATGTCAGAAAATACCCACACACGCTTACTAGAATCTGTAGGGTTCTGGAAACAAGTGTTTTTGTAATCCACTTTTAAATCTTTCCACACTTTGTTATTTTTTCCACCCAAGTCTGAAACTACAGCTACAATTGTATAACCTGCATTCTGAACATCTCTAATTATATGTAATAACAGTTCTCCGGTCATACTCATGTCAAAATGATAGAAAACAGGTTGCTTCCAATTGCTACATAAACCTCTAACCATTGCTACCTGTACTTGACTATGAGGCCCCAAAATCATATCTCGAGCTTGATCATAGCACAGCCTCGAGTCGACATTCATTTCGTCGAAACTCAGAATGCACAATTTTTCTACTTCATTAAAATTCTTAGCTTTCACTTTCATTAGCTGAAGGACATCATGGAGAGTTCCAGGGTAACAATGGAAAGAGGAGGATACCCATCTCCGTAAAGTTGAAAGGGCAGGAAGTGGAATACCGAGGCTTTTTCTCAGGTATATGTATGCCTTCTTGGAGATAGATCCTCTTCGGTCCATCTTGGTTTAATTTGTTTTGAAAGTAAACAGTTCACTTGTGTGTCAGTGAAAACTTGCCTCAAAACACTTTTTACATTATCTTTGATCTTAGCATTATTGTCTAATTCTAGATTCTTTATTTGTTTTGATTTCCTTCTTAAAGAAAATTGCAATAATCTATTTTTCATTCTGAGTTTTGAAACTTCATTTTGTAGCCGCCTGTTCTTTTTATCCAAAATATTAACTTTTTTAATTAACTTCTCTTTCACAGTTGAACTTTTATCTGGGCTGGTTTCTGTACTTACATCAATTTTTACCTTTTTTTTTGGAGAAAGGTTGCAGAAAACATTTAAGGCTCTCTTACGTGTGTTTCGAGCAATGTGTCTCTTACTTCTTTCAAATAACTGTTCCATACTGTCTGATGTCCCTTGGTCAAGTAACGGTACTGGTTTCAAATTTAGAGTAGGTATAGCGTCAGGCTTCAGACGTCTCTTGGGAGGTAAATTGAGTAATTCGGCTTGTAAGTCACGTAAATAATCTTCTTCACAAAAATGTTTGCTACATACCCTTGCATGCTCGACATTTACTTTGTCGGTTCGGTTACACGCATGAATCCATTTCTTACATACAAAGGATTCCTTCGGAAACCTATGGTAAAGTACATTTTTCCCACTAGTCTTTCGATTATAATTTTCACAAATTGCCACTGCGCAGTTAGGCATTCTGTCTTAGACTTGCTGAATTGTGTAATGCAAATAAATAATTAATTATGCAATTTTAGACCTATTATCACGTACAGCACTGGTACCTTTTGTCTTCAAAACTCCCGTAGGTAGGCTATATATTAGCCTGTTATTTATAAACAACGAAGCTTAAAACAAACAGTCACCATTTAAAATATAAAGCCATGGTAGAATTCTAGGCATAAGTTTGCCATTGTTAGTCTATGTATACAAGCATTTTGCCACATATTTATTTATTTTAAGGTTCAATCCCTTTGCATATGATAATAACAACAATATACACCTCTTACACAATGATAAAAACACTAGGTTATTTTTTCCAATTAAATGTTACGATCCAGACGTGGATAACATGTTCCTAACCTACAAACATTTAGCTCAGCTGACACATAATTATATATTCTGAAGATTCTCGCATTAACACAAATCGATCAAAGAACACAAAACACAAAACAAACAGAATTTAACTAACTAAAAAATACTAGACTTAACTGTTTCCTTCTAAAATATTCAAATAATGGCACTGAAAGCACGCGAAAATCACTTCTCTCATAAAACAACAATACAACTCCCACTGAATGTGCTTCCCAGATGACGTAGTGCGCAGTCTGGAAGAAAATCACACGCGTTTGCGCACGGCAAATGAGCACCCCCTGAGTTTCTGTACTATAAGAAAAGTTTGCAGGCTCTAGCATGAATTGTTATCAGAGACATGCGCAGTAACCTATTTTCACGCGCCTGACTCCTCCCTCCTATAACATTGCGCCAGATTTATAAACATAGGCTACTTATATGTATGAATAATGGAAGATAATTAAGTTTCCCAAAATATAGATTACATTGTCGATGTATATTGCATTTATAACATGTCAAAGGGAAATATATATTTTATTTGCATATCATATCGATTAAACGCAGAAACTATCGATTCCAAATTCTTGTAACCGTTCGCAAAGTGCAAATCACGGGTAAGTTACAGACTGGACATGCGCAGTACAACAAATTCTCAAGCGGTCACGGATTTGCTTTGCGAACAAACCTATTGCATCGTACTTTTCAAACCTCTGTGTATCACCTGTAGATGGCAGGAGATCCTGCGCATCCGGCATTGGTCCCACATTATGACGTCTCCATGACGTATCACTAACGTCTCACACGCGAAGCTAGTGAAACTTATTGTTAGATCTTGCATGCTATTCGACCGAACAACGTTCGACGACCCTATAATGAAAAGTTCTATGACGACTGAAATGCAGGAGAAATGAAGTTCTTTTCAGATCACAAACGGAATTAATTTATTGGATACTTGAAGTAACTTAGTTATACCTGTCTTATTGTTGGAGCAGGTGAAAACTTGAGTCTCCTCTGTTTGATGGCAATTTTCGTAACAAATTTTTAATATCACACAAAAAAAAAATCACTTAAACATGGTGTGGAATATTCACCTTCCATAAAGCGAATATCGTATTTGAACCTGGTTATGTCAGTGATGAGGCAAGTATGAATGAGGATACATATAAAATACTTCCTGTTGTTGTAATTTTAATTTATTTACTTTTAGTGATTATAGATATGCTTTATGATTTCATTATTATTAATTATGATTATTATTCATTAATGCCATAAGTCAGATTCGTCCAGTTAATTTCTTTCTACTAGCGACTAAAATTTTTATTTCAAGTTGAAGTTCCTTTGTTTACTTATACCATTTAAATTAAAATAAAGGTATGTTTAAAATACAGAAAAGGAATTTTATTCATTGTGGTATCCATTCCTCAAAGAATACTTAAAACACCCCTCTTAGCAATTTCGGTGTCACGAAGCCGAGTGCACTCCGTTCCAGACCTCCGTATCTCAGACAAATCCGAATATCGAACCTAGACCTGCGGATAAGTAGTGAGCAAGTTTTACCCCTATGCCATGCAGACAGCTCGAAGGCATATACATAGAATGTGCTGAAGTCTGTGCCCCCTTGTGTGGTTATGAAGACAGAGAGCAGAAAGAAGTAATGATGTAAAGTAATAAAATACAACATAATATACTATAACGCAACATCTTATGATACAAACTACTGATCTGTGTGGGAATGAATACAGTTGTAAGGTCGGAAAAATATCGGTGTTCAATTTACAATAAAGAAGAGACCTGTCGAAATGCCGAATTAACTTGGGATATGTAAACAATTCATTCACTGGTCTAACGAACAGCTAAAACAGTGCATGGTTTTGATAAAACAAAACCATGTATTCGTCACTATAAGAGAGATGCAAATACTGAAAACAAAGCCTATTAATAACAATATTACAACTCGCATTTTCAGAGGAAAATAATGCCTGTATAATCGATACAAATTGCGTTCGAGCTGCGTTGGACGTGTCCGCTCATATCGATAACGATAGTGGATTCTCTCCTGCCATTTAACTGATCCATGCAGCATATGAAGATCTAAATGCTATTTTCTATCAGAGAGATCGGTACAAGAAATAAAGGTCAGTATCGGTACAAATTAGGACAATAAATTAAAAACTAAAAACTACAATATTTGTTATATAATTTGTGACGTTAGCGTCAAATTATAAATCAGAAAAGAAAATTAACTGCACTTGTTAGAAGTTTTATTTTGAAGAGGGCACACGCATGTTGATCGAAAGTATAAACATATTTAATTAATGAACTAAACCCTTTGAGAGCTGAATTCGTATAATTACATAATTACATAAGCCTAAGTGAACTCATCAGTGAGATTTATGTTTACGATCAATGAGGAATATTTTAGAAAATTAGATGCGAATAATAATCCTCAAATAATGTAAAGCCTTATGCTGTTAAACTTATAGCTCAGTCGAAATTAAATGGAATTAGACTGTCCCCAGATAAGCAAACACTCCTGTTTTAGGGTATAAATAGTAAATTATTGAAATAGTAGAAAGAGTCACTGATAAATTCATTCTTATATGAAAGCAAAGAAAACGTCAAATTTACTAACATTTTATTTTGTTTAGGAGTGTTGTAAATAAAAATGTTTAATAGCTATTTTTCCTGAAAAAAAATTAAAGTATCAGCAACAAGCAATGGTATGATAAATAAGAATTAAAATAGTGAACTACTACTACAAAAAAATTCACTAATTTCAAACTTCAATTTTACTATACATTCATTTTTTTGAACCAGGATACTGACAAACAAAATAATTCTAAACGCTACTAGTTTTCGTATCACGATTCAGTCAATGAATATGAACGTGTGCTAAAGTGCGTACTGGTAAGTCTAAAGCCTAACTATTGTAACTCGATAACACTATATTCCAGGAAGTTCAGTAAGATAATCAACCATTTCTTTTAAATTTTGAGGATTCGTTTTTAGAAATTTCCTTGACTTTCTAATAGTATTATATATATATATGAAGTAATGTATATGAAGTAATATATATATATATATATATATATATATATATGTTTGTATTGATACAACCAGTCTTCATGGCAATGTTGTGTACAGAGGCGTTCACTGTCTTAGCAAACTATAGTAGGCCTATACTAGGAAACAAGTCTAGAGAATCTTGGATAATGGAGAAAGAGTCTGATGGGGAGTCTTTTTAGAATTCCGAGATTCTCCAACGCACTTAACGCATGTGTACTGCGTATTATTTTTTCTATGATTAGCGATTTAGCGGATAATAAAAATGTTACCGACGTAAAATAATAACTTAAAACAGCAGATTACAGTTGCAAGAGAATAAAATGTAAAAGGTTGCAGTATTTTAATCTTGGTGGCGATCCATACATGGATTACTTGAGCACATGTAGACGCATCATGGAATGTTGAATGTCTAGTTTCATAAATGATGGTTCATGAATGATCGTAAGTCAGTATTAAGAAGACCTATTCCAAGGTTACATACTTTGATATAATGGTGCACATGTGCGGTAAATAGCGAAAAGACGCACTTGGGTCGGAACTGAGTACTGGGTGTAGAAGTTCGAGTTCTCACCATGACAGTATGAACGGAAGTGGGGGAAAAAAAGAAAAAGAAAACTATCGTAGAAACCAATATATAGAATATTGCTTGGATAAAAATCCAGATGGAAAACTTCACTTCAGACTGGTACACGATTATGAAATAATAATTAGGCCTATGTTTCACAGAACTGTACAATTACGTCACATAATACGCTTTTCCGCAGCAATAGGTCAAAAGACAATGTGAATTCAAAATACAATACATGAACAGTAATTTGAAGTTTGAGGGAATTTGGAAAGAAATGAAGAACTACCTGTTGTTTGCTAGTTTAATGTGATTCTTCATTAAAATGGAATGGAAAGCAGAACAAAAGGTGGGTTAAACTGTCAATGCTAATTACTCTCGGGCGTACAGTGGACGTTCCTATGTATAAAATTAATATGTTTTGGGTATCATTAGGGAAGCCATTCGTTTCTCTTATCGCACTGTGAGTCTGTGATTCCTATCTTCCAATTCGGTTGCAGCTCGCAATGAGTTAAACATCATGTTCGTATTTTCTGTTCGAGTATCCCTTTAGCGCTCTCTCTTCTCTTCACTCCTTCCCTCTCCCATGGACACAGTTTCTCATCATTATTATTCACTTAATCATTCAGAAAATAAACAGCACATAATAATACAATTAACTTAATAAGTACTTGTGAAAGAAAGAAAACAAACCTGTGCATCAACTTCGGGAGCTCGGTGACTATTTACGACATACACACGTAATTAGAGTACGGGGTTCAGAAGTCACGTTCTTTTTTACTGTTTTGTATCTCTCATAATTATGCACATAGCCTAATATTGAAATATAACATACAAATTCTAGGATTACATACCCTGAAGTAGAGAATTCAAAAATCGCGTCGACACGACCCATTATTAAAAGCTAGCCAATATGTGCTTGAAGTGAGACAATTATTGTTACTAACCTGTTGAAATGTTTAAGTTATACCGAATTAAATCCCTTGGTGCAAGAAAGGGATACCTCACATTTTAAAATTTATCAGGAGGAAAAAAAAAATCTAGACACGGTATTTCATTCTACCGTTTATACAGGTTGATTAAGGGTCGAAAGATCAGTTTGTAGGATCAAAATCAACAGAATGAATGCATTGCAAACTGTAATTATTTTCGTTTTAAAACTTACGATTCAAAATAACGTAAAACGTCGTACAATGTTCGAACGTTATAAGAATTTAAAATTTAAAAAGAAAAACGAAACTTGCTAGCGCTCTTTGATTAACTTCGTCTTGCTTGTTAAGATCGTGTGTGATGCGTGACTACCTTTCACCCTGGCGGCCCGGGTTCGATTCCCGGCCGGGTCGGGGTTTTCAGTGGTGGAAAATTTCCTTCCTGGGTTCAGGACTGGGTGTTGTGTTGTGTCCTTTCATTCCCATCCCGCGAGAGGCAATGGCAAATCTCCGCGGTATCATCCTTGCCTGAATCACCTCGGACGAGTCGTGGTCATCACCCCAAGGCTTCGTCCCGGGTCTAGACCTGCCTTCGGGCAGAACACTCATCATCATCATCAACATCATTGCTTGTTAAGTTCTATAATACGTGTAACGGTTACATGGTAAATAACTATTTCTTGCGAAATAACTATTAGATATGCAATAATTATATAAAAAAGTATTCCTTATTACAAGCCATGGAGGCCCAGAGGGTTCCAGGAGGTTGAGGCTCCCAGATTTTTAGACAATTGGTATATGAAGGTGGTACTATTTTCTCCTGGTACTCATTTCTGTTAGAGGCTGAGTAGGCCCCAGGGCCATAGTGGACAATTGAAAAACTCCAATGACCTCATCGGGGATCGAACCCGCGACCTTCCGGTTTGTAGCGCAGCGCCTCAACCACTACGCTACGGCGTACCCCCATATGCAATAAATCCTACGCTTAAAGAAATTGGAAAAACATTTTAAAAGAAGTACTTTTGGTCTAAGCTTCATTTTCAGATTTATAATATAGATTTTAAAGTAACCACTGAACAAATTCCCCGTTGCTGGTAGCGAAACGTTTGTTTATACATTTCGGAAGACGTCTCTAATTCAAGATTCCGGACGTAAAAGCCTCAGAATAATAAAAACAACAATGTTTCGCGTTAACTGTGTTAATGACGGGAAGATTCAGCTGCAGACTTCAATGCCCTTTTTCTCGAAAAAGATCAAAATTTTTACAACTTTTGGTGCAAATATCTCCTACATTAGTAACGATAAAGATATGAAATTTCCTCAGCATATTTGTGTGTGACAGAGCTTCAATCTTAAAAAATTATTTTTTTAAGGTATAGACTACAGTTTGCAATATATAATAAGAGTGGACAACGCTTTTCAGACATTTTTTGAGACTAGCGTGGGAAATTTACCATTTAAAAAGGCCTACTGAATTTTAACATTATCAATTTTTATCAAACCGAGTCTATTTAATAATCATATGTAAATAGTTTAAACTAAATTAGTAGTTTACATGTGACTGAAACCATAGTTGGTAACCCTGGAGTATTATAATTTTATACCAATAGGTGGCATAATTTTCTCCTTTAACAAATTCACCTACCGTTAAAAGAGCTTGTTTTACAGTCGATTATCTAAAAAATCATATAACAGCTAACCACATCACTTTCTAAGCTACAATATTTTATATTATTCACAATATAATTGCCTAAATACTATTACAATATAATGTATAATATTTTAATACATAAAATCTAGTACGTAACAAAAATGTCTTGATGTTGCTTAGGTTACATTTATGTATACAGCGATTCCAAATCAGCGATCCCATTAGAGGGACGAGGCAGCTGTACCCTGAGTGTACTCTAATGCCAACGGATTGATAGCTCATGCCTTCCTACACAACATCCTGCCATAATGAACGTACACGATGCCAGTTTTTCTTACAGATTACGATAAAGTGTATTTGAAAGCGGTTCAAGGTGTAGAAAGGAGATATTGACTGCATAAGGAACCTGCGTATCGCCTTCAGCAAACCACCAGACAATAGTGTGGTCTTCGTGCTGACAATAGTGTTCCAACTTTTTATTATTATTATTATTATTATTAATAATTAATTAATATTATTACTATTATTATTGTTTTTATTATTATAAAAATATTATAATTTGCAAGCATAGAGTAGGCTACAGGTACTATAGATAAAATATAAAATAACCCCCAAAAGTTCAATTATTATTGTTATTCCTGTAACTGTATTCACTAGATAACAACGCCCACATTAATACACTCAAAGTAATATCGATTCTTTTTATTGGAATTTTTTGACCTTCAGGTTCGAAATACGGCGTCCACCCAAGCAACTAGGTGAACATTTTGCGTCTAGCCAACTCTGTTCATGTTAATATGTGTTAAAGAAATAAGACTTTCACAACATAATTAAGCCACAGGTGTTTATTACAGGTAGATACCTTATATTTATAGCTCAATCAGAACCATGAAACTTAGAGAAGTATCGATATTATTATTACGAACAGAGAGAAGTATCGATATTATTACTACGAACAGATAACTCGTAATTTGAACCACTCTCAGAGAAATATTACGTTCCGGCAATGAAACGGCTTTAACTATTTAACTTTATTCCAACTATTGGTAATATTGATTTAATAAATTACAGGCCCTTGATGTACACAATCCAAATTTATGACCAGGACACTTAATAATATGAAAATTCTACAAAATGTATTACGTTGTTATTGCATTGTAATAGGTTGTAATATGGTGTTATTCTCGTGTTTTATTGGAGATATTAAGCAATCCTCTTATTTCTATTAATAATAGCTACATTATTGACTACAATATTATACGTGTGTACAAATGAAATACGTGATATGTATACATAGATACCGTATAACGTTTCGAAGCAATTTCTAGTGTTCTGGACTGTAATACACTGTGGTTTCAGTAGATTTTTAGATGTAATGATCTTATTTTCTAAAGTTAACGCTGTGTTGATTTAAGAAACTATTCCCCAGTATGCACCCAAAAATTATATGACCTAGAAGCTTAACATGATAACATTTCCAAACATGTTTTAAATTATTCATTTATAATAGTTACATTATAAACATAATTTTAATATATTAAAATTCCAATATATTTAAAATTCCAATATATTTAAAATTACAAATACACGTTTAAAGTTACAAAACGGGGGTTTCAAAGTTAAATAAAAAACTCAGTCATATTGTAAATAGTATTATTGCGAAGCCAACCAGAGGTAATTAAAAATTCGTTACTACTATATAAAGGTAGGGGGAAAAAAGTGGACCTACTAAAATATCTAAGTTGCCGATATGATCCACTGCGCATGCCTAGCGGCATTCACAGGATAGCAGGGAATGTATTGAAATTTGTTCTAGACAATATAGATAATCAATTGAGAAATACTTTTACGTAATTTGCATTGCTTGTGAAAACGTTTCCGTTACATCTCTTACATTTATTTACGTATCACAAGGGTCTGAAATCAGCTTAAAGAGTCGGTCCGCTTTTTCCGCTACCTGTAGGCCTATATAGTTTTTCGAATTTATGATAATATAAAAAATAATATGGTTTATTCAAATAAGCGTACGTATAAAAGGACTGAAATAATTTACGCTGAATTAAGCCACACACTTTTTGCTCTGATGCTGATTATCATCTTCGACGTAAGAGCTCCCTCTAAAGACCGTCTTTGGCACTTACAAATTCCTGAGGGATTAGTTTCCCAGATTTTTAGAGAATTTGTTACGAATGACTACAGTGACTATTCCACGCATACGCCGCGTGTTTTATATTGATCAATAACGTTTAGCAATTCCTCGGATATAGACCAATAACGATCGTTTATCTTATAATATGCTTCCTCGGATCGCAAGGATGAAATTTTATCTGATAAAATGTCAGCTCGTTACTAGATACTTAAGGCATCAACGTGGGGTGATTAATACGTGACATTGTGCCAGTGAACAGAATGAAAACACATTATTTTATACAACATAACTTGTTTGGAAACTGAAATAATATAAATGCCCGTTGATGAAAAACGTAATTTCGATTCGGTGCAAGCTAGGTCGTGTGCTTTTGTAGCGTTTTGACGTAAGGAAATACGACTCTCTCCATGTTGTGGTACGCACTAGGCCTATTGGTAAAGATGGGAAGTCTGATCGATTCAGGGACTGTTCCTTCATTTAGTATGCCGTGACCTTATGGTTGACAGAATATTGTCAAAAAATTAAGATAATTATTTACATAATCCGTTTCATTTTATTCATGGTATAGTCTTACTAAATCCTACTCGAAATAACGAGTTTCATCAGATACATTTCCTCGAACTTCGTTAACATGTAACAGATTATGAACAATGAGTTTTAATATGTTATTTCACTAGTAACAATTCTATAATTATTTTCAAATTTATTTTTATAGACATGAAACACATGAATCTAAGTAAATTAAAAGCAATACATGTGGGATGGGCCTTAGACGCTCTATTAATTGAAAAAATCTCACATTTACAAGAAAATTGGAATTCAGTAATCAATTCGCCTTTAGGCAATTCGAAAGTTTGAATATAATTTATTTCTACCCATGTAATATGGAATAAACGTACATTAAATTAAAACAGCAAATTTCATTATTTATTAGAATTTAACTCATTTTTATCTTTTATATTTTACGGCTGAAACCATTTCCTCTCAAGAGTCAGGACCTTGAAACCCTTTTCAGTCATGTGAATCTTGTTTCAGTAACTAATAATATTGTAACATACTTTTCTAAATAAACACATTTGGAATTATGTTGTCTCGCTACTTTGGACTCTTGAATTTCCTGAACGCACGTCAAAAACCTCTTTTGAAGGTCACATTTCAAGAATGTTCAGTCCGAAAAATGAATCACAAATCACTCTTGGCCAGGTACTGAAACCATGACACTGCGGTTCAAACGTTCGCATGTAACCAAGCGACCCATTAGGCTTATTATTATTATTACTATTATTATGATGGTTATGATTAGTCTATTATTATTATTATTATTATTATTATTATTATTATTATTATTATTATTAGTAGTAGTAGTAGTATTAGTATATATTATTATTATTATTATTATTATTATTATTATTATTATTATTATTATTATTGGTAATTCTGCTACTAATCCTGCTCTAAATTTATCTTGTAAAAAATATAGGAAAAAACAATACTCACTGTCCCTTTTGTAGACATATCTAGTGGTATCATTATTGTTTGTGAACATTTGGTAGGTACATAGACAGATGGAGAAGAGCTGGCTGGCACCGGGCTGACTTGGGATGGAAACATCTAGATAAAACTCTATAACTTCTATGTACCATCAGGCTATAAATCTTTTTACAAAACTCAACCTGTATCTTCAACATTAGTTTTTCTAAACCTTCTGCTTAAGTTTTTTTTTTTCCCTCTTCCTTTTAACCTCGGTCTTTGCTTTTTCCTTCCACCTTTCCTTCTGCTATCCTAGTTGTATTCCTTCCCCGACACAACACCTTCCCCCTAACACCATTAGTCTTGTACGGGATATCCTTTCAGAGAACAAGAAATCTCCTTCGGGTTACATCCCAATTCTCAGGACCAAATAATTTCCTATTATATAATAATATAAAATACCAAAGGTAATAAAATAGACCATACGAATAGCTCTTCAAACGGAACACCTAAGAAAGTGGTTTCTTATGTAATATTATTTAGTTATGTTCAGAAATGGTAGCCCAAATTCGAACAACAAATCTTGAGGAAACTTAATTTGTTTTAATAATGGATAATTGCTCAGTAGGGAATACTCACTCGCTTTGCTAGAAGACTATTTTGAAACCCAAGTGTACGGATGTAAGGGAAGCGTTGGCTACTTACCTGAAATGAAAGGAAAAAAAAAACAATGAAAAATAACTACAAAATGATAAATACAAGCAAACAGGCGAATAAATTATTCAAATTAAGTATAATATATACACAGGTGGGTAGTAACAATAATAATAAGCTCTGATAAGACACAGGTAAGAGAGCTCAACTGATCTTACACAAAGAGTGTTCGTGTGACTTCAATGTATCTGCTAATTTTAATCCACAATAAAATAGTTCACAATAACACTTTATTATTTTTACTGTGTGCAAAATGTGTGATTTGTTAGTTCAGTAATACAAAACAGCATGATGTTTACTGCATACTACTACTGCCTACACCCCATCCTCAACAATTAGAGGACAAGCCCTGTTCCTTTTACTAAAAAAAAGTTAGTAATCCAATTAAAAAACTATCAAGTTATATTACGTAGGTATATTTTTAAACTATAAACCAACACATATATATTCCTAAACTTATTCATTCAAGGGCAACATGACTGTACAGCAATATGTCTTAATTAACGCTTTTAAATAAATTATTGAAAGAATACTTTGTACTTAAATTCCCAAACTTTTTTTTCTCTTCTTTGTATC
Organism: Ectobius pallidus; assembly: GCA_964059195.1. Lineage (NCBI taxonomy): Eukaryota > Metazoa > Arthropoda > Insecta > Blattodea > Ectobiidae > Ectobius > Ectobius pallidus. The sequence goes on from CAXKWD010000013.1 coordinate 14,049,530, forward strand.
AAATTATGTTTGCAGAACCACCTCCTCCTAAGTTACTGTCTTTTCAGTAGTGTATAAAAAAGTATTACAAGTTTGTTTTAACGTTACTTGACTATATAAATAATATAGAACCGAAATCAAAGGAGCGTGAACGAAATATCATGGGAATGGCATTTCAGTGCACGAAACATGGCTGCCATTTTGTAACGATAATTACCCGTAATTGTAACAGTTTTATTAATTCTGAAAATACGAGTATATATAAATGCAGACGCTGAGAAAAATAAATCAATTTCAACTGTTTCTCAGCGCCCTAACCTGTATGTCCCCCCCTCCCTTTCGAGCCCTTTAACAAGGAGAAGAAACCTGGGCATCCAAGTGTTAATAACACATACTAATCAAACCCATTCTGTATTAGCAACATGATCTACAAGCCAAAAAATAAGTTTAAAATAAATAGGAAAATAAACTGTTCACTTTGCTTTGAAGTTATTTCATCCAGCGGGTTCGGATACCGTGATACGATGAATGAAAGAAAGAAAGAAAAGAAAGAAATAAAGAAAGAAAGAAAGAAAGAAAGAAAGAAAGAAAGAAAGAAAGAACAAACTCGTAGTATTAGGGTTATGAGTAGACCTGGGATTTTAAGGCAAATGCCTATTTTGTTCCTTATGAAATAACATGAAAATTTTAGAATATGTTGACATTTCATGATATATCACTTATATTTATAGAGTTTTATAGTGCCCTAAAATGCCTATTTGGACCTTTGGAGCCTATTTTTACTATTTTAGTGCCTAAAACGCCTATTTTGTACATTTAAAATAAAATCCAACTTCTGTAACTTTTACATTCATTTAATGGACATCCCTGAATGAAGAGCAGAACAGAAGAGGGTGGGTTTTTCACAGAAACTTGATGTTCCCAAAGAATTGTCCCCAAAGGAATATTGACTTGTTGGGGGAGGATTCGCTCAAAACAACAATTAGCAGGTATATATAGTAAGAAGGGACATACTGTGTCAATTTTTCATATAATCCAAAACTGTTTTTGATAAATGTATTTTTAATTCTGTCTTAATTTTGCAATTATTTCTGTTGAGAATAGGTATACCAAGTTTCTTACAGTAAAGAAAGATCACGTTACAGTTTAAGAACATATAGTAGTATTTTAAAGTCAATTTTCTGTCTATTTACACTTTTTAAAGCTTATTTTAAGTGCCTATTTTCTCTTTTAAAAGCCTATTTACTTGTTTTAAAAGCCTATTTTAGGTGCCTAAAACTAATTTTTTTAGAGCCTAAAATCCCAGGTCTAGTTATGAGTAAAGAAAGACTAGCACGAGCAACTGTTTCAGATGATTCTATCCCGTGCACTTTTAAATAATCTGGTTGTACGAAACTCAAAGCGACTGCATGTAAGGAAAAATAATGCCACATTTGAAGTGACTTTTTCTCCCACGTTTCCACTCCAGTTGAAGATCATCACCGTATGACAATGGAAAGTTGTCTCAAGCTCGCGTGGAGCGTTTGTTTGTCAGAGTAATTTAGCCTTCTGCTGGCTACTAATGACAGACTTCACGAGTAACTCAGTGTTTCAAATATCACAAAAAGTGGCTAAAATTACACAAAGTTAACATCGCATTGCCAGACCTCCATGCTTTGCTCAGGATTCTTATTTATCATAGGTAATGCAACACGTTGCTTTGAAACGACCGATCAATTCCCGGGTTACGAAACCAAACCTCGAGTTACATTAATTGTGACTACTTATCGAATACGTACATAATTAATCATATGACGAATAATTTAAGCGAGATAGCTTATGGCTTACTGATCGATTGTTGCGCTACTTGCGACAGCTAGTTACATTAATCCCATTGTATTGTGTTATAAAGTGTATTTATGTTCCATTCTACATATAAATAATAAAATTATAGACTATTATCATATAATCTCCTTTTGCTCATAAGCAGCTTAAATATACCCAGTCGCTCGTTGATTTTTTTTTTTTTTTGCATAAAAACTGTTTGATCTAAGAAGCTACAGGTATGAAGATGATTTTTTAGTGTTCAATGCTTGTGAAATTACATAAGAACAAGCGAACGTAGGTGCGATAAAATGAAAGTGAGAAAAATAAAACGATAACACTGGTCAACAATGATTTTGTTACATAAACAATTTTGGGTGTTTCTTATGTATTTTCATCTGCTGATTCCAAAAATGAAGTCAGTAATTTTCCATCACCCACCATTTTTTTTAAATCCCGTTTATTAGCATTTTTGGTATATAACATGCTGATTAGAATTAGTATTCTACATTTATATTTAATTTAATTGTGTCAATAATTGACCTATAACGTTTGGTGATTGTTGCCTTGAATGCATGAGTTACAATACCTTATTTAGTCATCACGGCCTACTTGATCATATGCAAAAGGATCCCGTCATATGCCTTTTGTAGTCCCCATGATATGGCGCGAACCTAAGGACCATTTGACAGACGGCTACTTCTGCTTGACAAATATATCTGGAATAAGTTCGAAGTCCAGACACACTGTTAAATATCCATCTTTATTTCAGCAATTCGACCGGTGCTTCATGGGCCAGGACTTCCCATACCATCTCCACCAGATGACATAACAATGACTGAAGAATTACCTGATATTCAGGATAAATTACAGAATGATTCAGATTTTTTGGAAGAAGATGCTACAAATGAACCTCACTTTCTAACACAGGATGATTTAAATGATTTGGTTCGGGATCTTGGTTTAAGTAAAAATAAGGCAGAATTACTCGCCTCAAGATTGAAAGGATGGGTGACACCAAAGTAAGTTTTTTCCGCCAACGCCAAAAGGAATTTGAGAATTTGTTTTCTAAAGAGAATGACCTAGTTTTCTGCAATGATGTTGAAAATTTGTTCCAGTCAATGGGTGTTGAGCATAAGTCTGAGGATTGGCGTTTGTTCATGGACTCCTCAAAAACAAGATTGAATGGAGTGTTACTACATAATGGAAACATATATCCATCCATTCCTTTAGCCCATGCAGTTGGGTTGAAGGAAAATTATGATAATATGAAGCTTTTATTATCCTCTATAAAGTATGAGAATTTTTCTTGGCAGATATGCGGGGATTTAAAAGTAATACCCATCTTACTTGGGTTACAGCTTGGTTATACTAAATTTTGCTGCTTCTTGTGCAAGTGGAATAGCAGAGATAGATGTAACCATTATATTATAAAGAACTGGCCAAAGAGAGAGTCACTTAATCCAGGACAAGAAAATGTTCTTCATCAACCACTTGTATGTTCTGAAAAAATCGTATTGCCTCCACTGCATATAAAACTAGGCTTGATAAAACAATTTGTGAAAGCAATGGATCATGATGGCAGTGCATTTCTCTTCCTGTAAAATAAGTTCCCAAGGATCAGCGAAGCCAAACTAAAAGAAGGAATATTTGTTGGCCCCCAAATAAGGGAACTGATGAAAGATATGCAATTTGAAATCCAATTAAATATGGAAGAAGCAGCTGCATGGAAAACTTTCAAAAAAGTTGTCACAAACTTTCTAGGAAACTTCAGGTCTGATAACTACAGAGAACTTATCAGTGAGATGATTGAGAATTACAAGATAATGGGATGTAAAATGTCTTTAAAAATACACTTTCTGCACTCCCATCTTGATTTCTTCTCTGAAAACCTACGGGCTATGAGCGACGAACACGAAGAGCGTTTCCACCAGGACATCGTGGAAATGGAAAGGCGCTACCAGGGTAAATGGTGTCCAAATATGTTGGCAGACTACTGTTGGACACTGAAGAGAGATGTTCCTCAAGCGAAGTACAGCCGAAAATCCAATTCACATACATTTTAGGTAGTAAATGTAATTTCAGTTAAGATATCATAATACTATAGTGTATAGACACGAAAAATGTTTTCCATGCGATTACTCAAAAACCCTGGGTGATGGAAAAGTTCTGTAAAAAGATTTGAAATCAGCACAAAAAATTAAGTCAGACACACCCATTGTTTCCCTTATAACATAAAAAAGTTCAAATTTTGTTGACCAGTGTAATTTTATGAAATTTCACATATTCTTATAATGGATCAGTCAGTGTTGCATGAACTAAACCAGCTAAACAGTCAATCTGGTACCCTATGATCCCCAGGTGGGGCAAAGGGGCCTCCAAGCGGAGGTTTCATTACCTATACTAATTTTGATATGCTTATTTTCCGAGAGAGGGTAGAGGGACAGGTGGTAAGCCCATCGCCTCGCAACCCCCCTCTGGAAACTAAGTATTTCTTGGACGTGAAAGGGCTGAGAAATTTTGTCCAGAGGCTCTAATTTAGGCTTGGAGTTCTTTTACGTGCCGTAAATCTACGACACGGGACCCCCAGCTTAAAGTCCCTCCCGGAGGACTCTGTGCCCAGGATTTTTACGTCCTGAAAAATCCATCGACCGCGGCCGGGTTTGATCCCGCGGATCTAGAGGCGGGCACGCTACCTCTAGACCACCGCGGCCGACAGCAGTCCTACATAACCGTCCTTAAATAAACTTAAAAACCAAAGAATAAACAACTCAACAAATTATAACCTATAATGATTTTTACAACTTATACAAATATTACTCATTACGCTGTTTAATGAAAGGAGTTTTGTACACAGTGCTTTCCAAGCAGTCAGGAAAACATCATGTTCGTTTTTACACCTGTTTATGGAATGGTATTACATTTTTTACGCACGTGAAAAAAAGCACCCCTTAGACATATTTTTAAATCTCTTAAATGGATTTCAAACGTAGGTTGCCCAAACCGGTGAACACAATTAATAGGATTAGCTTTGTGATTGGTTTTAACTACTTTTTCCAACTGCGGACTAAAAACCAGAAATAGTCTTTCAGTAAAAAAAATGCGTTTCGAACGGTAGGACGAACTTGTGATGCTCTATGATGTCTTACACATGAAAATAAAATGACCTCGTATCTTTGCACCGTTAACACCAGATTTTAAAGATTAAAAAAAAAAATTAAAAACTCTGAAACCAAGTTCTAATCTTAGATTCACAGTTACGGGCAAAAACACGATACACTAATTTTGGAAACCTTTATGATTTCACGGAATCATTATACAGTATTAGCATCCTTTCTACTCAGCAGAACAGTAACATACTATGCTGTCTTTAATCTAGAAATTATTAATGAAGAGTTATTTTACTTTTTATCACTATGGTCTACCTCTACAAACATAATACTTAAACACTTGGATTCCACTACCGTTACCAGTCCAGCTCTTTACTTGTTACATGCAGATTGGGTGACTCTTTCCTCATCTTCACGAAATTTCAATATAATTGTAAAAAATGCTTACCAACTTTATAAACGATACGTGTTTATTTTGCTTTTTCCAATCGGTAATGAGTAGAGCCCGCATTTGTAAATAAAATAAAACAACAAAACAAGCAAGCAAATAAGCACGAAAAATGTAACAAACATGAAAATAAGAAGAGATCATGAACATCAAAAAAATTATTAGTTTCGTAGGAATCTTACTTTATTCACAGCTGTTACAGTATGTAAGGAAGGACATCCACTAATTTTCTCGTGCGAAGCTCCTACTTCTGTCAGTGAAGAACGATTTGTCAAGTCGCAAGGCTCTTTCAACGTCGCAGGACGTCACAGGCGCATGTGGAAAGCAACACAATTCTTCTTCGATGAATTCCGCTTCAATAGTTATTTGTTACCGGAAATAATTTTTAGAAATCTGACCGAGTGTTTAAAAACCCAACTTTTCGTTTTAAACCCCCCAATTTTCAATAATTCTACTTGCAGACAAAAGAAAAGATAGCAGTGATAATGACGACTATGAGTGAAATAAGCACAGTTTTTTTATGTTAGTAAAATAGGGTATTTTAATACAAAATCCTAAAGCAAGAAAACAAAATCGTTTTCTCTCAGAATTAGCAAAATAAAAAAATAAAAATATAATTTAAAACTAAATTGCTTACCAAGGAGTGTCTTATGGAATATAACATTTCTGCGTATGTTTAGGAGTCTCAAAATAGACATGCATTTTGCTAAGAAATCTGGACTCGGTCGTTAGATAGGTCTATTATGTTAAAAGTCTATCATCGTATGTAGTTTGTATTTCTTTTAAAGAACTTTATAAAATTATTTTGGTAATTTCCATTTTTTAATATAAGTGCTACTGAAGCTATTCAGTAAGGTGCTTAATGTAAATACTGTTTGTAAATAAATACATAATCTAACAAATTATATGTACAGTGTTTCCAGCAAAACCATCAGTTTGTAATAAAAATTGTTTAGAGGCATAAGATGGACATCACATAGTTGATTTTTAATCCCAACTTTTATTCATTATTTTATTAGTATTACAGTCACTATTATTTTTATTCACTTTTCCGGCTACCTGGGGTTTACGAAAGCAAATAAAAGGAATAAAAATATCCAATCAAGCAACAAAATTATTATGGGTATAATGGTGAACGGCTTATTTCAAAGGAGGACAAGATGTGAGCTGAGACACATTGGAGAACCGGTTTTATGTTCCTCTGCTGCATCAATTACTCGCTAATTACAGCCATATTAAACAAGACGGTGCAATGCACGGCAGGGCCTGCAAGGCCACGAGGTGATCCCAAGCCCAAATATTACTACAGTTCCATCGCCTCTACTCGGTTTCTCCCTTTAAGGATCAGGTACCCAGTGAAAATAGTATGTTCGGAATATCAGCAGCCATTACTTGTTACGGAAAAGCAACGGGATTAAACACGGTATGGGAAAGAGGAGAATTCTCAGAATACCCTTAAGGTGTGTTTATATTTACCAATACATTGTATACCACTACGAGCATAAGAGTGGGTTAGCCGTTTACAACATTGTTGGTTACTGGTATGCAAGCACGCTTTCATGGAAGACATTAACCCTGCCAATTCCAAGGTACAGTTTGTTACGTACTTTTCCAAGAGGCCTTTGAGAATGACAAAGAAATATTTCATTACGTTTACTCAAGTTAGTTTTTACTGATATTGCAAGCTTAAATTATTCGCTTAGTGGTAGGATTTTTTGTGGCTATAAGCCAATACATATTACATAGAAATAATAATAATACAAATAATAATAATAATAATAATAATAATAATAATAATAATAATAATAATAATAATAATAATAATAATAGGCGTACCGAGGTTTTTGTTACTGTACCACAAATAAATATTTCGTTACATTTACTGAAACTAGTTATTCAAGTTCTTACAAGCTTTACATTATTCATTTGAAGTTTTTGTTTGTTTTGTTGTAGGCCTAAATATTTTACAAATAAATATTAATATGTATTTATTTAGTAATAATTATGCTTTTATAGTGGTGAAAGATGTCTAAACATAAATGAAAAATTACCTCCATGGCACTACTTGCCTTGAGAAATTAGGACTAGCATCACAGGTGGCAGGATTGGGGGACATGTGGTTAGAACGCCGACTCCCAGAGCCATTATTGGTGGCTTAAAGGACCGAAGCCGATACTTCTTTATGAAGCAGCTTCTCAGTTCGTGTCAAAAGGCTGAGTACACCCCACCTCCCTACCTTAGAAAAATCTTAGGAGGTACAGGGATCGAACCTAGACCTGTGGACCGGTAATCACATACGCCAATACCTAGATAATGCAGGCGGTCTGTCTAAACATGAATACCGGTACCATAAAAAAACCCCATGACAGCTGGGATCACCATCGTTAATTTAATAATACTTGAAATATTTAGCAACAATCGAGAATGGAATATACAGTGAGTTATGAATATGAAATCAAAATAGCAATCGTGACTTTAAGAACGTAAGAAATGAGTACCCTCCAGGATCGAGGGTCGAAGAAAAGTACGCGCAAAGTGGATCACAGAACCTTAAGTGAACCTCAGTTGGCTATATTTCCCGAAAAGCTAATAACAGAAATAATATTATTTTACCCATAAAATAAATTTAGTACAATATTAAAATAGTTAGAATGTTTTACTTTTTAAGGAGTGATATTAATCATGGAAGTAGTGTAAATACAAAAATTGGGTCAACTTTCACAGACAACGCAATCAATGCAATTTACGCTCATCCATAAAGGGTATATAAAGTATATGTTCCAAACACAATTAGGAAAATGAACACGAAGAAAGACTAAATGTCTTGCGCCAGTAACAGTTTTCATTAACTAATGAGATCTCGCTCGCTAGCTTTTCCGAGGAAACAGCACTTGTAGGTCTGAGGAAGACTTTGAATTGGTCCCTTTCACAAATACATTTCCAGATTCCATATAGGCTACAGTATGTCTATTCTGTAAATACAGTATCACATTCAAAGTAAGATGAAAAATCCCAAAAGAAGAATATCACGCTGTTTCTTGTACTCTATCATTAACAGGCTTCGTAATCTCTAGTATTTTTATTATGAAGATTAATAAATTCTTTATTAAATGTATTTTTATTTAAACTAGTTTTATTTCAGGGTTAGCAAGAGGTCCTACAAACATGTATTTTAATCTTTTTAATTTTATTCTGAGTGTTCCTTTAAATCAGGTATGGGCAACCTTTGGAAAGATACGGGCTAAACTTTACGATATTTATGAAGTCGCGGGCCGGAGATAATAGGTAATTGTGAAAAAATAATCATGATGCGGTTGTTTAAATTTATAAAGTATAATGCCGAAGTTACATGAATGATAACAATATCGAACTGATTAGGTATTGACTTGCAATCAACAGAAATTAATGAGAATCTTGAGCTTAAATTTGAGAAACAAGATAATCAATGTTGGCATCAGTCCGTGAACCGAAAATATTTACTTTTTCGAGTGCAATTTTAAAATGTTCCGCGGGCCGGATCAAAAGTCGGGGAGGGCCACATCCGGCCCGCGGGCCGGGCGTTGCCCATATATGCTTTAAATGAACTGACACTATTTTGCTTAGCTATTAAGTAGGCCTATGTGAGAACTGCATACTCCATGACCTTAGACTTATAATTCTGTATTTACTCACCAATACTAAAAATAACCTGATTTTTTCCCCAGTACCGGTATTTGAGTTGTGACTGAACTGCAACATTATGATATAAATGGTAAAACAGATCTTATTTAATAGCTAAGGGTGTAAAATATAAGATTATACTGCTTTAAATCTTGATCAACAGTCAACAATATCTTTGTTTTGGTAAAGAAAACTGAAATTTCGGTAAAAAGTGTAAAATACCTGAATATAAAAAGAAAGCACACCACTAATCTGAACTTGTATGAGGCAAGTTCGTTAACAGCCTTATTTGAACGAATGCACATGAAATGAAATTAATTTGTACAACACAACGTTTATTCTGGTTTATTCTAAAAACTAAACTACCGCCCTAAATTCCAGTAAGCTCTTCCGGTAGTCTTCTTCACCTTCCTTTATAACGAACCTCAGACATATTGCGCATACGTCAGCCTGCCATTCGTTACACTTTCCGAGATATGGAATTGGTAAACACAATATGGACTGCTTTCACAATGAAGCTATTTTCATTCAAATGATACAGTACGTTTTGTACTTCCTTTTTCCCTTTTTGCATTATGTTAGGTTGCGATACATATGATTTTGTATTTCATGTTAGTTATTTTACTCACTTGTTTGAATTAGATTCGAAATATCATAATTATATATAATCATTTTAACAGTTATAAATATGTATATTTTTACTTGTTTGTTACTCTCAGAAGAGACATTTATAAATAGTATATCACACTAGGAACAACTATCTTATAAACCAATCGCCTATAAGACTGACGAAATTAACATATTGGCTACATACAAGAGCCATTACAATGTTTTTAACAAATTTTCATTTGAATGGTATTATGCTCCCCTAAATAGATTTCAAAGCGTTTTATATGACTGGTGCCTCTTCAAACATCATATTTATGGAATCAGTGATTTGCTTAAATTACCTGCAATACATATTTCATTATGATGTTTGCTGTATAGTATTTTATTTTATTGTTTAATTATTATTTATCTGAGTGAACTTGTAGTTTGTTTGTGTTGGGTTATACTATAGTCAATAGCATCACTAACGATGCATAAGTTATGACATGAATATAAATAATTACCTGTATTAAATGAAATCATTAAGAAGTTTGGTTTGGAAAGAGGCAGGCATAATCGATTTCCTCACTTTTAAATCGCCGAAAGTTTACAATTTAAATTTATTTATGCGGGGCACGGAATTTTTTAGGCTTTTATAAACTCTGTTTTAGTTTTTTAAACACACTAAAGTATTTTTATTTAAATTTTCTACCATTTAGGCTACAGGCAAGTTTATTTTTCTTTCTTGCTTTTTTGTAAGTTCCACTTAAATAAGTAAATTACATTTTCCATGGCTCTGAAACACAAAACCATAGGAACGACTTTTGTTTAATTTTCAACATGCATAGAACACAATTTGAGAGTTACCTTTGTCATTTCCAACTCCACTAAAACTCAACAAGAATATTTTTCAATTAATCAACAACCTTTTAGAATACTTTACTTTTGGCGTCTTGCTGTTGCTGGAGCAAATACTGCGAATAAACTGCATGTGCAAGCTTCTTAAGAATGTCTTTATTTTGCTTCTACATAAACTGGAGACTTACGGGGTACAAAATGGCCAAAATACATAATGCAATACTATATTTTCTCTCAGAATTGTGCTGGTAACAATGAGCAAGACGCAAATAGCTGGCTGATACTTAAAAAGAAAATTTTAATAGCACAGTAACAATTGAATTTGTTAAACAGTTTTAGCCATTTTTAGATCTTAACGACTTAACAATTTTTAGTTTTTAACGTCTTATTTAATCAGGGGAAGTAGGGGAATGACTTCACATCTTGGGAGTACTTTTCAAGAGGCCTGAGCTATCGTATCACTGCACATACGAGAGGCATACTGAAAGCCGTGAGCAACATTTTTTCACAACCTTAATCTTTATTTGTAAGTGAAACCAAGTATATCATCTCATTCTGCAGAACTTTCTTTCACTTTTCCACATAGTCTCCGTTTTTTTGCGCACACGTTTCCCATTGTTCTGCAAGTTTGTAAATATATTGCGATAGAATTCTGTTCCAGGTGCCCGTAGACACCTTAAGCACTGCTTGCAGAATATCCTCCAGTGTCTCGTAGCTTTGGTTCCTTCACAAAACCGAAAAGATGGTAGTTGGAGGGTGCCATGTCGGGGTTGTAGGGAGAATGTGGAAGTGTTTCCCATCCAAATCTCAAAGTCTGGCAACGTTTGTGAAGGAACAGATGCGAGGCCAACGCTATGAGACACTGACACTGGAGGATATTCGGCAAGCAGTGCGTCAGTGTCTACGGGCAGCTGGAACGGAATTCTATGGCAAGGGTATTAGCTGGAATGGAATTCTATCGCAAGGGTATTAGCTGGAATGGAATTCTATTGCAAGGGTATTTTCAAACTTGCAGAACGATGGGAAACATGTGTGCAAAGAACAGAGACTATGTGGAAAAGTGAAAGAAAGGTCTGTAGATTAAGATGATATACTTGGTTTCACTTACAAATAAAGATTAAAGTTGTAAAAAAATGTTGCTCACGACTTTCAGTATGCCCCTCGTAGAACTAGAAGCTTGAAGGGCACAGAAAACCGTCCCTGCAGTACACTTCTCATTTTACATCACACAGCGAATTGTAAACCCTTGTTACAAAATTCATATTCGACGTCGATTGGATGTGTTATATTGCTATTACCTACATCCAGTGTTACAAAGATAAAATATTCAAATTATGTCAGAGTAGTAGCAAGCTTTAGATCGAGTTTCCGCTTCAAACTGTATAAATGTAATGTCGCTATTTTGCTGATATTCAATTAGCTCTTGGTACACTTCCAGAGCCATAAGAAACAGGTTTAAATTTTGAAGTATTTCGAAATATGCTGGCATAATGCCATTTCCTTCAGCCATTAAGTAAGCAGGAGTTGTTATGGTTCTGTTTCCGTCTTTTAAGTGTAAAGGAAAGAGACGGATGCATGAAGCGCTGAGAGAATAATATACTGGTAGGCACTTTTAAACGGTCAATAAGAGTACCTATGTTTCCAAATAGCTCGCTCTCTTTTAAACACGCATATTTCCTGCGCTCAGAATATAAAATATTACTGGGCAAAGATTATTTGCTATAAAACTTTTGGAAGGCGATGTACCATAAAAATGTAATGGCGATGCATGCGTGTGCGATGGGAAGCAAGATGGCGGTCCCCTCGGGTCGTCAATGGCTGAACATCTCATTAGTCGTGGCCTTGCGATTACCAGCACTACTTGTACGCCAGCTTCATTACATCTATATTCATGTATTTCATTTACTGGGCACCGGCCGCCGGGTTTTAATTATTCTTCCAGAGAAAACGTATTCTTAGTTAGATCCACATTTATCCCTCTTTTAGTAATAAGGAGACCCCTCTTTAACGGGAGTACATCTTTGAGCAAAACAAAATAATTTATGCTGTACACTTTTCTATTTCGTAGAAAAAAGTTATCCTGCCTATTATTCCTTAAGACTTTTGACCGTATGTTAGATTAGGGCATAACCTGCTTGTTCCCTTAAACTTCCGTAATTTCCAATTTCACGAAGATATTCCACTATAACCAGGGAACTATTCAAAACAGTGAAACTAAATTTTGCATGCTTGTGTAAAGATTATTATTGATATTATCAACACCTTCATCACCATCATCTCATCACCATCATTATTTCTCTACTGGTCTGGTGTCTGCTGATTAGGATCCGCAGGCCTGGATTTGATCCCCGGCATATCCAGGGATTTTCCTGAGGTTAAGGACTTCTAAAAGAGTATGTGCCCAGTTTTGCGGAATTTGCAGAAGGTATACTTGACAAAGAAGCAGTGGTTTCAGTCAAGATAATCATTAATTACGGCCGTGGAAGTGGACATACTGGCAATATGCCAACCAATCCTGCCATGCCAATGAAGTCTGAGAGATTACCCATACCTGGAATGGGATCAAGTACCATGTAACTTCAATTATTATTATTATTATTAGTAGTAGTAGTAGCAGTAGCAGTAGCAGTAGTAGTAGTAGTAGTAGTAGTAGTAGTAGTAGTAGTAGTAGTAGTAGTAGCAGCAGCAGTAGCAGTAGTAGTAGTAGTAGTAAGCAGTAGAAGTAGTAGTAGAAGTAGTAGTAGTAGTAGTAGTAGTAGTAGTTGTAGTAGTAGAAGTAGTAGTAGAAGTAGTAGTAGTATTATACAATATTTAAACATGAAATGAGGAGTGCTGTAAGATATTTATAGTAGAAACATTCAAGATTTTATCATGCAGTCATTCGCTTTACTATAACCAACCATTTTGTAGTAAATAGAATACGTGAACACTTCAAATAAAATATTAATTAAAATCACAGTAATAGTTATAAATAGTTTTAAAATTTGGCGATGCAATTCAATATAAACCCTCTCGTTCATACTTGAACGAGGTAACATTTCTTTTATTTATTAAATGATCGTCCTGGTACAGGGAAATTTACTTCTGATTTGGTATGGTGGATAAAATAACTGTCAGTATAATTAACGTGATGTAATTAGTACGCATAACCATAAAAGAATTAAAATAAGTAAGAATCACAAGGAATGTACACAATCATGTTTTCGTTATACAATTATTTCGTTAGCCAAAGTCATTGTAAATTTCGGATGAAAATATTTAAAGGCTATATAAGAAAAAATAAGCATTTTATTAACGCTAACTCGAATCTTTATAACGTCCAAAACATAGGTCTTTAAAGGCTTAAGTCCAATTTTTATAATCATTGCCGACTTTTTAATACCCCGTTTGAGATTTAACAGATCACCCCATTTTTGTTGGTCGAACCTTACACTTTTTAAGAGAAGACCGGAACGAATAGCATTTACTTTAAGCGTACTTTCACATGCGCGCTTTATTGCAAAGTAGAACGTCGAAGTAGGAGTTGCCCCTTGTTAGTGATGGTCTCGTATACATGTCTGGTGCACCCATCGATGGAAGAAGTAAAAGGGGAGCAAGAAAACAAGGGTGAAACTTGATGTAGTGAAAAGAAAAGAAAACAGTTACGTGCAGGTTGAAGACTGTGATTATAGGAATTTGTGGCAGTGCGTGTGTGTGGCCCATGTTGTATACGTCTGGAGGCAGTGGAAGTCACCGAATTCTTCAGCCATCCATCCAGCGTGTGATGGGCAAGTGGACTCTACCCTTCGAGTCCGGCGCATAATAGCAGGTCTTCAGATAGGTGTGAGACGTATTTAACACCTGCTTTATTCCGTTGTTAATAACAAGTGTTAGTGCAAATGTCGATGTTACGGAGTGACTGCTATGACCTAGCCATTCATTTATACCTGTTAAGTTCTCAGAGTTCAGGCTCCCAGTCCACCAATTGTTAATAAAGGGCCCGGAAGTTGACGAAAAACCATATCTTTAATAATGCAACCTATTAGATGCTAGTATTAAAATGTGTACAAGACATTAAAGAAATAACAAAAACTTTTGGGTTTCATTTTTATATAATGTGGCACATTTTGTTAGTTTTCGGTAATTCATCATATTGAAATAAGTATGCATATTTTATTAATTTGTCAGATTTTAAATATTGTGCATATCTCTGTTCATTGAAATATTTGAATAAGTGAATTTTTTTAGACCCGACTATACAATATTTGACATCCGTAGACTAATGTTTTCGAAACTGATTTTGTAATATTAAAGCGATGTTTCGCTTCATTACTCTTCATTTTACTAAAATTGCTGCATTGACCTCGTTTTTAAAAAATGTTTTTAATGTAGCTTATACAAGTTCCATATTTTTTGTAATTTATAAAATGTAATTCAGCTAACATTAAACGTAAAGTATTGAAGTTACTTAACCCTCCACGGGTCGCGCTGGTGTACTGAGCCAACTACCGTTCGCTGCTTATCTCCTACACTCAAAATAGCCATTGTCGGAAAAGGACTTTGCACGTTTTTGCATCAGCAACCATTGCTGTGAGTTTGCAGGAGTCATATGTAAGAAATTATTGTTTCATTAAGTCAATAAGTCAATAAGTTTCACGTGATGTTCGTTGTTTATAAAATTGTTTTTATGAAAACTATTATGTTATTACTACGAACTTCGCCACCTCTACACCCGAGGGGAAATACACGGTTTCCACCACCGCATTTGCAGCAGGAAAGGTTTCCACAACGCTGACAGTGAATGCGTCTGCGAACTCTGCAACAGAGTCTGCACACAATATCACCTGTTCGAGTGCACCCAAAGAACATTACCACTCTCACATTATGCAAAGGAGGAATGTCAATAACTTCCCATATACAACCCTTTGTACACATTGTGTTTAATTCCATTTAATATATTCACAACTGGTAGCACTGGTTGCAATATGGTAAATCGAATCGATTCATGGATGGTTGATTCATAGTATGACGTGAACTCGCAGCTTTAAGTTGGAAGTAATATTAATAGAACCACAATTATGAGAAAATGCAGTGATAGTGTTCCAATGAAAGACGCGGCTGCCCGAGGGTTCCGGAGCATATTATTTCCATGCATATTTCGTCACATGATAGAGCATTAATTTCCGGGCCTTATTAATGTTATTTTATCTTTAAAGTTTTAACTCTTGTGTAACACTAGTGGAGGGAACCCACAACTCAAAATACTGAATTTTATGAATTTCAACCAATTTAATTGCAATATTTTTACAGTAACAATAGATGCCATTATACCTGCATCTACTTGAATTAATATTTGTTTCCAAACAAATAGAAATAGGTGCTGGAATTTTGTTCGGAAATTTTAGATCTCGTGACGAATTTTAAGCACACAAACATGCCAACGATTTTGGCTAATATCGATTCCAGGAACATGGGAACAAAAAGCAAGTAGTTTATCAACTGCTCCCTTCAGTTAAATGATAACTAGACCTGGGATTTTAGGCTCTAAAAAAATTAGTTATAGGTGCCTAAAATAGGCTTTAAAAAAAAAGTAAAATAGGCTTTTAAAAGAGAAAATAGGCACTCAAAATAGGCTTTTATAAGAGAAAATAGGCACTCAAAATATGCTTTAAAATGTGTAAATAGAAAGAAAATAGACTTCAAAATATCACAATATACACTTAAACTGTAACGTGATCTTTTTTTACTGTTAGAAATGTGGTATACCTATTCTTAACAGAAATAACGGCAAAATTAAGACAGAATTAAAAAGGAATTTATTAAAAACAGTTATTGATTATATGAAAAATCATCAATAGTAAACTAAAACCTTAATACTAAAATCACTGAACATAATTACAGCACTGTAGGCATCCCCTAACGAAGTATTTGCGAAGAACATTCACTTTCATTCGTAATTTGCTTTGCAGTACATAACGATGATCTTCTGTAAATTTTTCAGTTCAATTTCACTAGGTATTCAATAAAATTTGTAATTTTGAACTATTTCATTTAAGCCACTGTTAGGCTAAAGTTAATTAAGAACAACAAAGTTTATTTTGTCAGTTAAGAAAGTTGGCTTTCAATAACGGCTGCTGCCCAGCTCATGGCCTGCAGATATTGGGTGGTCATGTGGTCAGCACGACACATCCCTCAGCCGTATTGTGTTGCCTCCATAACCACTGCTCACTGTAGCTTCCCAATTGTCCTCATGACGCTGAGTCAGCGCCGTTCCAGACCTCATAGCTTTCTAAATTACTGCCGGTACTGGAAATCGAACACATCCCACCTGGACGAGGTCTCTAAAATTAATTAGAGGAGCCAATATCGACAAAACCTTGGTCTTAGATTGATATGAAAAATACATATACCTGTTTATTGCAGTACTGGCAGAAAATAATCTTGCCATCAAAAGCCATCCCTGGATATTGTGTAAGCCATTGCTGTATAAGCAAGCTCTTAGTTGATTTTGTTTTAGGCATCACGAACGAACTTAAACACTTCACTTGTTCTTTCACTGGCGAATTGACACAGTGTGTCCTGTCATACTACCTGCTACTTGTTCTTTTGAGCTAATCCTCCCCCTTCCCCCGTCAGTCAGCATTTCTTTGGTGAAAGTTGTCTGGGAAAATCAAGTTTGTGTGAAAAACCCACCCCCTGCTGTTTAGCCGTTCTGCTCTTCATTCAGGGATATCCATTATATGTTTGTAAAAAATTACAGAAGTAGAATTTTATTTTAAATGTACAAAATAGGCATTTTAGGCACTAAAACAGTGAAATAGGCTCTAAAGGACCAAATAGGCATTTTAGGGCACTATAAAACTCTATAAATGTAAGTGAATTATCATGAAACGTCGACATATTTAAAAATTTTCATGTTTTTTCTTAAGGAACAAAATAGGCATTTGCCCTAAAATCCCAGGTCTAATGACAACATAGGTTTGAGAAAGTTCCAATAATAATACTGTAGGGTGAACTGTGATAGTGATGATAATGTTAAAATTAGGGCAAGGCATTTGACGATATTGCATCATTTTTATATGGGGATTGAAAGATAGCTCGAATATAATAAACAAATGCATGAAATAATTGATAAGGGCAATTTTTAATGACATAATTTAGCATTTTTCGCCATTTTCAATAGAAGAGTCAATGGCACTTTTATGTAATTTTCGGCACGTTTTTATAGTTAGCCAGGAGATAAGTTATTGCTCGTTTTCAATAGGTCTATGCACCAATTGTTTCACTGGAGAGGAAGTAGAGAGGAGCTTCTCAACATACAGTACAAATCAATACTTTCACACAATAGAAAATATTTTCATTTTAGAATGTTCGCTAAATCTT
This sequence comes from Ectobius pallidus, assembly GCA_964059195.1. Classification (NCBI taxonomy): domain Eukaryota; kingdom Metazoa; phylum Arthropoda; class Insecta; order Blattodea; family Ectobiidae; genus Ectobius; species Ectobius pallidus. The sequence continues at coordinate 14,067,338 of CAXKWD010000013.1, forward strand.
CATCAATCATTTCAATTAAAATTTATTGCATTCATTTCCAATTGAACATAATTATCCATGTATTCAAGTAGCACTTACTTACTCCGTTAGTAACAAAATGAGAGTTTTAGATTTTTATTTAAATATAATGCACTGTCATCTATTAAAATGCTCTCTAAAATCAACACATTTCTTCAATTAAAAAAAAATACAAATAATAAGGGTTAATGTATTGGTCATTTTTTTTAAATTTCGTGTCGGTAATGTATTTAGGCCATAAAATTTATTTTATTTTGTATTTTTTCGCTATTTTTTGGACATAAAATGCCTCGCGCTAGTGATAACAGTTGTTCTGTGAAGTAGTGAGAGATAAAATTATGTAAAATAATGTTCAAGACAGATTCGCACGCACATTGAAGAGAATTACGAACTATGCCCGATTGAAGCGCTCGCGTGAGTATGCCATGCATTATTTTGCGAGTATACACGATCCTGCAAGATTAAGTAGAACAGACACGGTTTCGTGTCTCCAAGGATACAACTGCGACCAGCGAAACACTACAATGATGATATATTCATTGAATATTAACTAAACCTTACAGACTAAATTAGGATGGGACCTATCTGTTAAGGAAGTTAAGACTGAATACGTAATGTAATTTCCAATGCTGTTTATACACATTTTCTGGTTCAACTACCTTCCTTCCAAGCAAGAATATCAAACTGGCTCCTGGAATATCGCAATGAAATACATATAGTTGAGGCTCCTCTATTAACTGCCAAATTGCTCTCACTTGAATCCTTTGCTTCATAAGTTGTTCGCGTGTTGTGGATCCAAGTCGGAAGTCTGGGGATCGAATCTCGTGACTTCAACTAACTCACTAACGGAAACTGTAGAACTCACGGGAAATGGGATATAGCACGAACAGCATTTTGTTAAAATAACGAATTTCTCAATTCAGTATGTTTTATAATTAAAGTCCACCTAGCATGAAATTATCAAGTATTTCGCTACGATACTCCTACTAAAATTTAGAAAACTAAATGGAAAAAAACTCCTACAGAAACACCAGCATGACTACTTATACTGCAGAATTTTGACTCTTCAGAGCCGGTTTCATCACCTCAAGTTAATAGTTTAACAACGTCACCACACTACAGATAAGAACAATGGGTGGAGTGAATAAAAGTAAGTAAATGCTTTTACTGCAAAATTTTAAGTAAATACTAGCATTTTAGTGAATAAAATGTTTAGTAAATACTGTTGCTTATTAGTAATCAGTACATACTAGATCAAGTAGTACCTACTGCAAAATATGTGAATAATAACAAGTATTTACTTATCATTACCAGTAAATACTGTGAAATTTTCAAGTGTGGTACAGACCTTGCTTAAGATGGCAATACCTTATCTGAAATGCTTGTTTTTACAAGAATTATGAAGCAAAGAGTGTACAGAGAGCAAATGGAGGCTCAAGAAGATGATTATCACAATTTATTTAGATTCAGAAAGGAAAATATGAAGTGGCATACTTCGCATTTCATGGATGAAAATATTATAACACATAGCAAACAGGCAGAAGATATAAAGTTTTCATTTTTAAATGATCCAGGCTATCAGTGTCAGAATTAATAGCACTTAATTATGATTGAAATTTTTTTCTGTATATTATTACCTAAACAATTTCACAATTTTCTTTTTTGTTTTTATTTAAGCAGCATGGTCAATCTTATATAGATTGAGGTTATGTAGTATTGAGGTTAGCCTATATATTTTATTTTGTTTTATTTTAAACTAGCAGGAGTCTGTGACTTCGCCCATATTTATTAATACAATCGCTAGATTTTTTAATAATAGGCCTACACTTAATAGGAAAAAAATAAAACTTCATTTATTAAAACTTACACTGTTTTTAAATAAGTTGCATTAATTATCTAATTTTATTGTAATTGTATTGTCAAACGTAATAAATAAATTAAACTACTAAATGAATCATACAGATATGAAATGAAAGGATTAAAACAAACCATAGAATTATGAACCTTACGCTTAAATGGAAATCATTCATGAACAATTAAAAGATTAATTATTTTAAAAACATGCAGCTTTGGGGTGCATTCTATGATTAGAGTACACCGCAGGGAAAGAAATGATCTCAAATTCGAGTTCCAGGCTCAACCCCCTCCCCTGCACTGTGAGTTTCGTATAAATCGAGCAATGTTTCCCATTCAGACCTACATTCATGATCTCTCTTCTGTTCAGCTATGTTAAAAATTTCAGATCTCTTCGTGCTATAATGTTATAAACAAATAAATCATGTAGAGTGGGCTAACAAAATCAAAGCAATCGACATCTCCATGCGTTATGTTTAAAAAAATTATATTCCGCAATGCTCTTCTTCCCCAGTTGCTATGGCAAAAGAGGAAGAGTACTTATTAATTTTACAATTGAAAAGTAGCCTATTACTAAAATCTGATGCTGCAATAGTGGAAAAAAAGTTTTCCGACAGTTTTTTTTTTGGGGGGGGGGGGAGGGAGTTCATAATTCGCGAACAAAAGCAAAAAATTGAAAATCCGGCTTTAAGGTGAATTCAGACATCCTTTAGTCCATCTATGTTAAAAATTTAAGATCTCTGCATGCCCTAGATTTGGCTATGTATCGCACTCAGACAAACGAACAGACAGACAGACAAACAGACAAACACTTCCTCTTATTATTTAGATATCATGGCCTACTTTAAGTAATCATGGCCAACTACATGTAGATTGCACAGCTAAGCAGATAGTAACTACTGATTTTCACTAGTAATAACTTATAAGTACTAGTATAAGGTTATTCACTCAAAATTAAGTAAAAGCTGGTACTTGTAAGTAACTACTGAAAGTAATTACTACTACTAGTACTTATTACTAGTAGTAACTACTCAATTTTTATTCACTCCACCCAATATGATACAATTAGAAAGGTTTAGATTTACAGCCTCCAGAATCGTGTTAGTCCTCAATTTCGCATTTGATAACTCAAATATTACTGCGTTCTGAGATACGTTAACATTATTTCTGCAAACTAGTTGCAGTGTTGATCAGTTGTGTGTAAGTGCAGCATTATCAATTTTTCTTCGTGTAATTTGAGGCTATCTGTATTCTAGCTCTTCTTTAAGGTTCACTTTTGATTTAATAAATAAGCAAAATAAATTGACTGAAATTTTGAAATTTGAACGAAAGCAATTCTATGGCCTGGTGCATGAATCAGTTTTGAGATAATGAATGAATCGGAAATAATCAAGTTTTTAATGGGTATAACTTAATTACTTTTTTTACATTTTGACCCTAGGTATATGCAAGTAACTATCCATAATTATTTAGTTGATTATTTCAATATTATGTCACCCGAATTGAACAAAACAAATACTTCTTCAATCTATTACATGAAAATAGAAGCGGATATGAGTACCATAATTTTCCAAAAGATATGGTATGAAATGTCTTAAATTAATTGAAAATTTTTGAAAATGTTGGTTATGAGTCTTATGACTAATACACCTTATAGTGTATGTTTTTTTAGTCATAGAATGAAGAATTTATTGTCCGTTAAGCATTGTTTTGTTCGACCATACAAGAATAAGCTTATTAGGCCTACATGTGGCGTAACATTATCTTAGTGACATGCATTAAGATCCAGAATTTAATTATAACACTGTTGTGGCATCGTTTAATAATAACGAACAACATTCAATCCTTGATTGCAGCGATTCAAACAACACAATAAATAACCTGTATTAAAAAAAATTATGATCGTGTTAATTTATTATTTAAGTTACATTAAGTTGAGTTTATTTCGTGTGTTTTAAAGTGCGTTATTTTGAGGTAAAAGCGCCAAGAAAAATTACGAACAGCTGATCGTCGAAGTCAGTCGAGTCGTTTGAATTACAACAATTAGAAATTCGTAAGTTATACATTTAAGTATTGTCGCACAAAAAGAGTGGTACGGAACTTGCCTATAATGGTAATTAAGAAACACGAATGAACCTTTTGAACAGCAAACTAGTTTCTTCATAAATGTCATTACAGGCTTGTTGTATAATGAAATATTTTTTAATAACGGGCGGAGGGTCATGTTACAAGTAATTAGGCCAACTAATATAACGTGGAAGTCAGATGAGCCCAACCACATAATAAATTCATATTATAGCTTGCAAAGAAAATGACAGAAGACGGCTTCTAAATCCATAATATGCAATTATGTTTGAAAACGAGGGATTACGATTAAAATCCTTATTGTCAAAGCTCATCCAAATCATTACCGTTACAACGTAACACGTAACTTAAATTTAATGTTTCATTATATCAGTCAATTCGTACGCTCATTCATTCCGCCGTAATGATAATGTGAGGCAGAAGGAATGATAAACAGCTGTACATGCGTCGGAATTATAATGGTCACTGATCAATGTTCTACATTTATCATAACATTTAATTTATAAGTATAATTCAAACAGTCATAAAGCATATTATTTAAGCTCGTGCCTACCTAGTATAAATCCGTTTCATTAAGCCATTATTTATAAATTTAGTAATTTCCACTGACACTCCAGCATTCAGATCCATACGATTTAAAAATGTTATCCTATAAATTATGTTATGTGCTGTTATCCAATATATGGCATGACTTATTAGTGCAGGCAGACTTATATTAGATGCATTTTTCAAACAAATTTTACGGACGTTCAAATTCTTTCCGCAAACTAAGAGAAACGTTCATTAGTACTATCACGTGCAGATATAAAGGATTATACTTCACTAGGTATGAAAATCAATTAACATTTTCTTCAGCCATTTATTACAATAAAATGTTTCCCAAGTCGCACTGGTTATACTGAGGGGAAAACCGACTAGTCTGACTTCAATGAGGGGAAAGACGACACATCTGACTTCAATTGGGGGGGGGGGGGAAGCCGTTCAGAGGTGGTCGGTGAATTCCACGAGAAAAGCTATCGTTCCCCTCCCGCTAGTTTGTCTAGTAGGCACCATGACAATATTTCGATAATAGACCCGTCCAACCTACTGAGCATCTATCGCAGCAGTCTCAAGCCGAAGAAAAATTCACCGTACAATATCTTAATGAATGTACAGGTAGGGGAAAAAAGCGAGCTGACTCTTGTAGCTGAATATAATATAATTTGTGTTAGTATTTTATAATAATATTAATAATTAATATATTCAGTCATGAAAAAATACGATTAGAAACCATATTCTGGGTTTCGAAATGGGCTAAGTCAACGGTCGATACTAGAACAAATTTCAATACATTCCCTGCTATCCTGTGAATGCCGTTAGGCATGCGCAGTGGCTTATATCGGCAACTTAGATATTTTAGTGGGTTCGCTCCCCCCCCCCCACCTTACTCTTAGGGTCAAAACTATTGAGCGAGCAGGATATTTTGTAAGTTCGTAAATCAATATTGTACATGCTCAGTCGGAAAAGAGTAATGTCGAAAATGTAACGGCATTTCCGCAACATTTCTTACATTAGGTCTATGTATTTTACATGTATCTTATGTTTAAAATTCTAATACTTAGTCCCACTACTAACAAGATTTGAAAATACAGCAGAACCTGGGTTCTCCGGACTAACCGGGACCAGAAGTAATCTGAACTAACGTAAATCCGGATTGTATAGGCCTACACATACTGAGTATTGTCAACAGATAATACAGCAAGCCTGCACAAAATAATGCACAGAGCTGTATTTGAGGAATTTATTAATCGCTTCAACACGAAATTTAAACACGTTATTTCTTAAAATCCCAATAAATTTGATCCGGACTATCCATGAATCCAAATTAAAGGGGGCCGAACAAACGAAGTTCAACTGTGCTAGCACAAACTGGTAGTAAATAAACAGAATGTTTTCATTCCGCTGTGCATCGGTTGACGAAGGCTGGCCCCAAATGTAGAATTTCTCTGATCCTCGAAGTATTTGATAACACTTGAACACATGATCGTATGGCTTAAGAATTTGCATCTGCAGCATCAGACCGCTGCGAAAGCTGATGGAAAAGAAGGGGAAGAAACATGGGAGTCGATGGGAGGGATGAATGCTGAAAGATGATGAAAGTTTGGAGAGCAGAAAGTTTTATTTGAGTCAGCTGATATACTGTCCGCCGTACCGCCACCGCATCCCTCTTTTTTGAAAAGAAAGGGAAGGTCTTGCTGCATCTCCCTAACATCTCCTAGAACGGAGACTAAGTAAAGCGCTCCCCTCACTAGTCTGCCCTGTCATATAGCATTCTGGAAATCGATATGCCAAATATTACGATTTAAGTTTTTGGGGATGTCTGGAGAAAATGAAATACGTCCTCTTCTAGCAAGAGTAAACAATATAAGAGTTATGGCTGGTAACAATCCGATACAATAGTTTCTTTAAGCTTTCTAAGGAACGAGTTTTTCTTGCAACCATTTCACTCCTTGGAGCAAGGAAGCTTAGGTCTATAGCTAATCGTGTAAAACTTGGGGCCTGTACAACGACCACCAGATATCACATTCATATGCCAGATAGGCAACCTATCTGGAAGTTGGCCAAGAATTGCGTACTTTGATGTCCTGACAACTGTCTGGGAAGTCAACTCCCAGCTAAGCTAGCAGGAGGACGGAGTGGCTGACAAACTACGAACTGCTGGTTAGGGAAGCTTGGTTGAAACAAGATGGCAGCACTCCAGAGCTTCCTGGCGACCTGAATTTCAGAATTGATGCTGGAAGGTTTAATTTACACAAAAATGTCTTTTTTGACTTACCGAACTACAACAAACACACCTCTTTGCTCAACGAGTTACGGATAATTTTACAAAATTTTATTGCGTTCTTGCAGATAGCAGTTCAGCGGTGGTATTACAAGGCATCTTCCTGTTAAGCTATCTGGAAGCCACGTAACGGGAGGAATTACAGGCCCTTAGACACTCATTGTGTTCTACCAGTTGTATCTCAATACTCTAGAGTGTGAAAAACTTTGTGAACTATATTTATATACAGTATACTTATTAAGCTGCTTTTAGGCACGAATATAGGCTTTGACAGTTAAAAACGAAACACAAGAAAAATTGCAACATATTTACAATTACTTTTAAGAATATAGAAGGTACTTCTTACTAACCATTTTGTAGAGAATGTTTTAAAACTCTGTTTCTTGTACTTTTTTTTTTTATTTCATCACGTAACAGGTTATAACATGTGGGATCTAAATATAAATATGAATTCACGAGTGACATGAATATCTACGATGATGTGACCAATCTAAGAATTAAATTTCAGAAACATTTTAGTGTGCACTTTTTGTAAAGTCAATATATCTAGAATAGACCTACGTGAACAACCGATGTAGTAGATTCTGTAAATTGTGAACAGTAGAAAAGGCTGTAACCTACACCCCCAGCTCTAACTGCATTCCCTTTTCATATATATTGAGTGCCCTCTTCTCTGTAAACATTCTGTCGCAGATTTTTAGTGTCTGATATCTCCCAGGACGATCTTCTTCAAGGACTCAGAAGCATGTTTCGTTAAACAAGGCTTGAGCGTACGCAACGACAAAATTCTTTTTCTATACCAGCGACGACTGAAAAGCTTCCCTTTGTGGGTACAAATTCCTGGAATTTCCTAGTTTAGTTAGTGTGCCTTTGACAGCACAAGGACGTATTAAATTGAAAGATACGTTAAATTGCCTATGCTCATGTTTTTAACATACGGAACTGAACGTAGCTTGACGTCTAACTGACATTATGTGTTCTATAACTTTGATAAATCAGGTTTAATTGCTTCTTTTTTAAACCATTTTTCTTTTAATTTGTACAAAGTCAATGGCTATAGTTAAGTTCGACTATTTTTATCTGCTTATCCTTTTATATTTCGATCTTATGGGAAGATGTGTCTTTAACAGGCAAATTAAAATATTTTGCTTAATGTGCAGATAAGCGCCCACTAACCTAGCCTGAAATGATCCATTAACGGGATTCACATTTTTATTTTATAAGATGGTTGCATTATTCAGGGCAGTATTTTATGAAACATTCTTCGTCTCTGCTTACCGACTTCACATGGGATCTGTTTATTTTGCTATTTTCCAGTGAGTCACCAGATGTGTATGGCTTATTATTTCGGGGGAGTTCAAGTAGCATTGAAGATAAGTAGCATTGAAGATAATTATCAGAATCAATAAAAACGTCTATGTAGTTCTTATTGTAAAACTGTCTCCGTTAACTATGGTATTTTAACGATTGTAACGAACCTAGTTTTATAATGACTCAATTTATGACGGAACATGGCAAATTCAAGTCATATTTTAAACGTTTTAAAATTGATAATTCAAATGATACTTCATGCTCCTGTCTTCACCAGAATCAAAGAGTCAACCATCTGTTATTTGAGTGCCCAGTGGTTGAACGACAGAGACACCTCTTAGAACTCCATTTTGATTTTTGCAACATAAGATTCCAACCACCTTTAACACAAATGTTCAAAAAACAGTGTTGTTTCACACAGTTCCAGAAATTTGTCAGTGACATTTTCAAGGTTTTGTAGAGATAAGTGTTACAGATTCATGGCAAAATTATTTCATATTTCTTGTATTGATTCGCAATAACATATTCTAGTATGTATTTTGTTAAACTATAGCCCTAGCATATATTTGTACAGTAGGGCTTTTTCTCGTTGGAGACACAATAATAATAACACTTTATGAGAACTCTTAGTAAACGTCCACACCAACAATGATTATCACCTCCCACATGTATACAGCACTATATATAGCACTACAAGAATTCTTGCATTAACATTCAAAAATTTAGATTGAGCAAAACAGTACATCGATATTTATATTTACGTTCCAACACGAAAAAATATATACATTTTACTAATTTTAATAGGAAAATCTGCATGTTCCTCTTTAATACGTCTTAAACGGGTGTAGGCCATAAGTCATTAAATACCCTTAAAGCAGCCGATGTTTCTATTTTTTATAAGTACTGTACTTTTTAAGATTCTGCAACCAATTGAAATTACGCTGATAAAAACAATCGGGAAACCTTCTTCCCAAGAATAATAAAAATAACGCCAAAGATCTTGAAATGATACCACATGTAAGAGCTACGAAAACTGTATAAAAAGCGATTAGCATCTCAATCTATCCTCGTATGATTTGGGTGAACTCCACACTAAATGCCACAGTATTCACCGCATAAAATTATAATCCTAATAAACCAGGGTTTTGTATTTCGATATTTTTATTTTGCTCTATACCAGAAACTAATAAATTATCACACATAAAATGACTGCTGAATGAAAATGTACAGCACTGCATAATTTATGTATAGGAAGTAACAACCAGAATAAAATTTATGAAAGTTCAATAATTACAGAATTATAAATGTGTGCACTACTTCATAAATAAGTACCACGTTGACATGGCCATATCAGCACAGATCCCATAGGCAATTCCATGTAACATACCAGGTGGTAAAACAAACCATAGCCTAGTTATATGGATTAAAGGGCAGTCTTGCTCAATTTTTTTTTAATTCTATTAACTAATTTTGAACTGGGTCATTTTACTGCACGGTTGTTTTCAGCATCTTTAATTGCAGAGTACATATTTACAGAATGTAAAGTTTCTTATCATCTGGAATCTGAATATTATTTCCTTGGGGGGGGGGAAGCGGACCGACTCTTTTAGCTGATTTCAGAGCCTTGTAATACGTAAATAAATGTAAAACATGTAACGGAAACGTTTGTTTTCACAAGCAATGCAAATTACGTGAAATTATTTCTCAATTGATTGTCTATATTGTCTAGAACAAATTTCAATACATTCCCTGCTATCCTGTGGATGCCGCTAGGCATGCGCAGTGGCTCATATCGGCAACTTAGATATTTTAGTCGGTCTGCTTTTTTTCCCCTCTACCTGTACATGATATAAAAGTGTTTAATTCAGTTCTACTTTTTGTTAGGCCACATTATAATACGCCTATTACGTCCTGTGACGTAGCAGTATCATGCAGAAATAACGTACAGTATACGTTAAAAATAAGTGTGTCCTCAGCATTCCTAGCTTCAAACCATACTTCGGTGGACATGGTACAGGCAATGCTATATAGATTAACGGGTGTTGGCTGTAAGATAGATTTAAATGCGGTCGTGCAGATTACTCCAAAATAGTTCATGCACTAATGTATCCATTCGAAGCAAATAGAATATGAATAGAGTGAAATGGAACGTTTGCGCAAAAAAGTAATCTGGTTTCTGAGACACTCGATAAATCGAGAGAATTTTCAGAAATCCCAACCGCATAAATAGTTCTGAAGCGAAGTTCGTTAAACTTCATAGCACAAAACGAAAAGCATTTCACATAGAGATTAATTAATTAACGTTAAAAATACGACACATACCAATAATTCATTACTTCCTACTGCTCCACAAATATTTAATTCTTTTGTTATTTTCGTTGCCTGCAATTCATTGTAAGTAATCCGTATTATTGCTTCTTCACTATGCTTTCAAACAAAAGGGAGACTTCATTTTTATTGGCTTTAACAGGAAGAAGCGAAAAATTACGTTTTATATACAATCAGAAGGAAATAAAAGAAATGCAGCAAAACCACTCCCAAATTCTTATACCGTTACCTCTCTTTATTAGTTGTATTTATGTGAAAACTTTACCAAAAGATGTAAAGAAAGAAAATCAATCTCTCCGCAGAACGCTCACAACTGGGCAGGAAGCACAAAATTTAGTTTTTAATAACAATATTTAATATGGAATAGGCGTACACAAGAAAAAAGGGAACTCCCTTCAGAGGAGAGAGAGAGAGAGAGAGAGAGAGAGAGAGAGAGAGAGAGAGAATTAGAAGAAACCATTTTACATCATAACACTGAAGATAAAAAACAAATTAACGTTTATTTAGTAATTACATAGCTAGCCAACCCTCTAGGATCCTTTATTACCTGTAATCCATTCATATTGATTCTTATCCAAGCAAACGGTCTTCCCAGGTAAATAAATTACCTCATACCTGGAGTACCTACACCGTTATTTCGACCACTTTTCTTCAGAAGCAGATGGTTAGGAGGCAACTACTAATATTTTTCTCCGGAACCAAAGAAGCATTGTTAATCTACAGATCATTATTTCTAATTTTACGTAAAACTGTTAAAGCAATGAGTATGCTTTGCACCGGATGCTATTGCATCAAAAATAAAATTCTTTAGCGATTTTGACATCCCTTTTCTTGGATCTAAAAGCTCGTATTGAGAAAAAGGTTACATTAAATACTGTTATAAATTATGGACCATCATATAACTCATAAGCTGTGTCTTAACATGAAATATGCCTAATGCAGGGTATATTTAACACGTCAGCGGAGTATGAAGCGTGTATTTAAAACACGTAAATTTAGAGGCATTCAATATTCAGTGTAAAAAAGTGCTATGTTAATAGTCTCTTTAATTCCATTGTAAATTCAATTGTATTAAGTTATAAATTATTTAAATTATTTCTAAATATAATTAACAATGCATGCAGTTGTAGTTATTAGCATTTTCGTTGCTACTATGAATCCGCAGTTCTGGGTACCCGAAAAAATCTGGAACGGCATGAACTCAACTTCGTGAGGACAACTGAGGAGCTCCTTGTTAAAGAAGTATAATCCACGGTCATGAAAACTATCAATAACGGCCGTGGGAGCAGGCTGACTGCATGGCTCCGATTCTGCCATCTGCTGAAAGTATACGACGCAGCGGTCGGATGGTAGGCCCTGTCCCAAAAGGGATGTAGCACTACGGAGTTTAGTTTATTTTCTATTAACGTAAGCTGTACAATTGACAGCATTACCAGAGTTTTCAATTAAAAGACGTAGAGCTGATCAACCTTAACTCGGAAAATCGAAGCTCCATTGTGACCAAAATAAAAGAGGTTCTCTATAAGGGTTGTTCGCATTGCTCGGATGTACACCCATATTCCTAATATCAAATAACAAATTTGCAAGTTCCACAATGTTCGAACACGTAATCCGTAGCGAAAGGCTTATATCGATAGTGATACTGAAGGTTCAATTATTCTCTGCGGACTCAAATGAATTGAATTGCAGTATTCCTCGAGTTACTGCCATATTCTGTGCTATCTCGTTGGATTTATTGGTCCCTTTCCTTAGTATTCTCATCAGTCATCACAAAATGTTACGCTCTCCAAACCTTTCCTGCTGTTACTGTAGCATGTTCCCCCCACCCAAGGTTGCTGCTGAAATAGACTCCGAGATACTTGCAATTTTGTTTACCTTTGGTAGGATAGTTGTATGTTGCGATTATTTTGTTTTTCTTCCTTGTAAAATGGAAGGCTTTACTCTTTAAATAATTTATTTTAATTTTGTTATCTGTAGCTCATTTGTTTGACCTATTTAGGTCATCCTGGAGGAGGACGGTCTCAGCGTGATTTTTAATTTCCCTATAGGCCTACACGATGTAATCATCGGCAATAACTGTAGATGAAATATTGTTAGGTACTTCGTTCACATAAGCCAGGAATAGTAGGCTATTGGCCTGGGGACACTGCCCTGGGGGACCCCTGATGTGATCTCTATAGGTCTTGATAAATCCTCCCCAACCCGGACTCTCTGAGTGCTTTTACTTCAGAAATCCTTAATCCAGCAAAGTACCCGGTAATCGATTCCTGATTCTTGCAGTTTATCCAAAGAATTATTGTGTGGAAGAACATCGAAGGCGCGGGAGAAATCAGTAACCACTGCATCAACTTGGATATTTCCATCTACTTTATCAGACAAATCCTTATCTACTTTCACCTAAATAAGCCCCTTCGAAATCCATGTTGACCGTCATATAACCAATCGCAATAACTCCATTATTGTTTCAATTATTCTGAAATTAAATGTTCCACTTCTTTACATATTAAAGAGGTGAGACTAACTGGCCTGTAATTTTTTGTATCGGATCGGGAACCTAACTTGTAAATAGGCTAAAATAGCCTCCTTTCAACTTTTAGCAAACATTGCGACCTTCAAATTGTATATTTGAATTTGTATTGCTTGACCCAAATTATTACAACAGTCTTTTGCCGCTCGTGAATTTATCTAGGGGAGCTCCCAGCTCCGAATTGCATTTTTAATGAATAACGATTAATACGTAATAAATAATTAATAAAATACAATGGAATTGAATTATATGAATACAATTTTAGATTGAGACATTATTATTAAAATACAATCATGACATAATCAACGTGGCTGTTTTCTTTCAACAAAACACGATCGTGGACAGGGTGGAAATCCAGTAGTTAATAAACATCCATTTAAATTTCCAGAAATATTGAAGACATCTTGCGCAAAACATAATTATGTTCTTCTTACAGCTCCTACGTAGGAGGAGGTGATAACAATGAAATGCCAACGTTTCTGAACAATGGAGATACACTTCCCTTGGAATATTAAAATGCGGATTCCTGAAAAGAAGTAAGCGCAATTATCTTTTTTCCACAATAAATTTTAACGCACCGCTACAATGGTGACATATGTGAAGCCACTGTCTACAAATTCTCCGGAATGATTAGAACTTAAGGAAAAGAGAGGTCATAAAACAAATTTCGATAAAGTTTGAGTGAATCAGATCTATGACTGGATGATTTAAGAACTCATTCTTACAATTATGTTCTTATATATTGGTAGAAATCGAAAGACTATGAGCTAAATAGTGGGGAACACGTTTGTGATTACTTTTGAGGTAACCTTTGTAGCCTATTCGTTCCTGGAATAACACGATTAACAGAACACGTAGAACATGCATAGAATCCTACCATTTATCATTATTTCTAAACGTTCATGGGACACTTCATGATGTTTGCATTAGCTTTCAATTAACTGAAAACACGAATATTATTGTATAGCAGTATGTAATGAGTAGACCTAGGATTTTAAGGCAAATGCCTATTTTGTTCCTTATGAAATAGCATTAAATTTTTTAAATATCTGGATGTTTCATGATAAATCACTTACATTTATACAGTTTTATAGTGCCCTAAAATGCCTATTTGGACCTTTAGAGCCTATTTTACTATGTTAGTGCTTAAAATGCCTATTTTGTACATTTAAAACAAAATTTAACTTCTGTAATTTTTACAATCTTGTAATGGACATCCCTCAACAAAAAGCAGAACAGCAGAGGTGGGTTTTTCACAGAAATTTGATTATTCCAAACAATTGTCGCTAAAGGAATGCTGTCTGACTGTGAAGGGGGAGGATTAAGGGGGAAAGACTACTGTGTCAAGTCACGAGTGAAAGAACATCTGTTTAAGTGAATATAGTTCGTGATGCCTAATTTTGCAGTTAATTCTGTTAAGAATAGGTATACCCCGTTTCTTGCTGTAAAAATAGACCATTTTACAATTTAAGTTTATATTGTAATATTTAAAAGTCTATTTTATATCTATTTACACATTTTTAAAGCATATTTTAAGTGCCTATTTTCTCTTTTAAAAGCCTATTTACTTGTTTTAAAAGCCTATTTTAGGTGCCTAAAACTAATTTTTTTAGAGCCTAAAATCCCAGGTCTAGTAATGAGCCACCCTATAGAATGTTTCCGTTATATTATACTGAGTGAATCGGGGAGGCCTAAGCTATAACTACGCCTGCTCGTAATGTTGATTTATGGTTTCTTCCTTCATCAAATTTCAGCAGCCTTTGATAAAAGAACAGTGAGAAGTAGCAGCACGGTTGGAGGATTGCTGTAGCAAAAAAAAAAAAAAAAAAAAAAAAAAAAAAAAAAAAAAAAAAAGAGAGAAAAACGATTCAGTGTCGGCTTGTAGTATAAAAATAAAAGACACACAGGCACTCCGCAAAAAAGCGGGAGAGAAGAATGAAGCTTTAGTAATGTTTGTGAGGAAAACCACCCCTTAAAATGACTGGAAATTTAATTTAATGCATAACAGAAGGTAGATGCCATTGAAGCTGTAGGTAACAAAAACTGATATGCTGAAGGAATATTTTCCAGAGAACATATAGTAATCTAAGGATTGAACATATCAGTGAGGATCACGCTACAGTATAGCAACACTATATAAGACATTAACGGTAGCTGCTCAGGCTGCGTTCAAGTGGATAATCTACTGACGTCACTGATCCAACTGGAAGCACGCGGCTACTTTGGCTCTTTTTTTATGGCACTAAAAGGCTTAAACGTATTACAATTAAAATAATATTAAGTTATAAATATATTGCAAGAAAACCTACTGACTATAGGACAGAATCTATATACTCTTTGATTTTTATGTTTATAATAAAATGCAACAAGTATATTTAACTTCGGCCATAAGAATACATATCAATTATTATAAGCACATAATTTTATGACAAAAAATATTGCATTTGTGGTGATTAGGTAACCCAGATGTTCAAAATCTCTTTATTTTATCCATGGGAGCAATACATTTTTGATATAAAATTAGAAAATACAAATATGAGTTGTTTTAAAAACAAAGTAAAATAAATTATTTTCACGAGTATCGGAGTCAATACTTTGTTACTGATTTTTTTTTTTCTCGAACACAAATTTTCTTTATAGTATGTAAAACTATTCTACACGTTTAATTTGAATAAATCTCGATTTGAATCTAAACTTTTTTTATCTCAGGTCTATAATAATTTTATCTATAATTTGTAAGCGGACTTCCCCTTGAACACGTGTTTTCTATTTGAGGAGTGCGCTAAACTGAATTTCTTTGTGGGTTCTGTGCTAAAAATGTAGGTGAATTAATAGAAAATAAACATATATTATTTACTTATAAATATGGATTTTAAGATATGATAAGGTACTATTTTTACCCAACTACCAATGTTTTTAGTTACAAAAGTATTAGATTGCAATTGTAATTACAGAAGAGGCTGGGCTCGTTTCTTGACTTGTTGGTGAAAACACTAGTTAAGAAAAGAAACTGCAAGTGTGCGTCCTTGGTATGGGTTATGTTTTAATTTTTAACAACTTGTAAATATTTAATTTAGTGCATAGTTAACATTTAATAATTATTTGACGCCTATGTTCATAGACATTATAAAGTTCTTTTTTTTTAATTATTGTAAATTACATTTTGTATATCGTGTATTTTCATCATCTGACGACATACTAAAGGCACTGCATAAATATCAATATCTAAATTGTGTAAAGGTTGACTATATCTCAATCGAGATATCGAAAACTGTTCGTTCATCTCCTATGACAACTGACAGGTAGGCTTGCATTACGATAGAGAAACTCAACTTTGCTCTAAGAGATGCTGAATATTCAACCAGACAGCGAGATTCCACAGGTGTATTGCCACTATTAAAAATAAGAGCCGCCACTGAAAACGCCGGGATAAAATGTGCGGTACGGAGCGCTGAGCTACGCACTGGTGCCTGTGTTCTACGCGTCACTTGCCGCTACAACAGACAACAACTCAGGAATCCTGGTTCGCTCTGAACATTTTAAATGGACGAGAAAATGCCGACAATGTAACCCGAGCTGTTCTCTTTCGTTATGCCATTCCATTAATAGAACAAGTTAACTAAGTCTTCGTCACCGTATTAATGGTTAGTGATTTTTCTTGGTGTGTGCTGTTCCTCGCTTTATTTATTACAGCATTACGCGTCTGTGACGTCACTGTAACTCTGTGTGGAAAGGAATCAGCACTGTAATTCTTATTGAAGAAAAAGTGTGCGACCGACACTAAACGTTAACAAAACGTAATAAACAAAAAAAAAATAAATAAATAATACTTTTCCTCTCGTTAAGTGGATAACAATTAAAATTTCGACACAGGTCAAAGTTCATGACATCAGCAATCTAAAAATGAATCGATAGTTGCATAGTGGTAGTTAAAAAAAAAAAAAAAAAAAAAAAAAATAATAATAATAATAATAATAATAATAAAACCTAATTTTACAGATAAAAAGTCGTCTAACTATAAACGCATGACTGAATTCAGTGAGTGACTGCATGTTTATTGTGCTACTCTCAGCCAAAATATTATGATGATACACGTTGCCTCAGTTTTACTAGAACAATTTGGAGTTTATATTTACAGTAAAAAAGTAAAATCTCTGTCCACTTGTTAAATGCCGTTTGAGAGTTGCGTTTGAATTTTATAACATCTTTGTTTGAAATAGAAACTGCCCAATAGCACTTGCATTAAACTAAAGTACCTAGATAAAGGAAAATACATATTTTAAACCAGATCTTGCTTCGAAATATAAAAATTAATTCAAAACAGAAAAATACCGAAATAAATGTTATGTTTTGGTTCAAGAAAACAGTATTGCATCCGTCGTCTTTGTCAACGATTGTAGAGGTCATTGAATGAGGTCCTTATAAAAGCTCTTCTCGAATGTATTGCATCAGTTGTTGCTATGTCCTGTAAGCAACACGTAAGCAAAAACTTTAGCGGACTCATCCAGTATTCCGGCCTCGGCCGCAATGCTAGATTCGTCCGCTAAAGCCTTATTTTGCGTACTTGATACATAAATAGCTATTTTCTGAGGGCATCAGAATGCTTCTGCAAAGATGGAGCAAGTGCATTGAAAAGCAAAGGGACTATGTTGAAAAATGAAGTAATTAAAATTATGTATTGTTGTTGCAATAAATTTAAAAAGAGAGTTTGCGGGCTTTTGACTTACCCTCGTACTACTACAGTACGGATTGTTAAAAACCATTCTAATAGAAAAAAATATTTATTAGGCCTACGGTATGTTAACGTTACATTTCGGAAGTTAAACTTCGTACTCTTTGAGTGTGTGAGCAGCTGCCAACCGGTGAGCTGTGGAGATTGCCTATGATTCTTTACTTCCACTGCTTTAAGGAGTAATTTTAAATTATTCCAATAATTTTTGTCCAGAAAGGAGAATGATAAAGGTGTGCCCTGGCACACATGGCACGCCCCATGAGTATGATACTCCCGAGATCAGTGTTCATGATGCACGGGTATGTGAATTTGGCAGTTATTATTTCCACGAAGAGCAGGCCAGCTTTTTGCACGGGGTTTGATCCAGCATGTTATGCCGCCCCATGGAAAACGCAAGTTCCTATGGCAACTGCCAGTAATTGAGTAGGGGGGATAAGTCGGGTGGTTGGAGGGATGCCTATCTGTTAGGGGTGCGGAGCACTGCCAGCATCAACGCAACATAAAGCACACAATCTCTTTCCAAGGAATCCTCCTCCATTTTTACCTGAATCGCAAATTATAGCAAAATTCGTTCGATTCGAAGAATACGACCTCGACTTTTTACCCCCTTGTTTGATTTCGCGAAGAACTCTAGATCAGTTCTACTTATTCATTAAACAGGTTATGTTTGACAATTACCCTAATGGCTAGTCCCACCAATGTTCGTTAAAGGCTAACGGCCCGTTAAAACCAGTTTAAAGGAAGTTGATGGGTACTTAAGCGTTCACATACATTGAAGAAATCACGTTAGCCTTCTGTTAAAACAGGTTTAAACAGTTTTAAATAATTGTATGACGTCTAAACGGGTAGATAAAACATTTTATACATGTTGAAGGTTCAGCCATATATAGTATAAAATTGGGCTATACAGTTGAAGGTTTATGCTCTTAACCGGTTAAAGCCTTAATAGATTAAGTTTAGCTTGGAATTGACTATTTATGAACTTAGTTTTAACATTTTGTATGAAATAATTTCCGTGAAATATGAGTTTTCCAAAACACACATTCCTTTTCCATAAAAGTAATACTTAACATTCTGAGTTCCACATAGTTTTATGAAAAAATGCATACAAAAACATTAAACTTGTCAAGACTTAGGAAACATTAAACATCTGGTATGGTATGTATTTCCTGGCAAGAATATCACCGCTCTGCAGGTTTTGTCTGAGAAGTCTCGGACGACGTTTTGGAAAACAATTCTTGATCCACTGATTAACTTCCTGAAAATTTTTGACTTCTACCCGTCCTTTAAGAATAATGACAATTCATATATTCAAATCTTTGCACAATGATATAAATATGAAGATAATGGAGTATTGTAGTTCGTTTCAGTGTTCGAAAAGGTAGTGCTGCAATTTATCAACAAAGTTGTAGATTTTAATTGACTATTTCAGTCATACGATGCATATTTCATATTGACCAATAACGTTCAGCAATATCTCGGATACCGACCAATCGTGGTCATCGTAAAATATGCTTGCAGGGTTGCGATTTTATCAGATAAAACGTGAGCTCGTTACTGAAGCTTCATAGTATCACTATGCATTTATCCACCTCAGTTCCTTTAAACAGCACAAGGACAGAAAGTCGTATTATTTAAATAATGTGTTACATTTTATTCATGGAATAGTCTTTTAAAAATACCACTGGAAATTACGAGTTTCATCAGAATATATAGATTTTTAAATATCACGTGCGCTTTTGGTTTAAATGTTTGGGCTGATACAGAAAACTCTTTAAACGCCAACGAAATACTTTAATCCAATAAATAAAACAAAATGTCAGTTATCTACCAATATTTTTTATAAACACTTCCTCATCCTATCATCCCATAGTCAAAATACAGGCTTCGCGCAGGTGCTTAGCTGCACTTCTCCGTCACCGCTCCTACGAGGACGGATTCACGTTCGAACTTGGCAGACGAACAGGTGGTGTTGGAGATGGGGTGGAGGTATGTTGGGCGAGCGGCTAACGGGGCACCTGCAGCCGTTGGGCCGGGAAAACACTTCACACCCATTCATCGCATTCGTCAGAGTTCCTCAGGGTTGTCGCAACCTGCGATGTACCAGCGTCTTCTATTTTCTATTTGCAACGGATGGCACTTAAATCAATGAGACTTTAACAAATTCCCAAGGGGGAATAAAATTTTACTATGAATAAAATAAATACACTATTCCAAAAATTAATTTGTAAGTATATAAGTTAAAGGTATCATTTTGTTACAAAATGACAACCATTAATAAAACATAACTTAGTTTGATTTGGATTTTCAACGTGTGCTTCCAGGGTCTTAATTAAAAAACTGCTGGAAAATTGCGTTTAAATACCAGCTACGAAGTGATAAAATACATGATAGGCCTATAGTATCGTTGAGCTAGATAATATATAAATATATAAATAATATATAAAAATATAAATAAATATATAAATAATATATAAATAAATATATAACTAAAACCATCATCTCAACAACCTTTATTCTTTGCTGCTTATTTTTTGACAGTTTTATGTCATCTTCAGGACATTTTATGCTGGTGTACACCAGGCCAATGTCGAATGGCCTAGGCAGTATTAAATAAAGGTTGTTGAGCCATTGGTTTAAATGATACATTTTATTTTATTTCACCAGCTTGGCAGGGAATGTGTTGAAAGACAGTTTGGGATCATAATAATCTTTCTAATGGAATATTTTATCAAGCTAGTAACAATTGGTAGTAAAAATCGTTACGATATCTTCAACGATAATTTATTTATTTATTTATTTTACACCATTAAGCATGTATATGCAATAGGAATAGTCAACATGTTAAAGAAGAAGTAATTACCGGTACATAAGATCTGCTTCTAGATATTCTCTAACATTGTAAAAGTTTTTTTGCTTGAAATTTCTAAAATTCCTAATATTTAAAATTTCTACAGGCAATTTGTTGTAAAACATAACACCTAAAACATTATGAATGTTAAGGGATTTTTACAGTTTACACTGTTGAGCAACCAAATTATATCTGCCTCTAGCATTCTACTCATGTACATCATTAAAACACACAGGATTAAAATCATTTCCTTGAAGGAATAAAATAGTTGATAGAACATAAAGTGAAGCCAAGGTTAAAATACTTAATTCAATGAAAACAGGTTTGCAATGTTCACATGGGTCACAGCCTTTCAAAATTCTCAAAGTTTTTTTTTTTTCAATTTAAAACATCTTGTGCCCCTGTACTATTGCCCCATAGTAAAATACCATAATTCAAGTGCGAATTGAAGAGACTGTAGTACGAATGTAAAAGCGCTGTTGCTGGAACAAGCTGCGTCAGTATTCTCAATAAAAACAATGCCTTTGACAACTTTTTCACAGTTCTTGTGTATGAAATTTCCAGAGCTACTTCTGTATCGACATTATTTCTAAGACTAAAAGTTAAAGTCTGAGCCTTATTATTACTTAAACATAACCCATTGGCTTGAAACCATTTTTCCATCTTCTCCAGAGTGTTACCCAAATCAATATTATCTTGAGCAGCTTTTAAAACCGGTGTCATCTACGTATGTTATATTTTTTCCTTAATTACAGCGGGTAAGTCATTTACTGCAACAATTAAAAGAAACGGACCTAAAATCGAGCCCTGTGGCACTCCAGTATTAATGACATTTGGGGTTGATACAGTTCCTGAAAATGCTACAATCTGTTGTCTATTTGAGAGGTAGGATTGAATTAAAGATATTTAGTTTTCTCTGGCACCATAAAATCTAACTTTCTTGAGCAGCCCATCGTGAGTTAGGCAGTCAAATCCTTTGCTAAGATCACACAAGCAGGCCATTGCATTCAATTCTGATTCAAATACATCCAACACCCATGCTAAGGTAGTTGATCTGTTACATCTAAAAACAAACTGTTCGTCGTGAAATAATCCATTTTGTTCAAAATATTAACAAATTGTTAAAGCATAATGTTCTCCATCGCTTTAGATAAAATGGGTACTAGTGATATAGGCCTATAACTTGATATTAACTTCCTATCTCCCTTTTTGTGCATAGGTATGACCTTATAAATTTTTAGAACATCTGGAAACTTGCCTTGTTCTAAACCAGGCCTTTCCAACTGAGGTGCTTCCGCGGCGCAGGCCAGCACCAGTGTAGCACCAGAGGCAGCTCCACAGGTCTAGCCAGCGCGCGTTCAGCTTACGAAAACATTATTAATAACAATTTTGTGAACACATGAACACACCATTTATTCTCTACTTATATTGTTTGTGAACATTTAGAATTTAAGTAGGTTGTTAACATCGTTTTGCCGCAACTAATTTACCAGTATTGCGTACAATCGATTTGGCAATGGAAATTCAAAGTAAAGCCTTTAAGGCTACATCAGACAGAGAAGTCCTGGTTTTACTTTCATTTAAATTCGTAATTGAAAACATCTGTTCGCATGCATAAGTTGTCTCGAACACTGGCGTAAATTTTAAGCAAGTGCGTGAAGTTTTGGAAATTTCTGTGGATGAATACCTTTGTAAAATGAAAGAAAATCGCCGGTGTAGTGGCTGTACTTTTATCACACATGGACACATGATGGTGATTTTCACGACAAAATATGGCGTCATAAATATTCAAGTTGAGGTGCCATATCATGAATTTCTTTTAATGGGCATTGCAATCATCGTGCAATTTCTGTAACGACGTCTGATACTCTCCGAAGTGTTCGTAAATAGACAAATTTAATGACTTGAAGGAAAATTGTCAAAATTTCCGGCTTTAAGTTGATTTTTAAATAATAAGTTCTGCATTTTGAAAGCCTTGACGTTACATTCACCAAGAAAGCAAGGTCAGTCACCAATGTTTGACGCGCACACATGCAGTAGCACCGGCCGCTACATGCATGGGGAAGGAGAGCACCGGGCTGCCGATGGGTGCTGCGATGGTGCGCACTAGCGCAGAGTGCTCGAGTTGGAAAGGCCTGTTCTAAACAATGATTAATAACCAACAATAAAGGTTCCAAAATAATAAGAATTAATTATTTCAATAAAAGATTAAAAAATCCCTTTAGGCAGGCCTACAGGCGGAGGTAGATTTCGAAGTGCTTTTGGTTTAATTTATTGTCGCTGCATAGCACTCTTCTTCTTTAGCCTTGGCATGGTAAACCTGCAGTAATAAGAACTGAATTCGGTAAAGAGGAAGAGCCTACAATCATTTGTTTTCACAAGAAGAATAGGATATAATATTCTGGGAGGCCGTGCGCAAGATCAGCAATGAATAAAATTAGCAAAGCCGCTAAACAAGACAAAATTATGATATTATAATAATTCTTTTAAGTGTTATTATTTTCAAACATTAAAATCTCGCGTCATATGAGAGCTATCAAGAAACTATTTATTGATTTGTAGAGTACTCATCAAGAGCTTTTCAACGATACCTCACAAGACGTGGTTTCAAAAGTTTCGAATTTTCATCCCCCACCCCCACCTCCACCCCCACCCTCACTCGAACCCCCGAATCGTTGGTGTCACTGTGAACTCCATAGGGAGTACTCTAATTTATTCAAACAAAGTTTCCCTCTATACTTCATAGGGGCCGAGATATACATTTTTAAAAATTTCAACCCCCGCCCCCGACCACCCCCTTGGGCCAATTTTGCTCATTTACGAACTTGTCCGAACTATTGGGCCTGGAAATAACATATTAAAATTTGGTTCAAATATCTTCAAAATTACGGCCGCTATCGTGTAAAGATATATATATATATATATATATATATATAAATGTATATATAAATATCACAATTTTTTTTTTTGAACGGGCGGTGGTTTCGTACTTAGGGGAGCATGAAACGTAAAGATATGAAAGAATTTTTCGAAAATCATGACATGGTATCCATTGCAATAGGTAGATTTTTCTTCGAAATCTACCTAAAAACCATAATAATCTTGACTTTTGGATAATAATAACACATAACACATTTTATTAGTACAGTAGATCAAGGGAACTCAACGTTAAGCTTTCGATACGTGAATGTTTCAGTATCTCATTTTGCTGATTTTTACTTCGCTTTTGAGAATTCCCTCTCTCGGAATTTATAAACCGGAAAAAACATTTAATCGCTTTGATTCACTGGGATAAAATACGGGTTTATTCTCCACTAAATCCCAATCCCCACGTAAAGTCCATGAACATAGCAAAATGAGTAGATATCAGTGAATACCATCTGGTAAACTACTAAACTACCCGACGCACAAAAGAAGCACAATGTAGTATTTGCATATCATGAATAATACGAACACCGATAAGGCACATCCTTGCAATTTAAAGAGGAAGTAGAAAGCGCACAAATGTATGTCCATTGTTACTTTTGTTTTCACTATTGTAGATAATATAAAAAATGACAACTTGTTTTATGACAAGGAATGCGCCCAAGCAAATTATGCTGTTCAAAACAATCTATCACAATTTATTTCAAATTCCGCACATTTCAAGTTGAAAAGTTAGCCTTCGACAACCTGAAATACTAACGATAAGTACTAGTACCGGTGTGCTGATAAATCCTGACTACTAGTACAAATCGCCTATTCGTTTCCATGTCCTGATGCTATCAATCCATCACATGGGGGAGGTTTCTTTTACCTAAGACGAATTCTGTTATGCTTATTTTTCTGTAGAGGATAGAGTGATAGATGTTAAAACCATTGCTTGATAGCAATCTGGAAGGAAACTATGGAAAGCCACTACTTCACGTAAATTCCATGGCGCTGACATCCCAGATGGAACAAGGCGTACCACCCGACCGCTGCGTCATCTACCATAGGCAGACGGCAGGATTTGGAGGCATGTGGTTAGCATGCCGACACCCACCGCTGTTAATGATGGTTTCCATGACCGGACTTCACGTAAAAGGACCTGAGAATTTTTTCCAGTGGTCCTAATTTAATCCTGATTTTCGTTAAGGTGCCAGTGCTTAGGGTTCCTCCCGGAGGACTTAACTTCACGATTTTTACGCCCTGAAAAATTCATCAATCTCGGCCAGGTTTGAACCCGCGAAAAATCAAATCACACTATCGTGGCTGACTATCTGTTCTAGAAGGCTCGAAATCACACCATAAAAACACCTGATCACGTGACCAACCGTTTGTTCAAGATTGCACGGCATGTATGAAATGTATACTAAGCAACACGAATTTCTGTACCCTATCGTGAAATGGGAATTAAATATGATAAGGCAAAAGGCACAACACATCACTGCTATTGAAAACACATACAAGTCGTGTTAAGCACAGCTACTGTATGGACGAAGTTCTGTGCCGGTGTAGCTTCAACGTGCTACTTATAATGTTCCTAATTCCTAGGATATTGTAATTAATTATTGTTGCCCCCTTCGAGATATCCTAATACTGACCTCCGATTACGGCACAGTATTCAGGAGCCAGTAAGTCACAGTTTGTATAGGATCAAGGATAACGGCACAGTTTGGTAGACTTCAGAAATGGATTTGAGGAACATTTTCCACGTAAAAACTCTCAAACTAAACAGAGGTAGTTTTATTAACAATTAATAAAATCATCAGTTATTATTAGAAAAATTGCAATTTCGAAGTGAAATAGTCTTCGCATGACAGGGCCTTCTCGTACACAGTACAAAAACCTATTTTGCTACGACTTGTGGTGCTCGAATTATCTTAATTAGTGATTCGTGACTCGTAGACACAGCACGTATTGACAAACAGATTTTTCTGACTATCCCAAACACACACCGCGCATTTGATATCGACCAATAATGTTTTAATATTCCTCAGATATAGACCAATCACGATAGTTTATCTTACAATTTGCTTCCTAGGGCCGCAAGGATGAAATTTTATCTGATAAAAGGTCAGATCATTACTGGACACGTGCTGTGATTAATAAGTCACAGTGAGCAGAATAAAAACACATTCTATTATACAACATAACTTGTTTAGAAATTAAAGTAATGTACATGAGCAGTGATTAAAAACACAATTTTGATTTTGTGCAAGCCAGTTCGTGTGCTTTTATAGCGTTCTGACATTGACGCACTCCATCTTATGGTAACGCACTATTGGTAACATTGGGAACTCGAATATGCCGTGATCTCACAGCGGGCAACAAAGTAAGAAAATAATAATTATTTACAAAATCCGTTACATTTTATTCATGGAATAGTCTTAAGAAATCCTACTCTCGGTTACGAGTTTCATCATTTAAATTTGCGAGAACGATATCCATAACCTCGTAATCTCTCGCGGGATTACCTACGTAATACTTCTTTCGGATTCATTAACTTCAAAACGTATTTCTGATGTGAACTATTAACATCAAATATCAGGGTTGAATACTATATGTCCTCTACATAGGAGAAGAGAAAGATATAAGATTACAACAGACCTTTCTGTTTAGAATAAAAAAAATGGTCAGCCTTTGTACATAAACCCAACCAAACCAAACTTCTGCTATATAAGTCTGCAATTTCCTCTATTGTGAGCACGTGTTTCATACTACCGTGTTCGGAAACACAGTTCAATCTCTTTGGGGTTGAACATGATGTTTTAAAGAAATAATGTGAAGCTTGAAATGAAATTGGGAAACTTCTCAAAGTCACTGAGTAAAAAGAAAAATATTAGGATTTTATTCCGGTGCAAAGACGTTAACTTTTATTGGTGTTTCTCTCTGACTTGATTTTTAACGTTTATGCTATTCGAGACGGCTGCCAAACATTTATTTACTAACTTTTACAGTCTAACTTGAAAATATATTTATGCATAATCTTTTTCCCTGAATCTTAGGTAGCGAAGTACTTCCCTTATTTGTTCACCAATTTACATGTAGAAATTGTCTGATAAGACGCAGCTGTATTACATCATTCTTCTCTTATCCTTCTCTCCGTCCTTAATTACTTCCAAAGAATAATCTCTCATATATCTTCTGTTCTTTTCCGATTCTTTCAAAATCTTCACGGAAGTAAATATATTATAATCTACAATAATTGAAGGTTATCAATTAACAAAGAAATACAGCTATTCGTAATGATTAATGATAATGCGACCCACCTATTGATCCAATATTTTGCTTAGAAGGAACAATAAATATAAACGTAATTGTCATTCGGTTTTGTGACGAAATTTACATTTTCAAAACTCTGTATTTGAAAAATCTATGAAAACATTGCAATGTACAATGTACCTCGTTATTTTTAGAGATAGTAAGCATAATATATTGCACAGTGAAATGGGGAAGTTATGCGCTTTACACCAGTGAACTGAAAAATAAATACGTTACGTACGTACATACACACACATACACACATACATACATACATACATAAGCTTACATACATACATATACACAGCATTATGATGAGTGCATTTAAAGTGTTTCCATCATTCGTGTCAGCGATTTACAACAGATGTCTAAGACTAGGATGCTTTCCCAAACAGTGGGAAAATGTCCGAGTTATTCCTATTACAAAACCAGGAAAAGAGAACAGCTTAGAAGTAAATAAATTCCACCCAATAAACCTACTGAACGTAAGCGGGAAAATATTGGAAAAACTGCTTATAAACCGGATTATGCACCACTTGTACTACAAAAATTTATTAAATAATAATCATTACGGTTTTAGGCCCCAAAGGAGTACAGTAGATGCAGCAATGGCAGTAAGAGATTTTGCGGGAGGAGAAGTTAAAAGGAAAATGTGTTGCCCTCGTTAGCCTTGATGTAAAAGGGGCTTTTGATGCGGCTTGGTGGCCGAGCATTCTAAATGCATTAAGACAATTCCAGTGCCCGAGAAACTTATATAGATTAACAAATAGCTATTTCAGTCAGAGAACAGTAGCTCTGTCAGCCAACAACTTTTTAGTTATAAAAACAGTGAGCAAAGGGTGTCCACAAGGTTCATGCTGTGGGCCCGGGTACTGGAACATTCAGTACGATTCATTACTTAACCTGGACTTCACGAGACATAGTCAGATCGTAGCATTTGCAGATGATGTAATAATTTTAACAGAAGGGAAGAGTGCACTAGAAGCAGAAAATTTCACTAACATTGAACTAAAGAAGATTGGGAAATGGGCCTCGAACAAAATACAAATTAACGAAGAGAAATCTAAGACAATGTTGATTTCCAGAAGAAAAAGAGGAGACGAGAAATACATAAGTGTATATCCAAATAACAAACAAACAAACAAAAGTTGACAAACTAAAATACTTAGAGTTCATCATCGACCAGAGAATGACATTTTCGCATCATATAACCTATGTAGCAGACAAGTGCACAAATTGATATATAGTCTATGAAGATCAGCGAAGTTATAGTGGGGATTAAAATATGAAGCACTTAGAACAATCTACAAAGGGGCTATTTTACCACTTCTGTTATACGGGGCTCCGGTTTGAAGGAACGCTATGCAAAAGCAACACAACAAATGAAATATATAAGGGTACAACGTATGATAAACATTAAGATCGCTAGCCTACAGAACCACTTCCAACGAGGCCCTTTGTATTCTTACTGGTTTGACACCGATCATAATAAAAACAAAGGAGACTATACGACTGTATGACATCATTAAAGGAAGAGAAGTGACCTCACAACCGATAGA
Source organism: Ectobius pallidus (assembly GCA_964059195.1). NCBI lineage: Eukaryota > Metazoa > Arthropoda > Insecta > Blattodea > Ectobiidae > Ectobius > Ectobius pallidus. The sequence goes on from CAXKWD010000013.1 coordinate 14,095,649, forward strand.
TCTGCAGGTAACATCCGGCAGAGATGGAAGGAATAAAAGAAACTACGTCATCAAAGCCCACGCTTAAGATCTTCACTGACTGGAGCAAACGTGAGAATGGTGTAGGGTCAGGAGTTGCAATATTCTATCAGGAAGAACTAGCTAAGAAGAACATCGGCTAAAATTCAAATTGGACAGCAAATGCTCTAATAATCAAGCCGAGCAAATAGCAATCGTCAAAGCGCTAGAGAAAACATTAACAATAGAAACCCATGAAAAGACAGCAATAATACACACTGACAGCCAAATTACCATTGATTCCCTAATGGACATAAACAACCATAATAATCTGATTGAGAATATAAAAATGAACATAAAACAACTGAAGAAAGAAAACAGGGAAATAGCAATCACCTGGGTAAAAGCTCACATAGGCATTCATGGTAATGAATTAGCTGACGGTTTGGCGAAGGATGGAACCCAAATATGCGAGAATAACACAGTTCAACTAAAAATGTCTACAATATTGCAACCTTTTTCCTTAGTATCACGAAGTGGGGTAAATAAAATCCCAAGAACCGCAATTAGAATGGGGCATTTCTAGGAAAGGAGAAATAACAAAAGCATATTTCCCAGATGTTGAACATCGATTGAAGATGAAGTTGAGTCTCTCACTTAACTTTTCGGCAATCACAACAGGACATGGGATGACGACAGTGTACTACCAGCGCTTCGAGATCATGGACCACTTAAGGCATTTCATAAGTTTTGTAAATGCAATTGATTTTGAATAGCTTTAGAACTTCTAGGGGGAAAACAATTCTCAGCCATTCGATGGAACAACAAGCAGGTGACATAATTAACTTTTATACTCATAAGAAGAAAAGATAGCATGTAGTATTACTGCAGTGTAATGGAGCATGCTGTTGAAATATATATATATATATATATATACACACACACACATACATACATACATACATACATACATACATACATACATACACACATTACGTACATACATACATACATACATTACGTACATACACACATACATACATACGTACGTAAGACTTGAGGCTTTCTCGGCGTTGATTACTAATTATGGTTTCACGGGCTATAAGCCGAGTAAAAGGATATATTGCATCCAAGCTTTCGGTCGTCCATACGTGCATCCTTCATCTGCTGATAACCAAACACTCACCGTACTAAAGGAAGTACTGTATTTTAACGTGAAATTCAGACCTTCTAATCCCCTGGCTGCGCTGGGAAGCGATGAGTTTATTTTACATTCAAAGTAGGAGAGCAGGAAATCCCCGTTGTTTTGTGTATTGAAAACCAAATTGGTTAAATAATAAAAATCCATGCATACATCTTATTATAGAACTAATCCAAATCACAGAAGACTGGGCGAACTGCTGGGAAAAGGGTGGACGCAAAAAGAGGAAATAAACTTTTCCCATCAAGCTGGAGTGAATATTCCGTTTTCTCTATGACTATAAAAATTCTACCCACATATTCCTCTCATTGCATTGGAATTAGTTTTGATGTCTAGGGACTGTTAAGGGTATCGTGTTCAACATCTGCTGGGATGCTTCCGGATTTCGTCCTTTCCTCACTCTATCCGACAAGAGCTTTCGGATCTCTGCCCAATTAAACGAGTCGAATTCAAAAAGTCTACACTTGACCCTGCTCAGGTAAATGCTTTCAACAGCATTCCATCCTGTATGAATTTTCAATGAAAAAACTAGTAGGCCTACCTAAACCTTATCAATCCGGAAAGCCAATACCAAAAGCAGGCATTCTTAGCAAGGTACAACTGCTGGGAACAGAGTCATTATTAGATTGTATATAAATATATATATATATATATATATATATATATATATATATATATATATATATATATATATATATATATTACTTAATAGGGCAGAGGATCCTAACCAGTGGTCCGCGGACCGCAAATAATGTTGACTCTCAGCCTGCATTCAGAGTGTACGGGTAGGTATCTTTAGCCCACTGCAGAGACGGTAGTTACCCCGGTAGGCTCAAAATACCTCTCTAAGGACAGAATTCAGGAAGGAAAGGGTAGTAGATTAAAATTAAAATAAACTCTACTTTATTCTTTGTGACTACATTAATGGTTTACGGGATAATTAGGCTGAAACGTTCCGCGGAACTGCAAGAGCACAGTGCCAGATAGCTGTTCTCGGTAGCTATGACGTCTGTCATTCGTACAAATCAAGATCTATAGTACGGTACGTAGGCACTCTCGCTTTGAAGTTACCTTATGTAGCGCATTATATGGTTCGCATAATAATATTTGTATTTAATTCACGCGAAAACTCAAAACTTTAATGAAAAACAGTCAAGGGAATATTTTTCCTATTCCTTCCTCTTTTCATGAAAAAAATAAGCAATTAGAATAATGGCAATATATATATATTTTTTTTTCAATTCCTTTCATTTCTCAATTGAGGTACTGTGTTTTCGTACTAATATCAATTTTTTCCACCTGTGCTCAAATTATACATAGCCTATTATCTATCCAAACTAGCCTAAAGCTGTCTCAGTATAAAATCATTGTAAACGTAACATAAATTATTTCTTTAAAATGTTAACTTGTGTGTATATTTTAAAATGTTAAAATGTGATCATGTCTTTCATAAAAAGTTGAGTCCTGTGTAAAAATTAATCTATGTTCGATTACAATGATTTTATAAGAAGACAAGTTTAGGTTAGTTTATATAGGTAATATTTATAATTGAGTACAGGTGGAACAATTTTATTATTTCAAAACGTGCTCAAAACAGAGTGCCAGTATACTTTTTTTTCTGAGAAAAGTACAGACTTGAGACTAAAGGTATTGACACTTTTTATTTGTTTTTGCCGAAGGAATAAGGTGTTAAATTTTGTACAGTTATACCCCTTCCACCTTGCTTTCGTTCTATGCATGGCACATCCTCTACTTTCTCTTAAAAACAATACAGAAATTGGCTGGGACGTCATTTGCTGTTTTCAATTTAATGTGGTAAGCTGTTTTGCAAAGTAGTGAGGTTAAATACTTGTGTCTTTCAGGATTCATAATTTTCGAAGTTGGTGTAAAAACGGATTGGTGGTCAAATCATTCCACAATGTATAGGGTGTTAGGATATTCCAATGAACCCAATCTCTCGAAAGGTAGGCCCAACCATCACGCTGAAAACATTTTATTCTTAAACACCGTTTTTATTATGTGAAATACATTGCTTAAAGGTTTCATTTCAAATATAAAACATCAAACTAATATTTCTAACAGTTACCTAATTATGCGGGGTACGCCGTAGCGTACAAACCGGAAGGTCGCGGGTTCGATCCCCGATGAGGTCATAGAAGTTTTTCAATTGGCCTAACTAATCCTTCTGGTGGCACTATGGCCCTGGGGTCGACTCAGCCTCTAACAGAAATGAGTACCGGGAGCAATCCTGGGGGTAAAGGCGACCGGTGCGTAAGGCTGACAACCTTACCACCTTCATGTGCCGATTGTCTAAAAATCCTGGAGCCTCAACCTCCTGGTACCCTCTGGGCCTCCATGGCCTGTAATAGGGAACACTTTACTGCACAATTGGCCTAACTAATCCTTCTGGTGGCACTATGGCCCTGGGGTCGACTCAGCCTCTAACAGAAATGAGTACCGGGAGCAATCCTGGGGGTAAAGGCGACCGGTGAGTAAGGCTGACAACCTTACCACCTTCATGTGCCGATTGTCTAAAAATCCTGGAGCCTCAACCTCCTGGTACCCTCTGGGCCTCCATGGCCTGTAATAGGGAACACTTTACTGCACAAATGTTATGGGGTAGACGTATCCCAAAACAAAACAAGTCGGCCTAATGGGCAGAGTTGGGAACTTCTGTCCTAGTGTTTTCACATTCCGGTTTTTCCATCAGATTTTAAAACTGAACCAGGAGTAATTGAGGACAAAACTCAACATGTGCCAAAACATTAATTGTTCAGGAGAAGCTTTCTTTAGTTTTTATAAGCATATAGAAGATAGAAACCTTGCATAATGAGGCTTCAAAATGAACTGGTTATGTTGACTTTTCTTATACTGTAATCTTTTTACCATCTTAAAGATCTCATTTCAATTGACCTAAAACTATTAAAAAACGAATTTGGCATAAATGGAGATGTTGAGTTTTGTCAAAACGGTCCTCAATTGTGTTTCAATACACACACAAGTCATAGATTCACTAGTGAACATGTTCCAGATATAAGCTTCTAGGAAGTGAAGTGTAGCAACGTGTAATTCTATAATAGGCGATGTAATGGAAACAATGATTTAGGGGGTTTTGGCGTCCACATCAATCAGCATACTAGTGATTTGTCCACACCTCCTTGTTAAGACACTTTTTGGAGGCTTGCTGTCGCTCGCAACGTGTCCTTTAACACTGGGAAATACTTAAGTTTCCTGCAACATGGTGAAAATATTTCAGAAACATCTTACGAAACAGTGTTTCGAAACAATAATTTATTTTATTATTCAAGTTCATATAAAACAGAGGTTATTAATCTATGGATCACAATTAGGGATGGGTCGATACCAGATTTTCTCGATACTCGATACTCGATACCGATACATGATTTTTTCCTCGATACTCGATACTTCGATACTCGATACCTTCAACATTTCCAGTTTCAATAAATAGGTACATTAAAAATTAAAATTTGAGAGAACTGTGTAATACCAACTAAATTAATTAAGTCTGCATATTTAATGAGACTAAATTTAATATCATCAGTAGCCTATAATTATTTTTAAACTTTACATTAAAACAAAAATTAGTTTTTTAAACAGTCCACTTACAAGTTTTTGTTAAAACATACTAGCATTCTCACTTAATTGCAGAATTTCAGAATTACAAAAGTATCGAAAAAGTATCGAGCGAGTTTTCTAAAGTATCGTTCGATGCCGATACCATGCAAGTATCGAAAGTATCGAGGACCCATCCCTAATCACAATCCAACAAGTCACCGTAGCTTTCTGAAAATATGAAATCTGAAATTCGTAATCCATTTTCTCAGTGGAATTCGCTGAGATGTACGGTAATGTTTTTTAAGGATGAGAATAACAATGTACCCTACCATGTTTAGTCGCTTCATTAACTCTTCCCTCCCAACGTGATGCGTCATATGGATATCTCGAAACTAGCTCTGACATAAGCACACAACTGGGCTGTCAAAAACAGTATGCCAATAGCCTATATCTAACGTTTAGAGTACACGGGTGGTTTTGAAAATGTCATCGGTGCTCAATGAAGCATGATCAATAACATACTTCTAATATTAACCAGGGAGCGTAAAGGGCCGAGCAATGAAGGCATACTATTTAGTAGTAATAATAATAATAATAATAATATATTATCCCTATTATCAATATATTCCCGATGTGGTTCTGGAAAACGACTCACATATATTATATTGGGACAGATCCATACTTACTGACAGATCAATAACTCACAATAGACCAGACATAGTGTTGATAGATAAAATCAACCGGACCACATATCTCATAGACATTGGCATACCAAATACTCACAATTTAGAGCAGTGTGAAAATGAAAAAGTAACCAAATATTTACCCCTGGCTGAAGAGGTTCGACAACTCTGGAGGCAAGAAAAAGTCATTGTGCTGCCTTTAATCATCTCCTCAACAGGACTTGTACCGAAGACCCTAATGAAGAGACTGAAAGACTTGAAGATCACAGAGTACGTGAGGGATTGTATGCAAAAAGCGGTCATCTTGAGTACTACATCCATTGTCCGCAGTATACTAAACATTTCTGTTTAAATTTAACGGTGTCATCTTGCTAAAAGCCGATGACATCGTTTTAATACCTGTAAAAGCAGTGGAATGAATAAATAATAATAATAATAATAATAATAATAATAATAATAATAATAATAATAATAATAATAATAATAATAATAATAATTCTGTTTCTGAATGAAAGTTGAAACTGGAAAACATTAAATTATGTTATACAAATGTATTTTTATTTGTATTTTTTGTGTACAATAAAATAAAGGGAAAAAAATGAAATATCAGTCCTGGAAAATAAACTTCACCCTAAAGGATAACGTGTTATTTATCTCTGACCTAAAACCATAATTTTAACATTTTTATATAATAATGTTAACTCAAAAATTTTAGAAGTAGCATCATGAAAATTTGCACATAGCAATATAATACTAACCTCTGCACGTGGTTAAATTTTCATACTAATTGTTAGAAATTGAGAAATATAACTGATCACAGTCTATAGGCCTGCTGTAACGTTTCATAGCATTCACTTCGAGAAACTACGAACAACTCATCCGAGGAATTACCGCGACCTTCTTCCAACTGGCTCTGCTTCTTAAAATTTGAATGAAACACCCAATTTTGAAACCTAAATTAATTTCTTTACTGCGTAATACCAAGTACAATAGAGAATAATACAGGACTCTTACTGCTTTGTCAATAGGAAAATGGGTGACAGATCCTGCAGCACTCCGGGTGGCAGGACCTTCAAACTTGATGCGAGTTAAAATATAGAGCGTATACAAACTGTAATAATGCAAGCAAAACACATAATTTGCGAAATAGTTCACGAAATATTAATGAAAATATAATAAATACCTCAAATCTGACGACTGCGTTTAAACTTAGCGGTTACCAACAACAATCTCTCTCTTACCATCGTATTTTTATCAATACCTCGACTCTTTTTATTTATATGTGGTGGCAAGCAAAATCGCTTTACGGGCTATAGATGAATAGAAAAAAAAAAAACATATCCCTTAGGCTATATATAACATGCCGATTCCTTTAATAGAAATCTTTGCATCTAAATACTAAATTGAAGCGTCTGTATTCAGTACCAGGTTCCACCGCTAGTTGGTGCTCACGACACTGTCCCTCGATATATCGCAAAGCGTCCTTTACTATTCTCTATCGTATTTGGTAACACACACCCAATATGAATGCTACTCTTTGAATCACATGACATGACATATATGGCAGTTTGGACGGGAGATTAAGACAGCTTTATTACTTGCGCCGGTTCTGTAATAAAAGTCCTGGTGGTGATGGTGGTGGGAACTATATCACTGGGAAATGACTTTCTAACAATTAAAAGAATGTCAAGAAAGGGTGTGATAGAGTTTTCTCATCGCTCCACACCCCACTTTTTAGAACGTCATTATCTGAGCGAGGGTGGACTCAACCGTTTTTAAATTAAACTCGTCATGGGAGTACGCGAAACGGATTGGCTGGAAATTATATTCATCTCCCTCTTCACGTATGCTAATTCCGGGATAGCAGTATCATCTTTCTCAACCTTGATCTTACTGTTTACTTATGTACTCTTGTTCAGTCTAATTAATATTACAGACGTTAAGTCTCGTGAACCCTCGGCATACTGACTCAAGCGAAATTCCACTAAAATACTTCATTTTCACCTAAACAAAGTTTTTAAAAACCTTAGCTTGTTGTCACTCTTCCCTCTTTTTATGTTCTTCAGGATCTTTCATATGTCGAAAAGAATTTATATACGTTTAATCTGAATTCTAATATTCATGCTTACAGCACTTGTCATTGCAATGATTCGAGACCTGATTCTTGTAATTTTATAGCATAAATAATGTTCACTTTATGTATCAAAAATGCTAAACAAATTACAACATTCCACTAGGAATATCAATTGTGGGCCCCACGAGAACACTATTTATGTTAGTGAATACTTTGACAATGCATGTGACTTTGTGTAATTGTTTATTGTACCTGAAACTGTCATACTTTGTTATGATAGGGACAATAAACGTTCTATCTATCTTACCCACCTATCTAATAAACGTTCTATCTATCTACCCACCTATCTATCAATTTACTCATCTATCCATCCATCTTGCTGCATAATGTACTATTGTATTGTAAAAGTCGACAAATACTGAAGGTAGACATTAAAGTCACAGTAGTGAAAGGTAGTTTTGAAAATATCGCAATAACTTTCAGGTAGGAAAAAATGAGCTAATTACGTTCCAGGTTTTTGCGATTAAAAATATGGCTGCATTGGACAGAATATATTAAATCTGTTTTTTAGGCGTCTACTTAATATGATTGAACAAATTCACAATTTACTCAGTACATATATGAACTCCTTTCACGCAGAAATCGTATTCCGTTCCCTTGAAATAACAACGTCCTTTTCAAAACACATCATTTTAAAAAAGACGTATATTAATTATTTTTAATCAATCTGCCTGGAACTGTTTACTTTGTTCTTTCCGTTTTACAATTAGTAATTACAGGCACACAGGGACGGCAACATTTACCATTGTTAAAATGACAATCTGAAAACATTTTCTGCAGAAATGTTGGGCATAATTCAGACAAACGTGGCATCTCTCTGAATATGTAAATAAGAATTTACTGGGTGTCCTTACTCTGTTTCAAATCGGTAATAACAAAGAACCATCATGAAACGTAATCTTATCTATGTACAAGGAGTAGAAAGAATCAATCCCAGGTCGGGGACAGAAGTGCTTACGGTAAATTTCTTGAAAATTTTAGTGCCAAGTGCACAACAGCATATTTCTAAAAAACTTAGTTTGCTGATATTTAGTATATTACTAGAATGTAGGCATAATAATAAATGCAAAAATAATTAAATAAATAAACAAACAAATCTAGGCCACGATTCTAAATAAGAATTTTTAAAAATCTTTAAATGGGTATGCTTATACTAAATGTGCTGAAGTCTACCAACAGTAAGTTACATCTAATTGTAAGTAGAGATTCGTGATAATCAGAGACCGGAAGTTTAGGCATTATAAAACATTACAATAGGCCATTAAAGGCAATATAGAAAAACCTCAGCTGACTCGTCGATTGAAATCCAAATCTTTTTTATTTTTTACTTTCTCCTTAACGATTTTCATTACATCAGATAACATTCACTTAAGTTTTTTTCGCAAACTTGACTCACTGGGAAAAGATTCGTCAGTATAGGCCTACTCCTTCAAAAACTGTAGGATTCTGTACTTTCCACAAAGGGATTCCGGCATCAATAAAAGCTTTACATAAGTCGAATGCAAATTGCGAGTTTCGACTCGATGTTGCAATTGTCATTGGAAGCAAATAAATCTTCTTACCAGTAGCCTTTTTTTGTTTGGTTGTACTGATGTTTTGAAAATGTAATATTTCTTCTCGTAGGTGGCTGAATGCTCACGTAATTGCGCTGAAGTATTTTACCGTCAGTAGAAAACACGTCTGATTCGAGAGTAGAGTAAGATTACCTCCACAACGTCTCTGGGTTTTTACGTATATACCTTAGAAGCGAGTCTCACCGCTCGTAGAGTTCCTGGCTAGGGGAGGTAGCTGCACCCTGATTGGCTCAGCTCTCCTATCCCACTCCACGTGTTGTCTGTCTCTCTCGCATCGGCATTATCCCTCCACTCAACTATTATAGTATTTTCTACGACTGGCGAGCTGCTGCATGATGTTCACTCTCTGCCCAGCGGTAGCTTACTGATCTTACGCGCACCGAATTCGCGCATCTTGGTAACGAGACGTAACGAGAAGCTCGCTGGCTGGGTTTGTCTTCAAGGCCAGAGACTTTGTGGGAATAATCCAACTCTATTAATGTAACTTTGCAATTTACTGCGTAAAGGATCACTGAAATTTCGGCATTTCAGCTATCCTTGCACAACAACGTCTCAATAAAACTGAAAGGAAGAAAAATTTAGAACAATAATGAAGCCTTGTTGCTTCTGAAGGATGTAGGCCTATGATCCGATAGGAAGCCAAGTGAACAAGCGACAATTAAAACCCTAACCTACTGTTATATCTTGTGACGACGACACTCATTGTTGCTTCTAAAGAGAATATGAACTGACTGGAAGGCAACAAATAACCTAGTCACATTCAGTGTAGTGGTTACAGAAATAGGCTAAATTAAATAGACATGTGATAATAAAGTAATAAATAATAATGAAAAAGGCAAAAAAGGCGTTTATTTTGGCAACTAAGCATTTTTTTTTTTTTTTTTTAATGCGGAAAAGGTCAACATAAAACTGCGGCGTTTGAATCACAAATATGTAAATCGTACATTTACATTTTCAAATTGAAGATAGATTTAACACATTTAAAAAGGCATTCTGCCAAAGTTCGGTTTCTGGTGGTAATCCTTAATTTGGGTTTGGTTTCACTGAAGCACCGTTCGCTTACTAATGAAATCATATACTACAATAACTTAAGTAAGATCATGTAATCCTCTTTTAACATCAAATTAATACAGTTAATCTGTGACAATAGCCTAATGAGCCCAGTGAAACAATCTTAGCATAAAAGTACATTTTCTTTAAAGAAAATTGGATTATGAGGTTTTAAGAGCAATGCTTAATTTCGCTCAGAAATTAAGTAAATCAAACTGGAAGACAAAAATATTTTCGCGATTAACGCAAAAACCCCATAAGTTGGGGGAGTTTTCACCACAACCGTCACACGCATCCCTCTACACACCCTTCCAGCAATAACAATAAGAACAAAACAGATGAAGAGGGGAGTAAAGAAAAATAGCGCCTTTATTACCAGAAGTACGGCTAGCCTCTATGTGCTTGAGGATGCAATAATATTTTCGACCCACTAACGGTTTCAAGTCCCCAAACCCATAAAACTTCCTCCATAACGGGCAATTTTTACATTACTAAAGCAATTTTCTTCTCTGGATTGTATTCTAAGTGAAGCGAAATGTTTCCAACTTGGGAAAAGGACTTTTAGCTCTGGTTTGATCGCTTTCGTCCGTTCTTATCAACAAAACAATCTTTCTCTTTCTTACCATACAACGCTGCACAGCATTTAAAACTACTCGTCAGCATCCACAATCCGTTGCGTAGGCCTTCTAGTATTTCCAAAGCAATATCACACACTCAAAATATTATCGTATGACAGTGACTTTCCCTGATGAGTGATCAGCCCAATGCCGGACTACCTCAGATACAACACGAACACAGAACGAGACACACCAGTCGCACACGTTCGTGCCGTACAAGTCCCGGATGGGATGAAGATTATAATAACGGCCAGATGAAGTCCAGGGACCACAAGGGCCTAAAGTTAACTGGAAAATCTCCGTAAAAACCCACCTAGCTTACCTGTCCCGACCAGAAATCGAACCCAGAACGCAGAAGGAAGAAGTGAATTTTTACTGATAGTTTAAGAACATTTTAAGTTTTAGTTATTTTAATTGACAATAAGTGACGCCATTAGTAAAACGGTTTTAATCTGTTCAGATGTAATTATACAAAATAAGATGTCTTGATGATGGTTCCATGTAACCAAAAAGCCTAGGTAAAATAAAATAAGTTGACATTAAGGTATTATAAAATTATTTTGTTTATAATGCAGTGCTATATGAGTTTTCTCGCTAACTTCACAACCAAAGAACGACTTCTTTCTAATAGTTTAATTTCGCGACAATCTGAGATTAAATCCTGTCAAATCATGCGGTATCTTTTCGAGGAATTACGTTTGTAAAATTTTGAGTGTATCATAATAAAAAATCACACTTCCTAAAAGAAGGAAACAGAATAGTTTTATCATAGGTAATCCCACGAGAGTTTACGAGTTTATCAATATAATTCGTGACTGCGCAGCGTTGGATTTATTAAGACTATTCCATGAATAAAAATGTAACGGAGGCTACAAATTATAATGAGACTCGTGCTTTGTTGTATAAAAACAAAACTAACAGCTCAAAGATCACGGCATACTATGAATCAACCATCCATGGATCTATTCGAGTTACCATGTCCATGTTGTGACCAGTGATACGATTAGAGTTACCATGTCCATGTTGTAACCAGTGTTACCAATTGTGCATATAAGACATAGTTAACTTAATTCAGGTAAGCTAACAGCAGAACAAAATAAAAGCACACGAACTGGCTTGCACCGCATTAAAATTGTGTTTTTAATCGATGTACATTTATATTATTTCAATTTCCAAACAAGTTATGTTGTATAAAATAATCTGTTTTCCTGCTGTTTAATGGCAACATGCGACTTATTAATCACTGCACACTGATGCTTACGAGTCCAGTAACGAGCAGACCATTTTATCACGTAAAATCCCGTCCTCATTTTATAAGATAAATGATCATGGTTGGTCTATATCCGAGGAATTGGTAAACGTCATTGGTCAATATAAAACACGCGGCATATGAGTGGAATAGTCGAGAGTAATATTAGCCGATTCAGTACAATTTGTGTAACCTGACTCACAGGGGGAAAAAACTGTCATACTTGTTGGCTGGAAAGTGCTGTCGACTGTATTCATAATGTTGGCAGCCGTGCAACAGAAAATGCATAACCCATGTCTGCGCATGTGCATGTGGTATACCGTTCCATGTTCCAATGTAGTTCCACGGTAAGTAAAGTTCCCGCACGATATCTGTGCCGATTGGCTGAGTCATTGCATTACGTTTTCGTGGTGACTATAGCGTCGATTGGCCTGCTAACTATCTCTCTCGCACAACAGTACCTCCCTTTCTATTTGTAAAAACCAAGCTACCTCTCTCTCTCGCACAATAGCATGTCTCTCTCTAGAGAGTAACGCTCTCATCGGCACAGATTTCGTGCGAGATCTTTAGTTTGCTGCACTTGCCTTTATGGGCTCTCTTTGCCAACATACCTACTCGCTAAATAAAATCTCCCCTTTACAACTCCTTATCGTAACTATTAGGCCTACATGTGAAATATTAGAGTTACATACAAATATTGTAGCAGCATTGGATGACAATGACAGGACAATACCACACACTTATAAATGATTTTGTATAATATGGTGCAAAGTTCCATCCTACTTGTTCATTACAGAGGTTTTTAAATATACTACATAAGAAGATTCACAAATCGATAAGTATTTATGTTCACAACACTAGAATCTTAAGAATAATTCCGATGGAAACAGTGTGAGATAATCACGACTTAAAAACAGTTATACACGTTGTTCTAAACAGATGAATAACAATTACACAATAGTAAACTGCTGATCACGATCACAATATGGGAGATCTTATTGCATTGATAACAGTCTGTATCAAGGACATGAGTAATGGAACACGGGGGGACAGCTTACATGAGATTTGCTCCTTGGGAAAATCAGTGCCCGGTAATATAAAGTGATTAAGATCAATGAAATAAAATTACAAACAAACGTAGTTAAAAATCAACCTGATATATTACGGACAAAACTATGAGATAAGTGCAGTGGAATTAATTTAAGTAGAGGGAACTGATAATAATCGAAAGTTCAATAAGGACACAGCATAATAGAAAGAAAGACTTCGACAAAATTACCAAGAAACAATACTGACGCTAAGAATATGAGAGCAAACCGGAAGTATGCACAAAGAAAATTACAGAAATCTGAAATAAAAACCGGCAACTTTATAGAAAAACAGCTGACGTGAGAAAAGAACAATACGGATAATACTTATAAAGCAAAGCATGGGTTATATTTAAAGACACCTTTTACCTGGGAAAAGTACTCACTTGGAACAACATTAGCATTTTAAGGTTTTGCCTATTTCTATTGAAGGGAGAAGCTGTTAAAATCTACACGTTACACCATTTCCATTCAGTGTATAGGCCTATATTTTGTAGAAGACTTTCGGAGAGGTAACCATAAGAGAAACACAATCTGCCACCGTGTCTCTAACCTTCTTTACTTCAGTTGGTAGATCGTCAGCACGGAGAGCTTGAAATTCCGGGGTTGAATCTTAAGTGTCAGAGAATTTTTTTCTCCTAAATAGTATCCACAAGTAGTTCTGTGAACAACTGCTGATTAAGCCGGGAGTGTTGTTAACAAAAGTGTATTTAAACAATTGTTATAAAATCTTTTGTTTTTTATTTTATTTTTAAATTAAATTCAAAATTCTATTTGTTAAATTTTTGTTTGACAAGTTAACGATGTGTCTTATGAATTGGTATTAATTTTAGACGCTTTTCTTTAAATAATTTGAAAGAGGACCTCGCTCCGCTGCCTGAATTACATGAAATCTGCATGCGAGAAAAAAGTGACATCTGCTGGTCTTCTATTTAACTCTGAACAAGGATTTTATTAAGAATGGTAAATTAATATTTTGGGGGCAAGTCTGATCGAAAACATATTCTAATGTAAATTTTCACAGCTTTTACAATCAGTGTTGCCTTGTACATTTAACATTCGGCATTTCAAGTAACTTGGCTCTCTTCTTGACAGAACGAAGATACGAACCCAGATGTTATGAGATTGACACGGTTTTACGTGTGTTCAACAAAGAATGATGGGGAAAAAAAACCTCTACACTGTACACCCCTTTCTTTCCATCAAATCTGTCGTCGACAGGCATTCTGTTGAACTTTAGATAAATTTCCTTTTCACTTATGAATGGCTTGTAGAGTGAAGTGACTTCCCCCCCCCCCATCGCAAGGCTAAAATAAGCTTATTTTACTGAACAAAATGCGCAGGATTTTGTGAATTGGGTTTAAAATAAATTTTATCGTAGACATTTTTCCTTTCCGGTTCTGAGTTGTTCGGAGTAAAACCCATTTCTTCGACAGCATCCATTCATATAGTGTGTTGAGATGTACCTATTTGAACACCTGCATCCCTCATTTTTCGTGGTGAAGGGCTTATTGCCATTGACAAAGCTGTGTACAGCTGTTAGGCCTATATATACCAAGCAACTGTAGACTTTCACAATGTAGAGCAAGCTTACAGACATGAATATGTAGTAATTATGGCAATGGAAGCTCATAAAAAATCATATTTTTAATAATGCACTATATTACATGCTATTGTAAAAAATCTGTACAATACACGCAAGAAATGTAAGAGAATTGATAGATTCATTTCGCATACTGTTGCAAATTTTGTTATTTTTTTCGATAATGCGTCATTTTGCTTCACATTAAAATATTTGTCCACATTTTATTAATTTTTAACATTTTTAATTGCATATTACTGACAGATTTTAAATATTGTGCATATCTCTGTTTTCACACGTTTAAAGCATATTTGGTATTTTGAATGTTTTGTATAATATTAAAGAAACTCTGTCAATTTACTAAAATTTGTTACTTTGGCCTCAATTTTTTAATTGTGATGTAATTTATGCATCTATTTTTGTAATTTATAATGTAATTCAGGTAACAAGAGATTGTAAATATGAAAAGACTCGTCCACCTGTCCACAAACCACAATAGACCAAAGTTCAATGGATGCAACGTCAGTACGCCCTATAGTATTATAAAATTATGTAGTCATATAAAATACACTTACTTTTAGATAGCAATATGCTATATGTATCTAATTAAAACTTAACCATTAAAAACATATATACACTGATTCTGTGCACTGTAAGTTAATTTAAAAGCACACCGTTGTCATTTGTTAAAATATGTACAATTATGCCGGAGAATATCTCAGCAATATTCATTCATTAAAAGATAAAAATACACTTGAATACATGTAGATTAAAATAAGACAGTCTGTTGTCTATTTGATGAACACAGTAAAATTCTTCTGTAACCTTCTCAGCAAAGTCGTATAAAATTGTATTTTGAGTGCATTGAAGTTAGTATTTAAATAATTGTAAAAATAGTTGAATTGGAGGCGGCTTGTGAATGTGTTCCGTTGCATCAATTGGGCTGTTGGCTTCTGTTTATAAGGAGATGCGCATAAGATCATCTTCAGTCCTATAATTATATATAAAGATTTAGTATGATGTTATTGATTAAAGTCATTTATATTTAACTATTGTATGATATAATTTTGACTCACCTGATTGTAATTTCCGATGTGTGGAAAGCTTGAGTACAAATGTCATACTGAAGCTATTATGTTTCGTTTGTGATGGGGTAACGTTCTGAGTATAGTTCATATAGTTCGTTGTGTTCTATTGTGTTTTCGTTTATAATTTTACGTCTGTGTCTGTATATTTCGAAATTTTCTAATGTGTTTAGTTTACGGCTTTTATTTTGTTTATGTAAAACTTTAAGTGTTTTGTTAATAGGTTGTAAATCGTGGTTGTTATTGATAAGGTGTTTGGCAAATGCTGATCTGTTTCTATTGTATTTAAAATCCTTGACGTGTTCTTGTAATCTTTGTTTGAAAGTCCTGCCCGTTTGCCCTATGTAAACCTGATTACAATTTCCACATTCTAGTTGATATACACCGCTATTTAGATAATTATCTTCTTTATTTTTGCTTTCATCGTATAATAAGTGTTTTAAGATGGCTTGGCCATGGGATCACCATTGTCAGGAATCTTATCTGAAACATTCCTACAACACGTAGAAAAAGAATACATAGAAAAAATCATCGCCAATCATAAAATCAAAACATACTACAGATACGTCGATGATATACTGCTAATATGTGAAGAAGACAAAATTAACAATATACTTGACGATTTCAATAAAGTACACAAAAATTTAGAATTCACAATAGAAAAGGAAACAAATAACAGTATAAATTTCTTGGATCTTAATATAAAAAGGCTTCACAACGCACTACAATTCAATATATACAGGAAAGACACTTACACCGATAATATAATAAATAATAAATCAAACCACCCAAATACCCATAAAATGGCAGCCTTTAAGCATATGGTACACAGACTAATCAGCATCCCCATGACTAAACAGGATTATAATAAGGAACTAAAAACAATTCTACAAATAGCTAATAACAATGCCTATAAGGAATCACTAATTCATAAAATTATTAGAAAGAAAAAGAATAAACTACAAAAAACAAAGAATCCTACTTCGTTACTAACTCCAATAAAACAAAACAAGGAAGGAAACCAAAAAAAATATGCCATTTTTAATTATACAGATAAAAAAATACATAAAATAGTAAAGCCATTGCAACAACAAAACATAAAAATAGCATATAAAACCAATAATAACTTAAAACACTTATTATACGATGTAAGCAAAAATAAAGAAGATAATTATCTAAATAGCGGTGTATATCAACTAGAATGTGGAAATTGTAATCAGGTTTACATAGGGCAAACGGGCAGGACTTTCAAACAAAGATTCCAAGAACACGTCAATGATTTTAAATACAATAGAAACAGATCAGCATTTGCCAAACACCTTATCAATAACAACCACGATTTACAACCTATTAACAAAACACTTAAAGTTTTACATAAACAAAATAAAAGCCGTAAACTAAACACATTAGAAAATTTCGAAATATACAGACACAGACGTAAAATTATAAACGAAAACACAATAGAACACAACGAACTATATGAACTATACTCAGAACGTTACCCCATCACAAACGAAACATAATAGCTTCAGTATGACATTTGTACTCAAGCTTTCCACACATCGGAAATTACAATCAGGTGAGTCAAAATTATATCATACAATAGTTAAATATAAATGACTTTAATCAATAACATCATACTAAATCTTTATATATAATTATAGGACTGAAGATGATCTTATGCGCATCTCCTTATAAACAGAAGCCAACAGCCCAATTGATGCAACGGAACACATTCACAAGCCGCCTCCAATTCAACTATTTTTACAATTATTTAAATACTAACTTCAATGCACTCAAAATACAATTTTATACGACTTTGCTGAGAAGGTTACAGAAGAATTTTACTGTGTTCATCAAATAGACAACAGACTGTCTTATTTTAATCTACATGTATTCAAGTGTATTTTTATCTTTTAATGAATGAATATTGCTGAGATATTCTCCGGCATAATTGTACATATTTTAACAAATGACAACGGTGTGCTTTTAAATTAACTTACAGTGCACAGAATCAGTGTATATATGTTTTTAATGGTTAAGTTTTAATTAGATACGTATAGCATATTGCTATCTAAAAGTAAGTGTATTTTATATGACCACATAATTTTATAATACTATAGGGCGTAGTGACGTTGCATCCATTGAACTTTGGTCTATTGTGGTTTGTGGTCAGGTGGACGAGTCTTTTCATATTAACAAATATTACCACAAACGGGAAGAAAAATGAAATTTATTAACTTTAAGAGATTGTAATGTTTCAAAATCACATCATGATAGAGCATACTTCATTGGTTCCTGAGCATATTTTACAAATTTTAGTGCACGATTCGTCTTCTGATAAGAGCATTAACTTCCGGGCCTATAGTAATAATATAATCAACCTTATTCCCTCCATCATGTAATATAATGTATTTGTGACTGATCAGTGTTCATCGTTTTCCACGTGGACAGTCAGCCGACTACGTACGATCAGTGCGGAACATATGAAGATGACCGAAGAACTCTTCTGTAGCATGATGTTGCAGATGAAAAATATAACTATATTTAAATTTTTGCGCTAATATATATTTTACCTTATGTAGTTTTTGTACCACCTTGGTCTAAATCCAACGATGAGGATGGATAATTATTTGAAACTGATAAAGATACTCTCACAAAAGAACCACCCACGCCCATTGCTGAATTTGGCCCCAAAAAACATCTGGTGGTAAGATTGTCAATCCAAAAATGGACTCAGCCATCTATCTGGTGATCTTTCGACGCAACTTCATTTAATAGAATTGTATATTTTGAAAACATTTGGCCAAAAAATGTGTTACTAACGTAATACATTTTATACTAAATTTCTAACACTAAGGAACAGGCAGAATAGTTATCAAAAATTCTCCCAGGTTGCCCACACAAATATTGAAAATTTTGACTGAACCGCCTGCAGAAACAACCATCAAATAATAATCTGTATAAATTCAGAACTTTTGAGATGGGTGTTTTAGAGAAAAACAATATCTAAAAAACAATCTCTAAAAAACTATTTTTATTATTTTTACAAATATTTATCTACTTAATGTAAGACGCTAGGGTATGATATTGCTAATAATTAGTCCTGTTATATACTATACTATCCCAACATAATTCATATCCTGTGACTTCACATTTTCAAAAGATATATATATATATATATATATATAGTATATAACAGGACTAATTATTAGCAATAATTATATATATATAGGCCTACACACACATATATTAACTTAGGGAAAAAATCTAATTTTTGCATTTCCATTTTGAATTTTAGAGTTAAAAAGGATTTCAAAAATGTGTTTCTCAATCACACTTTGGAACTAATACGAACAGGCTTTCAAATGTTTAAAAAAAATCCTCAAGTCTCCATCATTTAAGGTTTCTAATATACATATTGTTTTGAAAATTGTAATGGTTTCCTTCCGTACATCTTTTTGCCAAAAATCCTTGATGTTTGTGTGCCTCTAACACTGTTATAAATCAAGATAGAAGGAAAATATTTCATTTCTGAACATAGGTCATGTGGTCGAATAACGTCTATTTTTAAGCAGATTTTGAATTCTAAGGTGACACATTTGGTATTAAACTGTATGATTTGAGTAGTGACTAGTATATATGCTTCATATACTAATGAAATATATGAGAAAAGAAGACATCCTGATTCCTTTGATTTAAGGTGCATTTTAATCAACGTTCAAATCCCACTCCTAAATACAGTAATTATATGTGGCACTGCGCTACGAACCGAAAAGTCGCGAGTTTTATTTCCGATGAGGTAATTGGAATTTTTCAATCTGCCTAACCTTTCTAGTACCTCTTTGGCCCTGCGATCGACTCAGCCTCTAACAGAATGAGTACCAGGAACAATCCTGGGTAAAGGCGCCACTGCATAAGGCTGTAAACCTTATCATCTTCAAGTGCCGCATGTCTAACAAAATCTGGCTGCCTCAACCTCCTGGAACCCTACGGACCTTCATCACGGCCTGCATAGGAACTACATTAA
The DNA here is from genome assembly GCA_964059195.1 of Ectobius pallidus. Taxonomy (NCBI): domain Eukaryota; kingdom Metazoa; phylum Arthropoda; class Insecta; order Blattodea; family Ectobiidae; genus Ectobius; species Ectobius pallidus. The sequence goes on from CAXKWD010000013.1 coordinate 14,115,515, forward strand.
TTTAATATTTACATAACCTACCTAACAGGATGTGGTGTATTTTTAGTTCATGAATATGTTTATTATGAAAGAGCAAGGCTTGGGCATTTTATTTATTATTTATTTTTATTTTTTTGGATATAGTGAGATTTTTTTCCTTCTTTCCACATGCTCACTTGGTTGCTCGAATGTGAAGAGCACATTAAACAGAAAGTAAAATTCGTGCATGCGTTATAAAACCAAGTTGACATCACAGTCTGTGTGGAAAAGGGTATTATTTTAGTCTCTTCACGTTGTTTTGCCGCCTTTCAAGAAATGTATAATACAATTTACGTCCTGAAATGTAAGTAGAGAAGTAGCCAAACAAGTACTCTTCAAATTTAAATGTATGTTTAATTAATGCAATTACACGCAGCCGGTGTACAATTTCCGTTTTCTTTTAATATTAACGACTATCTGTATGTTTGTAGTATCTTTTTATCTTACGTTCATTCGCAGCAGATATATATATATACACACACATATATTAACTTTGGAAAAAATCAAATTTTTGCATTTTTTGTTATACGATATAATACGCTTAACACACGTGACGAAACAGTACGTTAATGCCATACGTTAAAGTACAGAAATTCGTTGTAACACTGTTGTTGTTCCAACTATCGATTAATAATATCATACATGGAACAATCTTCAAGCACAATCTTCAAGCCTGAAAAGCAGCAATTCAATGTAAACCTATAAACTGTCCCCGAGCACGAGCTCAGGTCCTTATATATTATGTATTGTATCTGTGAAATTTAGAAAAAAATGAGAGAAATAAAAATTTCTGTCAAGACAATACAATCTATACAATACAATTTAAAACAAAATCAATTCTGTTCACGTTAATTTTAATATTTTAATGAAGCGAGTTCACTTTGTGTTTAATTGTGCGTTGCTTTGAGGTTAAAAAGCCAGAAAATCGCTTCTCCCTGTACGCCTTTGCTACATGCAATCTTCCGCAAACAGCTGATCACTGATATAGAGCGAATCGTTTGTTTTATCCATTACAAGGTATTCTAAAAACTCAAAACCTAGAAACTTAGATATTCAATTATGTCGAACAAAAACAGTAGTATAAAACTTGCTTATAATGTTGATTCAGGCGCTCGATATAACAGTTATTTAACTTGCTATGCCCGTTTTATAAACGAACTAACGTCTAAAAGAATGATATTATAGGGTCGTTGAATAATATGCTATTATACAGAGCGAATCACCTAAAACTTGCACCGCAGATATTTCGGACAAGGAAAGTGCTATTGATGTACGGTTTTCACAGCATTGATTGGTAGTAAACTACTGGCACTAGAATCCTGCGACAAACACCACTGACATAATTTACTCTACTTTTGTTTTGTTGATGTAACTAGGCATTTTTCCATTTAAAAAAAATTGTATGTTTGCTCAAGAAACACATTTTCTACGCATTATTCAAATCTGTTTATAGGCTAAAGGTACGAGCCCCTGACTACCAATCGATGCTGTGAAAACCGTACATCAATAGCACTTTCCATGTCCGAAATATCTGCGATGCAAATTTTAGGTGATTCACCCTGTAGAGCATAACGAAGAGGACAATGGGACACAGTTAATCTTCTTTAGCACATCAACTAAACGATAATAGTAAATTGTATACAGAATTTAGTTTTTAATCTCCAGATAACCATTTACACAGTTATACAAATTTGTTACGTAATAATGATATTAGATGTAATAACGATATTCGAGCAGATCTTGAAGACGATGGAGTGGTCTCGGTGAGAAGTGAGCTATTAAGGCCTGCATGGGAAGCCAAGGCTCACTATAAAACCACTGCATCTACTGTTTTATACGAAAGAAATGTGCAGAATGGAAAAGTACACTTTAGATTGCTTTCGAAAGAAACTAATAACAGGTTTTCAGGAGACTATGTCTTGGAAATTAAGGGTTTTGAGGAAGAGTTGTGATAAAGGTCGATGCCCATTATGTCACACCAGCCAAGATGAGGAACACATGATTCTGGGAATACGAGTAACGCATCTTCAGTTTATGTGATTTAGAGTGTATACTGTAATATGAAGGGTGTCAAGAGAAACAAGGAATCTCCAATGAATGACGTTTTGACAAAAATGACATTGAAGACAGGACAGTGCTCGTTCTCTCATTACATATTGATTTAAAAACTATATTTTTGTTCGACCATTACTACGGTAAAATACGCTCATTACTTGTGACGTAACGGTACCAGAATTACACTCATTATTCGTTTTTCACTTCGAAATCGGTGTGGTATCGATTACTATCGAACACAGAACAATCTCGAGGGTAACAGCTGAAATCTGCGTAATAAATAGCCTGTATTTAAAATAAAATAAAATCTGTTCGTATTAATTTTAATATAATACTAAAATGAATTAGTTTCGTGTTGTCAAACCCCGTTGGTTTCATGAAAGTGAAGAAAAGGTAGCTTCGATTTTAGACGACATGAGCTGCCATCTGTCGTCATAGAAGACACGGACTACAACCAATTGGTGCGAAGGTCATGGCGCTGAAGCGAGGCAGTCTAAGTGACTCTAAAGTCTCAAAATTTAAAAGTTGCTCGTTTTATAAGCATACTTGTATCTCAATAAATACCATTATAGGCCTGTTGCATAATGTATTATTATTTCAGGACATCTAATTGTCTTAGCACAGTCTAAGAGACCACAAAATACACAAGAAATGCCAACAGATGGCAGCAAAGGCTTTTAAAAAGTTAAATTTGTGACATTCCTTGCTTTTTTCTGACAACATTATTTTGTCCCTCTACAAAATCCAATATTACTCAATTAAGTGTAATGGGAGTGACTCGACACGGAACGTCCGCTGGGGGAGTACCTCGGGCTGGTAATTTAAGTATTAATTTTAATTACTGTAAATAAAATATTTTAATACAATTCGATTTTTTTCATGTTTTTGGGCTACAGAAATTTTTTTTCCAGTACCTGCGAATTGGCAATCTCTGGTCTACACAGTGGATTAAAGCCACCTGAAGTACTGCGGAAATATCAGAACAACACGCAATCTGGACATAATCTCAATTGCACCGGCCTCGTGATCACAGTTACGGACAACTAATCATGAGTTCTGGATTCAAATCCCTGTCCGGATAAGGGGAATTTTATTTTCCATGGATAGGTTCTTCTGACAGATTGGGTCTAGTTAGATATTGAGGTTTTAGGCTTAAGGCCTCTCCAGACATTTATGTTATCACCATTATCATCTCTTCCGCCTAAAATGTGTTCAAATAGAGAAATTGGGTTACATTTCCGCCAAGCCAGAGGGAGTACCATAAAGCAGGGTAGTGGTGGCGATGTATAAATAAATCCATCTCAGACTTGGGACTTGCTGTTTAAAGTATCTTCAGAAGGAAAACGTTGAACTTTTATTGCCCCAAAATATGTGCAAATCGGACGTGCATGAAACCATCACCTTCGGAACCCAAATAAAAAAGGAAACATAGACACAAGGCGACACAGATATAAAAGCAACAATAACTAATATGATCGTTTCACGATTTGTTGACAAGGACCATGATCACTAAGGCGACACAGAAATAAAAGCAACAATAACTAATATGATCGTTTCACGATTTGTTGACAAGGACCATGATCACTAAGATCGCTATTGCTGTTTTCCTGCGGGGAGAGCAGCGCACCAGAATATTCTGGTATGCTGAATACGTACGCAGAAATGTCGCGCTAGTTAATTGAATGAATTACAATAAATTAATATGCATTGAATTGTACCTCCTGATCAAACAACGTTTGCCATCCCGTTGTGGTGGGTGGTGATATGCCATCTACGTACATACATTTGATTATATTACATAGCTAATTAGGTACAGTTTTCATTTCACGACGAGGGTGACAATTTGGAGAGTTCGTTTATAGAAATTTGTTCTGGTGAAATACTGTAATGCAATTATTATAGTGGGCCTACTGCAACAATAACCTTTAACAACTTGGTACAGTTTCCCCACAATAGGTTCAGTAAACTACTCCGACACCAGTTTTATGTATAGTCACCGCTTTTAAAGGATCCTGAGGCGGCAACCCTCTAATTTAGTATCTCAACCCCAACCCTGACCAAACCCTCCATAAACACCTCCATAAACATCTTGGGGTTGAAAAGCCGAAATGGAAGGAAGGGAAATGTTGCGCGTGCCTAAGCATAAGATGCGCATTGTTGCCACAGTTTAAAAGCCTTGCAGCTGATTTCCACAAATCTGGAGAAACAACACAAGTGACATTGCAACAAGGCCTGACCTGGTGGCAGGAACCACCGCATTTGTTTAGGGGTGGGTAGACCCTAATAATCTTTTCCAGATGAGGTAAGTGGTCCGACTTAAAAGCGTTTAGGGGTGGGTAGACCCTAATAATCTTTTCCAGATGAGGGAAGTGGTCCGACTTAAAAGCGTTCCGCTCGCTTTTTAGCCGACTGGGGTTCGTTTGGGCGCGAAGACTTATACCATCAGCAGAGCAAACATGCTGCAGTTGGAGAAAAAAGTTGACAGTTCCAATACAAATTTTCATAATACCCGTATTTGAAAAGTTGTAGTGAATTAAGGGCGAGCACGCAGGTGTGAGTACTAAGAAACAAGTGAAATTCATTTTTCCCCTCAGCAATGAATTATTCTGTAACCTTGTAATATGACATGATTTTTATCGTACATACTATTGTCAGAAACAAACTATTACAATTACGGGTTAATATCGTTACAAAATGGCAGCCACCTTTCGTGCATTGAAAGCCCATTTCCGCGATAATTTTCACAAATGGCAATATCTCTGAGTGATTTTTTTTTTCAGATCTATCTGTAAATATAATATGGACATCATAATCTACAATCTTTGAAATATCTACGGCATGAGTATTTTTTTAAAAACCCATGGAAAATTTGTTTACATTTTCTTTTACATTGAAATATAAATAAACTATGAATGATAAATCAATGACTACATAGATAGTGTTGTCCATATGATATTAACAAATAGATACAAAAAAGAATCACTAAAAATATCGATATTCGTGGAAATTTTGCATATCACGGAAACGGAATATCAGTGCAAGAAACGTGGCTGCCATGTTGTAACAATAATTACCCGTAATCGTAATAGGTTGATTCTGACAACAGTGTTTACGATAAAGAGCACGTCAGATTACAAGGTCACAGAACAATTCATTGCTGAGAAAAAATAATGAATTTCACCTGTATGCCCAGTAATTGTCCCAAGAAGAAATAAACATGAATAGAACAGATAAAGATAATGACATAGGAACTTAAAATATCTATAATCAATCTAAGAATAAGTAATATAGAATATATAAGCTAAGAAGTAAAAGTAAAGATAACAATATGCGAGGAAAAACAAATTCCTTACATATGTACGAAGAAATGAGGGGAATGACTGAAATTCCCTGCCTACAAGAATAAATGTTTTCAAGGTTCTGTGTAAACAAAACGAAAAAAAAAAAAAATCCAGCCTCCTCCATCCCCTTAACAAAAATAACAAATGATTAGCTCAAGTGCTGAAAAGAAAATGGCTTACACATTATGGGTTAAAGTATATATTATATATATATATATATATATATATATACACATACATGTATGTGTGTGTGTGTGTGTGTGTGTGCGCGCGCGTTTATATGGTGTTATTACAAATTACGTTACAAAATTCCCTGACTTTCCCTTACTGGTTTTAATTTCCCTAACCGATTTGAATTTCCTTATCTTTCCCTGACTGATTTGAATTTCCCTGACTTTCCAGAATGTGGTCACCATGGGAGAAAATAATAATTAGTGAACCCAAAAACAAGGGCCGAGTTAAGCAATAAAAATGACGTACACAAGTCATGAACAGCGAGAGCGTAGCCCTACTCCACACATGGTAATTAAAATTGTTACGACTTTCTTAATTAAATGCTCCATATTTTATGAGAATTCGCCAGTAAAATGCAATGTGAGGGTCAGCGTTTTGCACGCATACATGCCATCAATTTGTGTGTGGTATTTCATTGAAAGGATTTCGCCATGATTATTAAGAGCTTAAAAATTTGGTACTCAGAATAAGAGGATCAATTTGTTAAACATAAAAATGTATGTCCTTTAAGACTTGATGAAATTAACTTGAATATAGGCCTACATGGTGAATCAAAATTAATAGCGCAAACAGAAACTTTTGAAAGTAAACGATAAAAGAAGCAAAAAAAAAAGTTCCAGCAAACATGGGTTCGCAAACAAGTTGTTTGCGAGATTTAATATTGCGAATATGTGGTGTGGTTATGACCCGCCACTGACGTCACTTCACATGTTGCGCACTTAGAAGCTGTCCGCAATGTGCTCTTGTTTACAAAACTGATCATTGCAAACAAGGTGGAGTTGTCATCAAACCATACACGACGGACAATGAGTCCACTACACACTAGGAAGCAGTCAGATCACTCGTCTGAAAGGTGTCAGGTGTGCTGATATCCACCAATACAGCAACAGCAAAGAATTGTACGTCTTGTCAAGAATTCTGAACAGGGGGTGTCTGAAAGAATTAGAAATTCACTGCAGAGGCGACTGAATCCAGGTGCAAGGACGACACTTTGAACACCTCCTTTAACAGGAAGAGTGTACAGTATTAATAACATGTAGCATATTAAAGTAAAATTGTATTTCTTGTTAAATTAAGCTACGAGAGGATTGTGAGGCAGCTTAGAATAACAATTACTCGAAAAGTCTACTTTTCAAATTCATTTGTACTAATTAGGATGACGTTCGTTAATGAAGTCTGTGGCGGTTCATAGCCACAAAATTCGTAACAATAATCTCGCAAACCGCTTGTTTGCGGACCCATATTTGCTGGAACTTTTTTGCTTCTGTTATCGAATACATTCAACCGTTTCGGTTGACGCTATTAATTATGATACACCTGTATATTTCTTTCAGGATTTTGGCACAGAAATGCCAAATAGACCACGGCCTACAAGCCCGAAAGAAGTGCTTAATATTTCAGGATTTTGTTAACAAAATTTTAGTATTTATTTCTTTATGAAATGTATTAGACTACGTTGTATTAAAATACTACTTTGAAGACTATATGAAAATAACTCAACCATGTATTTCCTTGAGGCGTACTTGGAAACAATCTTAAAATTCATTTCCTTGAGGACTGAATGAAAATAAGCTTTTCAAACAACACAAAAACGAAAGCTACGAATAATGATCAGTAGTAACTTATTTAAGGACCAGAGGATCTACAACCAGGAGCTTACAGTTCAACGATACATCTCACAGTTATCTGAAATTAACCTTTAATGGCAAGGTATAATAAAATGTGTTTAAAAATCTACTTTCGTGGTGATGAAACAATAGAGTTCTTCTGCAATACAGACCTATGACGATGTTCTTGATTTAAGGGCACAGACGATGACTCATATTTTGGAACTGGGCTCCTTTCTAAGTTGTTCACAACATTTTTAAACGCGATCAGTGACCCGTGATTTTCATACTTCAGATACATTTATCCCTACTACCATTTTTGGAGACGAGGCTGCAACTTTTATAGATTTTTTTATAAAGCAAACCTACCTGTCCCACATGACATTTTTATCCACTTTAATCAGGATCATATTTTAAACAATTTACAATGTAAAACTGTCTCATATTTTGTACAATAATCCTATTACATTTTCATGTTCTATTTCAGTATAATATCAGATAATTACATTGAGAGCTTTATGCCGCCTTATTACAACATTTAGAATTATATTTGCACAGAAACCAATTTTTTAGTAAAATGTAACTGAACAACAAAACCATTTAGTCTAATACTGATTAGTGATTATCCTTTGGCAAGTCAACGTTTTTCATAATATGAGGTGATTTTCATTAATTTACTTCTCATGCTACAGCACTTTAGAATATTAACAGAATACAGAGCCATTTCATCTACCAACTGCCCCCGATGGAGATTTGTTCTAGCGAAGTCTTGCTGTAAAAATACAAATTTACATTCATCATCCGATAATTCTTCGAAGAATGGGGAGATTATGTTATCCCTGTATCCCAAAGCATATACTGTGCCTTCATAAAATATAGGGCCTCTTATTCAGCAACCCATACCCCAGTTTTTCTTTATGCAATAGCATTTCATAAAAAATTCCGAGTTTTTCTGCACTCCAATATATGTTTTTTTGTGTCCATTCATGGCCACGCTTCGTCCGTAAAAAATTAAATTTGATTAGACTGTGCCGTCATTAACACCATTCAACATCCAGTTGCAAAAATTTACTCAACTTACATTATCACGTGGCTGAAATTCATGAACAATTTTCACTTTATACTGTTTTAATTTTAAAAGCTTGATATCATTTCTAGCCGAGTATGCCGAAATTCCTGTCTCCTGTGAAAGCCGATGCTGAGATTTATTTGCACTTCGTCCTAACCTTTCACTAATTTCGTCAGTTTCTCCTCGGTATACTTACGGTATACGCGGCGGTTTACATTTAGTTTCTTATCGAGAATCGCTCCATTTTCCCTTAATTTACTTACAAGATTACACACAGTATTTTTGCGAGGTGCAGGAACACCGGTAAATTTCCTTAAAAACGCAGCCTCACTCTTCTGCAACTGTTTTCACGTATGAATCATACATAAAAATTTTCAGTCCTAAAGTGTACCTATCTTGTGGAATTGAATTTGAATTGCATTTACACACACTTAATACAAGTTCTGTAACACTGCGTTTAACGAATTGTAACGTTTGTAAGCCACAGCCGGCTCTCACAATGCGTCTTTACCTGGGAAACTGAAGGTTAGATTACCGCTTATCAGCACACGTTCACGCCGCGAGAGCTGTGTCGCTCCAACGGCACATCGCAAAAATGTCTCTGTAGTACAGTTTTGCTCGGAATCAAATGTAATTTTGCACAGGAGGTCTTGAACAGATTGCAACTAAATTGTGATCTAGGTTATTTAATACAATATGTCTGAAGGTGCTCTACCCAGCTTACAAAGTAAAAAAGTGTACTCTTTAAAGCGAATAAGCATTTTTTAAATTCTGCAGTAATATGCTCTTTTATTTCACAAGCAAACCTAATCAATTTTTTTCCTCATATTTTTAAGGGAACATATTATTATTGTGTATCAGATAAAAATAATGAAAACTGTCCACTAAGGGAATTTTTACATAAATATATAAAAGTATACAGGAAGTATAGAAGGATGAAACTTTATATGTATTAATAATATAGGCATTATCAGTGTTCAGAATTTGATGACTAAATTGGAAAAGTTGAAGACAGTAATTTCAGTAAACTTATGACTGTAGTGTCCCCGGAATGTAGGCTATATTGGCTAAAAATGTCATGAAGTCGACAAATCTTGGCAATATTCTCAGTCCGAAAAATCTGATAATGTTATCACAGAATGTGGAACACGTGTTGAGCAGCATTACTACGTTTTCTGTACTGCAAGTTGTAATCCACTTCTCTAGGAACGAAATGTTTTTTTTTATCGACCTCTGAAGGGGAATTTGTTTGCAAGTTGCTTAGAAGAGCTATTTTATCAACAGAGTATATACTACACAACCTTTTAGGCCCAAGAATGGAGAAAAGGTTTCCATAATTCGGTAGAAAGAGATAGTATAAAAAAAGGGAAAGAAAGAGTAGAGGAAAAGACGTTGGTATCTAGGGTACATATCTGTTTTATACAGCCATCACCACACTTTCATCGTAAGAAGAATAAAAAGAAGATCGATTTGGTAATTTAGGGCCGAGGGCCTTGTTTCACAAACTCTAAATCTCCTCCTTCTCTCTTTCCTCTCAAGTCTCCTTCTCTTTCGTCCCATAACTGCAATCCAAACTCTTCAATCCTTCCCATACTACTGGATTTTTAACTCCAACATTTCTCTTTTTAAACCACAGTGCAAGCCCTGGACGGGAAATTTGTTTTGTTCCTATGAATTTCCCTGTAACTTTTCTGGCAGCCGGTATTACTAAGCATCTTTAAGTTCTTAAGTAAAGAAAGGAGAAGAGAAAAGGGGGAAAAATACTCAGCCAAGCGTGTAGGAGAGGAATGAAGCCTGGAATGAGATAAGAATCTGTGCAAAATGGGAAAACTCGACTCGCAATCATGTCCAGCAGGGTAGAGCCTTTTGATTTATATCCGAGAGGGGAAAGTTCTCATTTTCTAAATGCATATCTTAAGAGAAGGCCATGGAAGGACACTTTGATGTTTTCCCCTGTTCTGTGGAAGGAAAAGGCAATCACTCACTAAAGTCCTAAGGGGTGTAGACAGTCTCTACTATATCTTATGAAATATGGAAAAAATAATTGCGTAATTTCATATTAATGGTATTTGCACTCATAAGGATAAATTATAAGTCAAAGTTTGCAACAGAATTAGTCTTACTCTAGACTATTCTACATTCCTACAAGTAATTGGTTGAAACTAGCTGTGCAATGTGCTGAAAGATGGACCGCAATTTTTATTAATCTTAAGATCTCTCTCGGCAGCTATGCGATAAGACTTATTTTCATTTTGGTATAATTATCTATTCCCAAATGAAGGGAAGTTCCTTCCAATCCGGCATTTTCGAACTAGTACATTCTGAAAACCCACACTAACATTTGACGGATTGGAGACGTCATCCCGCATCCTGGAACTTTTCAGTACAGCCACGCCACTCTTTGCCTCCTTTATGACTTATCTGTACAGAATAAACTCAGAAAAATCATAGCGATAAGCCAAGTGTAAAATTCATTTAGTGTCACTTCGAGGAATCGTCATCATACTTGCAGGATCTAGTCCATAGTAATGGAGGTTCTTTGCGCAGTTAGTCATTAGACTCTCTGCACACTAGAGTTTATAGGGTTGTGCACTTTCCTCTCCATTACAACAACCATCCGTTTCTTTCTCTGAATGTTTCGGTCTCTGCGTTTTACGAATTGGCCTGGAGGGATATTATGTCATAATATAAAGCGCTTTAAAATGGCATCGAGTAAATTTAATTGAGAATATGTTTGAAACATGGTAAATTAGTAGTTATGTCGTAACTTCATAAGTCATAACCTAAACATAAACATGTCACTCTGAAACACATAAGGACATTCGCTGTATTTCTATACAATTAAAAGTGAAAGATGTAAGGATATTATACGAAAATGTATAAAGCCTACCAAAAAATATATTGAAACATGTAAGGATATTCGTCGTCAATTTCTACACCTAAAAAAGTGGTCTGAAACTTATAACAATATTCGTCATTCGTGATCTTCCTTATTTTTAATATTATTATCATACTGAAATGTACAGACCTATTGGTTGGTCGTGTGCTCCCGTGACCAAAGCAAATAAATATTAACAGCCAATTGATAGAATCGGTAACAGACTGGACATCCTTGGCTCGACTCCGGGACGCTGCGGGTATTATTTTCCTCCAGACATGTCCATAATAATTATGCTATAGTACAGAATCGGCCTACAACATCGACGCGTAAATCTCCAAAAGGAACTGGTAAAGAGCAGATGACCCTATAGAATATAAAACGTCTTTCACCATAAAAGGATAGTTAATTTTTCATTTTCCCGAATAGCATACCGTGTAGTACAATGATTGGTAAAAATAAAGAAAATAATTTCTCTCCGTGACCTCCTTATTATGCGATTTTATCTAACGCTAAAGAAACATTCTTTACTAATGCCATGTCCATATTTATTTATTTTATTTACTTACATTTATGTCATGAACATCGGTAATGATGCTACAGACTAAACATAACCCAACACTAACACAATTTACAAGTAAATAATAAAAAAACAATATATACAACATAAACATAAAACATCAAAATGCCATATTTATTACAGGTAGTTCAATCAAGTCAACAATATTATAAAAAGGATGTTCGGAAAGCAAGTTATATAAAACACTTTTAAATCTAATTTAGTGAAATATGAGACTCATAAGGCAGTTTATTAAACACTGTAATGGCTTAACTATGTAACTAGTGTTTTTATTTTGTCAATCTAATAGATGATGGATGTATAAAATGGTTATTCTTAGTATTATATTTATGGATGTTTTTTCTAAGAGTAACAGAATATAGATTTTGTGGTGTGTAACTAACAAGTAAAGATATACATATTTATTACTGTTAGAATCCTTTCTTTAGCAAATAAACACCCACCTCTTCGCTCAATGAGCTAAGGATCATTTTACAAAATTTACTTCGTTATTCCTGATAGCAGTTCGGAGGTGGTATTACTAGAAATCTTCCAGTTAAGCTTCCTGGACGTCACTTATCGGGAGAGTTGTCAGGAGGTGGTAATACAGGCCCTAAGTAATATGAATTACATTGCTGAAAATTTCAAGAAAATTATCTCTCATCACCCATTTCGTCCAGAGATTTGATTATGTTTAGACAGACCTCATAAAATAAACTGTGTAATCACACGTAATAATACAAATTTTTATAATCACACGTTATTATCGCTTAATCCAAAAAACTCGTTAATCCGAAGTGGGTCTGGTCCCAATAATTTCGGATAATCGGAGCGCCACTATAATAATAATAGACTGGATACTGTACATAGTAATATACTAGAATCAAATTTTACAGGGACATGAAAATAAATTTCGATTATAGTTTTACTACATTCACATTATTTTTATCTTCAATAAATTAGTATCAAATGAGAGTGCATACAACGCAGTAGCACAATTTCACTCAGAAGCTTAAAACTACTGGTACGCAGGTCTAAGTAAATTGCATTACGTTTACAGTATGAGACTTTTGCTAATAAAATAGTGTTACGAACTGAATGTAGTGAATTATAAGTGAATACTTAATAATTTAATAATAATGGTAATACGAACATAATAATGAAATAAAACATGTTATTTCGTATAGGTTCAATTCCTTTGACCTTGTGTGGTGCGATCAATTAAGAACAGGTCATATTAGCTACTCTTGTATGTACGATTCAAGTGATTATAATATTTATAGGAAATAAATGGCAACTGTTTTGCAAACTTGAAACCTGAGGTATGACTTCGATCGCCCAGCTTTTTATTTTTTTTTATTTTTTTTATTTGAGGTACAGTCGTCTGAAATAGGATTCATTCATCCTTGTGAAGAAAGTGATGGCATTCTTGTATAATAAAATAAAGGCCCATTCAAGAAAAGGTTTTAACAGTTGTAAAAATCACATGCTCACCAACTGCCCGCAATCCTGCCTACAACTAGTGACTTCGGAGGATGGGAAAACAATCTCTCCCAAGGATGTTTCCCTACAAGAATTCAATTAATATTTTTTTCCCTAACGTACCACTGAATGCGTTCCAGGCATGAGCTCATAAAAACAAAAACATTCCTGATAATTTAAATCTTTTGAAGTTTCAATATACGAGTATTATTTTTTTTCAGCACGCTGTAATTGCAGAGAAAGACAAATATATGCAATGAAAATGATAATACAATTATGTAATGAATATTGCAAATTCATTAACATGTTTTAAAAGGTCGGTATCTGTTTCAGCTTAAATACTAAACGCATATCAATGTAGATGTATATTCGCCGGTGAACATACAGCTCAATAATTCAAAAGTTACTCTTAATAGCTAATATGGACTCATGTGTACACATTATTATTATTATTATTATTATTAACATTATTATTATTAACATTATCATTATTATTATTATTATTATTAATTAACATTATCATTATTATTATTATTATTATTAATATTATTATTATTATTATTATTATTATTATTATTTTCATTATTATTATTATTGTTATTGCAAATTACTCTGCATGGATACACTAAAATATGAAAAGTCCATCTCCCCTTCCATGTCTGATAATTCCTGGAATACGGTTGCGCGATTGGAACAAAAAAAGAAGGCACTTAAATTTTTGTTCAGGTATATCGTCAAAGCAGTATATGAGTACCGCAATTACAAATAACCAACTCTTCACTGAAATTTCTTTGTTCTACATACGTGAATGATTTCCCAGAGGAATTAAGTAATTCGTATCTGTTCTGAAATGTATGGAGGTCTGATCGTGATGATACTATGCCGGATGTAGTTTCAACTGACCCGATTATATGTTTTATACAGAGTATGCCAAAAGTTTAGGTAAATATTCCTTGTATGTAGAGGATGAAATTATGTTATGTGAACAAGGGTACGAAAATACTTCATTTCCTTGTTAGAGCCTTTTCTCTACATCTTCACCACTTAGCAGAATACTCGAAAATAGAAAATATGAAATTAGTACTAAAAAACAGAACTATGGCTAACAGAACATCAAATGAAATGTTCAAAATGTCCTCCGTTAGCACGGATACATCCGTCAACCTTCCATAGCATGGACTCCCTGATTGGCTGATGTATCCAGGGAGTATCTCGTATTGTCTGGCAGCCTTGCGGAATAAGAGCACAGAGACCGGCGTTGCATACACAAGAGACTTGAAGCGCCTCCAATAATAAAAATCTAGTGGTTTCAGGTCAGGCGAGCGTGGAGGCCAGGTAATTGATACACCTTTTCCTATCCATTTATCTATGGAACAGTCTATTCAGAACAGAGAGGCTGAAACGAGGAGCTCCATCGTGAACGATGTACATGTCTTGTCGTATTCGTAATGGCACATGTTCAAACAGGTTAGGAATTTTTTATTTTTTTTTAAACGAATTCCCTGCACCTTCGTCCATTGAGACGACGTGGCAATGCAAATGATACGAACAAACAGTCGCCAATAATGCCGGCCCAAACAGTAACAGAGAATTAGCTTTAACCAGGAAATAAGTCTTTTTTTTCCGGACCCATGTTCATGTAACGTAATGTCACCCTCTAAGTTACATGCAGAGAATATATCCATCCCCAAAGTTTTGGCCTAACTTTTTGTTACACTCTGTAGGTATAACATTATTTGCATATCTTACTTCGTATTATTTGCATATCAACTTACCAGTTGATACTATTAGTCTTGTTTCATAACAATATTGGCTAATGAGTATAATGTCCTCGGGTAGCTAACCAGGTGAGTGAGCTCCGACGTTTCAGAGGAACACGCTTCTTCCATCTTCAGGGAGACGAGCAACTTCGTAGAATACGATTCTACCCAATCAACCAAATTATGTTTAGAAGAATAGTTTCCATTAACATGAATTGGAGCGCGACCAGTAAATGATCCCTACATCGTCACCGGACACATCTTAACCATTTTATAAATTACAACAATTTCACATTACATCACAACACCAATAACAAAATTATCAGATAATTTAATTAACTAGCTAAACACATTATTGAAAGTTTTGTGTCTTGAAAATATAAATTAAGGCGTTAAAATCCCGTATTAACTATTACTCATTACAATTCATTAAATAAACAAGAAAGAAATATAATCTTCACTCCTAAAAAACATCAAACAATTATTTAATGATACTGGTAAAATCCCCATTCCATGCTAAAAACATCAACTCATAACGCAAACGCGGTAAAGTTCCACATACCCCCAAAAAATATTAATGAAATAAAAACTAACTTAACATAAAAATATTTAATTTACCACGCCTCCTAAAAAAATTATAAATCATATACTCATAGATAAAATTCTAACATATTCAGCCAAAAAATTAAAGCAAATACCCGACTCCTATATTCCACATTAAATCCAGAAAGGAATTCAGGTTCACCTTCAGCAAAATCAAATGGAGTAAGATTTGTTTTCGCTAAACAAGAAACAAATCAAACCCGGGAAAATTATACTCGGACCAAACGCCAGGGAAACATCAGGTCATTCATCAATATTGGCTCATGTTAGGCTATTAGAAGTCCGTGAAACTTGCGAGACGTGATATCTCAATTTTTTCTTAATTCCACAAATATTTGGAGAATTTAATTTTACTGTCTCCTGCAACCCCAAATACAACGCAAAATAACGCAAATTCACCTAAAACGCGAAAGTAAACTTTACTCCAATTTTAAGATGAATTTAGGCAAAAACTGTTTAATTTGGAAGAAATAATACAATAAAATAAAACCATATAAAACATGTTCGTTGGTTGGTATTTGGTTATTGAACGACGGGGATGTACTGCAACTTAGGCCTGTGACCGTAGCCGATGTGCCGGAATTTTGTCCTGCAGGAGTTCTTTTACATGCCAGTAAACATGCTGACATGGGCCTGTCACATTTATGAACACACAAATGCCATCGATCAGGACCGGGATCGAAACATATTTTCGTAACTTCTACAATATGATTCCCTCATAATATTAATAGCAGACGAATGCATCGGCCTTCTTGGCATAAAAGAATATTTTTCTGGTAAGGTACAGCAACAATTTTTCGCTTTAAAACAATAGCTTACTGAGAAAGCCAAAGAGGAAGAAATTTAGGGCCAATCTTTCATGCAGAGCACAATTATAGTCTGCTACATACATTCTAAGCTTCTGCCAATGCGAATCTTTTTTCTATAAGATGAAAAACATAAATTCAATTTAATTTTTAAATTGATCAAGTTTGTCTAGAAGGAAAATTCACAAGAACAATTCAATTTTCAAGTTATATTTGCTTCCTAAATTCTTGCATACATACTTCACCGAACTATTGAAATGTTAAAACGAATTTTTGCCTAAAAATAAAACATTTTTACGGACCTTTGCCTAATAGTTTTGAGTTTATGGAAATCAATTACTAGTAAATATTACTGTCCATAAATAATAAAGTACTAAAATCCCCTCATTATAAGTTATTAGGAATTTTTTCTGAGAGTGTATTTGGACTAATAGGCATACGTTGTTTTCAAATCTATGATATACAGATTTAGTGAATTTTAAAATTGTAGAGAGCCACCATTCTGATTCCGTAATTGGCGAAGAAAAAGTCTAATGTTCACCGTTAAAGGAATTTTAGTCATAAAAGGATTTACCAAATAAAAAATTAATTTAAAATACACATTACAAACAGCTACCTCGAAAATGTGCCTGATAGGTTTAGTGATTTTTTTCAGATTACGTTCTAATCCACAGAAGTTTTTCTAAAAGAAAACAGAACATAAATATAAGATGCGCAGTCAATATGTGAAAACAGATGTTAGTAATTAATATGTCCATAACGAGATATGATAAATGCTTTGTAGTAGGGATGGGATATCGGAAACAAAATTTCGATATTGATGCCGATATGAATATAGGTTATTAATATCGATAACAGTACTACATCAGTAAGATAATATCTATATTCGATAATATCGAAAATTTTACTAAGATAATAGGTTTGTTCCTAGAACACTCAGAAACCGTTCACATGTAGTTCGTGCATGCGCACATTGACAGTTTTGATGCATGACGTGCGGAAACTGAGACTATGCGCATGCATGAACTACCTGTTCATGGTTTGGGAGTGCTCTAGGAACAAACTTGCTGCCGTTTAATGCAAATTTATACCTAATAGCTATTTAGGGAATGGTTTGGCATCAATGCATGTTATTTCTGACGAGTACATGTAACCGAGACACCTTTGTGGCAGCAAAACTCAAATTGACAAGCAGAACTGCTGAAAATAAATGTAATTAAATGTTGATAGCCAACAGTTAAATATGTTAAACTTAAGTTTCGATTTACTTAATTTTCAACTTGATACTGCCTAAAACGTTTATTTTGCTAATTTTTATAAGTGCACATTATGTTATAGTAGTGTAATTTTTGTTTATGTCCCACTTTCACTCTCGATATTATCGAAAATCGATATTATCGTAGAGCAATACTGATATAACGATTTTATTGGAACTGAAATATCCATTTCAAAATATCGGATATCGTTAACAAAATATCGATATTCGATAACGATATTTCATCCCTACTTTGTAATAGTACAAAAATGGAGAATAATAAAGAATAAGACACTAACAACAGTCAAGACTTAACCTCCAAACCTATCAGCTGACTAATGAGTGGTGTCCATATTTCTGTGGCAGAAATGAAATAATATTAAGAAATTTGATATAATTAGCTAATATTCTTAGCAAGCTGTGTGAAAAATGGTCGAATGGTTGGTACGCTTGCTAGTATTATGCTACCAGGTCTGAAAATCCCTACAGGAAACTTTCTGATTGCTCAATACTATGTGCCATGGAGTAGCGAGACAACTATAGAAACACCATAAAGAAATCTTGTCAGTGGGCTTAAGTGATATAATGCTCTGAGTATGGTAGGCCGTGCAATTTCAGAAACTTTCTCTGGGTACCAAACCAGGAGTAGTTGCGCATGAGTTTCCCGGTGGGATTTGAAACAATAGAGATTGGAGTTATTACCGTTTTTCACTTCCCAGGTACTTGCGTTAATGCGTAATCGTTTTCGTCATTACTATATAGTACATTTTTTACGTGTCTCTTGACAATTTTTGTACCCTTTGCTTCTGTACTGATAACCTACTATTAATTTACCAACCTGTTTAGTTCATTATGTTTCATAAACGGATCATTACCATTAGGATGCAAATATATTTGCAACGGATGCGTGAACGTGAAAATGTACTTCGTAATACCACAACATTAAGTCTAATGTAATTGCGTTGCAAATTTAACCTTCCTGTGCCTCCATTTTCTTTTTAAGGTGGGAAAAATTGCGTCATCAACTGTGGATTTCGCGCGGAAAAATGTTCTTTTAAATTAGGGGCCTATTAATGAAGTTAATGTTAGTACATTTAGAATGTGTGTGTGGTTATAATGGCTGTGTGGTTATGTATTGTGCTTGAATAATCCAGATCTTTGTTGGAGATCTTCTATTCTGGTCTGTATCCAGAAACTAAACAAGCTCGTCTAAATCTTCCTGTAGACCAGAGATCTTCAATTAGTTTTCCTACTGGGTCGCTTACAATGTTTATATATTGATTACAGTGGCTTAGCTTAAATACTTTCATATTAGACGTATATGTTTTATTCTGTTTGACTGTATACTAATGACAGGTTTGTATATTATCTCTATATAATTTTAATTTTACATCTTATACTATACTTTTCTATAACATATATGCTCTTTAAATTTAATCTGCAAGCCTTAGCTTACACTCTTTTTTACATTACATAGGCTATATATACATTTGTATTTTCATATTTACATTTAGTCCACCGATATGGCGCAGAATTTGCGTTCGATCTCCTCAGGCAGCGGGCCCGGGATCAATTCCTGGTTGGGACAAGTTTTCTAGGGGGAGTTTTCCTCACCTGTGAGACGAATATTGTGAAACTTTAGGTCATTGTACTTCCTCTTTCCGGTGTCTTGTTCGGAATGAGTCTGAGCGCGTGTAGTGTGTAGGCCTATGTGTTCTTGTTGTCTCCGAGACGGCCGCGGTATTGGGCTGATCACCCGTCCTGGGAGATCCTCCATGCCCTTGTCTGATTAAAAAAGTTTGTATGTGATCCATAGGTAATCCCTCTACCGACAGGCCGCGGTCCCGTAAAGCTCGGGTGGCGTGGGCCGCATAAACACCCCTGCAAACGGGAGGGGTGAAACGAAGAAAGAAAAGTAAGTAGAATATATCTACATTTATACATTTGATGAGGCAATAAATTTAATGTATTATTTTATTCCAAGATTTGTTGTATTTTTCAGCAACAACTTGATGTAATTACATAATTACATAAGAGGCAAGTTATACAAATGACATTTTTAACTCATCAATGAGAAAATAGGCACTTCTTGTCTATTACCAACTTTGCAAACTGAGCTTCTTATGATGTCAGAAATACGTAAAGACAAACTTCCAAGGGTTTGTTTCTAGCGAAGTCCGCGTCTTGCATTTTCTTGCGTTCATATGGGAAATGGCCTACTTTTGACAAATCTGGAAATAAGTTTCAATCTATATGAACCCAAAAGTTAACTTCGCATACCTCTTGAATGTTGTAAAACAATACAGATGACGAATTCAAATAAATTATTTCCAACTGCAGAAAACATTCGGAAATAATTTTCTTTTTCCCCATATTTGAATCTGAATGAAAAATTTAGTATTTATATTTAATTCACGATAAAGCTGTCTTATGCGTCAGTCTTAGTTAAAATCTCTAAAACTTAAAATTTCATAAAAACAAAATTAAATTAAATTTAAATATCTTTCTTCTTCTGTGCTGTGTGAAGAACTATATCGCCTTTATTAAGATAGCTTTACTCTTTTTATATGTAATTCTACTAAATAAGGTGCCTTGAAGACGGTTGTATGAAACCGGAAGGCGTGGGCTAAATAGATAAAAAGGTTGAGATTCAGGTTCGATATATTATATTTTATGTATAGATTATTATCGAGCATGCAACGGTATAGTCTACAAGTCATCAACAAAGCAAACCTTCTCGACTGCTAGCGGCTAAGGGTCTGTGTGCTATGATCTACGTGCCTTTCGATCTGGCGTCACTTCCGGGGGTTTTTAGTCAACTATGCACTTCACTTTATCCGAAAATGTAGCTTTCGGACACGGCCTTAGGCCTTATGAATTGAAAGATAAGATACATTAATTATTACTGGCTTCATGTGTTTTATCGTTTTAAAGCAGATCTGGCGATAACTACAATATTTATTTAAATAAATACATCGCGTTGGGACAAATATTTCGCACCCAAAGGCTGAAACATAGAATAGCGTAAATTGTCATCACAAAATTAGATTTTATTACTGCATTTTATACTTTGTGCTTCTCTTTTAATACATACACTAATGAAATAGCATTTTATTTATTTTCCCCATAATGAGCTCACACACAGGACATGTATTTTTCAAACAAAAACCGGCAACCATGTTAATTAAATGTTGTCAACATAAAACAAAACAAAACAAAAATACTTTCAACCCTTCTGGGTTATCTGTTTCCTTAATTATCAGTTTGCACACAGACAGACGTTTTGTTTTATATTCGTTAAGTATCAATTTAAATAATTAAATTATTGGATAATTATCGACTCGGATCAACAAAAACAATCCTTTGCTTTCAATTCTCGTAAACAATATGTGGATTCTAAAATAAGTACCTGCGTTGATTTGGTTCATGAAGAAGCTGACTGCCCATAAATGTTAAATTCAATGTACGGTACGTTGTTTATGCTGCATCCTTCCTCTGCAAAATAAACCCATGATTTATGTGTGATGCCAACTCAAATTATACGATTCATAACATGTAGGCCAGTCATGTAGTCAAAACGCTACCCCCGACTAAATTTAAGCGAGTAAATCAATTTCGCGACTTTTACTTGTCAGTTTAATTGGCCGAATAATCATAGCATGTTTAAGAATCCATAAATCACGCGTTACAAATTAGATGTTCGGAACTTCGTATTTCACTCTAACAGCTTAAATCACTTGTAGCACTATTCACTAGTGTTAATGTCTTTCTACATAAAACACAGACAACACGAAGGCATTCTTGAAAGCGGCGTACGGTTTACAACAGTACGCTGCGAGTTAATATATAATATACGTTATATGCCGCAGCGTAAATAAATAATAATAAACACAATAATAATAAACACAACAATAAAAATAAACAATAATAATAATAATAATAATAATAAACACAATAATAACAATAAGTACAAACAGAAGATGGATAGGTAATTTTAATTTTTCTATTATCATTCTTCTGGTACTACTAAAGAGATATGATTACGACGAACAAATCTGGGGTAAAAACGGTCGTGCATGTGCTGAAAGGCTACAACTCTTAGAGCCTCAACGTCCTGCAATCTTAAAATCGTCCGAAACCCGTATATGGATCACTTTTTATTACAAGATACAGGCTTATAGTGTGCTAAAAATGTTGTACGTCATTCACGTAATGTACTAAAAAGTAGTACTGAACACTGTAATGGTAACAATGAATTTCTTCTGCACACGTTGAAATAAAAAAAGCTTCAAAAAAATATTTGACTGCACCCTTTAAGTGTTCCCAGTTTTCTTCATCGAACCCACTAGGGTAGATTAAGTGACTAAGCGAGGAAAGCGAAATTTTATCATTTTCTATTCATTTCTTTCCAAACTGATTGTGAGCCCTTTGCAACATGTTTTGTTTAATTAGTGACTTTATGTGAATATGTTCTATTTAATATAAACTGGTTTTATGTATGGAATATGCTGCCCTTCTATCTCATTTTCGTTCTGTCCAACTCCTACAAATATTTGTACTTAACACTAAAACCCAACTCAGTGGCGCTACATCCTTGAAAAGACTAGGCCTACCACCCATCCGCTGCACAATCTACCACAGGCATCTACTACAGTAGTTCCTCGATTTCAATCACGAGGCTGAGTGCACCCCCTTCCAGACCTCCCTACCTCAGAAAAATCCGAGGAGGTAGCCTACCGGAGATCGAACCCGGGCCGATGGATCTGTGGTCAGCGACGCTCCACAAGACCATGCCGGCGGTCATATTTTTACTTATTTTAGTCAAATAATATTACGACTATGGCCCGGATGTTTATGACTTGTCATATTTTCATCCTGACTTTTGTTTCAGTCATAGCATTGATTTAAACAAGCAATGAACTTCCCTGGTTACTTTTAGATATATTTTACACATTAGGCTATATACTTGCATGTTTAGGTCATTTTTACAGTTTTTGTCATACTGTACATGGTTACGCGGTTTAAGGTCATATTTCAGTTACGTTTCTGGATATGCTATTGTAATGAGAATGGTTAAATGCTTGATTTTTTCTAATTTATGTCTATATTCCGAAAACTGCTTATTCCTAGAAAGAGCTATTGATATAATGGAATGAGGCCTAGTCACCAGTCTCCCAGATCCTCAGACTTTCATAAACACCTGTATGAGATGGAGTTATCTGTTGACATTCCCCTCAATAAAGTAAATACGCTTGAGGTTAATTTAAAAGACTTCAAGAAATACGATGTACCAGATTCCAGAAGCATCGACATTGAGGAAAAAATTGTTTACCTTCATGTTATAAAAAGTGCATTGCAACGCATTCAAATTACTTTAGGGAGGAATAAGATTTTGATGTCCTTTGATGAAACATCAGATGCTCCGTTGTGAATGTTTTATTGTAAGACCTTGATGCAGTAAAATATCCAACAGATGCGATATCATGAAACTGTTAAAATAGCATCGTTTAATATTGGAAAAATGTTGACATTTTGTGTGATTTATTAAAAGGGTGTTTGTTTCTTTCATAATGGTCTTTTTTGGGTCATATTTAGCTATTTCCAATGTCATATTGTCTAGCATATTTGTGGCTTTTATTACGTCATATACATCCGGGCCCTAATTACGGCACTATTATTTGTACGGTATTGAAAAGACAACACCTGAAAAGGAAAAATTCTGAAAAAATAATTTGAAGCAAACAAGAGTCAAGAAAAAACGTTGTGGGTTCAACGTAACTTCCCCCACTTCTGAGTCCGACGGTTTAGGTTCCAGATTCACGTCTGTACCAAAATTAAGGAAATGTGATATCCTTCACATGGAGAGCGAAACACTTTCAGCCTGGTTCAAAGCTTCTTGAAACCCCTATACTCGCTTAATGCACTCCACGGTATAACGTGGTATATCAGCTTCAACGGCACATTTAATTAAAGGTGTTGGGAACACAAATGTGGAGAGGACAGCATATCTAGATCAACCATTAGCTGCGCAAGTTAAGCTCCTAATTAGCCCAGGCCCCATAAAATACGGTTACCAGTTTCCAATTTCAATGGTTTTTTATTAAAATATATTTTCGAGGGTATAAATGACGCATCGGTATTTTGAAACAAATACCATGCCCTTGCTAACTTATCACGTGATCAGGCATCCCCATTCCCCAGGGAATCTTGAAAGTCGTTATGTTACGTTGTGCCATGGCATAGGCGCATGTTGTATTAAGCCTAACGTGAAATAGCTTGTATTTTATACTGTGTCTAATTTCATTTTTTACGATCTTCAAAACTGTCATGCGAATAAAACATGTTCCTGCAATTACGTTCCGAGCTCCATTTTCACCAACGTCTGATAGTCTGCATGAGCAATATAATACTCTACATACACTCGCATAAAACAGAAGTAAATGTGTGATCTATGATCAATATACAAAATGTTTAATGATTTCCAATGGATCAAATTCATGACTTTTTCATTCGTTCTTTTTATGTAATTTACATAATGACCTCTCGACAAAGTACCCGGCACAATGACGAAGAATTTTTAATGATATCCTACCTCAGAGCCTGTTAAGTAAATTACAAATCCCACAAATTTTCAAAACGAATAAAAAAAAATTAAAAAATCAATGTTAAAAGTATTTAAATACCTTAGTGATGTCAAGTGTACGTTAGGTATGCTAATTTTTTATTTCCAAAGCACTTATGGATTCTGAGGCAAAAATTATACTACAGTCTGACCCTTCTTTACTTTTCCATTACCTTCAAGACGAGCAGACACACTGATATATCATATTTAATATTTACTTTATCTTATTATTTTCCTTCAAGTACATAAAATAGCCCTCTGGTACATCTTAGTGTTAAAGGAATATGTCACTGAAATTTTGACAAAATTAAAAAGGATTTTCAAACTTTTTAGCGCCATACACAATTCATTCTTTTTTATTTAATGATACTCTTATGCCTTCAAACGACAATTAAATCGCCATGCGCATTTATTGTTAAATTTTTTCACAAAAAAAAATTTCCTACATTATTCACTACTCAAAATATTCCACTTCATAAAGTTTTTTTTTAACTTAACTTAAATTGTCTGTAAGACTCTGACTTTGTTTTATCGTTCATGAATACCTATTCCTAAGATATTTTCATAGGCCTATGTTAATTCGACGCATTAAAGAACAGATAAATAATTTTTCGATTTGACTCTTGATTGTTATACATATTTAACCAACCATCAGCGAAACTAATGTTGCAATACTTAATGGTTTATGTGTTAAATCCGTATCTTCAACCACTGTTCAGGGTTAACAATCCGTTAAATCTTATCTGGAACCTTTTTAGTGTGCCTAATGGACTTGTGATCATGAGTTAGATAAAAGAAAGAAAGAAAACAACTAATAGATCTTTCCCGTGAAAAGATTCCCCTAGCTTGCTGAAGTAGGCCTAATTTAACAACATTGTAGTGGCATGAGCTGAAGTGCTAAATCCTGCACATAACTAATTTAATTGAAAGTTTTGTTCTGAACTAAAAATAATTCTGAATAATTCTGGACATCAGTTGCAGAAATCGGTCTTAATCGTTTAAGCCGGTTGTCGACCCAGCTTAGCTTAGCTCACATACTGTGGGGGATTTCATATGTAGTTGTGCCGACACAACTACATATGAAATCCGGCACAACTACATATGAAATCCCACATAGTATGCTCTTGGTCGACAACCGGCTTTATATAGGTAAAACGAAATTGTCTCACAATTATACCTGTATTGTACTGATCTAAAATGAACATACGCCCACAAGTGCTACAACAGTACCGGTTTTGCTTACTTGGAACAGAAAGCTGGGTATCTGAAAAATCATTCACACCAATGTAGCATGCGACATGCTACCTGGATGCACGCTGCATGCTACTCATTTAAAAATACCACGTAAACAATTTGAAGTCTTCACATCTTCATTTTATCACATAGGTCTGGATTTATTTTATGCTATGCTACTCGCGATGATGCATTATTACTGACGCGTTTTCATCTATTTTCTAAGTGTCAAGAAAATTCAGCGCGTATTCGCTTGGTATAGAGCCTGTAGATTAAGGCAAAGGTGGGATGAAAACTGCTGGAAAGTGAGAAATTTAACAAAGACTTCGATCAAACTCGGCGAAAGCATCCATACGATTACGATAATGACACTACAGTCTGAATAAGAATTGCTGAACACGAAAATTACATTATTTTCAGTTCTTAAGATTAGCTCCTTTCAATTGGTCGAGTGAAAACATGCACTTTACACTGCAGGTCGCATATGCTACTTTGCTATGAATGCAAAATTATGAGCGACGCTACTCGATGTGGAGCCTGCATCCAGGTAGCGCGACTTCGGTGCGAATGTTTATTTAATATAGATATGTATCCATGCTTCCACACAATATTGTTTTTATTGTCATAATCCAAATTAATCTCTAAAAAATCAAATTTACTGAACATTATTACTCAACTGCCTGGAGCACGAGCTTTGTGTATATCATGTGTAGGCCTAAGTGTGTGTGTGTGTGTGTGTGTGTTAAAATAAAATTTAATTTAATTTAAATCTTTAGCTAATTTCATAACACTCGAATGTTCTAAACAAGGATTTCACAAAGTACTCACAAACGCAACATACGCAAAACATTTTTGTCAGCATTACACTTTCAACGCTATGAATCACTGGTCCTAGTCCAAATGTTGCTCTCCAGGAATTAATGTTAAACATTCCACTGCGCAAATAAATTTAGCATGAAAATCTGACCATGCAATGACAAACACTATGAAACTAAATCCCCCTTGTGGTGCTACGAGAGACAAGGGAATTAGTACATCATGCCATTAATATTACCAAGTAGGCTACTATGCACATCATAATGAACACCTGAAACGGGTGTTCTGAAAATTATTTAATAAAGATATAAAAATCACTCTCTACTGAGGATCTTGTTAGTGGAACATCGTGTGAAACTAGACAGTAATGTTGCAAAAATATTTCAAAATATGTTATAGTATGTGGAATTATTATAAGGAGTAAATGGTCAGATTTTAAGAAAAGAATTTTGCAAGATTTTAAAAAGAGCGCTTAACCTACAGTTTTTTCTATCCTTCTTTGGTGTTCTAGCGAACACTGATTTGTGGGTATACGCAACAAAACAATTTCTGTAAGAAGGAAACTACCTCCTGATCAAAATGTAGAAAAGCGATCGAGGTTCTAATATACCACACCTAAGGATAAGTTTTTCGTACTCTATCCCACAGATATTTCATAAATGTGGGTTTCAATATTGCAACATCATCGGCATGTTGTTTCTGAATTTTTGTTGATTTCCTTTTACCATCTTGCAATTTTCCTCAACAAAATAATAGAAAATCAAACAAAAATTACCACTACAAGAAAACTTTTACTTTTCCTTCAAACGAAACAGCCTATTCAATTATTCTGCAAGCAGCACTTAATTAAATAATTAATAATCTGTTGTAACTCAACTTAAAAATTATATATATATATATATATATATATGTGTGTGTGTGTGTGTAATTTATAAACCCAAAGCATAAAATTGAAGTGACTTGCTAACCTATAAATTTATTACTAAAATACTGCTTGATCCGACCACTGAATAAATCGATCAATTTAAATCTTATTCATGTAATAACTCCCGTTGCATTCCCATACATTAAGTCGCACAAATATCAACTCGTGTGTTCTCAACAAATTAATCACTTCGATTTCATTCAATTTTAAGCCTAGGCACAAATAAATACTCTCCGTTAGAAACGATAGGATACATCTTACTTTTTAAAATTACGAAAAACAGCCGTCATGATTTCATTTAATAATGAGAGAGTCTCCAATTACCTGGAAAGATCAGCTGTAAAGGTGAACATTAAACCTGACGTCATGCTTGCAGCACTATGGAACACTTACCTGCAAAGAAACAAAAAAGTATTAATACAGAATGCACGTTACAAAAATCTAAATTTTAACAGGTAACTAAAATAATCGTTAGTCATTCTACGGTTGCAGCATGCACTGCCTACAGGAAATTTACATCTCTTAGGCAATTTGTTTAATTTCTTTCTTTATATTTGGGCACTTGATTACACTCGCTATTATGCATCATACGTATTATGTGGGTATAGCAAGGCCCAAAATTTCCGGTCGCCAGATCGCCATTGACGACTAGAATTCTGAGGTGGGCGATTTTTCAATTTAGTTTTATTATTTTGGATTCCGCAATACACATTTGCACTATTCCAATTTCTAAACTAGTTATATTGTATAAAATAATGTGAATTTATTCTGTTCACTGTAAGCATGTGACGTATTAATCGTGACACGTTGATGCTGCACGTGTCAAATAATAAGCTGACGTTTTATCAGATAAAATTGAATCCTAGCGGCCCTAGGAAGCATATTAAACTGTAAGATAAACAATCGTGATTAATCTATATCAGAGGAATTGCTAAATTTTATTGGTCAATATCAAACATGTGGCTTATGAATGGAATAGTCGACATAATTTGAATTTCCCACGTGACTTTCATAAGTTTTGCTTCTTCGTCTTTTAACCAATCGTTGCTCCAGCTCCTCCAGTACTAAGGAATTTAGTTTGTGTTTGGTTTTTATTTGTTACAGCAATTTAAGCTTACAATCAGTTGAAATAATTCCAAAATATTTTGTAACACGTTGATAAAAATTAGTTGGTGTCGTCCAAAATTAAAACTTTTTCTAAGTGAAGGGATGGTTCAGTTAAAGTGAGTTTATTTATCTGGTACTTATTGGTATAATTTTGCCTATTTAGCATGGTAAATGGTGTAGAATTTTATATTAAAGAGCAGATGCGGAGAAGAGGGAGTAGTTCAAAAGACTGGAATGCTACAATTTTATATAACAATAATGGTGACTAAAAATCCTAATTTGACCACTGCTTTCAGACCTGACGATTGGGGTAATACAAAATATCTCGATAAGGTTGATAATGTGAATAACATTAAAACAAGTCAAATATTTTCGGATTTCTACTGAAAGACAGCAATTTTTTGTCATCTGACACCCAACATGAATCATATTCCGCGCACGGAGAGTCGTTACCTCCCAAGGGAAAGCTTTTCCGCATACGAAAAGTATCAAAACAGCCCTCAGGCTGATGGCAACCTTCTTTCAAATGAGATCGTGTCTTGGATATCGCCTCAAAATCTAGCAAAACCAATAAGTTATTCAAAGAAGTGTCAATTTCCTGGCAAAAATTACAACAATATTATTTTTGCGTACCTTTCTAGTATGGCAATGATTCTCGCTGCCATACGACAGAGTGAAACCTCGCTACTCCGGACTTCACTCATTCGGAATTCGCAATAATTTGGACTGATTTTCAACACGTAGTGTACAAGGTTTTATTTAACAGTATTACACAGCCAACGGGTGGTAAAATAACAGTGCAGAAAACATAAGCCAAAAATACGCTTCAACCACTATCAAAGAGATATTGGGGATGACATCGCCATTGCCTCTTTGGCTGCTGTGGACCAGCTGCAAACAACTGGTACCGTGCAGAGCAATTCTAATCAGAACCTAATATTATATAATTAATTATGTTTTCAGGTAATTATTTCAGGAAACATTATATAATTCGGACTTTCAGTAGATCTCACCAGCTCTAGCTCCCATTAGTCAGAAATAGTGAAAGGTTAACTGTATTTATTTTGTTAAGAAATTTCTAGATTTTCTTCTGCTGTACCTGTATGAAAAAAATCTTGATTTTCGTAACATAAAAGCCTTGTTCGGTCAGACTTATAATTTTCAACGAATATAAATCTTTGGTTTAAGTTTGAATGATCATCATAGTAGGCCTACAGGCCGTTGAGTGCACCCCTTTTGGCTCAGATTTGAATCTTTAACTGAAGTAGATACACCAGTTGCCTCCTGAGTTACAAAAGGAGACAGAAACTATGCAGTTTTCGATTTTATCTGTTTCGCTGACAACGCGACACAGATTTCACTTTATGGTTGGCACTGTGGTTGTCAATTGTAGATTGTCCATTGTTTAGCTGGTGAGCTTGAATGACCAGTACTTAAATTATGGAGTATGAAGTTAATTTTAGCGAAAAGTGAACAAGGTTATAGTGGTGCGTGGTTTTACATACAGTTTTCACAGTTATACAAATGTGAGAAGGAAACGGACAGTGGAAAAAGAATTGTTTCTCAAGGAACAACTGATGAAACACGAATCAGGAAATATTTCTACTTTAAATTTCCTGAAAATAGTTTCTTTAAAATGTTTGCCATTAATTTTTAAGATACGTAGGCCTACATAATGTTCGTTTAGCCTACTTTCTTTAAATGTAGTTGTGCTCTGGGAATGTGTTTGCAACTGAATGTATTTTACGTAAATTATAACCTCTAATATTTTATATACAATTTTGTTCACTTACATCACAGGGGAGCCAACTGGGCTAAAGTTTAAAATATTTGAGAGCCAATTCGGATGAGGATTTTAATCTGGAAGCCAATTCAGAAACACTGGCCGTTTGGGTACGGCCATCGATCGAAGAGAGTTTAACAGCTCCTCTTTAGCATGAATAGAAATAAGGAATCTTACAATTTGGGTAGGAACGCAGAAGCAGCTTCAATTCAACTGATCCACATGATTATACGAAGTAACCAATCTAACACACAATTTAGTTCTGTTTTCCCTCTCTTCTTTCCCAAGTAGAGTGCGTCTTGTCATGTCAGCAAACTCCACTCCATACAACCTAACCTTAATTTCAAATTAAGGAGAAACGATAAGATACGGATTAAGAAGGGTGTCCACAAAGAACGGATGCAAATATCAGCGAAGCCATGGCATGCGAAAAACTGCACTCGCTCGAGAAATGACTCTCAAGAGCAGGAATTTTCATTTATCCTCGATGAAGAGTTTATGAAAAATTTAGCTCAATATAGGTATGAAGAACTCGGACGGCCCGTGCTTCTAGTATCAGATAAACCTCTGATTTGAATTAAATTGGATACTGCACGTTTATAAATAAATTTGATTGGAAACGGGTACGAGGATTTTTTTTAATCCTTACACCACGCTACTATTTTGTATCTGTAGGTACTAAAAGGCATACTCTTCACTTATTTTGGCTAACATTAATGCGAGACAATGTGCAACATTCGCTTGGTTAATATTATATAAACAATAAATTTTAATGGAATAAATAAGGATTGCTCCCTCTAAGTAAAGTTTCAGAAAGGATATGGTTAAAAGATTATCAAAGACTCACTGTGTTGTATATTTTCTATCTGTCTCCAGTAATGTTTTCCCTGAGGTTTCATCATTCAGCTATTCTCCTAACATCCTGTTATGACATACATAAATATATGTACATATATATATATATAAATACATTTTTACATATACATATATACACATAAACATATACATAACATATACATATATACATAAACATATACATACATATACATATACATATATGCATATGTACATACATACATATATTAGGTAGCTTTAACCAAAGGAGAGTATTTCTACATTTCCTATTTTTGGTTAGGGAATTTTAAATTTCAATGGAATGGAACAATGGATTTTTAAATGTCAGATCACATTTTACAGAACAGCGCAGCCAAAAAGAAAAGAAAGTGCAAGAAGAGGAAAGAATAACAGTCTAAGAGACTCACTTTGGGTGTTAGTGCAACAAAATGCATCTAAAACTCTTTATGTATATACATAAAAACGGAACAAAATGGTCGTTACGGAACAGCAGTTACTCTCTGTAACTACCAGATAAGCAAGCTTGAAATAATGGCTGAAATAATGCTGTAGGTAAAGAAAAGATTCTACCCGGAAATTCAACGTCGAGTTGATGTATACATAATCTTAGATGTCCCCTGAATTTTAAAAAATGTTATTTTTGTAAAAAAGTATTTGGGTGTGCCAGTCGGCATGCCTGAGTAGATACAAAATACATACCCGGATAGCCTAGACTGTGAAAATACATTCGAGTTAAACATCTTTTTTGGATGATAAACACTTGGGAAAAGTTAAATTGATCCATTTTGTTTACAATTTCTACAGTAACAATCCATGATCATATATAAATACAGTATATATAAACAGCTTATTTACGAAACCGACTGTAGTTAGGCCTATACTTCAAGTTCAAATACTGTATTGCATTGTATTGCACCTCAAAAATAAAAATAAAAAATCTTGCGTGAGACGAAGAAAACTGAATGCAACTAAATAACGGAAAATTAAGACTAAAAATCGCAGGCTCCATGCTTTGCATTGAAGAATTCAAATGGATGTTTATGTTTCGTATCATCTCTTTATGTCGCGCTAAACTTGGAAGGTATAAGTTTGGTCCTTCCTCAGAAAGATTTATATTTACTGTAAGTCGCTACTCTGCCATTAGGCTATACGCCATATCAACGAACAGGATCATCTGTCGGTACCTAAGAAATTCGCAAACTTACACAACGGTTCTAACAATTTCGGATACCACTCCCATTTTCCGGCGAGACAAGATGGCTGTGAATATAAAGGACTGCAGTCAGAGAAATTGAATGGGTAGAGATAACGGTGTGGAATTAATATCAGAACCTTCTCGTGTAACCTTGGATCACGAATGCGACCGCGTTTTAAAAAATAAAGAAACAAGTGGCTTAAATTAATTAACTTTAATCTTAAGAGTGCTCTAACGAAACTTACAATGCACCTTAAGGAATTTAATTGTGTGGCTTTCCTTTTACCAACTGCCACGATAATTCCCTAACAGATAAAAATACTTGTATGCTTTTTCTTCAGGAATGTTAGCAGAATCTAAACTAGAAAATAGGTGGGACTGTATAAATATATTCTAATTCTTTCATGTTGTGAAAACATCTTTTGAAATATCGTGAGATCGATCTTACGTAAAACCGGTTTCTTCAGACTATAATACGTACATAACGTAACTCCATTCCTTGTTGAGGTTGCATGTTCTACTGGATCGTTGTCAGGTATTGTAGAGTGTAAACACTGTTCATTACTATTTTAAAAAGAAAGTGACAAACAATTTAAACCTTTGCCATTTGATAACTGCAATAAATAGCTTTAAAACTATACTAAGCACACCAAAAAAAACCTTATTTATTTTACTTTACTCAAAACACACGTTACTTAATGTAACTTCGTGATAAAAGATCTTGCAGATATTTTAAAATGATACATAATACAGAACTAAGCGTTTTATTTTATTCTTCCTAAGAATCGTGTGTTTCCTATGTACATCTTCTTCCCAGTAAATTACTGTATCGTGTTTCTGTTTAACAAAAGATGGGAGAAATTCACTTGTATCTCCTCCTTAAGAATTCACGGCATTTAAGTATGTAAAAGAGGAATTCTCAGGCATTTTCTTTTCAACGTAGCGCGTTGTTTATTCAAAATTCACGGAATTTGTCCCAGCAAACTGCAATGGGACTTCATACAGTGAGACACGGAAATATTTACTTCCTTTACGCTGAAGATTCAAGTGCATCAGAACAATGAGATGTTCCAGTGCATTCCAAGCTTAATGCACAACTATTTCAGTGTTATGGAAGCAAAAATGCATTAGCCTGTTTATAATAATAATAATAATAATAATAATAATAATAATAATGGTTTTATTTGAAAACTCCATGGTGGGCTGATTTTACACAATTGACGAGTATGAAGAATATCAAAATG
The DNA here is from genome assembly GCA_964059195.1 of Ectobius pallidus. Taxonomy (NCBI): domain Eukaryota; kingdom Metazoa; phylum Arthropoda; class Insecta; order Blattodea; family Ectobiidae; genus Ectobius; species Ectobius pallidus. The sequence goes on from CAXKWD010000013.1 coordinate 14,148,962, forward strand.
TAAATAGGAATTTATAGTACCATAGATGAAGTTGTTACATAGTTTTGCATGACGTGTTTTACTGTAATTTTGATAATATCTATCACACGTAGTGTATTATGCTTCATGAAAAAGAAAAAAATATTAATATTTATAATAGCAATAATAATACCAGTAGGTTACGTTTCTGAAGAATATTATACAATTATACACATATACAATTATTTACACTTTAATCGTATCATGTCTTAAAATGAAATGTTTATACGCCAATGGGCCCAACAGGCCCAAATAAGGGGTCTACGTACACAGGGCACATGAAAAATGTTGTAATTGTAAAGTCAACCTAGGAAAAGCAAAGAAAGCAACGTAATGTAAATTCAATGAAAGTAAAGTAGTAGAACAAAATAAAGCAAAATATAATCCGTTTGAAAAGGACAAATTGAAACATGGGGCTGACGGGCTCGCGCACGTAGGCCTCATAGGCGGGCCCATTGTACACCCCCTAGGAAACGAATGATGTGCATGCCCTAAGGCCCCCCTGTCAACAGACTCCACCACCAGCCCCCACGGAGCTCCCCTACATCCAGCTAAGACCAAGTACCACTCCACGTGCACCGTACCCAGGGTCCCTCCTACAAGAGCCCCATAGGCGCGGCACACCATGACGTGCGCCACTAACCCAGGGTCCCTCTGAGAGCCCAAAAGGTACGGGACACCACCAGCAACTCTTGACCACAAGCAACGGGGCAGGACGGGGGAGGCCCGCAGCAGAGTCTGCAGCAGGAGCTGGCCCGAAAACCAGTAAAGGGGAACGGGATGATAATGAGGGGGGAAAGGAAGTTGAAGTGGAGAGTGTTGGTGGAATGAATGAAGGGGGAAACGGGAGGATCCCCGAGAAAAACCCCCAAAGGTCACGGCTTTGTCCACCACAAATGACACGCCCGCCGGCCCCGAGATTTGAACTCGGGACCGCTAGCATGCCAGGCCCACGCGCTAAGCATGAGCCACCGTGACGGCGAGGATGTGCATAACATCTGAATAATGATCTTGCGAGACTCATAAACATTTTATATAATCCTGTAGAATGATGTACGAGGGTATCCGCACTTTTTGTTTAATCTTTTGTAGGTTGGTATGGAATGGGAACACCCTGCATCTACAGTCAAAAAGAAATTCAAGAGTCAACCCTCCGCTGGAAAAATGATGTTCACACTTTTCTCGGACTCACAATAGCCAATACTGCAACAATACTCGGAGAAGGGCTCAAGAATAAACAGCGCACGTTACAGTAAGAGGTTGAACAACGAGCTGAAGCCTGCAATTCGAACCAAACGTCGAGACCTATTTCCGAAAAGAGTTGTTTTGTTGCATGACAATGCGCGCCCACATACTGCCACCCACACTGCTCAAACTATTGCGTAACTGGGGTTTGAAGTGTTAGAGCATGCTGCATACAGTCCCGATCTCTCCCCGTCAGATTTCCATCCTTTGGCCCACTTAAAGATGCTTCACACAGACCAAGAACTGAAGGAAGCGGTGCATACGTGACTTGCTACTCAACCGAAAAACTTGTTTTCTGATGGCATCAGGAAGCTTGTTCAAAGATGGATCAAGTGCATTGAGAAGCGAGGGGACTATGTTAAAAAATGAGTTTTGTATTTTTGTTGCAATAAATTTTAAAAATGAAAGTGGGGATATTATTGAGTTACACTCGTATGTTAGGTACTAGTAATTACTTTTCTTTATCCTTTCTAATACGTTTCCATTCTGTGTTTTACATATTATACTATTGTGTTTGTGGCCAGCCATAGTTATTGGCCAGATGTTCCTTGTTTGTGGAAAATATGATAAAAAGATTAAGTTATCTATAGCATTTGGATGAATACTGCACTACAGTGAATCATTTGACACTTTGTTTTATAGGATGCAGTGCATTTTGTACAACAACAAACTTTCTAAACATATTTATTGCTTACTGTTAATATAATTATTATTATAAACTACTGTTTTTCTACGTCGGTTCATGTAAGCTCTTTTATGTTGGATTAGCGTACCTGAACATTTACATGTGTGCATGTACATGTTTGTTACTAAACTAAAACTAAACTCCGTGGCGCTACATCCCTGGAGGGACTTGGCCTACCACCCGACCGCTGCGTCATCTCCCGTAGGCAGATGGCAGGCAGGATTGGGGGGCATGTGGTCAGCATGCCGACACCCACGGCCGTTAATGGTGGTTTTCTTGACCGGAGCCGCTACTTTTCTATCAAGTAGCTCCTCAATTTTGAATCACGAGGCTGAGTGCACCCCTACCAGACCTCCCTATCTCAGAAAAATCCGAGGAGGTACCGGGAATCGAACCCGGACCGACGGATCTGTAGTCAGCGACGCTAACCACAAGACCACGCCGGCGGACGTACATGTTTGTTACATTTTCTAAAAATAGTGAAGAAAGGTACAACATTCCTTGGTTACATGTTTAAAATTATTCTAAAAACTTCAAAGAACAATTATAGCGGTGGCAGAAGTGACGTAAGGAAGTGAGCATATTCAACGGCAGTAAAGGAAATGGAGAGCTAAGATATCTGAGAAAGTAGCAAGTAGCCTACCTTTAACAAGACGTTTATCATATGGGCAGAGAACTTTCTGGTAATTGAACTTCTCTGTAAATTCTACAGGAAACTCTGTTCTGTGTAAAAATTCAGAAGAGAAGAGAATTTTACAGAGTAGGCTACAACGTGAGAATATATAACAAGGCTATTCGAAAGAAGAAAGTAATCTGAATCTGACGGAACAAAGAACAAGGTAGGGACGAAATATCGAAGTGAGAAAAGAGTTGTAAACGATAAAGAAATACGAGTGGAAAAGAGAGATACGATCACAGAGTGAATTCAGAAATAACGAAGGGGCCAAATATGGATGGAATGTTGCTAATACCAAAGCCTGCATAAGGCACTATTTCAAAAATAAAGGATAGGCCTACTAACATTCTAGGACAATTTATGCTCCACGTTACAGATCTGATAAATTTCATCATTGTTTTTTTTCATTCCAAAAGTAAATAGACTACCGTACTAATTCTGATAATAATTCTTCTCATAATTTACTCCATCTATACAATAAAACATAAAATGGACAATATAGATATATTTAATACGTAAAATAAACAGATTAAAAGTATCTGTGATTAAAACTTGAATATTTTAGAAAATTTATTTAAAATTTAATAAAAATAACACATTGACAGATTGGACAATTCTACAAACTAAATTGGTAATTGAAATACGC